>OU343225.1:327434165-327658952 GCA_910596185.1 Chrysanthemum makinoi | reverse complement strand
TTATTAACACAACACAACAAACCTGTCTCTTATGCCAATTGTAGGATCGATATATTTATTGTGTTGATGATTCGGGTGGTCTTGGATGATGAAAATACATGTTAGACATTTTAGAGAGAGAAAGTAGAGAGATGGTGTTCTTGGTAGAGAGTTGGTTAACAAAAATGTGAAAGGTTAGATTGCTAAGCCACACCCCTTCCACATGGAAGGGTATTTATAGTATACAACCTACACGACCTCCTATCGGCCTGTGGATCAGGGATACAGTGGGTAAAGACCCGTCCTTCCTCCACGGTGTTGCACTAAACTAAACTACGCTACAAACTAACTAATAAGCTACTAAATAACGTAACTAACGACAAGTCTACGAGCTAAACTATGCTAGATAATATTTTGGGTGACCGACACTTTAACATGGAATTTCCAATTCCTAACAACATCCCTGTGGTTTACAGTTTTTGAGACCTTACATCCCTGTCAGAAACTATTAGCTAGTTACATCCTTCGTTTGCCAAACGTTAGCCATTCTACATCCCTGGTCACTAACTTCAGTAGTTTTCTTCGTTAACCGCTAACGACAGATGAGAGGTTGTTTTGGTCTTTTACTCATATAAGGGATATATTTTGCGCTTTTACCCTTTACATATAAGAGGGATGTATTTTGCAATTTACTTTTATACTTTACTTTTTTTTTAATTATTATTATTATTATTATTATTATTATTATTATTATTATTATTATTATTATTATTATTATTATTATTATTATTATTATTATTATTATTATTATAATTATTATTATATTATTATTATTATTATTATTATTCACTCATATTTTATTTTCTAGCGTTTTCATTCGTTTTCGTCCGTTTTTTTTATACATTTTCGTCTGTTTTTTCGTTTCGTCCATTTTTTTCCCATTTTAGTCCGATTTTTTCCGTTTTGACGCTTTTCTTACGTTTTTATCCGTCTTCATCAGTTTTTATATGCTTTCATATGTTTTTCTTGTTTTCGCCCCGTTTTTATTCCGTTTTCTTGTGTTTTGTACCTTTTTTTCCCGCTTTTCTATTTTCTTATGTTTTTATACGTTTTTGTTTGTTTTCGTACTATTTCAACATATTGAAAAAAAATTTCAAAAAGAAAAAAATTTTGAAAAAAATATTTCCAAACAAAAATGGAATTTTTTCGCAAATTTGAAAAAAAAATTCCAAGAAAATTTTGAAAAAAAAAATTGAAAAAAAATTTCCGAAAAAAATTTTGAAAAAAAATTTCCAAAATTTTTTTTTCGTAAATATTTTTTTTTCAAAAAAAAGGAAATTGAAATTTTTTCTAAATTGTTTTTTCAAAATTATTTTAAAAATATTTACTAAAAAAAAATTGGAATTTTTTTTTCAAATTTTTTTCGAAAATTTATTTTCCAATTTTTTTAATTTTTGATTTTTGAAATTTTGCGTAAAAATTCCAATTATTTTAAATCGTTTTTTGAATTTTTTTTAATAGGTTGAAATAGTAAAAAACAAATAAAACATAAGAAAACAAGAAAACGAAAAACGCATTTAACACAAGAAAACGGAAAAAAACTAAAACAAGAAAACATATGAAAGCATATAAAAACTGATGAAGACGGATAAAAACGTAAGAAAACATACAGAAACGACCAAAAACGGAAAAAATCGGACTAAAACGGGAAAAAAATGGACGAAACGAAAAAACAGACGAAAACGTATAAAAAAACGGACGAAAACGAATGAAAACGTTAGAAAATAAAAATATATGAATAATAATAATAATAATAATAATAATAATAATAATAATAATAATAATAATAATAATAATAATAATAATAATAATAATAAAAATTAAAAAAAAGTAAAGTATAAAAGTAAATTGCAAAATACATCCCTCTTATATGTAAAAGGGTAAACTGCAAAATACATCCCTTATATGAGTAAAAAAGACCAAAAAGTTTCCTCTATAACAAGTTACATAACGAAGAAAACTAAAGGAGTTAGTGACAGGGATGTAGAATGGCTAACGTTGGCTTACGAAGGATGTAACTAGCCAATAGTTTCGACAGGGATGTATAGTCTCTAAACCGTGAAACCATGTATTGCAGTTTACTCTTACTTTTTTTTAACATCTTTCTTTTTAGGGAAAATTCTCTAAATGACACAGTTGCCCAATTAATTTACCCCAAATGCTCAACTTTTTTTTCAATTTTCATAATGCCCTATAGGCAACTCTCCCAACTTAATATTTGGGCAACTAAATTTAAATAAAATACATGTGTCCCATTTTGTGGGTCCACCTTGTACTTACCTAGCACAAGTGTTTTAGATCTTACGCGAACTTTGACTTTCAATGGGCAAGTAACCGACAATTTTGTATTTTAGTAAAAAGTATCGTCTTATTTTATTATTAAAAGTACATAAATCTGGGCAACTGGGCCCCACACGTTTGTATTTTGGGAACTTATGATGTATAAAGTGTATACACTTATACACTTATACACTTTATATACACTTTATAACCTTTATACATTTATACACTTTATATATATACATACAAACTTCCTCAACACACTTCTTATCAACACAATCTTCCCCAACACACTTCATCAACAGATAACACACATCTCTGACCACTACATCGCCACGACACTCTCCGATCTAATGTCTATAAGAAAAACGATTTGGACTAGGGTAAGTAATTTTGTTTTTGATTAAGGGTTTCGCTATTTGGGCGTTTAATTTTACGTATTTCATCTATTGATTTATGGTTTTGTTAATTTAGGGTTACGTAATTTAGGGTTTTAGGTTATTTAGTGTGTATCGGTAATTTAGGTTTCGCATTCTAGCTTAACTTTTAAGTTGGTATCGTATTGATAAAGGGTTACGGAATTGTTCTTGTTTGATTTTGGTCGATATTTTAGGGTTAATTTTTTAAGTAGTTAACGTATTGGGCGATTAATTGTTTTTGTTAAGTTTGTGAAACAAATTATGGATGTGAATAAAGCAGGTGTAAGATAACCGTAACGTATTGGGTGATTAAATGTTCTTGTGGTTTTAGTGATTTGTTGCTACTTATTAAGTTTGAGAAACAAAATGATGGATGTTGTTGTAGACTAAGTGACTAAACCACTGTAAGATAAGTGGTACTAAGTGAATAAAGCACTGTAATGATGGTGCAAACTGGTTGGGTTAACGAAACAAAATACATCAAAATTAAACTGCGGGTGATCCCAAGTTTGAGAGTTGTTAGAGTCGTAACCATCGTCGTAAAGATACTCAGAGCAACCTTCAAATCTGCTCTCATCCCACTCTGCATACAATGCATTGAATTCTCTGTCTCCGACGTTCGTTTCTTCGCCAGCTTGATCCATACGAGCAACCTCCTCCATCTCTAACAGACTTCTTCATCTGGAGCATAAGTCGCCCCCTTTTGGCTTCCTCCTAAGAAAGGCCGCTATCTCCCATTCTTCTTCCTCCTTAATAGCAGCCTCCTCCATTTGTATTAAAAGTTGTTCTTCATCAATTTGTTGGCCAAAGTCTTTTTGTTCCGGAAATTGTTGGCCGAAGTCTTTTTGTTCCGGAAACACTTCCGGAAATTGTTGGCTGAAGTCTTTTTTAGACATTTTTTATAGAATTTTGTAACCACTTGAATTTAAAGATACACATATGTCAATAAATGTGGTGCAGGTGGGTAAGTTTGAAAATTTATTACCCTTAATATGTGAATAAATGTGGTGCAGGTGGAACCTCTCCCATATAGTTGACATGGGCCCACCTTGTACTTACATAGCTGATTTATTGGGCAACTTTTGCTTATTTATTAAGCATTTAGTTATCTAGTAAAACACTGTGAGTATTTTTCTTCTCTTAAGATAACTGTAAGCCACCATGAAAACCTGCTCTGGCCAACCCTAGATAACCTAGCCACCGTTAATTCCCCAAAATATAAGGATTTAGGCACTCTTGGAAGTTTAGATTGATTAACGTTTAGTCAACAACCACTGCTAGTTCAGATACACCGCTTATTATTACCTTAATAGGTGTGTTTTTGTGTATTTGTGATATGTATGAGGCTGTGATGACAAATATCTTACTTGATGAAGCAAATGATATGATTGACTGTATCTTGGAATGGCAGTTTTATGACATTCTTATGCAGCCATGGCGGTTATATCTTGATGTCATTGTTGTTATCTATTTTAATACGAGACTGAGCCTTGATGTTATCGATGTTATCTATTTTACTATATCTTGATGTTATAGTAGCATACATTACTGTGTACCCATGGGGCCGAACGTTTGATTGTTGCCAATGTGTGTTTGAGAAGGAAGGTTTGACTTTCAGTGGGAAGATTTTATGTGTGTGATGTGTGTTAGTAGCAGTAAATGTATTTTCTATTTAGTACATGCAAGAGGCTGTGATGATGATTATCGTATTTGATATGCAAATGATGTGATTTACCGTATGTTGGCATGGCAATTTTAATATATTATTTTACAGCCACGGCGGTTATATCCTGATGTTTTTGTGTTTATCCATGGAACCTTTACGATCTGAGCCTTGCTAATGCATATAAATAGAAACTCTTGATTGGTATAGTCACATAGATGATTAACATCTTCGGGTCAATCATGTTTCATTGTGGTTGGCATCCTATGGCAACACATGAATATATATTTTTTGTGAGAGTATATAATCATTTCTCCCTAGCATACCCGCCCCAATGAACCATGATTGGCTCGAAGATTTGTATCATGTATGTGAGTAAACTAGACATGTAACTTTTTCAAACAATTCCATTACGTATATATGCTGTTAATTTGTAAGAGGTCTGTATGACAAGTATCTTATTAAATCATGCAAATGATGCGATATTCCGTTTTATGGCGCGGCAATTCTATAGTATTGCGTACCATGGCGGTTGTATCCTGATGTTGTGTAAACTATTGATTTATACAGTCGAGCCCGATTATGTTAAGAAAAGGTAATTGTACACTTCGCCATCGCTTTGTACCATGTTATATCTTAGATGCCTTAACTTAACAAATGTAGATAGTTTGTTTATTATTACTTGCCTTTGTTGATTGAATGGCATGTCGGACTGGGATCATTTGTGATTCATAAATCAACCTAGATCGACATGCTATTCAATCAAAACCTGGATCAGTGTGAACAAACAAGTATATGGAGGAGTTTTAGACCATCGTCAGTTACAATTGTTGCCCATGGGGCATTTAGGGAAGTTAATTTTATCATATTTTTTATTTTTGTTACTTTATATGAGTGTCATTTAATTGTTATAGAATGTTGATAGATTTAAAAAAAAAATTAGTTTATATATGTAAAGGAGTTACTTAACAAAGAAGGAACAATATGATATACTTGTGGATTCAAAGTCAGTTGAAAGTAACAATGTGGCCATATCAAACTTCCTACATTCAAATTGTCTTTGAATATCTCAATGATCACGATAGTGTGTATTGTTCATGACACGCCACACTCCATGATTAGCCAACTGAAATGCTTTTCTAGAATCCACGAATTGTAGAAAAGACGTTGGTACTTTGAGTCCCATCAAAACCCATTCCTATGTCATTGTCATAGCAATGGGTTTTGACATGGCAATGGGATTTTGAGTGGAGAGTCAAAGTACTAACGTTTATCCACTTGTTTATAAAATATTGACAAGCAACTTTGTTAACCAACTCCTTTACATAGGTAATTGTTTGAAGTAGTTGGTTTATTTTGGGCCACATGTGTGTATTTGTGATATGCAAGAGGCTGGATGACGCATTATTATCTTATTTGATACGAAATGATGTGATTTACCGTATGTTGGCATAGCAATTTTATTACATTATTTTGCGCCATGGCGTTATATCCCGATGTTCCGGTGTTTATCCAACTTTTTTACAGACTGAGCCTTGCTAATGCATATCACACCGCACACCCGTTTGGAAGTTTATATGAGTCTGATATACTTGTTATAGACTATTGCTAGGTTTTTAAAAAAATTTAATGATCAATATGATATACTTGTGGATTAAAAGGGAAGTGAAATTTCTAGGGGCCACGTTACTTTGTATAGCGTAGGAATTTCAAATAGTTACCCATTCAATTCCCAAATGCTAGCTTTTGTTTTTTCAACGAGCTAGCAATCCGCAGTGTGCCTTTGCTCAAAGGGAGTTGAAACGCGACAAACTGTGGGGGATTCAGAAGGGTTGACTAAGTTGAAATTCCAATACGCTACAATTGCCACATTGGTATGTTCAACTTTCGTTTGAATCAGAATATATCATATTGTTCTAACTTTTTGAAGAATCTAGTGAAACTATAATTATGTTTCTTCAACAATCTAGCAAATCCTCAGTGCGGGCCTTGGCGATAGAAGGGAGTTGATAAGACAATAAACAGGAGCATGTATATATAAGGCGTGTGTGTGTGTATGCGGCTGTGACGACATGTATCTTATTAAATCATGCAAGTGATGCGATATTCTCAGTATCTTGGCGTGCAATTCTATAGTTTATACTATTGCACCATGGCGGTTATATCCTGATGTTTTGTAAACTATTGATTTATACAGATCTGAGACTCATTCAAATGTTTAAAAAGTTGTCTAAAATTGGGTAATTGTTTATTTGGTGTAAGTATGATACAAATACTTCATTTGTTAAATATGATTGCGTATTAGGAAGTCGGCTTATGTTGTTTTATTGATTGTAGTTGTCGTAAGATACTTATTAATGATGTGGACTTGATTTTTTTTTCCTTCTAAGGATTACGGCCAATGTCATCGCTTAGGAGCAAATTGAAATACTTTTCCTAATTAAAGAAAAGCTGAATCATACTCTAAGGAAATTGTTTAGGACAACCTGTTTTGAGGGTGGTGGATATGTTCTTTTACCATGAACCACATATGTTAGATTATGTTTTACAAAAAAGTGGTTTTGTGGATAATCGTCACTATGACATGCCCTTTATATATATTCTTGATGGTCATAGTCTACATTTTGGTCAACCGGAGTTTCTTATAACAAAGTTTTCGTTTTGGGACAACTAGTTTTGATTTATATAGTTCGTGATTTAACATTTAAGTTCGTGGTATTTCCAAAAAATTAGGGTAAAAGTTTCCAACTTAGATCTTCGTGTTAATGAGGTTGGTGAAAACATAAGAATGATGTTAGTGTGTCTAGTTAAAGTGCTATTATACCACTTCCCGACATCATTTCATTCTCCTTTTTACAAGGATCTTCCCAAAAACTTACCAAGAATTCTCTCTTATATTATCAAGCAACAAAAATGAAGTTAGCGGGGTGACACGGGTTTCCTCTGATGGTTTACTACGAGGAGGTACACTTTCTTTGTTCACAAGATACAAAGTGTACGTTTCCATTTATTACGGTATGTTATTGTTACCTGATAATGAGGGTTGAATCTTGAAGGGTAGAAAGGTGGTGCAAAAGGGTTTAGCTTGCTTTAAGAGTGTTTAACTGCGGTGTGTGTTTTAGTGTGTGTTTTTTGGTGAGAAACTCCATGTTTGTGTGTGTGACAGAGAGGTCGAGATGCTACGATGAGAGATGAAAGGGTTTGTAATGATAGAGATATAATGGTGTCGAGAGATATGAAAGGGTTTGTGAGGGTGCCTCATTAACTCCACTTCACTCGCCATCACTATCATTACAAACCCTTTCATTTATCTTATTATATGGTCTGACATCTCTCTCTCTCACACACACATGGAGTTTCTCACCAAAAAACATACACTAAAAATGCATACACACACGTTATGAACTCTCAAAGCAAGCTAAACCATTTTGCACCACCTTTCTACCCTTCAAGATTCAACTCTCATCATCAGGTAACCATAACAAACCGTAACAAGAAATGGGTTGTACACTTTCCTGATCTGGACCAAGAAAACCGTCCTCACCAGAACCTTCGCATTAATACTGCTACAACATCATTCTTATGTTTTCCAACCTCAACCATAGACACCATGTTCAAATAGTCGTGACGCAAAAATGATCAAATATTTTGTATCACAAGCAGATGAACACAACATGATCTCATTAACCTAGTTAAAGTGCTATTACACATGAAAGGGTGGACCCCAACACCATGCCAAGATCTTGGTTTAGGAAGTCAGTTATAATGTTGTTTTATTGATTGTAGTTGTCGTAAGATACTTATTAATTGTTGTTAACTTGATTTTTTCTTCTAAGGAATACGAAGCCAATGTCATCGTTAGGAGCAAATTGAAATACTTTTCATTAATTAAAGAAAAGCTGAATCATACTCGAAGGAAATTGTTTAGGACAACCTGTTTTGGAGGGTGGCTGGATATGTTCTTTTTTTAACCATGAACCACATATGTTAGATTTTGTTTTACAAAAACAGGGTTTTGTGGATAATCGTCAGTATGACATGCCCCTTATATATACTCTTGATGGTCGTAGTCTACATTTTGGTCGACCCGAAGTTCTCTTATAACAAGCTTTCGTTGGGACGCTAGTTTTGATTTATATAGTTCAGGTAATTTAACATTTAAGTTGAGGGTATTTCCAAAAAAATTAGGGGTAAAAGTTTCCAACTTAGATCTTGTTGGTGTTATTGAGGATGAAGAGTTGTTCGTAAATTAACCGATGAAGATGCAGTCCTGCGTGTCTATTGTTATCGTTAGAGGTTATTTTATGGGTTGCTTATTGGTTGAAGAGTGGATGATTCACTCCTTCGTTTGGTGGAAGACCTGATGCATGGAATTCCTTTCCATGGGGAGCACATTTGGAGCAGTATTTGACCAGATACTAGACTTTGTATCAAACCACAAGTGGGAACACCTAAAGGGTCTGGAAAGAGATCGGAAGTATGTTCCAACATACACGGTTCCTGGATTTGTTTGGGCATTCAAGGTTATTCCTTCTTATATTATCTTTTCTTAGTTATTATTATTGAACCCAAGGTATGAGAGTAATGCATCTTTATTATTATAGATATGGATTCTTGAGTCGTTTGAAAGAAGCTGTCATTGTGGAATAAAGTCCCGTATGTCATACCCGCGGCGAGCGTGGTCAAGGGAAAGTAATGTTTACAAGATCGGATTATGGATTGCTATTTGGCAAGGTAAAACACATTCAAATGTTTCAGTGCATTAGACGAGCACCAGTTGGATCGGGTATATGCAATTTAATTTCCTTGTGGTTGATGATGTTATTAGTTAATTTAATTTCCTTGTGGTTGATGATGTTATTTAGGACTCGAAGATAATTTATGATCTGAAACCAACATTAGACGAGCATCAAATGGACTGGTATATGCAATTTAGGGAATTTTGCATGCACTACATACCAAAGAGTCTTCCAACAAAATTACCACATGATTACGATGTGTATCTACGGTTGGTCAGCTGACGGAAACGTGGTAGGACAGAAAAAAGTATTTACCGATTGTGGCTAGGGTACGACCACTAGTCTTCTAACGTAAATCACCCTGAGGATTGTGTCATTCAAGAGTTGAATTCTAGTGTTTTCAAACTCGAGGCTATTATTCAGGTTATTTACTAGTCAACGTTAAATAATAAGTATACGTTTATTTATATTAGAATTATTGTTAAGGATAATACCCTTTATTACTTCATAGGTCCTTGCATGTGAAAGAACTTATGGATTTCGGGTAATAAGGTCATCGATATAGTATCTTTATTTCTTAAACAAACTGTTGGTTTTACAATGAACTTTATTTCGCTTACAGGATAAATTGGACTTTACTGCAACCTTTTCCCACTGAGCTATGAGTTCGAGACCAACTAAATCGTGAATTCTAAATAAATTGGACTCTCTTATTTCTAGAAGTCGTCGTGACCGTTGATGTCGATGATGAGGATGATGTTGTTTCGGTAATGTGATTTCCAAATGTACACTTTTGCCATACTATAGTATTCAATGTACTTTAAATGCACCTGTTACTCGAGTATCTGTTGAAGAGGAATTAAGGTTGAGGAAGAAGAGGAAGAACGTGGAGGATGGAAGAACAAAAGATGATGGAAAAGGATTTTCGAGGCTTATGATGGGGAAAGAGAAGAATCGCAGTTGAAAAAGGCAAAGTTGTTGAAGATTGAGAAGGATAAGAAAAGAAGTCTATAGCTTTCTATAATTTCGACCATTGAAAAGAGCCAAGGCGTACATAACATCCGACAAGAGGAAAAAGATGTGCTGAGTAGTCGTGATATCTGGTCAAAAAGATTTGTGGAATCTCAAAATAATCGAACACCTCTCTATGGGTGCCGATCCATATGACCGCACAGCCATAAAAAGGTTAAACCTTGGGTTGAGGTATGAAAACAACTTTAACATTTTTATTTTTAAACTATTTTTAATTTACGCGGTTAGTAACAACGTGTGTAGGTTCTTTCCGGAAGGAACAAGGCTATCGATAAAGTACATCTTATTGATGAGTACGATGAATTTCTTGGAAAGCATGGGCCCCTTCGATGTATGTTTCCTTGGTCCAAAGAAGTTCGTGTGGATCGGAGGTTTTGGGAATCCTTAGTGTGTTTAGACCCTCCTAAGAAAGAAGGTTGGCTTATGGACGAAAATACCACGCGATATATTTCAATTCTATAGTATATTCATTTTATATTGTTGCTTTTATACCCTAATCATTTTTTTATTGTTGCTTTATAGCACATAGAGTTGTGGCGGAATACATGTTGCATTTCGGACCGATGGCGCTGATTAGGCTATGGTTACTGCATACTTTGTTCAGCTGCTCTTACAAGACTCCATCCCTATTTGGTATGTTAACGAGGAAAGTATAAACTCAATGGCCGATGTTGAATGTGTAATAGTTGTGTTCATTCCTTTATACATATATTGTATGTGTTTTGTTAACCGGCCTTTGGTGTTATACGCAGGTTTATATGCATATCAATGAAAAGGAAAACATTGGTTTCTCGCTCGATTCCATATCGTGACGGGGTTGTAACATTTTATGACAGTGGCGATAAGCATATCCTGAGTGGCCCTTGGTACAAGGAGATGCGGGCATGTTTACAGGTACCATCGCTTTAAGTTCTTAATTGACAAATGTTTGTCAATACAACAAAATTAACAAACTAGTTAATAGAACAACAGTTTTGTAATTAGTAGTTAGAAACAAACTAGTTATTCAATTGCCCATGCGTGTATAGTTGCCCAAGTATAATAAATTATGGAACATACACTTTCAAGTGTCTATGAACTCCCCTCTGTACTTGTTCATTAATTTGATGGTAGTATTAAGCACAACTCTTTAAACTCCAACTTAACTATTTAACCATTTAATACAAGTACTATTTCTCTTAAATGCATATCTTATGGGTTGGTCCCTGGATATAAATGCTCTAATTGTTCTATTTATAATACTCTTACTGTCCATACAACACTAAACACATACTTACATTCGAAGTTGCCCTAAAAAATTCAAGGTTGCCCAAAACATTTAATAGTTGCCCACAAAATTCTGTGTAAAGTTGCCCATCTTAATGATTTCACAGTTGCCATTAAAATTTCACAATGTCTGACACCATTCCAATGAAGTTCAAATGGATATAGTTTAGGCTTTCGTGAGTGCTGTGGCTCGTCAGCAGCAGGTAAGGATTGGAAGTCTTGCATAGACAACATGCATTTCATGTCCGTTATGGTGTTCAATCACTCCACCAGCCATACCTTTTGCAGTAAAGCAGAGAGTCTTAAAGGTTACGTGGTTTGTAGATCAAAATTTTGACATGAACCCTCTTTCCTCAAACATATCTTTTTCTGACGTCAAACCAATTGGTTGGTCACATGGAGTTTGGGGTTTTACCTATGTACCAATTGTCGCATGATACCATGCGGTCGTTTGGAACCCATCCATCAACCGCCGGTCCGCAAGACGTTTGTCCCCATGTGAACACATCACGAGTATGAAAAACGCTTTTGGTTGGGATTCGTCCGACAATTTTGATCCGACCTTCCTAAAATTTCATACCTATTCAATCAAACACAACCATGCACTCAGAGTATGAGCTGCCCAGAGGGTGCTAGCGGGTGCTCTCAAACACCCCCAACAGCCCAGCTATCGTAGGTTGATTTCCCGCCACGCTTCACAAAGTTCAAGATTGGCCCTAGGCTAACCGAAAGTGATGGTTGAAGGCATCAAATTGTTTTGTGTTTATGATGGAGAACATCCACTTATATTTGTTTTTTGAAAAAAGAGCTTATTCGGGATGCTTAGAAAAACAGTAGCTTTGGTTTGTTTTAGTTTATGGGGAAGATGACTATAAAAGACACATAATGTTTACTTGTGGGCCAAAGAAAAAAAGCTTTTGTATTTACTCCCTATGACCCTATCTAGATGTAAATTTTTGTCTATGCCCTTCCAGTTTAAAATTTGTCTATATGAAACTCAAAAGAATACAATTATTTGAAGTGTCATTTACAATCTTATCTATTACATATCTTTTTGAGATTTGAATAGTACCATATACTTCTTAGTGAAAATTTGTTACCTATAGTTTGGACTTTAGGAATTTCATCTAAATAATCCCTAAACAAAAAGGCTTATTTGATGAAAAAAAAATAGTGATACATTCAAAAAGGAAGGCACAACTTGTTATTGCCTATTGTAGGAACAAGGCTATTGACAAAGTACATCTTATCAGATATACGATGAATTTCGGAAAGCATGGGCTCCTTCGATGTATGTTACCTTGGTCCAAAGAAGTTCGTTATGATCGGAGGTTTTGGAAATCCTTAGTGTGTTTAGACCTCCTAAGAAAGGTTGGCTTATGGACGCAGGTAACACCACGCATATCTTTCAATTCATAGTATATTCTTTTATATTGTTGCTTTTATACCTAATCATTTTTTATTATTGTTGCTTTTATAGCACATAGAGTTGTGGGCGGAATACATGTTGCATTTCGAACCGGCGTATACTGATCAAGCATTGTTATGCATAATTTTGTTCAGTGCTTCTTACAAGACTCCATCCCTATTTGGTATGTTAACGGGAAAAGTAATCCAATGGGTGATGTTGAACAGTAATAGTTGTGTTCATTCCTTTATACATATATATGGTATGTGTTTTGTTAACTGCCTTCGTGTTATACTCACAGTTTATATGCCTATCAATGAAAAGGAAAACATTGGTTTCTCGCTCGATTCCATATCAGATCGGGTTGTAACATTTTATGACAGTGGCGATAAGCATGATCCCCGAAAGTGGCGCCCTGGTACAAGGAGATGCGGCATGTTTACGTGTACCATCGCTTTAAGTTCTTAATTGATAAATGTTTGTCAATACAACAAAATTAACAAACTAGTTAATAGAACAACAGTTTTGTAATTAGTAGTTAGAAACAAACTAGTTATTGACTAAGTTGCCCATGCGTGTCATAGTTGCCCAAGTATAATAAATTATGGAACATACACTTTCAAGTGTCTAACCGCCCCTGTATTTGTTCATTAATTTGATGGTAGTATTAAGCACACGTCAACTCTTTTAAACTCCAATTAACTATTTAACCATTTAATACAAGTACTATTTCTCTTAAATGCATATCTTATGGTTGGTCCCTGATATAAATGCTCTAATTTTTCTATTTATAATACTCTTACTATCCATACAACACTAAAACACATACTTACGTTTCGGTTGCCCTAAAAAATTCAAGGTTGCTCAAAAACATTTAATAGTTGCCCACAAAATTCTTGTGAAAGTTGCCCATCTTAATCGGGATTTCACAGTTGCCCATTAAAATTTCAAGATGTCTGACACCATTCCAATGAAGTTCAAATGGATATAGTTAATAGGTTCTCGTGAGGCCTGTGGCTCAATGCAAGAGCAGGTGTAAGGATTGGAAGTCTTGCATAGACAACATGCATTTCAAATCGTCTGTTATGGAAAATCGAATCACTCCACCCCGCCATACCTTTGCCGTATGAGTCTTAAAGGTTACGTGGGTTTGGTAGATCGAATTTTGACTGAACCCTCATTCAAACATATCTTTTTTTCGACGTCAAACCAATTGGTTGGTCACATGGAGTTTGGGGTTTTACCTATGTACCAATTGTCCGTGATACCATATGGCCGCTTGGAACCCATCCATCAACCGTTTCGGGCCAAGACGTTTGTCCCCTATGTGAACACATCACAAGAGTATGAAAAACGCTTTTGGCTTTGGGATTCATTCCGACAATTTTTTTGATCCGACCTTCCTAAAATTTCATACCTATTCAATCAAACACAACCATGCACTCGAGGCTTTTGCCGAGGGTGGCTAGCGTGGTGCTCGTACCATCCCCAACAGCCCAAATGCATCGAGGTTGATTCCCGCCACGCTGGCCAAAGTCTTCAAGATTGGCCCCAGCTTAACCGAAAGTGATGGTTGAAGGCATCAAATTGTTTTGTGTTTATGATGGAGAACATCCACTTATATTTGTTTTTTGAACAAAGAGCTTCTTATTCGATGCTTAGAAAAACAGAGTTTCTGGTTTGTTTTAGTTTACGGGAAGATGACTATAAAGACACATAATGTTTACTTAGCCAAAGAAAAAAGCTTGTATTTACTCCCTATGACCCTATCTAGATGTAAATTTTGTCTATGCCCTTCCGCTTGTAAATTTGTCATATGAAACTCAAAAAGAATACAATTATTTGAAGTTGTCATTTACAATCTTATCTATTACATATCTTTTTTGAGATTTGAATAGTACCATATAACTTCTTGTGAAATTTGTTACTTATAGTTTGGATTCTTTAGTAATTTCATCTAAATAATCCCTAAACAAAAAGGCTATTTTGATGAAAAAAAAAATAGTGATACATTCAAAAAGGAAGGCACAACTTGTTATTTCCTTTATACAGGGTACTCTCGCATCGTTATAGCGGCGAAAGTACCATGTGATTAAAGTTTAAGCTTCAATATATAAGAATGACTTAACTAATTAATCGAAGGAAAAAATGATCACGCCCGAATTTAATCAACTCATTTTACCGTTTCGACCGTCCTCTTCGTTTTGTTTTTAACGCTTTATTGGCTAGCGAACCGATAGCGACTTCAGATTATGGTTGAACCTTTTGGTCCGGTCCGTTTTCAAATCATATGTACCATCAACTTATTAGTATATAAATTGTTTAAAACTTAGTGTGTTTAATGTTGATTTCTTAATTTTAAGATTTTGATATGTTATAAAAGTCATTTGTGCTTATAAGATAGTTGTGATAATCAAAACTAGTCATTCTTAATGAGTTTGAGCGACCTATTAATTGTCTCACATTGTTATATAACAAGTAATTCTCGCCCCCTTAACTCAAATTCCCATCACCGCATGCACTGTCTTAATTTTCACCTTCTCCTCAAAACAATGGACGGTGTTAGATCAGCATTGCTTGCTTCCTAACACAATCAATCAAAAAGCAAGTCAAGCAAATGTTGGGGGTCATATCTATTGGTGTGGTTATCAACGGTTGTATGCTAACGATGGTAGCACATTCGACAAGCTATATGATTTCTTTTGACTTGCTCATCCACCGTTTCCAAGTCCTGGACATACCTGATGAATTAATAGGCAAACTTCCTTTACCGTTCTATGTTTCAAACCTAAGAGACAATCTGGGGTTTCTGGAACATTCATGGGGATGTCAGTTCTGTTTTCTCTATATGGGTTATAACGGTTGTTGGTGGAACGATTGCATCTCGCTACAATGCATTCTTAGCATTACCACTCCAATAGCACTCAAATTAATTGGTTTTGACGACAACAATGACCAGACTTGAACTTGGAAACCAGAAGGATTTAACGCAACCATTGTACTATACAAGCTTGCTACGGGAACTTCCGCACCTGGGCATCGAGGGAGATGTTGGGTCCTTTTTTTTCAAACCGTTACGTGAATCACTTATTTTGCAGAATCATCGTGATATGGCGGCTTATTAGGATGTCTGGTTTCATTGTAGTTTGGTGTAGTTTATGTTTTCGGTTGCTTTAGCTTCAGGTGTCGATGTAAACATTTAAGCTGTTATGTATTGTGTTAAGTTGGTATGTAAAATAACAAAATATGTTTGGATGTATATACAGGCTGGACTACCAATCGTTCTAGAGAAAGCCAGTGTCTTCCAGAAGAAAGGTATAAATCCGAAAACATATGCAATTACCTTCAAGAATGCACCCAACGTTCCAGATCAAGGGACTCTGTTTGGTGATTGTGGTATCTGGGTATGCATATTCTTATACCGATTGTCACATGGGAAGGCATTGGCCATCGATAACCTGTACGGCTGCCTTGCATATCGTGAGCATATGGCTAAAATTTTTTTCAAACACAGAGTATGTGTTTGGTAGTCATGTTGTTGTCATATTTGGTTGTAATTCTAACTATTTGTAACAAGGGAGGAATTTTGTATTAGGGTATGTACTAGCTAAACTGATGTATCAACTACTTTAATTAATGTGAACCCCAAACAGGAATGTATTATTTTGTTAATATCGTTGTCATTAAGTGTTCGCATTTGTTGCTTTTTTTGTATCGAGCTCTATTTAAAGAATTTAGTGGAGGGAATGCTTCTCATTTTTCCAGATAAGTGCCCTTTTCATGGTGGCCTTTTATTACAACTTACTAATGTTCTTGTTAAGTTATCTTTAAATAATGAAAAGCTTTTCATTTTGCTGTATGTTGCTGTATCCGCTACCTGTTCAGAAGAAACAAGTGCTGCAAAGTTAAAGAATTCAGCCGATGGAATACTTCTCATTTTGCAAGATAAGTGCCCTTTTAATGGTGGCCTATTTACTACTACTTATTAATTTTGCTTGTTAACATATTTTTAAATGACATATTCATCAGTGCTTTGATCCTTCTAGCCGTGGTTTCAAGAATGCTTATAGTCGTGGTTCCACTGCTAGTTAATAAGAAACCACGGCTAGTTGAGAAGAAACCACGCCTAGTTGAGAAGAAACCACGGCTAGTTGAGAAGAAACCACGCCTAGTTGAGAATAAACCACGGCTAGTTGAGAAGATACCACGGCTAGTTTAGAAGAAACCACGGCTAGTTTATAAGAAACCACTGCAACAAGTAGTTCTGAGGTAATTCTATCCAACGATACTTCATATGCACACACTGTTATGATAACCACTTCCATCACAACCACACTAACACAACCACTGCCATTGTAATCTGCACCACATTTTGAATGACAAGCAAAATACAATTTAAAATAAAAGTGCGAAGTTACAAAAAAAAATTAATTCATACAAATTTAACAACCCATTTTATTCAATTCAATATCTTACAATCGATTTTCATGGGTCACACACAAGCACTACAAGAACACTCATAATAAGATAACGGACACATACTACTGCAAAAACAACAAACAACATAGAACACACTTAGCAGACACACACTTAGAGATCCATCAAGCCCCTGAGTTTTCTATAAAGATGCCATTGTTTGCAGCATTCAGCTCCAGTTCCCGTGAAAGGATACGCATCTGCATGATCTTTTGATTATCTTTACCATTTACCCCCCTCAAATATTCTGTTGTTTTTTTAGCATGCCTGTTTTCAACACTCTCCAATTCTTGAATGAAGCTAAGCCTTTCTTCAGTGATTTGAAGCAATCTTCCCGCAAACGCATTCAATTGTTGTGCCATACGAACATCTTCGCCAGAGGCTTGGTAGCAATAGAACACTAACATATCAGTTAGAATTTGCATCGGCTCTAAGCTTATCACACCTAGGAAATCTAGACATTTCCTTATCCCAATACTTTATCACAAATTAAAAAAAATAAACTGGTTAACTAACAAGGTGGGTTTGTTGTCTTTAAATAGGCAAGCAGAAATACATATTATGTTAATGCATTTGTTTTATCATATAAATTTTCCATGCTAAAATTACATCTTTTATTAATATTTTAATTCATCACACCAATCCATGTCTTCATAATTCAGTCCTCACATGATGCACAAATTGCCCATATTATTGAATGACATCCAAAAAAAATTACAGCCTTTCAAATGCTTTAAACCCCATCCACATATTGCCACTATATTTGTTTTTTCACTTACACATGCTCACAAGATTTACTATTTCTGAACAAACATCCAAAACAGGACAAATGCTAGCTTGTTTGGCACTGGCCTTTTGCATTGACTAACCTTTAACAATTATTGACCATGCCCTTGAACATAAAACTGAAAGAAACATTCATACACAAACACAACGTTTTATTCATGACAAAATACAAATACTTGGTTAAAGAAAAATACATTAAAATGCAAGAAACTTAAAATTCATGCAGCATTGCTGGCAATATAGCCAGTAGCACCAATCAACAGGGCAACCAGCACTAACCCTTTAGATCCATCAAACCTACATGACGTTGCTTTTCAGCCCTCCCTTCACGAGCTAAATCCAAAACCGCAACCAGCGCACCTAAGATATTCGGTCTCTCTGGTCTCCAACATGCACTCAACTGCATCAGGAGCAACATCATCAAATGGACTAAAGGACTGGCCTTCTCGAATTAGTCGATCTCTTCTCTCAATGTTATCCTCAATTTCAGCACATTTCTGCGAAATGTACATTACCGTACTCTCATTCTCTCTCCATTCTTGCACAAACAGATACTTAAAGCAATGCTGGAGCTTGTTAGAACCACAACACTCCTTTAAATGGTCAATGTTTGGTGTTGCACCCATTGGTTGTTAGATGTGAGCTGAATGCAAAATGCCTAACAAAAATCATCCTTATATAGGCAACAAAACAGAACGGTGTAAAACTATTACTTCTAACACTTATCAAAGTGCAACACACCAATTATTGATACAGTAAGTTAATCTTGGAACCACAATTCACCACACAACCATATGCAGTATTGTTTAACTTTAAGCATACACATACTTAGCCTTACACAACCATTTAACAACTATTACCTTAGTTAAATAAAGAGAACATTGACCTAGTAATTATCCATGTTATTGAAATCATCCAAGTGATATGTATTTGATGATTCAGGGAGTGAATTTAGGTTAATGCCAGAATTCTCTACGTAACCCTCCCAAACACTGTTACTTGGTTCACCAACCCAACGTACGGCATCCCAATCCTGGTAAATTCTCCCATTTTGAAAATACTCGTCGTCCACTTGCGATTTTGGGTCATCTTTCAATTGAAAATGAGTACCTGACCTACGTTTACGTGTTCCCTGTTCAGGTGCCATCTCTTGCATAACTTCTTTACCATTGTCTGTCCTGCTATTCGTTTTTTTCTGACAACATATTTAACCTATCTTGTCACAATACTAAAAATCAATATTAGATATACATTTGAATCAACAATCTAGGTTACCTGTTTTCTGGCCAATGGTTCCATGCATGCTGCACGGGTATGCCCTACGGTACCACACCTCCCACATTTTCTAACTTTTGGCTCCTCATTTTTTGATGGGAAGCGATCTTTGTTTTTAGGTCTTCCTGCCTGCCTCTTGTCCATAAACGACGGTTTAACCTTTTGCAAGTTACCCGGATCATGCCATTCTGACTCTATTTCCAAAGGATACACCATTTCATGATATGTGCCTTTGAGTGCAGCTTTTGTAAACCATGTTTCCGCCCATTTGTTACAGTTAGTAAATTTTTATTCTCTACACACTACACACACATGACCACATGGTAGTCCCGAAATTTTCCATTTCCTGCACGTTGTTTGTAATCAAAAACCATACACGAATAAACAACATTTACCGTAATAAACAACTGTATATGCAGGTACCTGCAATGCATTCATTCTTTAAGAAATCAACAATATGACTATGACGATTGTCCGAACTTGGTACACAAACACACATGGCAATGCCTCTTACTTCCCAATTAGCACTCTTCAACATTCTCTGCTCAACCTTCCTAGCTGCCCATTTTGTAAGTTCAAATTCCGGTGCGTCTACAAAATAAACAAACATCAGGTAACATTTATCGAACAAGTAAATGAGAGACGGCGAATATATAGTGATACCGTAGTATTTTCGCGTATTCCAAATAACAATCTTGTAGAAGCCGTCTCGTAGTACCAAGAGCATAGTTATTGGTACCTTCAACGTGCCTTGTTAATGAATTTATTGATTCCGACTGCTTGACGTCAAATAATTGTATCTTTTTCCACTGCATATGCCCTGACCACTTTTTCATACCCGTCTTCAAGTTTTTTTACGGCTTCTGATTTTTTTGCACGAAGCTCGGAAATTGCTTTTTCAAAATCTTCAGTTGTATAGGTTTTGCACACCTTCCAGTACAAAGCCTTATGCTTTTTCCGGGTGATATTGCAAGTGTAACATATTGGATTTCACATACACATCAAACCATAAACACAAGACAATAAGATGAGTTTTAGAGAAAGTTGAGGTTTGAGAACTTTAGTGAGAGAAAGAAAAATCTATTATGAGTCAACTCTACCTTGAGAGGTAGAGAGTATTTATAGTCATTACATAAAACGCCACCGACTAATGAGGATCTGCATATAGTGGGTAAAGATCCGTCTGCTCCACGTGTTACTTAACTAAATACTACATAACATTAAATAACTACGACCACGAGCTTAGCTAGCATATCTTTGAGGTGACCGACACTTAACTCATGGATTTTCCAAATCCTAACAGCAATTCATCATCAAGTGACGACAACAATAACCATGAAAGCAATTTGGAAAAACTGTGTCACAAGCTTTTGTTATTGAATGATGCCGTCTCAAATAATCCCGATTAGGCACTTCACCAATGCATTCTTTAAACCACCCCAAAACAATGTCCAGGCTTCAGTGGTCTCACCCTGTGCGACCCTGTAGCGATTGAATAACTGATATTTCCGTCCATACCAACAGAAGCATGTTGGTTCCTAGATACTTCCCTTCGAGATGCAAAGATCAATTATAATCAATGGCCGCATGAAGGCTATAAAACCCGAATCTAGTATCGTTAAGTATATATTAGTGCTTAGTATACGTTAAAGCTTAATATAATAATAATAATAATAAGAATATTAATAAGAATAATAATAGTAATAATAATAATACTAACAATTAATATAAATGTGCCCGAAACTTACCGCAAAACCAAATGCTACAAAAACCATCTTAAATCTTCCAGCTTCGTCTGTATCGATGTGTGTTACAGTCCCCTCATTTTTTAGCTTTAGGTTATGACAATATAAAGGTAACTGCTCAAACGATTGTTCATGTTGACCGTTCAACACCTCAAATGCCAAATTCCTACCCCCCCAAGCTCGTTTGTAAGAAATGTTTACTTTCCATTCAAGACTCATATCTCTTTGTATGTCCTTTCCAGTATATACCCTCCTATTATCTTTCAATTTTTCGATTAGCAACTGACTAAGTAATTTCATTGTCGCATTACGATGATTAGGATGTAATTCAGTTCTTGAACATGTGTGGACATCGTTGATGCTAGATACAAAGAAAGTGCTATCCCTTTTTTTTATGGGTGTATATGTTCCATGAGCAGCCTTCATTTATACATTTCACGCTGTACCTCGTGGGATCAGATTTAATAACTTTGTATTCAAAACGCTCAAGTAATGATTTCTTTCCAATAGTAAACATGCATTCTGCTTTATTATAAAATTCTTTATGTTTGAAAAAAACGGTATCGGTTTTCTGGGAATCGCTATTTTTTAATTCTGGTTGTGGTGCAGTTGGTGGCATGGGCATATTTTTAAATGAGTCTCTTTTGGACAGAGGAAGTGAATGATCGTTGGTGAAAAGAGGTCTCTTCGAATTGGGGTGTCATGATAACTATCTTTGTGAATCAGCGGAAAATTCAGGTCTAATGATAAATGATTAGAAGCCAAAGATGATTTTACCTCTGAAGGTGGTGGTTCTTTTGTTGAAATTAACAGAGCTTGAGTTTGCTCATTCTTACAACATACTTCATGAATGAAGAATTGGAAGTCTTCATCATCAACAACGTCCAATTCCATGGAACCATATTTGTAAGATAACCTGACTCTATCATTTGGTGTGTCTTTCACACCGTCAACCTTTTTCTTGACATACGCCACTAGTTTATTGAAAGTGATATTTTTAGGTAGTTTAACCGCATGTTTAGATGAAGGATGCACTAAATAAACCTTAAACTTAGAATTGTCATCGTAATCCATGGTTGTGTTTTGAACAAATTTAGGTGGGAATAATTCTTGGACTTTACAAGAACTCTAACAAGTAAGCCAAGTGCAAATTTCCAGGCATTTGTACTTGTGCATTTACTTAGGTTTCCCAACAATGTAAACTTTCTAAGGTTGCCCAAAATTAGTGTATCAACAAAGATACACTTTAATGAGTGTATTAAGTATGAACCACCCATTTGTGATTGTTTATTATTAATGTTGTACTTGTCCCAACTGCCTAAGATTTACTAAGATACACATTTATTTGTGTTATATGAAAAATTTATTAAGTTGCCTAAACTTGCCAACTGCCCACTGGATGAAACTAGTAACTTATCCCAACTACATATAGATTCTTTGAGTAATATCAATTTCATATTTGTAGTAATGTCTAACGGTAAAAAATCATTACTATTGTTAGTATACTTATGTTAGTATGCTATAACTAGTTTTAGTAATATATTTAGGATCCTTATTTTTTTTTTAATTTTAATTTTTTTACATAATTAACAGGGATTGTGCGTAACCGTTTGTCTTTTGAACTGGAACGACCATGTGATGACGTGCTTAATGAAATATTTAGGAAACAACTTAACAAAAGATCTAAGAAGGATTTAGCTGAAAAGTGTGGCTGTCAAGGAATCAGGTGACAAGAATAAAGATGAGCACAACAAAATAAATGGAAATGTGGATGGTGAGAAGTCAATTACTAAGCAGCATGAAGATGAAGCAATAATGGAACAACTAGCCGAACAAGATAGGGCTGAAAGGGAAATGGAAGAGAGAATGCGGCAAGACCGGGAACACGAGGATCTATTCTGTAAGATAGAATAAGGTCACCTTGAACAGTCAAAATGAAGGATAAATTTAGTTAAAGTTAGATTATCAGCTTGCAGACTTGTATGTTTGTTTCCTAAACTTAATCTTAGTTTAAATAAACATGTAATTGAATTATTTAAAGTTCATATATTTCACTTTCCAGACTTGCATGTTTGTTTCCAGGCTTATATACATGGAAATTATTCATTATTTATAAAAACTGCATCAACGGATGCAGTGCTAGATGCTTCCCATTCATACAACCATCTAATAAGTACATCAACAGTTATCCACTTAGGACTACTATCAAAAGACTACTACATCAACATAACCACCTAAACCATCTATGGCCTCTTTGCTATGGCCCATGCTGGCATCTCACAACTCCTTGTCCCCAATAACAGCCCACACTTTTGGGCAAGCAAGTCCCCACTCTCTCTCTTTGGGGGTGTGATGAGGATGGACCAGCTGGTCGTGGTTGACATGCAAGTGCTTCAAGAGGTGGAGATGTGAGTGGTTCTAGTTGGATAGAAGAGGGTCCAGCAGGAACAGGCTTTGTCCTCATAAACGTGATGGATGTTTTTCTTGGAGGAAAATAGTTCTCCCAAGTATTGTTTGAGGATGAACTATCAGAAGAATCTAAATCTGAAGAGATTTCCAGAGGATGTTTTTGTGACCCACTCATGTTGCCTAAAATGTTTTCAAAATAGTTAATGAAACAAAGACTTTTAGAGAGAAGAATTTTTGGGGATACAAGAGAGATATGTGTGGTTTATGGGTGATATGTTATTAAATAGAGTTAAAGTTGCAATCAGTGTGTTAAATGGGTAGAAGGTGTGAGTTGTTGTGTAGTAAATGAAGTCATTGACTATTTGACTTGGTGTTTAGCACTTACTATAAGCACAGATGGTTGTGGCATCCCACTGCTAGTGCATTCCTAACCATCACTGGAAGTGGGTAACCCAATGCTGCCAGTATTTTCATGAAGATGGAAACCCAAATAGTTGTTGTGTTCAAGACCGCCGGGTTGTGGGAAAACCATGATAGTACACATTTGTAACCATGGGTAGTATCTTTCTAACCACCCTGATGTGTGGGCAACCCACTTAGTATCTTTCGAACCACTGCTAGTGCAATATTGATGAAAATGGAAACTCAAGGGGCTGTTATGTAACATCTTCACAAAAGTATATAATCCCCAAATCATCTGCGATCAAATAATTGATATTTAAACACTTGAAATTGGCGCTCTACACAAACCCTAACCACTCCCAAACTGATAATGAAACGTCTTTTACATCCAAATCACACAATGCCGAAAGAATATTCCACCACACACAACCTCGTTGCATACCTAACCAAGAACAATCATACTGAATGGTTCCATGAGATGATTGCTTTTATCAAACACACCCTAATTCACTATGCATTAAGCTGTAGTGCAACCTATCATTCTTAAAGCCTACATTCATCAATTTTGGTCTAAGGTAGAAATTCAAGAACGAGATGGAGCAGAGGTTATAAGGAGTGTTGTTGATGAGAATGAGATTATAGTCAAAGAGGAGTGATTAGGAGGTTTTGAAGCTGGAGGATGTTGATGGGGTTGTCAATTTGTCTGATGATGATATTTTTGAGGGGTTGGAAAGATTGGGTTATGAGAAAAATGTGGAAAGAATTAAGTATCATAAAGGTATGTTCTCACCCCAATGGAAGTTTTTAATACATACTTTGCTTATGTGTGTAAGCAATAAGACCACTGGCTTTGATGAGTTTCCATCAAAAATAGCAACTGCTGTCATATGTTTATCACAAGGGAGGGTGTTTAACTGGTCTAGGATGATCTTTGAGGGGTTTATGAAGAACATTAAAGAAAAGGGT
The DNA here is from genome assembly GCA_910596185.1 of Chrysanthemum makinoi. NCBI lineage: Eukaryota > Viridiplantae > Streptophyta > Magnoliopsida > Asterales > Asteraceae > Chrysanthemum > Chrysanthemum makinoi. The sequence goes on along the minus strand of OU343225.1, from coordinate 327,634,047 downwards.
AAATACTACTTATATCCTAGGTTTGTTCAATTAATAGTGGAGAAACAGATCACGGCACCCATTCCTCATAAAAGGGAGTATAAGGTACATCATATGTTACCTAAGGTGTTTACACACTTGAGGAAAAAGAATGACAAGTTCTCAGGAAAGCTTACACCTTTATTCCCTAATATGCTTAACTTGCTAGACATTCCTGATAATGAGGAGGTACTTGAATCCCAACCCAACCAAAGCAATGATGCTCAACCCACTGCTACCACATCTGAACACACTGCTAATCCAACTGAATCCACTGCTGAACCATTACTTTTACCTGGATCCCAACACACCCAAACCACTGATCTGACGCCTACCGCGGCTCAACCGAATAATGCCACAATATCGATCCCACTGGTACCACATATGGTGAGAATATTATAGAAGTAGTGAATGAATTGAAGGCTAAATGTACACAAATGGAAAATACAATAAGAAGGTTGAAGCACAGGGTTTCTGTGTTGGAGAGACTAAGAAGACCAAGTGTTGCTGCATCTAATAGAGTCAAGAAGAAGACTAAGAAGGCCAGGTCCTCAAAGGGGAGGAGCAAGAGCATTGATTCAGGGGAGGATGTAAACATGGATGTTGAGTTGGATTTGGATAGTGGAGATCATGGTGGTGACTATATGGTTACTGACAAGGAAGGAAAAGAAGCCGTGCTTGAAGCTTTGAAGGTTGTAGTTGATGAAGAGGAAGAAGTGGGGCAGGCAACAACCACTCCTATTGTTGTGAATCCTGCTAGTACAAATGAAATCACTGATGCTACCTTAATCACAACCATAGTCACACAACAACCCAAGTCTAAGGAAGTTGACAAAGAGGTTGCTGGTAGCCTGATGAACTTATGTAAAACCTTACCCATTAGTGGATCGGTTACTGCACATTTTCCTATTATACTTAAACCCACTGGTCCTAAACCCTTGGCTAAAGGTTTGAAGTTTGTTGAGCCAGTCACGAAGGTTGTTGGAAAAGCAGAATTGGTAGAGGAAGGAAAAGAACAAGTGGTAGAACCTTTGAATGTTGTAGTTGAAGACGTAGAGGAAGAAGTTGTGGAGGCTCTATCGAGTGATACTACAAATGAAAGCACTGCTGCAACCTCAGAGGTAATTTCATCGACAGTTACTTCAGATACACATATTGCTACTACATCCACTGATGGTACGATAATCACAACTACAGTAACACCACCATCGAAGGCTAAGGAAGTTGAGAAGGAGGTTGTAGGTACACTGCTAAACTTATGTAGAACCTTAGCAAATCCTGATTCTGTTATTGCACCTGTTCCCATTGTAATTGAACCTACTGGACATAAACCATTGGCTAATAGTTTGAAGATTGGGGAGCCAGTTAAGAAAGTGGTAGCTCAACTAGACATAGGAAAGGGTAAAGCTAGTGCTGAACCTCAAGAAGAAGAACTTGAATTTGATAGTACAGAGGATCAGATTGCACATGATCATGAATTGTCAAAAAACTTAGCTGAAACGTATAAGGCTGAACATCTTGCTTTTGAAAAAAAAAGAAAGAAGATGATGAAGCTAGTATGAGACTGATTGAACGGTGGAACAAGGAACAACCTTTACTTCAAGCTTCTGAAATGCTAAAGTTGGAATGGAGTACTGAAGATTGGGCACTATTAGACGTTCCATCAAGGGCTAAGGTTCTGGCTGCGAGGGCGAGACAAATGCAGAAGGAAAGAACTGTCATAGAATATAATAGTAAGAATAATAAACCTCCAACTAAGGCTCAAATGAGAAATGCAATGATCAAGATTCTCAGGCACATGGACATGTGCAAAGGCAAGGATTTGAAAAAATGCACGTACGAAGAGATTGAAGATATGTATGAACGTTGGATAAGAATGAATGATGATTTCAATCCTATGAATTCTGAGAAAGAAGCTGAGTGGATCAAGAACGCACAAAAGCGAAAAGCAGAAATTCTGGAGGATGTGAGTTCTAAGAAACAGAAATTGGATGAAGAGATGGAGAAGAAAGAAAGAATGGATGTGTATGTTATGGTGAGTGATGGACAAGAGCCGATTAATCCTACACCACTAAGCGCAACTCATCCAGTTAATGATTGGAAAATAATCACTGAAAATGGTAGAGAAGTGATTGAAATAACAAGAGCAGATGGATGCAGAAGTACATACTTAGATTTTGGAAGCTTGTTGTTCTTTCTATCCAAAGAGGATTTGGAACAGTTATGGAAAGTCATGGATTTTAGATATGGAAAGCATGGGCCAACTGGAGAATTAGCAAGGTTTGTGTGGACATCAGTGAAAAACATGTGTCAACCTAATCCAGTGGACAAATTTTGGAAAGATTTTGAAGTAGTTGAATGGATGCTTTATCAGCATTCCAGAGTACATGCTGTACAATCTACTAAGGATAAGTTTTTCATGTTTATTGATAAACACTATCCATTGTCCAAAACTGTTGCCAAGAAAATGTTGGAAGCAAAGCTTGTGGTACAAAGAACCATATCAACAAATCCAATGATAGATCAATTGCTCTTGAAGATTCAAAAGATTGCTGGTGTACAAGGTCCTATGGCCATAAAAGTCTCAAGGAAGGTTAAGTAAAATGGCAAGTATATCCATAGTTTTAAAAAGCGCGCCTGAGGTGCGCCTCGCAGCTCAATGCTCTAGATTTTTGGAGGCTCACGCATGAATGAATCCCATAAAAGCGCAGCGCCTGGGGCTTTTTGCTGCCTTGGGGCTTTTTGCGAAATGTAACAGGTTTTGGGCTGTTTTCTAAATATTAAGATAAGATACATGGGCTTATAAGAATCATGAGCCTTTTAAGTTATATCTAATAACCCTACTTTGGAAAAGAACTGAAACCACAATCAAGGGGTAACTAGATCATTTTTACAAATATGATCTCTCTAACGAAAGTTTATATCTTGAACATTTTGTTTATTTTTTATTGATTTGTAAATAACGTCATAAGTTTATTTTATCTAGAACATCATAGGGTGAATTGTTGATTTGCAACCTTGAATATTAATATGTTGCGCTTGATATTTGGGTTAAATTGTGAACTTTGTTAGTAGTCTGATGAAACAAGCATATTTAGTCGATATGATTTTAATCTATATGAGTTCAGAGCCAAAGAGTTGTCCATGAAAGTGACCACCATTTTAATCTTTATAATGCTATATGTGTCAGTATTAAGATAGATTTTGTGTTATTTAAGATACATAAATGGTCACATATATTATAAAAAAAACATAATGTATTTAGTGCGCCGTATTCATGAATCCGCGCTTTGGTATCTTCGCCTCGAGCTCTTTGGTCCCTTCGCCTTAGTGCGCCTGAGCCTTCAAAACATTGAGTATATCTAATAAGAAGGAGGGCTGGAGGGTGAAACCACGGCTAGATTCAGTTGGAACCACGACAAGTTGGAAACCACGCTGAATAATTGTTGAAACCACGGCTAAGGATGAAACCGGCTGAAGATTTTTGAATATAGGATAACGGCTAGTAGAAGATTGGAAGCTGGTTTAATTGTAATATTATCATTTATACGTATTTAGTTTAGGTTAGTGATTATTATCATACAATGAAGCAATACTAATATCAACTAAAAATATTTACAAACTTTCACAAAACATATTGGAGATTTACAGATTTATCATTCGAATGCTTACTACAATTGTTTATACATACACAATGAATGACCAAAGTACATATGCCCATGATAGAAGCAATATAACCTACTTGAAAGTAAAGGGCAGCAAATGATCTAACACCTTTCTGTTCCGATTATATACATACATAGTCAATGAGAGTTGACGATACCACAACTAGTAATAAATACAGTCAATGACCAGCATACTCAACCTTGTATTTCCATAGGTACTCAAACATTCTTTCGCGATAGGCAAGAGCTGTTTCTGCAGGATCGTCAGACTTTAATGGCATGTTATGACTCAGCCTATATAGGTTAATGCAAGCCCATATTCCGCAGTCACCGTATTGACCTGCTTGGTTGGGGACATCATGACATTTTTGAAAGCTAATCTGATAAGTATTGATATCTATGCCTTTTGCTGAAAACACTCCCGTTTCGTCTAGTAATTTTGGCAGCCAATATTGAAATTTTGCAGGCATGGTATCCTTCCACCAAAGTCGTCTGTTTGTAAACTTTGGCAGCGAATCATACAATGTCAAAACACCCGTACGTAGATGCAGCTCTCCTACCGCCCAGTGCTTGTCAGGTTCGTTCATTGGAAATAGTACCTACATCATTTACGACATCAACACAACGCACCCGATGAAGAATCTAGTAAAACCACAATACTAAACGTAATTTTATATGGAAAGATATAAACACCTTTTCGACATCACCCCAAGGCACCTGGTACTTTACACCATTTGCCCAATAGCTTCGTACGAAGTCATTAATGACTTGTGGTGTGAAAAAGGGACCCACCATAGCCCGGGCAGATTGATGGTCGGAATTGCCACATCAAATCTACCCATAGGTCAAGTTGCTGTTTATACATTTGGGCACATTATTAAAAACAAGTGGGAAACACAAAGAAACATATATGGTACAAAACTAACAACTGATTTTATATCCACCTTGTCCTCAGACCATCCATCCTTGTTATCACCCGTTGCCAATAAACACTCTCAAAACCGGCGATCAGCAATAGTTTCTTCATTGCCCATGGGAAAATAAACCTAGTACCATTATTCTCATTCAAAATTTTTTGAATGGAACATGGCACAATTACCTTTTTTGTTTTTTTCTTCCCCGTTCCAGTTCTCGACAGATTCTGAATTAGAACAAATAACCTCTTTTAGTGAATTTTTGTATTAAAAAGTTAGAGACATATAAGTTTACACAGTCACATACCTCCACAAATGGTTCCAATGTATCATCAAAATCTGGAGCGTTAGGAGGGGATGGGTTTTGACAATTAATCCGTGATGAACGCCTTCTCTTTGGAGTAGTGGTTGGTGGAGTAGTATAGGGTGAGGTGCAATATCTCCCTGGCTTCCTCTTCCGTTTAAGCGAGTTGAAAACTAATCTGATATTTGCAGCCTAAATAACAAAAACAATTCATCTTTTACCAAACAGCTCTACTATCCAACAATTAAATAACTTGAATACTCAACTGAAGTAAAGTGGAAATGTGATATTCTACGGCATACAATATTTCTAATCATGACTTAGCATGTGGTGTCTATTTTAAGGACATGTACAACAAATCATGATTTTGTTGAGGCCCTTTATTATTTTCAAAAGTAAATCTTCTGCAAAGTTGACTATGTATGTTTTAACTGTTTACATGTGACTTAGCATGTGGTGTCTATTTAATAGTGAAACCATGATCTAATTGTTCAACATATTTGCTCCTATTTATTTTCAGTTTCATAACCATATTTCCATCACATTAATTGAATTATGTCGAGTTCTAAAAGAGTTAGGTTTGAGAAAAATCACGATGAAAGGGAGTGGTCAATAAAGGTAGCAAGAGAGGTAATGTTTCCTGAGATATATGAATTATATGGACCAAATGCTTTGAAGCTAGTTACCGGATTACCCAGCTGAAGTGCTAGAAGACCTAAGAAGAGATATACGGTGCTCGAACAAAGAAGAAGTTATAGAACCAAGCTGGCGGTGGTAACTCCCCAATGATCCTAGTTTGTAAAAGTGATGTAGTTGCTAATAATGTCTTTGCTCAAGTTATTTTTGTCATGTCTTAAGGCATTGTACTATTACTATGCATGCATTGTTCATAACAAATGATAAGATAAATAAATGTACCTTGACAACATCCTGCCCGTCCTCAAAATCAAGGCAAATCACTTCAACAGGTTGTGTATCAGCCCCTTCCCTAGCCGTTTCGTCAACCTCCATATCCACTTTGTCTACTTGTGCAGCCCCTTCCCCAGCCGGATCATAAATGTTTTCTACTTGTGAATCCCCCTCCTCCATAGGCGGTTTTAACACTTTAAGAGTCCACTGCACAAACCATCCAAACCAAATAGGTGGCCGCCACACAACCATTTCCTTACCCTTCTCCTGTTCAATTTCTTTTTCCGCACCATTCATATCCATCGATTCCTAGATAAAGATTAAATAAAGGGTATGTGTGTTTTATATTGAAATAGAAAAAGTAAAACAAGAGAAAACACTATATATATATGCGTACGTCACGGAGTTGGATCAAACCCATCATAAGCAATGTTTGAGAATGCATCATTCAAATTCGGTAAGGCGGCACAATCAAATTTGTTATCCACCTGCATAAAATTGTTGGAATGATGAGCATCTTCGGGACTTCCGATAAAGCGGCTTTCATAACTTGCGTCATAGGTCCGGTAAACTCCTCGGAATCCGTATAAAAATAACCTTCCATCGGATCCTACATTGGTCCTGATGGGGGTGTGTGCATCAGAAGTAGCCAAAGGTTTGTTGGCATCAACACTCTCCACCTATAAAAAAGTGAACGTTCTTTGGTCAAAGAGACCATTTTGTACATAATGAAGTCAAAAAATTTCAAATACTTGACTTGTTACCTTATTCTCAGCAACATCATCTTGTGACTTTATTCCTAAAACTTCCTCAATTACCCCAATTCTCTTTTTAACGCTGTGTATCTCACTTAACACCTGTGATACACCAACGTCTCCTACACGTTCTTCGATACTACCAACCCTGGACTTAATGGACACAAGCTCGGCTAGAATGTCATATTTATCCAAGTTATGTGACGCTTCCGCTTTGTCACATTTGTTCCCATCTGGAACCTCAACATTACCGACTACAACATCTTCAAGCTTCTCAGGCTCATTCACCTTCAACATTTCACCAAACCCAGCAAAATCATCTCTTCTTCTTCACTTTGTCATGATCCTAGACGTTTGACCTTCGTAACAACTTCATCAACATCACGAAGGAACATTTAAATCGGCTTCAATTCCACCACATACATCCCCATCGGCCATAGCTTCCTCTTCTTCCACCATCGGTTGGTTGCCAACTCTTCTCTTCTTTCAACAAGTTGGGAATCAAGTCCACGGATGTAGTCCATACTTGAATGTACCACGAGACAACTCATTTCGGCATTTGTTGGTACAATCTTACGTAATGGTCTGACGACCTACATAAAAGGAGATAACTTGATATGCTAAATGCAATAAAAACATACAACACTTAACTAATTTTGAGTTTATACTTACCAGATCAAATAAAATAGTGTAATGCTTTTTTTTTCAAAGTTTTTTACTTTTGACCATGCTAGACAACGTGGAATCTTCTCTGGGTCTTTGGTCCAAAACTGGGAGCTGTTAGGGAATGTCTCCATAATCCAAATCTGAAAAAACAAATACAACGTATTAAGACTTAGTGGTTGTGATTATGGTTGCAGTGGTTAGGATATCAGTGGGTGTATCTGTAGTAACAGGGGATACAATTACATAACATGTAGTTGCAGCAGTGGTTTCTTCTGAACTAGCAGTGGATGAAGCGACATTGGCAGTGGTTTGAACCAACCGTTTACAAATCGTTTCTATGTATTTATCTAGTGCGAAACCATCAACCATAACATCCTTAAATCTACACCAAGCCTTACAAAGCCTAAGGAACAATGACTACAGAACAATGCCTAGGGAACAAAGCCAATGCCTAAGGAACAATGACAATGCCTATGGAACAATGCCAATGCCTGAATGACTATTCTGCTTATCTATGTTTCTCAGATTTAACATATAACACATTATTTACATTAACCATCAGAATATATACAAGCACAAGTAAAATCTAACCTTCAACACCCATGTAAATCCATACAGAGTGTATGTTTGTTCTTTTTTTGGATCTTTTGGAACGGGCTTCTTTGATTCTGCCTCGAGATGCCTAGGAACAACATTCATCGTTCTTTTATATAGATGAGCCCACATGTATTCACCCCATGGATACTCATTCCATACACAAAAATCCTCAACATTCTTTAGCAAATGGTCAGGAACATTAAACCTTCCTTCCCGACCAATAAATACAAATGTTGCAATCACCAACAAAGAAACCCTCACAGCATCTTCATCGGATAAAGAATCCCACCTTTCCCCGGACTCACCAACGCCAAAAGGTCATCACCATTAACTTTTTTGTTCTTAATTCTTTTTTTATCGGGAAACAACCGATCAAAAAAAGGACTATCTGTTAAACCCTTAACAACATGGCCGTGGTCACTTTCTCTTTTATCTACGGGTCCTAAACGAAACCCAGTTAGAAGACTAAATTGTTCACGGCCAAAATCAAAAACATTGTCACCTAGTACAAAAGTTAGAGGTGGACAACAAATCACTAACTTTAGACACCTCAACTGCATTTTGATATAAATAATTGTATAAGTGGTGGTCAGGGGAATACTTAGGAAAATCTAACCAATGCCCAAACACAGTGTCTCTAAACAATTTGGTTCTATTCACATTCAATGCACCTTTAATTGTAGCAATATGTTCTAATCTAGATCTCACCGTTAGCTTTGCATCAAACATTTTCGTCGTTGGATTCTTGAGATGTGGAAGAAGAGCGATTGATTGTACGAATATGCGTGGGATTGATTTGATTGTACGAAGAAAAGCAGTTGGATTAGGGCTTCGGTTTTGCAAATGTAGAGAAGAAGAACTATTGATTTGATGTGGAAGCAGAATGAGGCAGTAGGATTAGGGTTTTGGATTCTTGAGTTTGAGAGGGAATGAGATCTGTTTCAAGTTGCAGAATGAATGTTTGCGTTTGAGAGGGAAGGTGTGTGTGGTAGAAGCAGTCAACTGTGTGTGAGAAGATTTGGGTATTTTGTGTTTTGTATTTAAGAAAAAATATGTATTAGGATAATAATTTTTTTTTTTGAGGTATAATTTGGTTTATTAAAGGTGTATTTGTATGTTATAAAGTGGTATTTATAGAGAGTTGCCCAAAAGTACATATGTGTGGGACCAAGTTGCCCAAGTTATATGTATTTAAAAAATAAAAAATAAATACTTTGCTTTTTTTTAAAAGACAAAAATGTAGTTGCCCAATATCTAGGGTCAGTTGCTTACCAACTCTCTTATATTTAATGTATGTACAAAGTGAAGTTGGCCCAAATATATGATAGAGTTGCCCATGGGAGAGTTGCCCATGGGGCATTAAGGGAAGTGAAAAAAAAAAAAAGTGGGGCATTTGGGGTAAATTAGTTGGGCAATTGGGGCATTTAGAGAATTTGCCCATTTATTTTTGTGTAGTATAGGTGTATATTTATATTTAAAAAGTTGATATGCTCGTACCGTTTGTCTTGTACAACTAGTATTGTGTGATATACAAGTTACTGTATATTATTTTGTATGAAAGCACAGATGGAGTCTTTTTTTTGCAAGATAAAAGAGTACCCTTTTGCTTGTATCATAGTTATTGTAGTATATGCAAGTCAAAAAGGCTTCTTCTGCCTTGAAATTTCCTTGCACGTGAGTTCTTGATCGTCATTCTTGTCAAATGTCAGTGCTCCTTATTACTCCGTATATGAAAATCTTTAATCAAACGTGTAGATCAGCGGAGAAACCCAGATCCTGTGCACCCTTTTGAATGCTGACTGACCTTTCCGAGATATGATATATAGTGCATTACGCAGATAAGCGAATTGTAAACATATGGATGTGCTCGGCAGACAGATTTTGGACTGATGTACTCGGGTGACAACTTTTAATCGGTCATCATACAAACTTTTATAAATTGTCACCCGAGTACATTAGTCTAAAACCTGGTTCAACTTGTCTTTGTCTTTTATTATGTTAAACATTGAACCATATTTACAAGTATGTATTAATGGTCGTGTACAAGTACTAGCAGTTTAAAATACTTGACTGAAGTTATGTTGGTCTAAAAAAGAAGTAATAGCATTAATAACAGCACGTGAATTATTCATCTTTGATGTGACCGTACCCTTTGGCTTGTATATATTGTGTGATACACAAGTTACTATTATGATACAGTCTGCACAGATGGAGTCTGTCTTCAGTTATTGTATGATATAATCGTACCATTTTGCTTCTATTACATGCAACTGATAGCTAGTATAGGTCTCTGCCTTGAACTTTCCTTGCACGTGAATTCTTTTTATTCATTCAAAATTCAATGCTCCTTGTTTAATGGAAATTATTGATGCTTAAAATAATGGCTTTTGTAGCTTTTGGTCATAGCAAATAAGGACCTATAAATGTTGTCATTGAATTAGCAAGTAAGATTGAGGTGCTAGCGCGGGTGTGAACTGGCTAGTTTGATCGATTGAAACGCGTAAATTTTGTGTGTTTTATATTTTTCTGGACGTTTTGCGTTTGTGTTGCCATTGTGCCTGTAGATCTCGTATCCTTTCGTGTTTACATTTTGGGCGACATTTTTTCCTTTTTTACATTTGTAATTGGTAGCGCAGAACGCAAGTGATAACAGTGTAATCATACAGTGAGCATCCATTATAAAGGTAGGTTTAAGCTGAATCGGCAGATATGGCCTAATCAACGAAGACTGAAACTGAATGGAAATTGTGAAAATCTAACGGCTAAGATATCACGTAATTATGGGAAATCCTGAAAATTACGTGTTTTGGATTGAACACTAGGTTATACGAGAAATTGCCAAATAGTTAATCGGATAATAATATCTGAAGCTATTTGTATAACCATGACTTGGTCAATAGTACATCGACAAAAAACATATTCTCCCCTTCTAAACTATCTGAATCTTGAGCACAAAGAATAATGAAGTAACTACCCTTTACGAATTACAAAATACGGAGCTAGTGATTAAGCAAATGTTCTGGTACTTGATGCTACAAAACCATTAGAACGAATTAAGGGATTTGTGCTAATGTTCTTGATCTTGTCTCTTCTAAGCGAATTCGGGTCTACTCCAGCCTTATGAGCCGCAACTACTCCTATAGCTTCCCAATAGTTTGAAACCTTTATCTGCAAAAACAAAAAGTAACCGTGTTAAAGTCGATGCATGAAACACATACATGAACTCTAGTAGTGAAATTAGTTCAACATACCACATCTATACCGAGTTTTTCAGGAGTGTCATTCAGCACAGTTTCATTCTCTTGGACACAGATAATAAGCGGCTGCAACAAACTCAATACTATTACACAAGTGCAAAGTACCATGTTGCAAACAGGAATAGAATAAGAAATGGTAAAAGAGGACTTGCCTTGGTTTTTTTATTTGCAAATGCAAGAACACCGTCACCTCCACATGCATCCGCCGGGAGAATGACACTATCGACATCACTTGCAACTATGCACCCATTTGTTCGAGACTCGGTCTTCAAGTACTGAGGTGCATTAGCTAAGCCAGCAAGCACACAAGGCAAGAATGTATATCCCAACTGTTATATCAAACAAACCATTTTTAAGACGAATGAATATATGCGTTAATAAGTTGAGTGAGGATAGAGATGTAATTTACTTCTTCAGCTGCAGATTTTGGACATAAAGATTGGGTAAGCGGAGGAGGTAACAGCGCAGGAGCATGTGCACAAGGGATCCTGAAATTTTTAACCACTAAATGGCTTATAATTGCTTCTACTCCTGCCAGTAGATCAATTCCCTGTAGATTGTATCTGATATATAAGCATAAGATAGAATATAGACACGAATTATAAATCATACCGATACTTTTAAAGCCTAGCCCTGCCCCCCTGTACAAATTCGTATGCAACGGGGTGTTTGGATTTGCATTTTGGAACTGATCTCGGTTTAAAGTTGCAACAATCAGTTTTTATGTTTCGATAAACAAATTCTACTTCTAATTCTCTGATTATTTGAGAAAGGTCAAATAAGCAACCAGCTGTAAGTGTTTGTTTTTTCGGAAAATAATATTGTTTTCGGTCATTTATCTATTGAGTCCATAAGGTATTAGAGCCTCTGATTATCTGACTAATGCAGATTTCTAACAACAAAACACATCCAAAAATAGCATGTATCATATTTTCTTTATCAGTTTCATAACGCATATCCAAATACCACACTAATATTACCTTTCCTTGCCTATACTCATCCACGTCATCAATATCATCATCAGGAAAACGTGCCACAACAGCAACAGCATTTACCATAGACCGATCACGCAATGTCTGTACTGCTCTTAATAGGGAATCAGGATGCTTTATCCTCCCTGTTGCCTGTCCATTCTTTGGATCGGCCCACTTTTCCACCTGCAGTTTCTCACACATGAGATACTTACGACACTTAAGTTTTCCGTTAAAAAATGAAAATTCTCGCACTTGTAGATGAATAAGACCATTATTGACCTAAATATGTTAAAAACACCATTACCTCAAGAGGAGTGTCAGTGACGATATACTCGTGAACAGGCAAACCTAGAGAAGCTCTTGTTGCATCAGCTACTTGTAGATGGCGAATGCGTAGCTCTTCTTCTATTCCTGCATCAAGAACCAATCCCACCTGTTTTACATGACATGATACTAAATGAACAAAAACATGCTCCAAAGCCATAAAACAATCATGAAAATTTAACAATGTGTCATGGCATATCCAATTTAATGTACAAAACAAACCTTGTTTTGGTGCACGGGCTGTAGCGCCCATAAGCCTTCAGCAAATCTGTCGAGTGCATAACCTTCAACGTACAGAACATTAGGCATTGGCCAGTAAAGCATTGCTGCATTAAGAACCTGCGAAATTTCAGTTGTTAAAAAAATATTTTAAAAAGTTGGTGTTCTGTTATAGTGAAATTGGTTCTGCTTATCTAATTCGATTTCATTGTAATTAAAGGGTATTTCTACAAGTAAAACCTTAAGTAGCTAGAATTTTCCAAATAATCAAAGAACCTGATTATCACAACTCTAAGAACTTGATTTCACTTTCAAAATGAAATATTAAACGCCACCTCAACTTATTATCAAAACTGCGTATGCTCATTAAAGTTATCAGATCAGCACTTTGGATAAGCATATCCTAAAGGACCTAAACCTAAAACACCCCTAAATCTGCTTATTTGTTGTATCAAAATGCAATAAGCCCATACACATTTTACATAAATCAATCTTAAACACTCCCCTAAATCAATCTTAGACACTCCCCTAAGATTGACATAGTGCGAGTAATTCAAGGGATCGCTGATTAAAACTTATAAGTCTTTTTTATATATAATCGGATAAACGGTTTGGACTAAGGAACTCCGCTTTATTACTCAAAGTTGCTTATTTCGCCGTCAATTCGTCAAAAAACATATAACCAGTTTGTATAAAGAATCCCAAACACTCAAATACTGTATCAAAAGGCAATAAACAGATAAACATTTCTAAAGGCGTGTTTGGGTAATCTTCCGCCTTACTTGTTTATACTTTATAGCATTGTCAGAAGGCAGAACACAATATGCGATGGAGGTTATTTAAGACACAAACTGATAAGCCAATAAGCACAAGCTCTTTTGAATAAGCTAACCCAACACTCTTCTAGTATCATACCAATATGGCAATATGATACTTAGTCTTTTTTTGAGACTGCATATTATAAATACTTATTCATTTTAATCATATTCGGATAAACAGTTTGTATAAGAAATTCCACTCATTTCACATTCAAATAAGTAATTTTCAGAAGAGGGGGGATTGCTTATTTAAGTGCTTATATGCTTATCAACAAAGCTGATTTGTAGCTTTAAGTGTTTGGATAAAACTCTCTATCTAGTTATTATATAGAGCAACTAACCAACTGGGCTAGCTCAGTTTGCCACCAGGGTTTCCTTAAGGTGCCTTGGGGAGGTCCCACCCGAGACTTTTACCCCTTCAGGCGATAAAGGAGTAGCAGGCGGGTCTCAGGGTCAGCATACTGCCCAATTGGATGTCCCTGCTGGACTTGAAGTCTTGAACCTCTAACAACTAACAAGCCGTTCAAAACTACTTATGTGATGCATCAAAATGACAGATAAAAACATTAAATAAGCAATTTGAAAGACAAACATACATTAGGATGAGAAATGACAGAATCAGCAACAGAAGCCAATGTTCTCACAACAGGCAAAGCATCACCAGCATAACCACCAATAGATGCACCAACTCCTGTTGGCACTATCACCACACTGCTATACTCTCTCTTCCACTGCACACAAAACAAACACTTATCATCACACATACATACACAATATATATCTTTTTATCAAGCCTTACAAACTAACTAACCTTGTTTGAGGAACATGAGACTTGAAATTTAAGAGGGTGTGTTGGTTTGTTAAGGTGGTTAAAATGGAAAGTGGGTTTGTGGTTAAGTTGGTTAAAATGGGTTAGAAGTGACATTATAGTTGGAATATTCCGGTGAGTGTGGAGATAACATAGGATTGTGTTTTGTGTTTGTGTTTTTTGGTTGGGGGGGTTTTAGGATTTAGGTTAAGTTATTGTTTGGGTACTTGTGTTTTTGAGTTGTAAACATTTTAACCCCCTCATCAGTTTTTTCTATATGATAGGGTGGTTTGGTAGTCTATATCTTAGCATCTACGCGGCATTATAGACCGTGGGCGAACCAACCAGAAACGGATCGATTAGTGGGCCGAACATATTTTGGCCGGTTTTGGTTTTTTCCTCATTTTCGATTTTCATATGGTGGTCTTGCCTTCCGATCTTACATAAAACCGATATACTTTGTTGGACCGGACCGACCCGGACACGAACCGAACATTTCGGTCAGGTCTCAGTCCAGACTTTTGAACCAAATCGTTTTCTGTCCGATCCGATTTTTCGGACCGTGATCAGCCCTTACCATGAGCTAACAAGGTCTCACGGACAACCGGCTAGTATGCTTTGTTGGACCGACCCGGACCCTGGACCGAACATTTTCGGTCCGGTTTTTGTTATGGAGTTTTGGACCCAATCAATTTTCAATCCAGTCCAATCCTAACAGGTCTGGTCCGATTTTCAAACCATGATTAGCCGTACTCCTATCATCAAATCAACTACGGAGCACTAAACCTATGTGATTGCCAACAGCTTCATTAATTATCACTTAAAAACAAGACAAAATTACACGGTTGGTCCTTGTGGTTTGCTCGTATTACAAGTTTGGTCCCTAAGTCGTTTTAATTACACCAAATATTTTTGAAACTTTGAACTCATTTAGTCCCTATTTTGGATGGCCGTTAGTGCAGTCCGTTAAGTATTTTGCATGGTTAGTCCTTTGTTAATAAATTTTGCACCGTTAGTCCTTATTTTTTAAAATATAGTTTCCGTTAGTCCAATCCGTTAATAATAGTTCTCGACCGTTTTTATCCGTTTTGTCTGTTTTTTATCCGTTTCGACCGTTTTTATCCGTTTTCGTCGAAACAATAAAAAGCATAACCAAGGCCACACCATCGGTTCCAAGGTTTCATCAAACGAAAACAAACTAACACAACAAGAATAGCAATTTTACCAGAATAGCATCAAATTAACCAACCAAGCCACACCATGAGCTCAGCTTCATGGCTAGCGCTTCGACAGCACGCCCAAGAACCGGACACCAAAATATGTATAGCCACGTTTTTGTTATCAAAACTTGTTTTTCCCATGTGTTCTAGCCTAACCCGAACCAAGAGTGAGTCAACTTCGTGACTTCGGTGACACAGTTAAAATAACGTCCGAGTCACAACGCTAGTGTGACTTGTCCCTACCTTTCTTCTTCGCGTATCAAAGAGATGGTGGTGCTAGGGTGCGTAAAAGGTATCAGTAAGGTAGAAGCGGGTGAGGGATGAGTTTGGTGGTGTGGTGGATCTGAAAGAGGAGGTGTAAGGGGTTGTTTTGGTGTAGGCGATGAGGAGTGGTGGCCGACGGTGTGGTGGCGGTGGGTGGATATTCCAGCGGCGGCTAAGGTTAAGAGGAGAGGGAGAGAGAGTTTGGTGGTGATGGTGATATGTGTGTGTTTGTATGTGAGATAAAAAAATCACATGGACCATTTAATAATTTACTCTTTAAAATAAAATAAATCAATAAAATATGAGAAATGTTACACTCATATAAAAAATAAAACGGGCGAAAACGTAAAAAAAAAATGGACGAAAACGGATAAAAACGGTCGAAAACGGATAATAAACAGACAAAAACGAAAACGACGGCAATATAAAAACAGGCGAAAGGGATAAAAACGTAAAAACGGACGAAATTTGAATTTTTTTATTCAAATTTTTATTCAAATTTTTTGAAATTTGAAATTTTTTGATTTTTTCAATTTTTTCGGAAACATTTTTTTATTTTATTTTTTCAAATTTGAAAATTTAAGAAAAACGGACAAAAACGGATGAAAACCGATAAACGTGAAAGGATAAAACGTAAGAAAACGGACAAAACTATAAAAACAAAGAAACGCTAAATAAAAAAAGAAAGCGGATAAAAAAGAATCAACCGAGACACAAAAAAAAAATCGGCGATATCTATTATGGAGGGGACTAAAGCGGAAAACTATATTTTAAAAAATAAGGACTAACGGTGCAAAATTTATTAACAAAGGACTAACCATGCAAAATACCGGACTACGCCTACGGCCATCCAAAATAGGGACTAAATGAGTGCAAAGTTTCAAAAATAGGTATTTCTAGTGTAATTAAAACGACTTAGGGACCAAACTTGTAATACGAGCAAACCACAGAGACCAACCGTGTAATTTTGTCTAAAAACAAACATATCCTAAAATACAATCACGGACATAAAAATTTATTTTTTTACGCTTGGTGAAGCCTACAACCAAACCAACCTATGTTGCACCCTCACCATGAGCTAATAAGGGTTTGTGTAATATCCTTGACACGTAATCAAGGGCGGACCCAAGACTTTAAAGTCATCAAATGCACAAATTTTTTTACGACGAATATAAAAAAAATAAAAATGAACAAGACATGTATTTACAAACTAACCGAAAATATCATATTTCTAGCTCGAAAAGAAGCAATCAAGTTCCTACCATCTAAAATATATATTTGGATCAATTTGTTTGGTTGTATAACAAGCTTGAATCCATCCAATTTTAATAGGTACAGTTGGAACTAGTCAAATTATGCTACTCTGGATAACTTTTTCATACTCACATTTGTTTGGTCAATATCATAATTCAAGAATGATATAATTGATACCATTACTTTAGACCATAACTCTTAAATGACTTCATAATGCCAGTTCAAACACAAGACCAAACATTAACTAGTCATTACAACTTTGGCTAACAAAGATCCATCAAGAACAACAACCAACCTCAATTACATCAAACCAAACTTCTTCCACAACACTAAAGACCTAAACTTTTTCCACTCGCACCCCTCACATGACCGAACAAGTACTAGTATTTTCATAGCTCAACATATTAGCATCACTAGCACCAACGCCATTGTAACCATTGTAGTAGTAACCATGATGTTGCGGCTCGCTGTAAGGATAAGGGGCAGGATTGTAATTATAGTAGTAGTATCCGGTGTTCGGTGCCATGACAGGAGACCTTTGATACATTGCTTGCCGGTTTTGCATGTTCATCATCATCGCAGCAGCTGCGGGATTGTACTCTTGCTGCGGCAACCCGTTCATGCTCATCATCATATTTTGACCACTGTGACCCATTTCATACCCACCAAGATTCCCGTTACCAACACCATTATTAGTACCAATACCACTGCCATTACCATTACCATTACCAACACCAAGACTGTTCATTATGGAGGCTAATTCACTTGCCCTTTTACCCTCATTCAGACTGTCAAAATTACCTTTTTGCCCTTCCCCATTTTGACCCTTTTTACCATTTGCATTGTTGGGTTGACTTTGAGTTTGACTTTTGTTTTTCGCATTCTTTTGACTATTAGCACCATTTGCAGCTGCAGCTGCTTCTTGTTGCTTCTGTCTCAAAAAGCCTAGTTGACCTGTTTTGCCTCGTAAAAACCTCAAATCCTCGTCATCTTCGAAAACATCATCTTGCAGTTTTTTCACTGATTCAAGGCCTTTGATGATGTTTTCTTTCTGGGCTTTGTTTTTCTTGTCATCTTTCGCGCAAAACGCCTTCTGGTTCTGCTGACTTTGACTTTGACTTTGGTTCTTGTTTGACCAAATTTCAGCATGTTTTCCAGCTTTCAAAAGCTTCTTTATCAAAGTTGCACAGTCTACACTTCCTGAAACTGTAACTTTTTGCTGTTCTGCATCTATGCTCACTTGATACACACCTGCGTCACAACTAGTGCTTATAAAACTTATATAAGCCGAAAAGTTTCTAAATAAGCAACAAAAAGTGAGCTTATGAAACATAAGCCCATGACCAAATAAGCCACAAGCCGGCTATATAAGCTGAAACAAACACCCCCCCCCCCCTTTAGTAACTTGTACTTTGTGCATCAAAACTTGTACATTACCAAAACTAAGAAATTTTTATATCATTTTCTTAAACATAGAAAGTTTTTTTACTGCAAATATCACTTGTAAATCATGCATTAAAGTATGTACATTTCTAAAAAAAAAGTGTTTAACTAGATGCATGGAGTGCCATGAATAGTCTACAGTTCTACTTAGATTTTGTTATAAATTTAACATAAATTTATAAACTTTTTCAGAACCCATGTCACAATTTGCTAAAATAATCACTAGAAACACAATTCTTTAAAAAAAAGTTACCTTCAATTCTTTGAAGAATTTTCTTGACTTTGTGCTTACAACCATCACAGTGCAAGTTCACTCTCAAAGTACATGTCTGCAAATAACAAAAAAATTATATATAAGCATGCAGAAAGTATATAAAGAAATTGAATATTTAAGCTAGAAAATATTTATAAAAAAGACCTGGATCTTGAGGAGCTTGAAGTCTTCATCTTTAGCCATATCTAGAGACTTGAGAGTGTTGTTGTCTTGGATTTTGCAGAGTAGCAAAAAGAAAGGATACAAGAAAGGTAGTAATATAATGTGACAATGTGGTTGACTAGAGGGGTAAAAATGGTAGTTTAGATTAAAGTTACTGTAAAACTTTTTATTACTGACTAGTAGTTTACCAAGATTTATGTGAAAAAACAACTTTCAAGTATACCTTGGAAGTGAAAGAAAAAGGGAATTTAATTTGTCAATTGGTAAAAAGGAACCTTTCTTTTTTTCTTGAGTTATGAACTTTACTCAAAAGTACTTAAAAAGACTCAAAAGGAACACTTGTGGTTATTTTAGTTAAGTACATTCTCCAAAGCTGTAAACATTTGAGTTATTTTATTGCTTAATGTACTTTTATGTTATTGGAATTGGTCTTGTTTAGTGTTAAACTAGTAGGATAATATGGAGTGGATATATATGGAGTCTTGGATTTACAAATATAAAAGTTGTTTACCTAATTTTAAACCAATGCATTTATTACAAAGTTGTTCAAGTGACAAAAGTACCCTTAGATAAAGATTGTTTGTTGGTAAAAATTTAAAGAATGTAAATTTGGTAGGTGGCAGTTTCAAAATGAAGAGGAAATACAACCTTAACAAGGGATGTGATGTAACTCCACCTATCATTGTCACCTCGTATTGTTAACCATTAAAAAATAAGATGACATATATTTTACAAAAACAAATTCACACAAGTAGGTGCCAACATGTGATTGATGTATTTTAATACATTTTCTCCCTCTTCTCTTTCATCACACCAGTCACAAGTTGACACATCTTTTGTGTGGATTTGTTTTTGTAATATGTATGTGAATGTAACAATACTCTTAAAATAAACACATACAAATAACTCACTAAATACAAACAAACTCACAATATACCTAAAAGAAATAAAAATTTGATTGTCTGCACCCTGCACTACCGAACGGGAGCCAAAAGTGGTAGAACCATGCGTGGATCAAGGTGGTCGTAATGGCCTTGACGCGAGAACAAGGGGAGACCACTCGGTGGTGACCATTATGAGAAATTATATGGGTGTCTAGAAATATGACTAATTATATATCTCAAATTATGTGGCAATAGTTTATAGGTTTGTGAAGAAGTGGGTCCGGTTGATGCAACAAAATACTCACATGTCAGTTTAAGCATATAATTAGTCATGTTTTAGTCATCTTAATCATTTCTCCAATGAACATTATGTATTTTAGCTATCTCAAACATAGTCAAGAAACACATTATTTGTTGCAAAACTTATATGACATGAGCTAATGTACGAAAAAGCAAAAAGGGTCTGTGTCCATGTCATGCAGGAGGAGCCAGGATGTAAACCAGGCTTAGTGCTCTAGGGACCTACACCTTCCTAGAAGAAACCACTAATATGTTCCACTGTAAATAAGTAATGTTGTCCTTTTTCTTTTGTTTTTACTACTACTAGTATAATTTTTTTGAAGAAAAATAAGATATGATTAGTAAATTGTGATTAAAATCAAATATACACTTGAGGTCAGCATTGAAAGAATGCAAGAAAAAAGCCCAAAGCCCACATTGACATTGAAACACAACCTTAAACTTTGACCAACTAACAAACAGCAATTGATAATTCTTTAGACTTGAACTGCATATGAACAGCTTCAAAAAACAGGTTTGGGGGCTTGCTATTGACTCAATGGCGGAAAGCGGGAAACTCGTATTCATAGATAAAGTCGGTGAAGGCACCCTTCTTACAAGCGAGAACACATGTCCAATTACCGATCACAACCAAATACATTAGCCACCAACTATAGCATAAGTGCAAACACTCGATGACAGTCATAACACAGAACGTCGGAAACCAAACCTCTACTTACAAGACAAGATATATCCCCTATGCCGAAAACTACTAGTCAAATGCTTCTATGAATGCAAAAGTATGCATTTTACTCGATTACAATTTTGGTGACAATATGGTCATGAAATACCTAACTGAAACTTCTAGATAAGAAAATTTTAGGAAATTTTGTAATTTAAAGATAGCTTTATTTATAGTCTCATTAAAGTTCACTTTCCAACAGTTAGGTAAATCTTAAATTTGG
This sequence comes from Chrysanthemum makinoi, assembly GCA_910596185.1. NCBI lineage: Eukaryota > Viridiplantae > Streptophyta > Magnoliopsida > Asterales > Asteraceae > Chrysanthemum > Chrysanthemum makinoi. The sequence goes on along the minus strand of OU343225.1, from coordinate 327,613,074 downwards.
TTACTATTATTAGAGAGCTAGAAACTTGATTCAAGCTCTCTTGACCATATCTTGTTTTGTGCAAAGTCAATTTCATACCACACAATAACTGAGCTAAAAGATAAGTGTGGATTACCTAATTGACCTCTGCAAGTTCCACCTCACAAAAAAAAAAAAAAAAAAAATGTACGGCGAGCAAAAGGTATACGATAAGTAATTGCAACTCTAAGATCTTACATAATACAAGTAGCGAAAACAATCATAAAACAAGTCAATGTAAGTTCAAAAGAATAAATCCAACAATGTTGACTTATAGTTGACTTGCAAATAATCAAACATAGGTGTCGATCAATGACTTCCTCATTTCGTCGACAATGGCACTTGGTTGAGCTTCTCTCAACTTGAAAACACTCTCAATCACAGACAATTCTGTTGCTGTGGTATCTGATCCACAGAAGGAGGTCCAGTCATTAACAATTATACCCGCCCCTATCACTTCACTACCACGGTTCACAGTGCCTGCTACCAAAGGAACTTGAAGGAGGGTTGACAGCTCATCCAAGTCTTCAATGGAGGTATGGGGGTGGACCTGCACAACCACGATTTTTTGTAAGCGAACGGGTCGATTTGGTTACGCTTATTTTCCAAGGGGGTCAAATGGGTAAAACAAAAGAATTGTTAGAAAGACACTGGTTAAAATAATACAGCCTCCTTGAGCTATATTCAGAAATTATATCATTATTTTTGCTAGAAACAAACTGGTCGGTGTGCATTATATAGAATTACGGATTTCATCCTTAACTCTGTGAAGTTACCCAGATGGTTACCACTTCCAAAACTTATCAGAGGATAGTTCCTGTATCCGTTAAACGTAACCCATGTCTGATGTCTGTTAACTTTATTTACTCTTTGTGAGAATTTACCCTGATGGTCCCTATATCAATTGATACTATTCTTTTTCATTTAACTAAATATTTATTGTATGATTTAGGGACCACAAGGGTAATCTTTAAAAAGGTAAATGGTCAAATAAATAAAGTTAAGGGTGTGACAACTTTCAAAAGTAGGGTCCATCTGGTTAATGTTGCAGTTAAGAACAAATTTCGGAAAGTGTATATTATTAAACGCAAAGGAACCATTTTAACAAAAAGTGGACAAAATGCATAGGGTAAAACTGATATTGGAAGACCAGATATATGATTGATATAATAAGAGTAAATTACATAAATGGTCCCTGTGGTTTGTCAAAAATTTCACCTACAGTCCCTCAAACTTAAAAGTTGCATGAATGGTCCCTCTCGAGGTAAAAGAATAACATGAATGGTCCTTTTGTTAACGGGTGTTAAGTTTATTCCGTTATAATTTACACTTTAGCCCTTGTTGGTTAACGGCTTTGCATCGTCGTCCTATTGTAGCGGAAATGGGTTTATAATTTAAACTTTCGACTTTTAAACGTTTTTATCCGTTTTCATTCGGTTTTATTGGGTTTATAATTATTTTTGGGCTTTGACCCAGAAAGAATCGGATCCATCCGACCCATATCCATCTTGATTAATAAAACCTTCACCCTAGGTTATTAACCTACCCATTTCCCTTCATCCCTTTCTTCTCTCACATAAAACGAAACACCAGAATCATCACCGCCGCCTCCACTGAGTTCGGACCCGCCGATCCGACACGGTAAACAACACCTGTGCTCGTCTCCACCATCATCACAGCATTCTTTCTTCGTAACCTTCATCTTCCAACAACATCTTGAATCCAACGTCTTTAGATCAAAACACCTTCAAGAGAAGCAACAAGATGAATGAACTTTCGCGCACCACCTTCAACACCTTTTAACTAGTTTCGATTTGTCTATAGTTTCCCCAACGAGCGGTTGAGCTATTCGGCAGTTCTGGCGAAAACTTGATGGTCTCGGTCTCGTGCATCTTTAATCGGTCAAATTCGAGTTTAGAGTGAAGCGGGTGCTTCCTTCACTCGCAGCTTAACATAACGGGCCTTGATCGATTCCGGCAACCTTTGGACTATCGACATCACCATCCTGCATTATCAAGGTTTCAGTTGCTTGTGCAATAATCCCATTGATTGTTTTTCCCTTCATTTGTTTCTCTTCCAGTTCTATAGTTGGCCGAGCTTTATGAATTACGAATTTACTACCTTCATTCGTAGAGCCAGACATTATAGTTTGTGGATGAGCATTGGACAAGACTAAACCAAGACTGCCATATTGTTTTAACAAGTTTTATTTCGTTTCGTTTATATAATAAAGGATCGATAGATGTGACCGTTTAACCAACAAGGGCTAAAGTGTAAATTATAACGGAATAAACTTAACACCCGTTAACAAAAGGACCATTCATGTTATTCTTTTGCCTCGAGAGGGACCATTCATGCAACTTTTAAGTTTGAGGGACGATAGGTGAAATTTTTGACAAACCACAGGGACCATTTATGTAATTTACTCATATAATAATATTCTTAACAGGCCACCTCGATTTGAAAACGCACAATAGCTGCCCACGAGAATATTACCAGCAATTGTCTGCCTGAAAACTTCCACACCAAGAACATCCGCTATCATTTCCTCAGTTTCCTGATTATTCAGACAAGTATGTCAGCATCAATGCACAAATCACCGTCTGAACATATAATAGAGTGCAATTGTACATTTAACAAATTACAGCAATTATAGTTTTGAATTTACACTGACTAAACATATAATCGATCTTACCCTATCAAGATCAGTATAGGTAACGGCAACATGGTCATTGCAGGCTATGCAATTTCCAACTGCATCAATACGCTGGACCACAACTGCATCGGGGAGACTGTTCCTTAAGTGTTGAAGCTCTGAGAATACACAGACAAACCATCAATGTACTTACACACACCAGTGTTCGTGTTTATAACATGAAAGCCATAACAGCCAACAAATTTCTAGTGTTTTTTAAAATGCAAAGAACAGATTTATAGTTTCATTTTGGGATATAAAAAGAATACTTATATTCCTTTTTTTGGTCTCTCCTTTGGAATATGAGTTTCTTATCATTCTTTTTTTCATATAAAATAAGAAAGTGTCTGCATTAGCTTAATTTCCGGGCTTATCTAAATTTGGAAAAGCTCATAAGTCCACTTTTTTTTTTGGCTTATGAGCTTTTTAAGTTGAGCTTATGCACTTAAATAAGCAATAAGCTCAACTTCATAAGCTAATAATCCAAAAGAAAGTGTACTTGTGAGGGCTCTCCAAACTCAAATACGTCCATAAGCCCAACAAATAAGCTAATCCAAACACCCCCCAAAGCCCATCTTATAAAGAAACTTACCTTGGTCAGTAGTAGTGTGAGGCACAAGAAGCCCGTTTTTGTTTCCTACAAGAAATAAATTAGATTAGTATTTATAAACATGGTATATGAGTTGTGTATATATAAACTGCAAAAGTTTCTAAATTTTTACCAATGCAAAGACGCCCAATAATTCTTGTGCCGCCAATTGAGGTCTTAACCACAGGAATAACATCTGCTAGCTCAGACTCAAATGTGCTGCAAAACAAATACTCAACTGCTTAAAAACATGTTTCCAGTAAAAGAGAATTATAGATTATATACGTCAAGAATAAACCTGTAGAAATTTTCTGAGCCTCCAATTGCTACCAAGCAATAAGCATTAGTCAACTTTGAAAATAGCCCGGTTTCACATGAGTTCTCAAAAATAAGTCCTGCAAAGATCCATTCACTGTTAGATGACAACTGGTGACATAAATGAATACTTTACTTGGCAAAAAGCACAACTAGTCACTTGTTAAGTTAGCATAACAGAAATTACTCAACAACACAGGACTACTAGTGAAACGCAAAATTCGGTGGAAACATGATTACTAAATTAATAAAATGAGAAAACTGACAATAATTTTAAATTGAATTTCAAGTACAAAACAAGGAAAATGGAAATCGCGTTCAAATTAGTTTTTTCCAAAAAAATCCCCAAAAAACTGAATATTTTTATTTCTTAACATAGCAAAAAAGACTAAAAAAACACAGTTTTCACGTTTTCCTTAGTAACCTAAAACCCAAACTTTCCTTCTTCAAAACAGAAATCGCAACATCATTTGAATGCATATTCTAAAATTTCAAATCTTCCGTGCCTTTGATATGGAGAGTTATTATTGTCATGAGTTCCATTTAAAATGAGTAGACGACCATAAGTAATTAAATGCCAAACACCCCTTCAAATACAGGCAGAAAAATATCTGTAAAAAGTCAAAATGGAGAGAGATGGACATACCTTTAATATTTGAGGAAATATGGGATATAGGAGATGCTGGGCCAATAGGAACCTCTTTTACTTGTCTTTTCGTTCAATTCATCTGGGCATCTAAAGATTTCCAAACTCAAAAGTGAAGGCAACAACTCTTCTGGTAGATCTTGAATCTTTGGGCAATCACCAATTATAAGATGTTGGAGGGAGGTGAGGTGTTGGAGTCCCATTGAAACTGATTCCAATTTCCTAAATCTCCATAACTCAAGTTTAGTAAGAGATGAAGGAAGCATATGAGACAATCGACTTCCGCTAGTCACATCATCTTCTTCTTCTTCTTCTGCCGATCCACCACATAGAATTAGGTCAACAAGTGAGGATGGGAAAGTCTGTGTGCCAAACTTTGATATGGGCTTCTTCAAACCCCCTATTGATAAGGAACCCAGCTTAGGAGGCCAAACCCCAAAGGAATCAACATCCATCCTTTTACAATCAGCAATTCTCAGATGTTTTAACGAGGTGAGATTCGGCAAGTCGGCAGCAGGAAATGACTCTATACTCGAACAATCTTTTACTATTAAATTAGTGAGGTGAATGAAACAAGTCAATTCATTGATTGATTTCAGATTTTTCCAACTGTTCATATGTACAACCTCAAGCATCATTGGCATGCTTGTGTTGAGAAGCACCTCCTTTTCTGCTAGTTGTTCACAGTTGCCAATTACAAGGGACTTGAGCTTGTGCCCTCCTGTTGGGAAGGAGACAAATGCAATCATAGGACAATCACGAATACTCAATTCTTGAATGTTGTTTGACAAATTGCAACGCTCAAGACTCTCACAACTCCTTAATTCCAAAATCCTAAGAGATGTTAGTTGGTTGCATCCATCCTCCTTCCCTTTCTCTCCTAAACTCACCAATTTTGAACAATACGATACTTGCAACTTCCTTAAATTCACAAGAACCTTACTTGCCTCTGCTTCTGATTCCCACAAGTATCGCATTTCATTACAGCCCCAGAAACATAGTTCTTCAACTGCCCCAAGATAGTCCATAACACCTCTCCACACCTCATCACTAAGTCCTGAAATACCACTTACTGTCAACCTGGTGACTGATGAAGCTACACGAATCACACTTCTCAATACACCATCACCACAGCCACTGAGATATAAAACCCTAAGTCAAGGTAGTGCTTCAAGTGAGACTTCAACCAAATTAGGACAATATCCTATATACAGCTCTTCAAGGCATGGAAACATTACTGCACCTACAACACCACTCTTGGTTGACCATACCTCCCACCCTCTCATATGTGCAAAACTTAAACTTTCAAGTTTAGGAAATGCAATACCTGTCCCAAGGAACTCTGAGCCCACAACTTTCACCTCGTTCAGACTTCGAATATCCAACTTCCTAAGTGATGGTAGTTCCCCAAGTGGTGGCAGATTCATACAATTTCCACATTTTTCAATCCGTACAGAAGTCAAATGGAGAAATGAGGGATCTACGATCCAGTTTGGAAACAACTTACCTCCATATGACTCGATTACAAGACCTTTCAAGTTATCACTATGAAGCTTGAGCGCATCGAGGACTTCCTTTTCAAGTTTTTCATTTCGAGAATCATCAAACACATCACTCCATTCCATGTGTAACTCACTAGCCCTCTTTTCTGAGAAGTTCACCTCCTGCATATCCCTTACGCTTTGCACTTTGTCCAGCCCACGAATGTTAATCCCCACTTGGAGATTCCTTAAGTTCCTAAGCCAAGATATAAAGAAGGCGTTGTTTTCAACAACAGCTACATTGTTGGAAAGAGTTTGTAGGCTTCTCATCTCCGTAATCACTAACGGCATCATATTCCAAAGCAATGTATCCCGAATATCAAAATGCCGCAAGTTTTTAAGCTTAAAGAAGTTGTCGGGCAACGTGGTCAAGCTATTACAGCCAGAAACGATCAGTGTCTGCAAATTATAAAGATTGCAGACATTTTCTGGCAAATGCGTGATTCTAGTTCGAGATAAGTTAAGATACCGCAGGTGCTTCATACTGCCGACACACTCTGGTACCTCAACTATATTTAATTTACTCAAACTTAAAACCCTCAACAATGGTAACTCGGGAAGTATGTCAACCAGTATCTTACTTGATAAGTTGAATTTCTGCCAGCTAGCATCTCTCACCACATTGGGCATAGCTAAAAACGTTCTCAAACTATTAGCTCTTTCGAATGCCTTGAACTTGTTGTAAGTCATATATTTCTCACAAACAAATGACATATGGCGGTACTTTTTAAAAGCTTCCTTCCTAACATTCTTCTCCACTTCTATGTCTAACCTTGAATAAAATTCTCCAGCAACAAATGTGGCTAAATCATTCATAAGGTCATGCATCACAAACAAAGATTCTTCATGAGGCACATGTTGAAAAAAAGACCTGGACAACAGCTCTTGAAAACATTCCTCACCCAAGCGTTCCATTGATTTTTCTGCAGTTGAATTGTGCAAAAACCCTTCCGCCATCCACCACAATATCAAGTCATTTTTCTTAAACACGTAGTCCTTGGGGATCAAGCAACAGTATGCAAACAATTGCTTAAGACGTGCAGAAAGTTCATGGTAGCTTAGTCTAAGCGCCGGAACAATACCGCCTCCGTCTTCTAGCATCCATATCTCACTATTCAACAGCTGCTTCCAATCTTCTTCATTTGTTTTTGTTCTGAGTAAACTTCCAAGTGCTTTTAAAGCCAAAGGCAAGCCATCGCATTTTTTCACGATGCCTTCACCATGTGGTTTCAGCACCGGATGTAAATCAAAGTTCTTTACACCCAAAGCATATTGAGCAAATAAAGATAAAGCATCATCATGTGACAGCTTCTTCAGATCGTATGGATGATCGTAGCCCAACTTATTAAGCAATTGTTGCTTTCGAGTTGTGATGATTATTTTGCTTCCATGAGCCACATCAATGAATGGGGCCACTAATGTTTCCCAGTCTTTCAGCTTTTCGCTCCAGATATCATCCAAAACAAGGAGGAATCGTTTCCCTGTAAGTTGATTTTTAAGAGCTGCTTGAAGCAAATTTAGGTCTGCAAATTCCTTATTTTCCCCACCTATAGATTGAAAGATGCTTTTACTTATATTAAAGCTGTTAAAGTCATCAGAGACACAAATCCATGCCTTGAGCTCAAAGTGATCCTTCACTTGCTGATCGTCATACAAAAGTCTAGCTAAAGTCGTTTTTCCTATCCCACCCATACCAACAATGGGCACGATGCTAAACTTTTGACTACATGGTTCATCACCCAATAGCTTCAGGAGTAATTCCTTCTTATCACCTTCACGCCCAACAATACTAGGTGCATCTACCAAAGAGGTCTCGTGATCTCTATTCTTGCTTTTTGGCCCGCCATCTTTCACAATCAAACCAAGATTATTTTTTGCATCTATGAGTTCTTGTAACCTGGTGGTAATACTATTTAATTTGCCTTCCATCCTAGTACTTAGTGAGAAATTTTTGCAGCAAGTTGGAATGAGCTTTTTTACCTTGCTACTGATTCCTTGATGAGACTCGTGATGCATAGCGTCTGTGGCCAAAGCATCAAGAATATCATCTATGTCATAAGCCAAATGTTGGAGACCATTCAGCCACTGTTTAACAGCTTCATCTGTTACTTCTTTCTGAGAAGCATCATTAAGCAAGGCTCGGATCTGGGGTAACTTCATCTCCCATTTCTTCAGCTCGGAATGAATTTCTTTGGAGCGGGCAATCTTGTTCATGGCTGCAGATGTTAGCTTCTCAAAAATGACTTGGAGCAAGGGAGAAAGAACGAGTTCAGCCATTGTTGGTTTATGGTGAAAGCACAAAAGAAAGTATGAATGTGGATGGATTATGGTGCATAGAATGGAAGGGTATGAGATACTAGTAATATACTTGCATTATTGTCTTTGTTATGGTCAGTGCTTCTATTATTGTTTTGCTATTTGCACATTTCAATATAGGCTTCTATTAGGATGTGAATGAATGGCTATGAATTAGACAGCAAATATTAGGGGTACAATAATTTATCGTACAACTAAGATTACTTTTTGACAATTACCATGATATGTATCCATCTTTGCTACAACCTCCTACTAAATCCTCTTACACACACAACAATATCAAATAGTTTTTTTTCACTCATTCTCTCTCAGCATCCTAACCGTCACTTCTGCCACTTGGCAGAATCCTATGAGTAGGCAATTTTGTAGAAATATTTAGTAGGAGGCTTTAGTATTTTTGTATGTGTTACTGTTAAATTTTCAACTTTTTCTTTTAATTGAGAGGTTTGAAAAAACGACTGGGAGCAAGGCAGAAAGAACGAGTTCAGCCATTATTGGTATGAAAAGTGTTAGAACACAGAATACAGTAGTAGAGATTGGTATGAAAAGAGTGCGAGTGCAGTGAACTGTGAAAGAAAGAAAGATCTCAACTTTCGTTAATAGTGGTACAAGTCATTGTTATGGTCAAGTGTTTATCATTGTTTAGAACAACAGAGAGGGAATTGAATACAACTATGAATCTCGTTTATCGATAACCACATGGCAGTATCATTGTTTTAGAACTAACCACTTGAATTAGGTTGAGATGAATGAGTGATAGTAGAAAAAGTAAAATGGTCATTTCAAGTAAGTCGATATGTGAACTGAGAATAAACAAGGTGCCATCAAACTTTTTAAACTTTTTACAACAGGAGGCTCTAGTAATTAAGTAAAAACATTCTATAAGCAAAAATTACACTCAATTAGTAGATAGCCATGTAGTATAATAAACCATCAGTAAAATAATACCTGCAGTTCGTTGTTTATCCATTTCGATGTTAGGATCAGTCATATTTACTTCATACTGACATTAAAACTCAAGCATCACTACAATTCACACTCCCAGATAACAATGACGTCTATCATCCAATACTCCACACTATGCTCTGCCGATGCAATCCAGCGTATTCAGAGTTAGGTTGGGTGATGATGATGACGTCATCATTTTGAAGTTTAATTTGGAGAGTGTACGCCGGCATGGTAATGGTTTTTTGTTGGGTGAATTGAAAAATGAAAGCTGTGATTTTAGGTTGATTGTACGGAATGATGACGTGGCATTGTTGTTTGGTGATGTGAGTAATTAAGCAGGTGACGAGGATGATTGTTGTGAGGAAGATGATGAGGATTAGGATTAGTGAGGCTAGTTTTGATTTAGTGATCATTTTTATAAAAGTGAAAAATTAATTATTATTTGTTTATCTTCTTTTTAAATATAACAGTTTTACCCTTATATAATTATTTAATGCTTAACTAAAAGTTTGTAATTACAATTTCAAGTAAAGGTATCATAGTAATCTCGACCAAATTTCTTTATTTATTTTTAGTAGTGAGAAATTAGTTTATGACAACTTAAAATAAAAATATGAACAATAATATTGAAACGAATAGAGTAATCTTTTTAAGGTTTCTGGAAATGTGGAAATGTAGTGTTGTTAATTGGGGAGAATCATGAACTATTAATTGAAGTTAATTAGAAGGTATGTCGTACATTTGGGGATAGTAATAAATTAGAGTCAACTACATAAATGGTCCCTGTGATTTACCGGGTTTTACGGATTCAGTCATTTTTTTTTGTTACGGATCCAGTCATTGTGGTTTCCAATTGTCACAGATCTAGTCCAAAAAGCTCACTCCGTCTATTTTCTCCGTTAAAACCCACCACGTGACTAAAACGTGATGGGTAATTGTGTCTTTTCCCTTTCCCCCTTTTTACACATACTTAAACGGGTAACTGTGTTTACCCTTTCATTTCACAAACGATCCCTAACCTTTCATTTCTCTCTAACCTAGTTGATGTCTAACCCTAATTGCATACTACAATGTCTATGTCCGAGTGGTGTTTAAGGAAAAAAGGAGAAGGCTTTGATCCTTACAAAAAATATAGTAAGTTTTTATCCACTTGATGATTGACAATAAATGGTTATTTTTTTGAAAATACTCTGTTTTTGCACATATATATTGATAAAAAATGGTTATCTTTTCCACACGAGTTGTCCCAGTAGGCACTACAAGGGTAGTAATGTTAACTGGTTTGATAATATTGATTCTAATGAGTTTTCTATTGTTGAAGTGAATGAAATGTTAAAAGTGCTAGGTTATGAAGTTAATGGTTCAGAATTCACAATAAGATACCAAATTGTGATTTAGATAATGATCTGAAATCTTTTGCTAGTGATAGTGATGTTTTGGATATGTTAAGTATGTTGATAGGTATAAGGTAATGGAGTTATACATTCAACACCCTGTTTCAAAACCATTTTTTTCTATTGCTAGTGACTGTGGACATATAGAGTATATAAACAAACATGACACTCAATTAATAGAGAGCCATGTATAATAAACCATCAGTAATATAATACCTGCAGTTGTTTATCAATTTCGGTATCAAGATCAGTCATATTCTTCATATTGACATTTAAACTCAACAATCAATACTCCACTCTATGGTGCTGATGTCATCATTTTGAAGTTGTATCTTGGACTGGGAGGTAGGTCGTTCATGCATCCATTGATTGTTTTTATAAAACTGTGATTTGAGGAATGATGATGTGGCATTGTTGTTTGGTGATGTGAGTGATCATTTTTATAGAATATAATTTTTGTTTTTAGGGGTTTTTATAGAATATAATCGGGGAGAATCATGAATTGGTGAATCTCACAGAGTGTTTGGGGATAGTGATAGCAATAGTAATAAATTATGGCTATGTTTGGGCACAAGGTTTATTGGGGCTTATTGTGGCTTGGGCTTATAAAATAATTTTTTTTGTCACACAGGTTTATTGAGGCTTATGGCTTACAAAATAAGCCATAAGACTTCATAAGCCCAAGCACATATAAAGGGGGGTGTAGAGGGTTATGGCTAGTTAAATTACTTAAATACCCTTAAAAATAATAATGAATTATCACGCAAAAGCTGAAATATATCTGAACTTAATTTGATGTATTTTTATACAATTTTACATTAATAAGATTCAACTATAACTAATTCGCCAAACAGCTTTATACAAATATAATCTTCATCTATCGGCTTATAATATAAGCCCTGGCCCCAACCCCAACCCATTCCGCCTAACATATTGTGCAAATTTTTTTCAATTTTGGTCTTAAGTTAAGAGCATCAAATGCAAGGTGGAGCACCGTCCAAAAACCGGACCAGACTGGACCGATCAAAATTAAATCGGATCAAAAACTGACTTGACTCAAAACACCGGACCGAGGAAAAAAAAAGTTGTAACACACACCAGCACGTAAACACTAAACATGTATAAAGATGCTAGCACTCTAACATATATTCTCTCCTTTTTTAATGGTAAAAAACTATAAATCAGAAAATTTTATGCAACTATTTATATGGGGTGTTTGGAATTGTTTTTTTTTTCCCTAGGTTTCTACTTAAAAATAAGTACTTCAAGATATAGTACTTTGATTTTCTCATCTTGTAATCAATAAAATGCAATAATATTCAAAGAAGTAATCGATTATAAAATTTTCAACCAAACCCATTTATTAAAGGTTTTAGTCTAATAATTTAAGAAGCGTTTGCGTAAGCATATTTGATGGGATTATTACTTGTTGAAAATCCGAAAAGTCAATGAAACCGCTTTTTATTGCTTATAGCTTTATTAAGTTCATGAGCTTAATTAGCTCATAAGTATGAAAAACAATTAGATTATTGGTTTAAAATTTTCAATAAGCTCATAAGCCCATCACATAAAGTTGCATATAATTTCAAATAAGCATTTTAAAATAAATAGCTTACTACTTGTTTTCATCATAAATTATTCAGTTAATTACTTAAATATTCTTTTTAGATTGTAGGTGTACGATACTGAACTTTATTCTCATATTTTACATAAATGATAGAAATATGTCACAATCCATTCGCCTAGCATTACTCGCCCAAAATTAAAACGGCCCAATTAATATTTCTATTCGCGACATATCATACTCGCCAAAAAAGAATGACACTCGCCAAATATATAAATCACAAATACAAAATGCTCAGAGTATTTTCAACTATTTAAGCTTTATTGGAATTGTTGTCCCTAAAAAAAAAATGAATCGCGTTTACCAGTCGTTCGCGTTTAAGTTGAGCTTGGGCGGTATGAAAAACATTAGACAGTAACTTGGGCTTGGCGATAGTAGTAAGTCAAATTTATTTATTTATTATGTATATGTGTCAGTGGAAATTTTTTAAGTTAACCAGAAGACAAAAATGTAGAAATGGGTTCAATGTTCTAAGTAAATATATTATATTTGTCCTGATACATTTCACAATCTCATTTAACTAAATATATTTTCATTGTTCATTCGCCTAGACTTTGCTCGCCCATATATTGCTCCCTCGCCCAAGACCTTGCTCGCTCCTTGTTCACCCAGACTTTAACCCACTCGCCCAGCCTTTCACCAGCCTCTAGCCCACATCAGCCAACCCTCGCCCACTTCAAGGCTCGCCCCGATCAAGACTCGCCCAACACTCCTTGTGATACACATGTATGGTTAAAAATTAATCTAATAATCAATCTAACGGATAATATTTAAAAGTTCATTTAGAAAAATGTATGTGCGTGGTTCAAATTCGTAAAATAAGACTATAAAGGATTCATTTAAAAAAAATTCTCTAAATTATTACCTATTTTACCTCAAAATAAATACCAATCCCGAACATGCCATACTAATAAACTAGATTAAATTTGAAAAAATTACCATTTTTATCAAATGTAAATTCTACGAGGGTTAATGTGACACCCCCAAGTCAGAATGCAGCGGAAGATATATCAGGGTGCTACTTATTGGGATCACAACACAAGTAATAGAGAACGGATTATCTAACCCGTTTTAAAGTTTCATAAATCAAAAGCATAGGTTTTACATTTTTATGAATGCAGAAAACAAGGCCCATGATAGTTGCAAGTTGTCCAATATTACAAAAAACATTGGTCATGAGTGTTAAGTGTACACTCCAAAAGTGTGCCTATGCCCCTATCAAGCGCTGCCTTGCATCATCATACATCAAACAGTTAAACACCTGAGAAAAACATGCTAAAAAGTTAGCAAAAAGCTGGTGAGTTCACAGGTTTACATAAAGCAGTTAAGTTGGACCAATAAGTTTACGAAGTTAACATTATAATCGCATAATGTTATAATTTAAAGTCTACTACGCACTAAGTTCCATGTTACAGAAGCTACGACAATGTGCATGAAATGAACTCATGTAATAAAAATAAGGCCCGACAAGTGTTCTATCACGTGACACTTGTAATTCGACATGGTATACATACGTTTGTCCTATCTAGACAGTTGGTTCTCCAACACGGATGGAGGTGTCACCCTCAATAGCTAATTGTATTTATGGAAAATTAACTGTGATTTCTCTATGTTATATTTCCAAGTAGTGCTATGTGCATGAGTTTAGTTTTGTGTTTATATTTCTTCACTTCCAATTGTTTTGCCACAGATTTTCAAATGAGCATTTTAAGTTTATAAACAAGTAGCAAGTACGAAGGGGAGCCAAATAAGCACCAAAATAAGCCTCGACTTATTCTGAGCTTTACGACTAAAATACCCAACGAAACCAAAACTTTAAACAGATTAGTAGACAAGTCTTATGAACCCATTTATAAGTCGATAAGTTACAAAAATAAGTCTTTCTTATACTTACTTATCAATAAGCACTTTGCTAATGAGTTGGGCCTTTTGACCCTTTTTATTGTTCGAGTTGGGTTTAGTTTAGAGCCCGACAAGTAAATAAGCTATAAGCTTGTAAGTAAGTTTATCAGTCTCGAAAATAAACGATAAGTCCATGAGTAAGCTCGTATATACGACTTAGTATTTGTCCGAAGAGAGTCAAACTTTGGTTTAACGTTTCATATACGTTTCACAAGTCGTTCAATAGTTCAAAAGCTCGTAACGAGTCAAGTGTGTGTCGACTAACAAGCCAACAAGCACTTGCTCGTTTGTATCGTGTTTATAAGTGTTAACAAAGTTCGAAGTTACCAAACAAGCTCTTTAAACGCAACAAGATTATAAGTTTTCATGCATGTTTGAATGTGTAATGTTAGTGTGTATGGAATGAAAAACAAAATAGTAAATGAGAAAGGTGGTTTGAGGCTCACAGTGACTACAAGAGTGGACAGTGGATCGTATGTGTTGAACCAAGACCAAGAGAAAACCAAAGCTTCCAAGACTCTAAACCCGCAATGAAATAAACCCAAAACACTTTGCTTGTTCCCTTTCTTACTTGACAGTAACACAAGGGATTCGAATGGCTTTGTTTGCGTTTTGCTTTTGCTTCCTTTTTCTCCTTCTCGCTTGGCAGTGATGAGAGTAGAAATGAGATTTGTGGGTTGTGAAAGTTGTAGCTAAACAAGAGTGCTCACATAATATTTTAATTTGGTTCTTGCCTTGTTTTCACGAAAAGAGGAAAAGAGAAGAGGGAGGCAACAAGAGTGCTTCAATCTCAGCAAGAAAATGGGGCATGCTTGGATTTGTCAAATGATACAAAACATGTTACACAATGGATTAAGAAGTCAAAAGGTAGGTCAATGTGTTGTTAGGGTAGTTGTTTAATACATAGGGTGACTTAAAATGGTGCCTTGGTCTCCTTTTGGTTGTGTCTACACGCAAGAAGCAAATCAAGAAAAAAATATGTTGTGTTGGTGCATGCTACGAGCAGAAAAAGAGAAAGTGAGACATGTGCACTTGCTTATCAAATTGAAATCCTTGTGTTGGTATTAATTTGAGGTACATTTGGACTTGGAGAAAGAACGGGCCAAGCCCATGTGGTTCATAAGGATGTAGGCGTTTGGGGGGTTTACAAGCTCAACAAGAAATTTGTTAAGGGTCCGGTTGGATTGGGGGTCCATAATTGCTGGTTTGGTCTAAGCTCGTTAACAATTCAATAATTTTTGCGGCGTGTGTTCCGTGTTCCGTTGAGGTTAAACATGAGCCACGTTGTCCCGGTTTGGTGTATTTACACAAAGATGTTTAAACACGTTTTTGGGAGTATTTTTATAAAAGTGATATAAAAATATAAATGAGGACTCGAACATTAGTTGAATAATTATTTCCATCACTAATTGGGTGTCGGTACGCACGTGGGTTCGTTTTCAGGGAAAATGATATAACTTCTCATTTTTTTTTTTTAATTTTTATTCATTAGCCTATGCCAGAAAATATAAAATGTGCATTTTCTGATAAAATAAATATTATTACTATTAAAATATAGTACGAAAAATTACCATTTGTCACAGTTAATGTGATAACTGGCAAATTAGGGAGCCCTTTTAGGTACCGCATTACGCTAGTTAGATCGAGTAGATTGCCAATAGGAGCTATTTCGGATAATGGTGACTTGACTCGATATCGTTTATTTGATTTTTATGATTGAATTTGGTATTGAATGAGTTATGGTATGAGTTATGGCCCGTAAAGTTAGGCACTACTAGAGTCAGCACAAGAAAACCTAAAACAAGAGAAAAAGTAACACTTAACTCGTCACGTGAGAATAAGGCGTGTTAAACTGTTAATAATCAAAACTTGTGGAAAAATGTAATTAAAAACAATAACGCTATTAATAAAAAGAACCGGTCACTAGTTATAAAATATACGAGCCTGTGAGTTGTAGTTCGGGAAAGTTTACAAAAAGTACGACTTTGGTCCCCCGGCGTTGGCATATGGCCGGCGCCCCTTGTCCCAAAATAAATATTATTTAATCCCCCTCTCAAAAATATAAATAGTTAAACACACACACACACCATCTTCCACCCAAACCCTAATTTGCACTTTCTCTCTCTACCACCTCACCTAACCGACGACACTTCTCTCGGCCATCCATCGCCACTGCGCGCGTGGTATCACACCTTGCCACTAAAAGAACCATCTCATTTTCCTATTTCTTTTGATAAATATCACGCGCCATCCCTCCACCATACCGCCACCCCAAACACGCCTAAACATCATTCTTGTTCGTGTTTTCTTGTTCTAAATATAGATCGGGAAGAAAGAAAGGTAAATGGAATGAGTGTACCACTGGTTCGAGACTTTTGGTCTCGTTCATCCGCTTTTGGTTGGGTTGGGATGGACACAAACATATAAACTAGCTTTAAAAACAATAAAAACATGATAATACGAGTTGGTATCGAGTGTGTTGTGTCGGGTCTCGCGTATGCATTTTTACTTTGTTGTTTTGATGTTTTAATTGTGGGTTTATTGCTGGATTGGAGGTTTGGTTGCGTTGGGGGAGTGACCGAGAATCACAAGGACCAAACGGTCCGTTTGGTGTTGCGTTGGAGAGTGACCGCGAGCCACAACGACCAAATGGTCCGGGTTTGGTTGTCGTGGTAATAGTTTGGATGTTGTTGTTGATGTTAGGAGTGAACGGGACTAAGATGGTCCGGTCGGGTTGAGTTTGGTCGAGACACGAGGGAGCCAAAGAACCAATAGGGTTCAATTAGTAGAGAGCCATGTATAATACCTGCAGTTGGTTATCGATTTCGGTATCAGGATCAGTAATATTCTTCATATGAATTGACATTAAAACTTAACCATCACTACAATTCACACTCCCACATAACAATGACGTCATCATCCAATACTCCACACTATGCTCTGCTGATGCAATCCAGCGTATTCCGGCCACGTAGGTATAATCATAGTTAGGTTGACTGTTGTTGATGATGATGATGATGATGATGACGACGTCATCATTTTGAAGTTGAATCTGGGACTGGGAGGCAGGTCGTACATGCATGGTAATTGATTGTTTTTATAAAAACTGCGATTTGAGGAATGATGACGTGGCATTATTGTTTGGTGATGTGAGTGATCATTTTTATAGAATATAATTTTTGTTTTTAAGGGTTTTGGAAATGTGAAAATGGAGTGCTGTTGTTAATTGGGGAGAATCATGAATTGGTGAATCTCACTCACAGTGTTTGGGGATAGTGATAGCAATAGTAGTAAATAAAGGGAGGTGATTTGCACACTCAATTAATTGATTGGGAGACTCAAAAATATCGTATCTTAATATTATACCCTTGCAGGGGTGAACATGAGTACAAATTATCTAAGGATATATATGTCAATACACAATATTTTTGAGTGTCCCCATCAATTAATGGAGTGTGCAAATCATCTCCCATAAATTATGGCTATGTTTGGGCACGGGGTTTATTGGGGCTTATTGAGGCTTGGGCTTATAAAATAAGTTTTGTTTATCACATAAGTTTATTGAGGCTTATGGCTGATGCAGGATTTCCGATCAGGATTTAAATTTATATTTTCTCGTCTACCTAAGGTCTACCTAATGGACTAATGAGCAGTGAACCCGATCGTGCGTAGTATAGAAGGTGGTAAAGCCGAGGTCGTTCCCAAGAGCTATGTAGATGGGGATCCTATTAAGTCTAAGTGTCACTTGTTTTAACTGGTTTGAGGTAGAAATGATTAATTAAACTAAGAAATAAAATAAAATGCGTAAAGTAAATAGAGGTTGTGATTAATAGAGAGAAAGTGTGCTAACCTAATTAATCATCCTATCGTGTAATGTCTATGTTTTATTACTTCCAATTGATTCAAGTGGGGGTTTAAGTCGCTAGGACAACATTTGGTCAATTCGTCATAACGTATCAACAAAGGCTCATACCCGACGTCAAAGGTTTACCCCTTGGGAAGTCGAGGGTCTTAAGTCACCTAAGCCAAGTCATTAAGTACCCTACATGCAAGATTCGAAATAATGAGTGCCCGAGCGCTAGCATCTTAGACACTTATCCCTAACTTCTTAAGTTCATCCGAACGACCGGTGATCATTTGGTCAGTTCGCACAAGAGAGGAAGGGTTGTAAGTTGGTCAATTCTTACCCTTCCAAACTCTACCTACCTACTTAGGGTCAGTTGGTCAATTCTCCTAAGCCACTAGATACTGAATCGCGATTTCAAAACTACCGAAGCTAGGGTAACTACCATCGAACCATGCATGCATACACTAGAAACAATTATGTGGAAGCATGTAAACACAAACAATACATTCAAGGAATCATAACTAGGCTAGCACCAAAGGTGCTTAGCCGATCATATTAAAAGAAACAATGAATTCAATGTTTAACATAATGAAAGACATGAATTAATAGTAAAAGAATGATCGCTAATGCTTATCGATATGGAGTGATTCCTCCCTTGGAGATGGTTCCGTATGCTCCGTATGATCTGCCTTTGGAACCCTCTTCACGTTCTCTGCCTTTGAGTTGTAAGTGAATGATGTGAAATGCAGAATTTAGGGCTTGTATTTATAGGCACTATTATAGTTACGGCGTAACTTGAGTAGAGAGTTACGCCGTAACTTAATTATCCTCCAAATGTAACTCTCGTTATATAGACTATGACGTAACACTAGGGAAAGGTTACACCGTAGTTAGCAGCTCAGCCGTATAGTAGATGTGGGTTACGCCGTAACTTAAGTAACTTCAAAACAGAACTCTCGTTAAGTGGAAAATGGCGTAATGCTTATTAAAGAATTACGGCGTAGTTGATGGAGGCGTGAAATATTTCATGGCCTAGATGATTACGGCGTAACCTTAGTTGGGAGTTACGCCGTAATTACTGTTGAGTAGGCAATCTGAGATAAAACACTAGCTACGGCGTAATGTGAGAGAATGAGTTACGCCGTAGCTTCTTCATTAGTAGCATACTATCATAAATCATTAGGAAAATCTCCAAATTCGCGTCTCTTAAGCTCCAATGCTCATAATTTACCTAAAAGTGTATTAAGGAATACAAGCGTAAATCCATATAAATGACATAAAATATGAGCATTATCAGGGGAAATTGAAATTGACACTAAAAAGTCAGGACTATTTGATGTTATCAAATATCCCCTCACTTGAACTCTACTTGCTCTCAAGTAGACCTTATTAGAAAATTTTCTAAAAAGATATCCCCCATTACCTGGAAGATATGAGTTTAAAATCCCTTATGCTAGAATAAATCAAAGCCGAACACCTCACGAAATGGGAACAAACACTCAAATTCTCTCATCTAGTCTAACTGTCAATTTCGGGGTGATCACTCAAAGCAAAGTTATAGCATGTATTCTATCATAAGCTTGGCGGTTACACAAATCTCCACCACTAGAGTTAAGGACTAAACAATCTTTGAAGGCAATATGGGTGGACACAACATGGGTTAAGGGTGAAATGTCATTACTAACGTGTCACGGAAAAGTGGAAAAAATCAATGATACATGACCAAATCCATGGCCAAGACACCAAAGATTGCTCTCTTCATCACCTAGACACGCTTCATGACTAAAGGGTACGATAAGACATGGGAAATAATTGGTGTAAAATAAAAAATAATGAAACAAATAGTCTTAACCTATAACCAAGCTGTCACCACCTACCGTTCATCCAAAGTTCAAGCTTTAAGGTCAAGAAACTGGATCATGATATATCAAGTAGATGTGCCATTAGCGGACGTCATGATGGGCACATTACATGTTCTCCAACTGTTGGCGTAATATAATTGCCAACTCAATTCTTCAAATGTGACCATCTGATGAGCTCCTATCACAGTGCTTATAACATTGCAGTTAACAATAAACAATAAAATACTATTTTTTTGAATCATAATTTTTTTTTACTAAAAACATAACATCCCCCCACTTGAGATGAACATATAATGAGAATGTGAGGTGTCTTCGATGATCTTCAAATATAAGTATTTGACGAAAGCGTGATTTTCGAACCTCTCTACTTGAACCTTGAACTTGGGCAAACAATGACTTCCCGATCACAAATTAAGACTACACGGTAGGCTAAGGTGAATGGGTGTAACGAAACAAACATAAAGGGTATGAAATGAAAGGAAAGGCTCTGAAGGGTGTATCTAGGGGTATCTTGCACCAAAGGTGAGTGCAACAAAAGGGTTTAACATGGGGGTCCAAAAGTCGAGGTGACTATCGATAGACCCACAAAAATAGGCTATTTGGGTGATAATCTTAAAAATATTGCCTTCTCAAACTGAATATTCCATATACATTAAGCGAACTCAACATACCTCGTTTATGGTCTCAAAATGATGAAAAGGCCAAGTTCTAAAGTTTACAAGCTACCGGTACACTCATAATTTGGTGGATTTGGGTAAATAAGTGGAAACGAATAAGGCTAATCTCACCATGAAATATCAAAGGTTATAATGTGCTCGGCTTATTTGTATTAACAAACCTGTCACTTATTTCCGCTTTATTGTAGTATTGAAATAGAAGATTCAAACGCCGATGTAAGTGCTGGGAGTTTGGGAGCAGAAGATGGTGATGATCATCCTAAAAGCCATAAAAAAGGAAAAGGTTAAGGCTCACATACAGGAGGTTAGAGAGTCTGTCTGTGTACATTTCAACATTAATATACTTACGTCCTATTGCTCAACATTGGCCACTAACCTGTCGCTTTTGGTATTTTTATTTTAGCACTGTTGTTGAAGATTCAGACACCGATGTAACTGTTGGGAGTCAGGAACCAATGGATGATGATGACGAGCTTGGGAGCCAGAAAAAAAAAGAGAAGGTTAAAACTGAATCAAATATATAATGCTAACTTGAGGGTGTTTCAAATGTTGATACCTGAATGCTTTTACTATCCTGTTTAGGTACGTTGATCGAGATACTCAATCTGAATAAGTAACACATGCCTCAGCCTTGGAAGCGGTACCCCTGATGATTTACAAGATTTGTCACTATTGATTAGCAAGATCATTATAGTTTAGACTTTATTGGTCTATGAACACTTAGTTTTTTCTTTTAATCGAAAAATAAATGTGGTGGACTTTTCCCCACAGATATAGTTGTTAGAGTTATTTCTATATTAATTTTGTTTGGGATTATTACACCATATTTGGTGTACATTGTGTGAACTTTTGAAGGTTTCTTTGTGATGATTGCATCATCTTTAGTGTTTGTTTGAAAATTTGGAATTGGTTTTTTAACATGTTATAACTAACTCTTTATGTAGACAAAATTTCTTTCCTATGGACTTTATTTCTTGCAGGTTGCATGTGTATCTTACTAGGTAAAACAGATGAAGAAGAAGATAAAGTTAAAACCTGTTATCAACTTATAAGAGCACTAGCTTCATCAGCAGCCTTAACGTCATTAGCAGTCTTAACTTCATTAGCAGTCTTAACTTCTTCAAATAATAACAAGATGTATGGGACGCATGAGAAGATTCAAGATGAAGAATGGGAATTAAAATAACGTAGCCTAATTTAATAAGCGATTGTACTATTCTGATAATAAATCAATGATACAATGCATAAGTTATTTTTCAAATCTCATAAAGCAACGACTTACAATGCATATCTCATAAGCAATACTAATCAAAATGCCTAACAGTACTAACTTATGCTAACAGTTCTAACATATAACCTTGAACAGCACTAACTTCATCAGCAGTCTTAACTTTTTACAAGCAGTCTTAACCTTGCACTAGCAGTCTTAACTCTATACTAGCAGTTGTAACATACTTAGCTGAATGTCTGAAATAAATTAACTTCAATCTAAAGTACATGTACAACTCTAAAGCCACCCAGAAAACTAACAATGAAGTTTCGGCTATTCCTAAACACTGCATGTTCAGCTCATAAACATTTCTATTGCTATTCCGTGTTTATGATTTACAAACTTAGCATATTTGAGAATAGTATTGCAGTTAGCATCATACAGAAAGTCACGTTCATTTTGAATGTCACATTTGAACATGAGCCTATCAACTAGAAACTGTAGCTTTAGAAACAACCTGAAAACTGTTTTACTTTATAAAATGAGAAGATATTATATGACAGTAAATAGCGGTAGTAATAACAACACTTATTATTAATTTCTAATAAATAGACTTTATAAGTGAGCAGAAGTTACAATACCTTTTTGTAAATGCTGTGAAAATGAAAGGCTTGGTAAGCCTTTTAAAAGCCCACTAATTGTTGGAATTAAATAACATGACATTTAATAAATAATCACATAACATCAAAGTATACATGCGGAAGCGTATAGGATTTATTAAGGAATAATTAATTAACATAAAAGAATATGCGTAACTTACTTGATTCTAGTCAAACAAGAATCAAATCCACAAACTAGCAATGAAAGAACCCTAATTTGATTTAATTAGGATTATTTGAATTACCCCTTACCATTTTGTAATTCAATCCAAGAATACTAACAATATTGTGTTAGTACCACTTTCTTGTACACACGTACTAAACCGAATTAAAGTAATGCTAGTTTTTATTAAACAAATAACTTGAGTTGGAAAAGATGTGGTGATCGATCCCTTGTATAGGGTGTCGACCGGTTTTAAGAGCAAAAACACACACAAAACAATTTTAGGTTTAGATAATGAGCACAAGAGATGATTTACAAACACCCTAGGTTTTGTATATATACTCAAGCAAACTTGGTGAACAAGTTTGAGTCAAAGTTGGATTGGGTTTGGGTCCTCCCTTTGGCCGATCGGTTTAGGCATCCCAAAGGGATTCCGGAACCTTCCCAACTTTTGCAATTTAGTCCTTTTCCAAATACATTTAACGCCCGTTAGTCCATTACACTAATTACTTAACGTCCGTTATGTTATTTCGTTTAATCAATAAATAAATATAACGTTTATATTTAATTATTAACTTTAATTCTCATACGTAAAGTGTGCAATCTCGTGGTCTCGAGTTCGATCCTAACTCACGTCTACTAATTTATATCCATAAAACCAACAGCTCCCACTTGGATATATCTTAATAGAGTGATCACGAGATTGCACACTTTACGTATGACTCGAGTAAGGCTCCTGGAAAACCTTTTAATGATTTCTCATTATTATTATCCTTTTGTTTCTAATACCATGTTAAATAAAGACATGGAATAAAGTCATTCTTTATAAAACTAATATGTTTCTCATTGTAAGTAATTGACCAAGATTACCAAATCTTCTAAACATATTTAGGGGAGATTTTGGGTGCGGTCGCACAAATTTCTTGTCAACCCTACGAGGGGCCCAACAGTATTAAACTCCAAATAAATTTGAAGGAACAAATTATATCTTGACTACAAGAATAACCCACAAACTTTGCAACATTTCTGAAATGCACTACCAGTTACGTATAGCGTTAAGTTGCTCCACAGAAATGCACTACATTCATGACACTTATCCGGTATCTCAAATCTCGAGGATAACTATTCATTATTTACTTATAACAATATCCACAAAGTAAATTATGTAGTTGGGATAAGTCCTATATTCAATTCATTGAATATCATCTGAAATTGGTATGCATTCTCATCAATATACTTTCAAGTATATTCTACCACATCTCTCAGATTTGTCTTATTTTAACGATACTCCCATATCATTAATCGACAACGGACAGTTTAGAATAACTGAGTTACTCACGGATTAAACATGCAAATATAGGACAACAATATTATAAATGAAAATAAACATAATCCAAACTTTATTTCTATCAAAATAATAAATGTTTACAATATCCTTTATCCAAATACTAATCACAGTTCTGCATGAAACTATTAGCTAAACGAAGTCCAATTCCATTGGCAAGTCCAAAAAGCTTGTCTCTAGCCAAAGCCTTAGTGAAAGGATCAGCTAAGTTTTCGCCTGTGTGAACTTTCAATAGATTAATTTCACCTTCATGGACTTGTTCCCGAACATAGTGATACTTCCGTAGAAAATGTCTGGTGCCATTCATGACTCCAGGTTCATTGGCAAATATGATTGCAGCAGAATTGTCACAATACATATCAATAGGCGATTCAATTGAAGGCATAACACCAAGCCTTGAAATGAATTTCCTAATCCAAACAACCTCCATTGTAGCTTCGAAGGCGGCTATGTATTTGGCTTCATGCGCACATCGCAAATGCTCTGCTTCTTGCTCTTCCAACCAATCGCTCCTCCATTGATGACAAAGACATAACCCGTCGAGACTTAGATCATCTTTATCACATTTCAGGGACGCATCACAAGAACTGTAACACCAAGCTCGTGTGCGGATTTCCACCATACACTAAAAACATATCTTTTGTATTCCTAAGATACTTTAGAATATGCTTAACAGCCCCGTGAAGTTCACCCGATTCGTTGATATCGACCGTCGGTCATGTTTTGAGCTGAACGCTACATCTGGCCTTGTGCATCTAACAACATACATAATAGATCCTACTGCCGAAGCATAAGGAACTTTCTACATGCGTGCCACCTCAGCTGGTGTTGACGCACACATTTCGCTACATAAGCCATGCTTTACTTCCATCGGCAAATATCCTTTCTTGGAATCTTGCATATTGAATCTCTTCAATATTTTATCAATGTAAGCACTTTGACTTAAACCAATTAACCGCTTTGACCTATCTCGGTAGATCTTGATTCCCAGAATGTATGCAGCTTCTCCTAAATCCTTCATAGAAAAACACTTCCCAAGATATGCCTTAACATTTTGCAAACTTGGAATGTCTTTTCCCATAATCAATATGTCATCGACATAAAGGATAAGGAAAATTACATCACTCCCACTAACTTTGTGATATACACGTGGCTCATCAAGATTTTTAATAAATCCATACCTTTTGATTTCTTCATCAAATCTCTTATTCCATTGCCTTGATGCTTGCTTCAATCCATAAATGGACCTTTGAAGTTTGCATACACGATTTGGAAATTGTGGATTCACGAACCCCTCGTGTTCTGCATATAGATGTCTTCATCTAAGCGACCATTCAAGAAGGCGGTTTTGACATCCATTTGCCATATCTCATAGTCATAGTACGCTGCTATAGCTATGAGAATTCTAATAGCTCTAATGTCCGCTACAGGAGAAAAGGTCTCCTCGTAATCTATGCCATAAGTATGAGTAAAACCTTGCGCAACTAGACGAGCTTTATAGACGTGTACATTGCCATCCATGTCAGTCTTAATTTTATAGAGCCACTTACTTCCAACCACCTTGGCGTTTGGAGGTAAGTCAACCTCTTCCCAGACTTCATTTTCTCTCATGGATTGCATTTCCCATTCATTGCAATCGCCATTTTTCCTTTTAGACTTGCCATGGCGCTTTATAACTAGTAGACTCTCCAAGATCTCCTAACATAGTTTCCTCAACCTCTACGTTAAGACATAGACGTTCAGGTGCAGCGTAGTCCTTACGGATCTACTGAACGGGAATCACTTCAACTTCGGTGGAGGACCCATACTATCGGGTTCTACCGAAGTGCGTTAGTGTTTTCGAAGGTAATGCATCTTCATGATCATCTTCCGGATCATAAACTCTCCCACTGAATTCTTGAGATACGAGATCACTTTCAAGAAAATCTCCATACCTAGCAACAATTACTTTATTTTCGGTTGGATAGTAAAAGTAGTAACCCATAGTTTCCTTAGGGTATCCTACGAAGATACACTTCACAGATCTTTGTTGGAGTTTATCTGGCTGAGTCACGTCCTAACATACGCCTCGCAACCCTGCACCTTTAAATAAGACAGGTTAGGAGCTTTACCATGTCGTATTTCATATGGTGTCTTATCAACCTTCTTTGTGGGAACCATATTTAGAATTCGAACAACAGATTCTAAAGCATAATCCCAAAAGGATAAAGGTAGAGTAGTAAGATTAAACATAGATCGTATCATGTCCAACAATGTACGATTTCTTCTCTCAGATACACCATTTTGTTGCGGAGTATATGGAGAAGTGAGATTCCGGACAATTCCATTCTCAGCTAAGTAATCTTTAAACTCTTGGCTTAAATATTCACCTCCTCTATCGGATCGAAGAGCTTTAATCTTCTTTCCCAATTGCGTTCTACTTCGCTTTGAAAACCTTCAATGTTTCAAACACCTCATGTTTATGCTTAAGTAAATAAACATAACCATAACGGCAATTTGAAATCATCAAGAAAGTTAAGAAGTAGCTAGCACCTCTCTTTGACACATGTCTAGTGGTCCACACACATCGGTATATGAATAAGACCAAGTAGATCAGTCGCCCTCTCCATATTGCTATAAAAAGGTTTCTTTGTCATCTTCCCAGATATGCATGACTCACATTTATCAAATAATTCATCATTGATACTTTGCAAAAGCCCTTCATGTTGCAGCTTTTGCATGCGAGCCTTGCCTATATGAGCAAGTCGACAATGCCAAAGATAAGAAGAATTCAAGTCCAAATTTATTTTCTTATTGATGCTAAACATCGAAGTATTATATTTGTTAGATTCATTTCCAATCACATCAATTTCAAACACACCATTCACAGTAATTGCATTAAAATAAAATACACCATTTAAAGAAACATAAATTCCATTACGTGAAATAGTATGAGTAAAACCACCATCCAATAAAATAGAAAAGGAAACAACACCCCTAATTATAGAAGGTGCGTAATGACAATTGTTCAATAATAGTACTAAGCCCGAAGGCAATACTAAACAAAACGTTCCTATGGCTTCAACAACTGCATGTGCACCATTTCCCACGTGCATATATTGCTCCCCATAGGCTAGCTTCCTTTCCACTCTAAATCCCTGCAGTGTATTAAAAATATGAATACCACATCCCGTATCATATACCCAGGAATTTTTATGATTTAGAGTAAATAATTCAATTACACATACGATACCTGAAATACTGGCGTCCATAGGCCCAGAATTCTTGATCTTGTGTTTCCGCAAATCATCGAGGTAGAGAGCACAGTTTCTCTTCCAGTGACCCGCTACTTTGCAGTAGTGGCAAGCTTGATCCTTTTTAGGATTTTCCTTCCTCGGAGTAGGGTTCTTCTTGGGTTGAGGTTGATAGGCCATCACCTGTTTACCTTTGTCAACCTTTCCCTTACCCTTCCCCTTCTTGTTGTTCGCACGCTGCGGTTTTGGCTTATTAATTCTACCACCACAATAGCGATGCACCGGGGAGTAGGAACCTTTGAGGTAACCCTTTTCATAATCAATAAGCAATGCGTGTAGGTCAAGAATCGTCTTCCCACTGCATATTGAAGTTTCGACAAAACCATTAAAATCCTTGTTAAGGGATCTATTAATCGATTCACGACCATGTCATCATCATAAGTTTTGCCAAGTGCCCTTAATTGGTCCATGTAACCTTTCATTTCCAGTACATGACCACTTACGGGTTTACCCTCTCCCTGCCTACAGCTGTGTAATGCGTCGGTCAAGTCATAAATCTCGACGGCAGCTGGTTTCTCGAACATGGTTCGAAGTTCATTGAGCATGTTATATGGGAAGTAGTTTTCAAACTGATTTTGAAGAGTAGATTCCAACGTTCCCAACATAAGACAAGCCACATCATTATGACGCTTATACTCAATTTTCCAAGCGTCCTTTTCAGCTTGAGTAGCATTAGGCCCGGTTGGTTCAGCAGGACAAGGTTCATAAAGATATTTCAACCGATCAGCAACTCTACAGACAATTCTCAAAGAGCGGTGCCAATCATTGAAATTCTTGGAGCCAGTCAACTTTTCTCGATCAAAAAACTTTTGAACGCGAACTTAGTGATGTTAGTGTTATCGTTGTTTTGAGCCATTTCTACATAAAAAGTTCAAGTATTAGTATTTTCGATAATACAACTTTTCAAGAAAATAAAATATACCCTACGGTAATATAAACATATAACATATAATTTTCTCGAAAACTAGGATCCAAATTATCATAGATTCATTACACCAGTTGATCTGCTAGTAACGAAAGCACATAATAAGGTAATCTGTCGAACATTAATTGGCAAACAATTTTCAACTCCTAGATCATTATGGGATTTATATTTTCCAACGCTATTGCAAATATAAACATGTTTCATCCCATCTTATGCCTTGAGTCCAGTTCTCACTTCCTACTCAATTTAAGTGTCTAACTTAAAGAACTGCAAATATGTCCATGTAAGGTCTGACTTTACATAGAGATTTACCTCTCCATCACAATCTCGCCAAGTACTGCCATGACATAAATTGCAACTTCAAGTGTCCCTTTAATTAGATGGCATATAACTTAATTTATAAGGGTACTAGTTTTGATTTTATGTGGTCAAATCAAATATGTACAAAGATGTCATGCATTCGTCTTGTAGCATAATTTTAATAAAAAACTTTTTATTACCAATTCATAAAGATCAAATTATCAAAGTTTTGATTGAGGTATTGGGTTCACCAATCAAGAAATTTAGCGTTAATTATCGTCCATTAGACCGTACTTTTGCATAAGTGTAAACACTTAGTGTTTCGGGTAATTACCACCGAAGTGGCGCATGGAATTAAAGCTAATTCGCCCTTAAGATGATTTTGTACACATAGCCTACTTGGTAACTCCAATTTAACTCACAAGCAAGCGGAGAATTCGGTCAGTGCTGAAGCAATAACCTCCTTCTTTAGGGTCACAATTTAATGCACTCCCCTCCTAGTACTTCCCACACAGTCCGTCAAATTGGGTGAGCCGTTCTCACTTTTTGTACCAAAATCATCAATCAATTAAACTATTGAAAACTTAACTCTTCAAAAAACAAATCAAATTTCATCATTGTTTAGTCCGTTTTATTTTTCTATTCAAAATTACCATTTGCTTAAAACTTGTCACACATAATAAACAAACAAGTAAACAAATAAAAAATAAATAACTAAAAATAATGCGCACATAACTAACAATTAATACGTGTAAACAAGTAGCCACATGCAACTTATTCGATAAAACCCTATTAATAATCAATGTCTACATTAAAATTAATGTATATATTAATTAGGGCTTTCACTCTCCCAATTGAAAGTGAGCCACATACATCGATGAATCGATTGCGTAAACCCATAATTAATATCATACCATATTGCACATAATTGATTCATTAATGTATATAATTGGAGTCTTCCCCAATTCAAGATTTATCGTAAATAAACATGTGATAAATATATCTAAACAATTTAAACAATATATTCAAGCAACTATCCATGACAAACATGCATGTATCATCATGGATAAATCATAACAATTATATAAATAGTCACAAGATCGAATATCAAAAATTCCATGTCACATAACAAATTTATTCATGAATTAATCACATAACTTATATATTAATTCTAGGTTTCGATAAGGTTAGCAAACAATTTTCAAACCCTAAAAATTTTATGTGTGTCGACCAAAAAAAATATGGGGTACGCCCCAATAATAATTAAAATCGACCAAACAAAATAAAACATAAACCCTAGATTAACCATATCAAACAACATACAATTATTTGTTTTATTAAGCGTTTATGTAATTAATTACTCATTAAAAACCAATGACTCGTGATGCCACTGTTGGAATTAAATAACATGACATTCAATAAATAATCACAAAACATCAAAGTATACATGCGGAAGCGTATATGATTTATTAACGAATAATTAATTAACACAAAAGAATATGCGTACCTTACTTGATTCTAGGCGAACAAGAATCAAATCCACAAACTAGCAATGAAAGAACCCTAATTTGATTTAATTAGGATTATGTGAATTACCCCTTACCGTTTTGTAATTCAATCCAAGAATACTAACTATATTGTGTTAGTACCACTTTCTTGTACACACGTACTAAACCGAATTAAAGTAATGCTAGTTTTTATTAGACAAATAACTTGAGTTGGAAAAGATGTGGTGATCGATCCCTTGTATAGGGTGTCGACCGGTTTTGAGAGCAAAAACACACACAAAACACTTTTAGGTTTAGCTAATGAGCACAAGAGATGATTTATAAACACCCTAGATTTTGTATATATACTCAAGCAAACTTGGTGAACAAGTTTCAGTCAAATTTGGATTGGGTTTGGGTCCTCCTTTTGGCCGATCGGTTTAGGCATCCCAAAGGGATTCCGGAACCTTCCCAACTTTTGCAATTTAGTCATTTTCCAAATACATTTAACGCCCGTTAGTCCATTACACTAATTACTTAACGTCCGTTATGTTATTTCGTTTAATCAATAAATAAATATAACGTTTATATTTAATTATTAACTTTAATTCTCATACGTAAAGTGTGCAATCCCGTGGTCTCGAGTTCGATCCTAACTCACGTCTAGTAATTTATATCCATAAAACCAACACTAATCTAGTTGTTTCTTCACATCCACATATCAGCTATCCATATTACAAAACCATGGCATTAAGCAGCGAAGAGATTGCCCATTACTATCACATCCCCATAGCGCAACCTGCAAAAAAAGTTTAATATTGGTTTAACTCTTTTCAAAATGCACTGTAGGAATGTGGGTATCAACCGTTGGCCCAGTCATAAACTTATCAGTTTACAAGAACTAATTAACCAATTTAAGGTTAAAAATCAATTGATGCAAACATTTTATTCTCGAATTCATAGGGCAAAACCTATTTTATGTGATAGACATTTAGCATCGAATGTCAATATTCACAATTTAATGCACATTGTACAACAATGTAATGAACAAATATGATGTATGCATATAAAAAGATGGTTTGCATATCAACACCCTTAAACTAAACACATACAAATGAGATAACTCACTCAGTACAAACAAACTAACAATATACCTAAAAGAAATAAAAAATTGATTGTCTGCATCACCGAACTGAAGCCAAAAGTGGTAGAACCACGCGTGGATCAAGGTGGTCGCAATGGCCTTGACGCGAGAACAAGGGGAGACCACTTGGTCGTGACCACTATAGATGGTTGGTGGAATACGTTGGTCTTACCATTGGATGAACATGAGAAATGATATGGATGCTTAATAACATGCCTAATTAAATGGCTAAAATTTTGCGGTAACAGCTTATTAGTTTGTGAAGAAGTGGGTCTGATTGTTGCAAGTTGCAACCAACAAAATACTGACCAGATAGTTTAAGCATAAAATTAGTTTTTTTTTAGCCATCTTAATCATTTCTCCAATTAACATTATGTCTTTAGCTATGTCAAACATAGTCAAGAAACACATTATTTGTTGCAAAACTTATATGATGTGAGCTAATGTACGAAAAACAAAAAGGGTCTGTGTCATTTGTTAGTCTAATCTTCTATCTATGAACAATCGAATATAAACTATATACTAAGTTTATTTGATATATATATATATATATATATATATATATATATATATATATATATATATATATATATATATATATATATATATATATATATATATATATATATATATAACAATCGTTAGTTTACAAACTTGGTTTACATGGGTACTTATAACCCACCAACCGACACAACCATTCACAATAACTGCCATAACCGAAAATAACTGTCATTCGGTTATAGGCTTTGTTTTTGACACATTAGGACCCTATACTTTACACTTTACATAAACGACTCTAAATACTTGACTTTCATGTTTGACCTTCATGGATTAGATAAATTAGTATCCAATACTCCTCCCTAATTTATTAATCCATGTCTTCGATATCTTCAAGCTCCATCATCTTTATCTTTGAACTTTGGCTTGTTTCCACTTTCTTTGTCTTGATCTTCAACACGAACTATGTCTTGAACTTCCTCCTTGATTTGACTTCTTTCTTCCTTGTCTTCAATCTCATCTCGATCATCTTTATTACCTTTGTCACCATCTTTCCTTTCTTGTAACATTTCATAATCTTGCATCTCTAATAATCTGTTTCTTTTAGTACTTGTATTACGATCTTCTGGTTCAACTTTCTTATTGCTTGACTTGATGTCTTTCTTAATCTGGCTTTCCTTTGGAACTCTTGATGGCGTCTCGTGATGTTTCTTGCATTCGCCTTTGTCAACTCTTTCTTCTTCTAGATGTTTCTCATTTGAAACAACTTCATGGTTCTCTTTCTCAAACAATTCTCTTACTGTCTTTAACTCTTTCATCTCTTTGCTTGTGCAATCTCTCAACTTCTTGAGGTTCTCTAACTCTATCTGCATTTGTTTCTCAAATGTCATTTCTCTATTTCTTATTTTCTTCTCAAACTCTTGTTTTTTAATCTCTAACTCTTGAAGCATTTCAAACTTCCAAAACTCTAATTTACTCTTCAAATCAATTTCTATCTCTGACCGCATATCTTCTAACTTTTCCTTTTGAATTTCATCCTTCTCAATGACAATTCCTATCCTTCTCGGTTCTTCCTTGAAGGATGTTATCTCCTTTTCATCTTTACTAGTAACCATCAATAGTCTTTGGTTCAGTCATCTTGAACACAAGGTTTGCTTTTTCTTCTCTCTGGTTTGGTTTTGGACAATTTGCGAAAAAGTGTCCAAACTCATGACAATTATAACACTCTATTTCTCTAAAGTCTCTCCTATGGTAGTTTTGATCTCCATGGTTTCTCTTGTTTCTATCATAACTATCTCCATTCTTACTATCTCTTGTGAATCTTCCTTGGCCTCTTCCTCGTGTCTGATTACCACCTCCTCGTCTATCATTTCCATAGTTGCGTTCATAATTTCTATTATTCCCTTGACGTGTTAACAACAATTTCTCACTATTATCTTCCTCACTTCCTTTTCTAAACTTAAGCCTTTCTTCATAAGTCTTAAGTTTCCCAATAATCTCCTTTAATTTTGATTTCTTAAAATCAACAACCATTTCAATGGTTGCTACTCTGGTACAAACTTATGCAGCCTTGCATTCATAATTTTCGTACTTTTGTTTATTCATCAAACGTCAATCCACATTTAGCGACCTTTGTAATAATACTCGTCAACCTCCCAAAGAAATGAATCTATTGATTCGTCTTCTTTCATCACAAGTCTCTCAAATTATGATTTAAGTTGTTGCGAGTGTGCATGTTGTACATCTTCGTTTCAATAAATCTGGACTTGAGAGAGTCCCAAATTTATTTTGTTGTTTCACATCCCTTGACTTGCATTTGCAAATCTTCTGGTAACCCTTGAAATAGGTATGCTGACGCCGAACTATCCTTTTTACATCAATCTCTTTTGATGTACCTGTTCCTTCTACTAAATCCCATACTCCGTTTGCCAATAGTATCTTCTTCATTCTTAATGCCCATAATGTATAATTTGTATTGCTTAAAACAGGGCATTGATATGATGGTAACGATGTAGTGAAAACAACTCTGTTTTCGTTTTTATCTCTCGTCATATCTTTCGTTTTGGTTTTCTTCTAAGACCAATATAATTCTAATAATAGTCGAATCTTAAATCCTTCTTTCTAACCACAATAATAATATGCAACTTCTAAAACCAATATAATCTTAATAGCAATCGAACTTAAATTTTCTGCCTAATCACAATAATTCTCAAATGATTCTAACGCGAATTGTAAAAAAAATTACTTTAAATCTATTCTATAAATAGAAAAAAATCGGAAATATAGAACCTGGTACTTGGGCTTTTTTTTGTGGGCTCTTTTTTCAAACAGATACACGCTATTCCTTTTCCTTTTTAATACAATCCGCTGTTTTGTTCCAAAAAGAGTAGCCTTTCTTCTTCCTCCTTTCTTCTACGCAAATTAGGGCAATAAAAACTGTAAATGATCTTTGGTCCTGTTCCGGTTTTTCTTTCAAATCAAATGGTGGTGGTGGTTAATGGGTGTTTCACTCTTCTTCTCCGGCAAGTACAGTGTCTCTCTCTTCGCACAACCGGTATGTATTACTTCTCTTCTCTTTTTTAATTCTCTGATTCGATAGTCTTTAATCGAATCATGTTTGTTTCTTTATTGATTATGCTGAATCAATAACTCTTCTCTTGTTTTGATTGATTCCCTGAATCAATCAATCTTCTATTTTTCTTTTTTCTGGAACGATTCCAATCGTTAGTCTTCTACTGTCTCGGTTCCCGAACCTTTGGCTCGATACCAACTGTTAGTCTAATCTCTATCTATGAACAATCGAATATAAAGTATACTAAGTTTATTTGATATATATATATATATATATATATATATATATATATATATATATATATATATATATATATATATATATATATATATATATATATATATATATATATACAATCGTTAGTTTACAAACTTGGTTTACATGGGTACTTATAACCCACCAACCGACACAACCATTCACAATAACTGCCATAACCGAAAATAATTGTCATTCGGTTATAGGCTTTGTTTTTGACACACTAGGACCCTATACTTTACACTTTACATAAACGACTCTAAATACTTGACTTTCATGTTTGACCTTCATGGATTAGATAAATTAGTATCCAATATCATTGTCACGCAAGAGCAGCCAGGATGTAAACCAGGCTTAGTGCTCTAGGGACCTACATCTTCCTAGAAGAAACCACCAATATGTTCCAATGTAAATAAGTAATGCTGTCCTTTTTCTTTTGTTTTTACTATTACCAGTATAAATTCTTTGAGATGTGATTAGGATCAAAGATACACTTGAGGTCAGCATTGAAAGGATGCAAGAAAAAAAACCCAAAGCCCGCATTGACACTGAAACACAACCTTAAACTTTGTCTAACAAACAACAATTGATAATTCTTTAGACTTGAACTGCATATGAACATAAACATAACCTTAACAACAATTGATAATTCTTTAGACTTGAACTGCATATGAACAGAAACATAACCTTAGTCTTCAGCTTCAAAAACAGGTTTGGGGGGGGCTTTCCTATTGACAGGCCCGGATTTGAGCATGTGCGGGATGTGCGACCGCACAGGGCCTCCATTTTTTAGGGGCCTCCGATGTTAGAAACTCCAGTAATCGTTTTTGGTGGATTTAGTATGTTTAGAAGATGGTTTACGCTAGTAAATATAAGATTTTTACAACAAAGGAAAAAAAACTCTACCTGCGTTTTAATGGAAGAAACATATCTGTTTTTGGGTTTTGGTAATGAAGAAGACAAGCAAAAGTGGGAATAATAAGAAATTTTATGGGTCCTACACTTTATTTGTCTACTAGCATTCTTTTATTTAAGTACCAGTTGAGTCCCTATCTTTTATGGATTGATCACTTCAAACTTTGCATCTATTTTAAATTTGTGGTCCAAAGTATAATAAAACTATACTTTTAGTAAAACTATAATTACACATAGAAAAGAAAGAAAAAGATGTATTTAAACTAGAATATGATTTAGCAAGCTGCTATTTAATAAATATTAAGAGTTGAGGAAAAACATAATCAATTGTTGCTAATTTTAGGAATAGTTCAAATAACGAAGCCAAAGGCCCTATTTTCGGATTATAGCACAGGGCCTCAAAATTTCACGGGACGGCCCTGCCTATTGACTCAATGGTGGAAATCCGGAAACACATATTCATAAAGTCAGTGAAGTTATCCTTCTTATAAGCGAGAACACACGTCCAATTACCAATCACAACCAAATACATTAACCACCAACTACAGAATAAGGGCAAACACTCGATGACAGTCATAAGAACAGAACGTCAAAAACCAAACCTCTACTCACAAGACAAGATATATCCTTTTATGTCGAAAACTACTAGTCAAATGCTTCTATGAATGCACAAGTATGCATTTTATATAACTCAGAATTTTATATTTGATTACAGTTTTGGCCAAAATATAATTATGAAATACCTAACTGAAACTTCTAGACAAGAAAACTTTAGGAAATTTGGTAATTTAAAGATAGCCTTATGGAAAGTCTCATTGAAGTTACTTTCAATAGGTAGGTAAATCTTAAATTTGGTTACTATTATTAGAGATCTAGAAACTTAATTCAAGGTTCTTGATCATATCTAGTTTTGTGCAAAGTCAAATTCATGCCACACAATAACTGAGCTAAAGAGCTACAAAGATAAGTGTGGGTTACTTTTTTTTTGGAAAGGCTGGAATTTTTTTTTATTAAAAGGGGGTTGCGGTTGGTTTTGCTATTCAAAAGGGGGTTGCGGCACAACTTGTTTCGTTACCATCTTATTATGTCAGAATTTATTAGAAGTAATCTTTTTAATACCAAAAAAAAAAAAAAAAGGTCTCAAAGAAAGAGTACCCATAAGAGACAAAAGGATGTTACTAGAACCGCCACTTAAAAAAGAAAATCAAAAAACCTAAACAAAAAGACACGAAATGCAATCAGCCAATGCCAATATTTGTTGGGTGAGTGATCCATGAAACCCAATTAAAGGTTCGTTTGGGGCAGCGATTGGATATCCAAAGCAATGCCGATGACTGAATATTCGCAAAAACATCTTCATCTAGAATAACGTGCCTTTTCTCGATCCTCTCATGGACATAGCGATTCCTCCAATTCCAAATACTCCACATCGCCGCAAAACACACGCCTCTAAAAACTTTTATAGATGACTTATTCATACCACCAACAAAAGAAGTGGAGAGACTCTCTGGCATTGTGATAATTGGAGGAGGGTTTATACCCCACCAGCTGAAGATCTTCAACCAAATAAGTCTCACTCGATGACAACTAAAGAGAATGTGATTAGAAGTTTCTGTGTGGTCCTGACACAATGGGCAGAGAATAGAATCGACGTCTATACCACGATTATCAAGATTCACTAGGTGAGGAAGTCGATCATGAGAAGCACGCCAAATAAAGATTTTCAACTTTCGGGGAATCCAATTATTCCATTCAAACTTTTTGCCTAAGTTGTTCGATGAAAGAAGGTGGTCATCAATTAAGAATGATAATCGTTTAACGGAAAATCCTTTGGTTGTATCCAAGGTCCATTTCCAGCCGTCATCTCTACTGGTTATGAGACACGTGTAATCAATTATGGAGGAGATCTTGGTTAGTTCATCATGAGACCTGCCACGTGGTTCGTATCTCCAACACCAAGCTGATTGCCACCGGTTATCTCTCCAAACACATCTATCACTAATGTTGCAATGTTTCTCAACCTCCAAAGCAAATAGACGAGGGAAAGTATCACATAAACGAGAGCCCGATTCATGCCAATAATCAAGCCAAAATTTAATTGAATTACCGCTAACTACTTTCCTAATTATTGAGTTTGAGAAAGGCACACCCAAGTGATCAATTGCATTTCCAACATTGATGATACTGCTCCAAACACCTTTTTTAATCCCTGTCCCTGTAGCCGAAAGTAGACCCCCATTTTCTCCATATAGACACTTAATGAACTTGCACCATAGTGCATCCGAGTCTGAATTAAACCGCCACCACCACTTGCCAAGGAGAGCAAGATTTTTTGCCCGAATACTACCAATACCCAAACCTCCCTTCTCGAATGGAGATAATACTTTGTTCCATTTAATCCACGCCATGCCTCTTTCCTCATCCTTATAACCCCAAAAAATCGTCTTCTGATATTTTCAAGCGTGTTTAAAACTTTTGCAAGAGCTCGGTATAACGATAAGTAGTATAACGGGAGACTCCCCAAAACTGATTTTGTAAGAGTCAAACGACCACCAATTGACAAGCTTTTAGACTTCCAAGATGAAAGTCTACGGTAGAATCGCTCTATTACGTCTACCCAGTTTGCCACTTTAGACATGTCATTAGTCATTACCCACTGGTAGCCCGAGATAAGAAAAAGGCAAGCACTCTTGCTTACAATGAGAAGTTTGTGCGACACGCTCAACCTCACTGTCACTCACCCCAACACCAAATAAACGACTTTTGGACAAACTTATTTTAAGGCCCGACACGTCTTGGAAACACTTTAGTAACCGGATCAATATTTTAACATTTTGACTTCTGCAAGTTCCACCTCACAAAGAATACTAAAACATGGAAAAAAACAAACTACGATGAGCAAAAGGTATACGATAAGTAATTGCAACTCTAAGATCTTACATAATACCAGTAGCGAAAACAATCATAAAACAAGTCAATGAAAGTTCAAAAGAAGAAATTCAACGATGTTGACCTATAGTTGACTTGCAAGTAATATCAGACAGGTGTCAATCAATGACTTCCTCATTTCGTCGACAATGGAACTTGGTTGAGCTTCTCTCAACTTGAAAACACTCTCAATCACAGACAATTTTGTTGCTGTGGTATCTGATCCGCAGAAGGCGGTCCAGTCATTAACAATTATTCCTGCACCTATCACTTCACGACCACGGTTCACAGTGCCTGCTACCAAAGGAACTTGAAGGAGGGTTGACAGCTCATCCAAGTCTTCAATGGAGGTATGAGGGTTGACCTGCACAACCATGATTTTTCGTAAGCGAACGGGTCAATTTGGTTACGTTTACTTTCAAATGGGTCAAATGGGTATAACAAAAAAACTGCTAGAAAGAAACTAGTTAAAAATGATACAGCCTCCTTATGCTATGTTCAGAAATTATATCATTGTTTTTGGCTTTTTGCTAGAAATAACTGATCGTGCACATTATAATTACGGATTTCATCCTTAACTTTGTGAAGTTACTTGGATGGTTCCCACTTTCAAAACTTATCAGAGGAAAGTCTCTGTATCCGTTAAACGTAACTCATGTCTGTTAACTTTATTTACTCTTGTGAGAATTTACCCTCATGGTCCCTACATCATTTGATACTATTCTTTTTCATTTAACTAAATATATATATTGTATGATTTAGGGACTACAAGGGTAATCTTTAAAAAGGTAAATGGTCAAATAAATAAAGTTAACGGTGTGACAACTTTCAAAAGTAGGGTCCATCTGGTTAAAGTTGCAGTTAAGAACAAATTTCGGAAGGTGTTATTATTAAACGCACAGGAACCATTTTAACAAAAAGTGGACAAAATGCATAGGGTAAAACTGATATTGGAAGACCATATATATGATTGATATAATAATATTCTTACCAGGCCACCTCGGTTTGAAAACGCACAATAGCTGCCCACGAGAATATTACCGAATTGTCGCTGAAAACTTCCACACCAAGAACATCCGCTATCATTTCCTCAGTTTCCTGATTAATCAGACAAGTATGTCAGCTGTTGGTTTGTGGGAGTTATAAACACACATAAACGACTAGAAGTGTGTGAGCCGATGGGGGCACACACGATAAACACGAGTATACGTGTCGAACGTAATTCAAACTTGAATATATATTACCCGTTATGTATGCTACTTGACCCGATTGCATTTGTCGACCCATGGACTATTTATGGACATGTATTTGGGTCGAAAGTGGACAAGCTCGGGCCTTGGGTTCACTTGACGGCAAGAAAAAGGTATCAAGGGGTGCTTGGGTTGGAACTTGTCAACCAAGATAAGGCTCGGAAAAGGGTCGGTTTGGTTTTTGTATAAAAACAAACGTATCCCTCTTTCAACCTTACACATACATATATACCTAAAGATATCCCTAAACCGATCACTTACCGCTCCTATTCCAAATCGACATAGTCATTAGTCGATTGGATCTTTGCTTGGTTTCTAAGCTTGCATCTAACTTTGTTAATCCAAGTGCTTAGATTTGATTGGTTGGCTATCCGTTACGGTTCCTAGTCGAATAGCGATGAGAAAGTATATTTTGTTTTCTGCTTTTTCACAGTCGACAAACAAGTAGCGACAAAGAAGGGTTTTGATTTTGGGTGTGTATCGCTTCACGGCAGTAATAATATGACGAGGAAGAAACAAGTTGGTTTGAAGGTTTTCTTGTTAATATAATATTCAAGTTGGTTAAAGTGTTAATTGGTTTATTACGTTCTCGACTAGCCTCAATATCGAACGTATATGTTAATCGGGTTTGTGTGTGTTACTCTTCGAGGTATCTATTTTAGATACTTAAGGTTTCGTTTTGGTTTCTTGTTCCGTTACTAGAGATCAATTGCCAAGCTAGGTTAGCTTTTCTATATCCCTTTTAATTAATTAATAATGTATTAATTATGTGTTTATTAATTACGTGTTAGCATAATTGTATTAACTAGATCCATTATCCGCAGCGTGCGTAGAGGTTCTTGGTTAACTAGATCTAAAATCCCAACAAAGGCATCACAAGCCAACTCGTTTTTGCGATTATGGGTTACATGTTTCTTATTAATAAACATGTTTAAAAGGCTGTATGAAACCTAATTTAGTTATTCGTTTTATTTGGTTTTGACAACTATATGCAATACTTGTCAAATTTTTAATAAAAAATAACTAGTCACACACAAATTAAAATTATATTGATAATTAGAATTAATTTGTTAATTGGAATTACTTGTTAATTAGAATTTTATTTACATGTCAATTATAATTACTTTGTCAATTAAAATTAAATTGTTAATTAAGAATTACATGTTAAATTTAAATTACTTGCTAATTAGAATTAAAAGTTAATTTGTATTTTTTTAATTGTTAATTAGAATTATATTGATAATTAGAATTACATATTGGTTTATAAATACATAAGTGCGTTATTAATTGTTAATTGGGATTGCCATGCTTTTATGTGTTTTTTTTTCCGGCCACAAGACCCACTCAATTGCTTTTCTAAGTGATGTATGGGGCGATCTAGGTATTGCATCCTAGTGACGGTCTTATGGTTCTCCTTTTGGGGAAGACTCGCAAGAGAACTCGGAACAATATGTGGTTATTGATATTAATGTTTATGCTTGTATGTTTGTGATTCCTATATGTGCATTATTACTTGCTTTGACACCTAATTGTATGCAATATGGAATAATACATATCGTAACCATAACATTAATATTGGTCTTTATTTACTCGCCAAAATACCATGCTCATTGTGAC
Organism: Chrysanthemum makinoi; assembly: GCA_910596185.1. Classification (NCBI taxonomy): domain Eukaryota; kingdom Viridiplantae; phylum Streptophyta; class Magnoliopsida; order Asterales; family Asteraceae; genus Chrysanthemum; species Chrysanthemum makinoi. Next base: position 327,572,139 of record OU343225.1, on the reverse strand, counting down.
CTGCTATTTGATTCGTGGAAAATTGTTTTGTAAAATAAAGTGACCTAATATATGAAACACGTTTTCAAGAATTTAAAAACTAGACGCTATGGACACTTGGGATGTACGGCTCACCCACTAGAACAAACTCAAAGGGGTTTAAAGAAGTGAGCACAGCCTCACTGAAAGGATGTCTAAGGTTATGCTTGGCTTACGGTCCTCTGCCTCCCTGTACGTTCGATTGGAGCTACCGTGAACCATGATGATCACTACAATGTCATTACCAAAGTTTTTAAACTAGTGTTACAAAGTTGTTTTGCATGATTCTTTGTACACGACTTTTACCACATTTATATGTGCATACCTATTTGTTAATATTAAGTCTATGCCACCCAACTATGGACACGTGCACTTGGATTGACTTCTCTGGTCGGACCTAAGGGCCTTTCCAACCCATGGTAATTATTTCTCCGGTCGACCTCGGTTATTTTTACACGTTCATACTTGGTCGAACTTATATCGAGTTAACTCCGGTCGGACCTCGGACCCGAGGCATAAGATGAGAACTAAACATGCTTTTGACATTATTACTTGATACTAATGCCTTAAACAGTCTCATAAATCTAAGAGTTGCAATTTGAAATTAACGCCGTACCTCTTGTCCTATTTTTTTAGACAATCGGACCTATGGTAATTAAGTGGGGTTGCAAGATGGATCTTAGTCTTGATTAGTAATTAATTGGGTAGTTAATTATTTTAAGAATGTAATTATCGAAAATACTAGAATTGAACTTTTATGTTCTGATTAATTGTGTTATTGCAACATAATTCGTAAACAAAGTTGTTTTTCTTGGAAAGACAAACTTAGTCTCTTTTCCTAGTAAGAAGAGTGAGACTTATTCCTATCTTTTCTCCTTAGTTGACTAACTAAGATAGGATTCCAAAATTGATAAACTCGTTTATGATCTTTCATTACCCTTTCATGGTCTAGAGTTAATTGAAAGATAGAATATTTTGTGTAACTGGAAACATTGTGTTTAGAGCTACCAAAATAACATCTTGCACTTGTCACGATGTATGAGTTTAAACCGCAAAGAGTAAAGGAATTACTAGCATATTTGCTAGGTAATCTTCTTGGACTCTTATTATTCCTAAAGTGCTAAATACCCTTGGGGCTTTGTAGACGATAAAGGAGGAATTGTATGCTAAATATTCAAGTTAATTGAATATAAGAATGGCTAGTCCATTGTATACATAAGTAAAACTTCATATACTCTTTTCAGTACCTAAGTACATGCTACTAGTAGGCAATTGTAGAGAATAGGAAAGTATATAAAACTGCTATATGCTTTGTATTGGAAATGTAACACTTGTAATGTTGACAAATCCAGTGGGAGCAATTGCATTTTATTACTGAAATATCATTCATGTAATGTTGTCAATTTCAGTGGGAGCTACAGGATTTATTTCCTGTTAGTCACCCATATCATTTCAAACTAGCTTTGAAATAATCCATTACTTTCCGAATATGAACAACCATTTCTTAAAGGAAAATTGCATTTTATTTTATCAGATATCATGTTGCCTTCCTCATTGCCGCTTCTCGAAGTGTTATCTATAGAATAATAATTCACAATTCCTTATTACAGGTTATGGTTCTAAACTACTTATGGTATATATGACATTAATCATATCGTTTGACAATCAATCACGTGTTGTTTGTTTTCATAATATGATGTTGTACCTTTCACAAGTGGGAGAAATCTCAAAGTGTGTGCAAGGAACAACAATATTATTGGTATCTCTTGACCGCAAGGTAAAGGAAACTAATAAATCTACTAGGACTTAAACACATGTGATGTTTGTTGCCCTACTACATTCTAATAATGATTCTACTAGGACTTAAACACGCTAGATGTTTGTTGCCCTACTACATTCAAATGTCATGATATTGTGTTAAGATACTTCAACATTTGACTACATGTTTTAGTCAACGTAATTATGGTTGTATGATAATGATCATAATTCTGAAGTATAAAATTAACTTGGAATTACTATAGAACTCAATAGTTTTGTTCATGATTACTTTTGTTAGTATAATTATGCTTACATGTTAAGACATAATTATAAAGTCCTTAAATTAATCAGTGACTTATAACATAAAGTATATATAGTAAATGTGTTATGTCTTCTCGTTAACACATAAACATGAGGCTTTGAAAAATGTATTATTGAAATGTTATGTTTTCTTGTTAACACATGAACATATAATCCTTGAACAGTTCTGTCTTCTTGTGAACACGTGAACATAAGGTTCATGTATTGTTCAATGAATATACATTATTGCATGCACTTGGTTCATAAATACTTTATATGCAATTTGACTTGACCCAATTGACAAGTATTTGGTCCAAAATAGAATTAAGTTATCTATAGAATTCTGATATAGTTTCACAATTCTAATAACTCATAGGATACCACTTCATTATGGTATGTCTAATGTGTTGGATCAAACCTTATTCATATTGTTTGGTTCATGATAGCTTTAATTGCTCTACCTCCAAAACATATCAAGGTTAGAAATTGCGTGTGTCGTGGGTACACTCAATAGAGTTCAAACCTAGAAGGTATTCAAGACAACCTATAACTGAAAACCCTAATTCATTAGGGATTTGAGGTTTTACCACTCAAACCAATTGAATCATAAACCCTTTTGGATTTTTGATTTTTCTACACTTCCTAGCTTGAAGATTGTAGTTTTGATGTTCTTCCTAGCTTGACGAAACACAAAACTGTTGCTAGAGCTTTTGGTTAAAGAGTGATACTAAATTAGAGTTTTTCTATAAACCCTAATTTGAGTAGTTGGAAGGAATTCCATAATGTCTTGATTTAAGTTCTGAATTTGTTAAAATCTTATGAAGCATTTAATTAACAAATCTAGAGATGAGAACTTAAAAAGTATTTTATGGTTCCCAATAAAGAACAATTTATTGTTGCTTAAATACTTAGTATTTAGAGAATTGTCTCTACTTACAAAAGTAAGTGGGAGTATATACATATCTCAAGGTTTTTGAGAACAAAATACTTAACCTTCTAAAATGCACTTATTAATGTCATACTAAGGTTAAACATGAAAATGTTGACCAAGTATAATCATTACTCTCATTCATAAATCCAAGAAGGATGCCTCATCACTTGAGGTGATATATTTTATTATCAATGCTGAGGGATATAAGTTAGAAGATTGTTGTAAATCAACTAACTACTTAAATATATTATCACATCTTGAATCTGATAAATGTTTTAGAATTATGAATGACAAGATGCAGTCTTTAAAAGGCAAATCGAGTTTTGAGCTTGATTGTTATTTAAGCCTAACTGTTAAACCTATTAGGTTGGAATGAGTTTCTTTTGAAGAAAGACTCACAAGGACAAAATTGTATACTTGTTAATGCATGACATTTTGTAAGAAGTTTTTAATCATACTTAAGCAATTGACTATGATTACATTTTCTTATATAATACACGCATTAATTATATAAAGATATTTAATTGTCATACATGTGATTTGTATGTTGAATATGACAATTAGATTTTATAACTCTTTCTTTATGATTACCTTTTGCGAGGACGGTGTAATCAAAATGGTTATGAATTTATATTATCTTTATGTAGTATACAAAATTTGAGCAATCAATATTTTGGATTGTATCATGCATCTAAGAGTTGAGATCTTGAATTTAATTACAATATGATTCTGGTTGAATTAAGATAACTCTTGAGTACATCTGACATTGAGTGGGAGCATTGTGTTTTTCTTAAAATTTACATGTTGAAGATATCATTTTATTTAAGCTAGATATTGATCCTTAAGCTTGGAATGAAACTTCACTTGAAATTTAGGGAATAAAACAAACAACCTTGGAATAGATGTTTATATGGAATAAACAAATGCGAAAAATAAAGTCTAACACAAATGCAATATATTATTCAAGCAAGTCTTCAATGATATATTTCACTTGGAATAATTTACATGGATGGAAACCTTGTGTTTTTAAACTAAGGATTCATCATATATATATTATATTGTGTATAAGACTAGTTGTTGCTTTTGTACAAGAACAAAATGAGTTGACAACAACAATATCTAATTGAGAGTGTTTAGATTATTGTTTTATAAATGTTTACGAATTATAAAGCATAGTGTTGTATAAGTACAAATGATGCTAGAGGATTATTTATACTAGTTCTAGCAGGATTTTATCATTTATGAAAAATCTGCTAACTAGTTGTGCTCAACATTGAGCATTGTTGCATTACACATTAATGAATGAGAATACTTTACACTTTTAGAAGCTGTAAAGATGATCGTCAAGATGTTGTTGACTTTACTACCTCATGCAAAGTAAGACAACATCTCCATACTATAATTCTTGCAATAGTATGAGCATATGAGATAAGACACTCATCTTATATTTCGGATCACTCACTATATGTGATATTTGAAATAAGTATTGGAAAGTTTACTAGATAACTATTTAGTTTTTATTTTAAAGAAAGGTTGAGAATGTTGGAAACATTAGGGTTCAACTTACTAAATGAGTTTCATGCATATCTGTTTTAGTATTTGGATAATTGGGATTGATAGACAATTTTTACTTTATGATGAATAAAGATACTTGGTATTTGTTATTCATTCATATAATAATTGTTATCCTATATTTGCATGTTTAATCCTTGAATGATTTTATTATTCTAAATATGTCCATTGTCGGTTAACAATATGGGAATATTGTTATGATAAGGCAAATGTGAGTGTTGGTTATAATTCTAACGAGAATTTGGATTGTTCCCGCCAAACTCATATGTATTCACTAGAGATGCATATTGGATTCCCCAACTTTCAAACATTTACTTTTGGATCCTTGTCATAAGTAAAATATTGAAAATGGTTTGTTATCTTCGTCCTTAGACTTGAGATACAAGCAAGTTCTGTTATGTGTGGATATCATATTTTGTAAGTATATGCAAAACGCTATCTGAACAAGGTAGTTATAAAAGCTATATTTCGGAGTGATGTGAAGCATCCACAACACTTGTAGTCAATAAAGGATTTGTTACTCCACTTGATATGTGCGAGAAGATACCATGGCCTCTCGAATTAATAAGATAATTATTCGGCCGAACCCAAAGGGTAATGCAAGATGATACTTGATTACATTTGGTATATCTAATTAAATTCTATAACGAGATTCTAAATGGTTAAACTATATGGAATGATTTGAGATCCATAATCCATGGTTTAACGGTATCTATAACAAAGGATGATTAGAGCAAGACATTGAATGACCATGATATCTTGAGAAACTTTTACGAAACTATTCTCTCGGACACTTTTAGTTAAAAAGCGAGTGAGAGCGTTTGCTAGGCGTTTCCGTCGTTAGTTTTGTGTGCCATTCGACACACCAACTCCCAAGTGGGAGCTGTTGGTTTGTGGGAGTTATAAACACACATAAACGACTAGAAGTGTGTGAGCCGATGGGGGCACACACGATAAACACGAGTATACGTGTCGAACGTAATTCAAACTTGAATATATATTACCCGTTATGTATGCTACTTGACCCGATTGCATTTGTCGACTCATGGACTATTTATGGACATGTATTTGGGTCGAAAGTGGACAAGCCTGGGCCTTGGGTTCCTTGATCGGGCAAGACGAAAAGGTATCAAGGGGTGCTTGGGTTGGAACTTGTCAACCAAGATAAGGCACGAAAAGGGTCGATTTGGTTTTTGTATAAAAACAAACGTATCCCTCTTTCAACCTTACATATACATATATACCTAAAGATATCCCTAAACCGATCACTTACCTGCTCCTATTCCAGTCGACATAGCCATTAGTCGATTGGATCTTTGCTTGGTTTCTAAGCTTGCATCTAACTTTGTTAATCCAAGTGCTTAGATTTGATTGGTTGGCTATCCTAGTTCTGGTTCCTAGTCGAATAGCAGTGTTAAAAAGTATATTTTGTTTTCTGTTTTCCCGGTCGACAAACAAGAGAAAGAAGGGTTTTGATTTTGGGTGTGTAATGTTCACGAGCAGTAATAATATGACAGGGAAGAAACAAGTTGGTTTGAAGGTTTTCTTGTTAATATAATATTCAAGTTGGTTAAAGTGTTAATTGGTTTATTACGTTCTCGACTAGCCTCAATATCGAACGTATATGTTAATCGGGTTTGTGTGCGATACTCTTCGAGGTATCTATTTTAGATACTTAAGGTTTCGTTTTGGTTTCTTGTTCCGTTACTAGAGATCAATTGCCAAGAAGGGTTAGCTTTTCTATATCCCTTTTAATTAATTAATAATGTATTAATTATGTGTTTATTAATTACGTGTTAACATAATTGTATTAACTAGATCCATTATCCGCTGCGTACTCGTAGAGGTTACTGGTTAACTAGATCTAAAATCCCAACATCAGCATCAATGCACAAATCACCGTCTGAACTCTATTTGAGAAACAGAAGTAACACATTCCAGTAAGGGAAACAAAAGCACCGGAACAACAAGCAAATGTGTGTCCAAATAGAGTGCAATTGTACATTTAAAAAATTACAGCAATTATAGTGCAATTGATCTTACCCTATCAAGATCAGTATGGGTAAGGGCAACATGGTCATTGCAGGCTATGCAATTTCCAAGAGCAGAGAGCCTCTCATTAATACGCTGGACCACAACTACATCGGGGAGACTGTTCCTTAAGTGTTGAAGCTCTGAGAATACACAGACAAACCATCAATGTACTTACACACACCAGTGTTCGTGTTTATAACATGAAAGCCATAACAGCCAACAAATTTCTGGTGTTTTTTAAAATGCAAAGAACAGATTTATAGTTTCACTTTGGGATATAAAAAGAATATTTATATTCCTTTTCTTGTCTCCTTTGGAATATGGGTTTCTATCATTCTCTTTTCATATAAAATAAGGAGGTGTCTGTATTAGCTTATTTTTCGGGCTTATTTGCATTTGGAAAAGCTCATAAGTCCACTTTTTTGGCTTATGAGCTTTTTAAGTTGAGCTTATGCACTTAAATAAGCAATAAGCTCAACTTCATAAGCTAAAAATCCAAAAGAAAGGGTACTTGTGAAGGCTCTCCAAACTCAAATACGTCTATAAGCCCAACAAATAAGCTAATCCAAACACCCCCAAAGCCCGTCTTATAAAGAACCTTACCTTGGTCAGTAGTAGTGTGAGGCACAAGAAGCCTGTTTTTGTTTCCTACAAGAAATAAATTAGATCAGTATTTATAAACTTAGTAGATGGGTTGTAATATTAACTGCAAAAGCTTCTAGAATCTTTTACCAATGCAAAGATGCCCAATAATTCTTGTCCCACCAATTGAGGTCTTCAGCACAGGAATAACATCTTCTAGCTCGGACTCAAATGTGCTGAAACAAACACTCAACCGCTTAAAACATGTTCACCGATAAAAGCAAGCGGATGTTATAGATTATATATACGAGAATAAACTCAGTAGAAATTTTCTGAGCCTCCAATTGCTACCAAGCAATAAGCATTTGTCAGCTTTGAAAACACCCCAATTTCACAAGAAGTCTCAAGCATAAGTCCTGTAAAGATCCATTCACCGTTAGGTGACAATTGGTGAGATAAATGAATACTTCATTGGCAAAAAGCACAACTAGTCAAAAATAACTATTGTAACACTAGTGAAACGCATAACAGAAATTACTCAACAACCAATTGTAAGATAAATGAATACTTCATTCACTTGTGAAGTTAGCATAGCAGAAATTACTCAACAACCAAGTACTACTAGTGAAACGCAAAATACAGTGCAAACATGATTACTAAATTAATAAAATGAGAAAACTGACAATAATTTTTAATTAAATTTCAAGTAACAAAACAAGAAAAATGGAAATCGCGTTCAAATTAGTTTTTTCCAAAAACATCCCCAACAAAACTGAAGATTTTTATTTCCTAACATAGCAAAAAAAACTAAAAAAACACAGTTTTCACGTTTTCCTGTTTTCCTTACCTAAAACCCAAACTTTCCTTCTTCAAAACAGAAATCGCAACATCATTTGAATGCATATTCTAAAATTTCAAATCTTCCGTGCCTTTGTAGAGATAAAAACTGATGCGGGGGCATCGGGTAATACAAAACAGGCTCATTTTATGTGTCATACTCGTGTTGGACCGGATTTAGATTCTGAAGCCATATTTGGGTTCAAGTCTCTTGGAGGGAAGAACCTAATCTGTTGGCAGCCCAATGAAGTTTAGTTCAGCCCATGAAGAGAATTAAAAGCTTGAATGAGTCAAGTCGGTTAATTGAGTCTTTACTCTAATCAGTTCCATTATTACTTCCTTAATTATTTTCAAATTTTTATCTTACTTGAGACTTTAGATCTTTCATTCTCAAAGCAAGAAGTTAATGTTTTGCCTTATGAAGAGTTTTCCAGCCTCTTATATAAATGCTCTCAAGTTGTATTAGAGATATATCTCAGTTTTGAAATAAACATCACCACGAAGCTAATCTAGAGTGTCTATACTCGAAAGGAGTCGATAGTTGATTGTTCTTAGTGTGGTGCTGTTGCTTTATCACTGATAACATCTTCTTTCGCCAATTTGATTAATCTTGGTGGTGTTTAAGTACTTTATCCTAGATTCAATCAGATTGTTAGGCTTGGTGGTGGGAACTTTATCCAAGTCAAATTCAGAGTTATTAATTCTTCTTCTGTTCTCATTATTTTCTCCTTTTTTCGTTTTGAAACGCATCAACTGGTATCAAAGCAAACCCAGGTTGCCTTATTTTCTGTTCTTATCCTTCTAAACTCATCTTATGGCAATCCCTCTTAACATGACACTGGAAGAAGCTCAAAACCTTAGACACGATCAACAAATTGAACAACTCCGAAACAAACGAACTTATCACTCAACAGCTTGCAAGGTTACTTGATGAACCACCACGAAGGTTCAATGGGAGAAATCAAGATGATTTTCAGTATGCCGATGATGGTGACTTATCTAACCCAAGTGACTCAAGTTCGATATTTGGTCGGTCTTTGAGACACCAAAGAAGAAGGGTCAGAGATGAGCTTAGAGATGTCAAGGCAGAACCTCCAGAGTTTCATGGAGGGTCAAATCCGGATGATTTTATCGAGTGGCTAAATGACATCGAAAATATTTTTGATGTCAAGGGTATTCGACAAGAAAAGCTACAAAGTTGTTGTTTTGAAGCTTAAGAAATATGCCTCATTATGGTGGGAGAACGTGAAATCCAAACGAGAACGCAATGGTAAGCCTAAGGTCAAGTCTTGGAGAAAACTCAAAAAGCTTCTTAAAGAGAGATTTTTACCAGATTCATACAAACAAGATCTCTATGTCAAGATGGCAAATCTCAAGCAAGGTAATCTTGATATTGATGATTACACTCGTGAGTTTGAGCGACTTATGCTACGGAGTGGAGTTCAAGAGAAACAAGAACAAACAATTGCTCGATACATTGGCGGGTTAAACCATGATGTAGCTGAGAAACTGGAGTTGCAACCTTATTGGTCATTTGATGAGGTGTGCAAGTTAGCTTCCAAGATAGAAAGCGTGCTAAGAATAAGAAGGCGAGAAAAATCACCCTCAAGTCATCAACCAAGGATGGTGCTTCTTTCAAGAATACCTTTTACAAACCAGCAAATGCTTCAAAAATCAAAAGTTCAACTAGACAAGACAAAGGCAAAGGTCCTACTTTAGATGCTCCAAAGAAGAAATGCTTCAAATGTCAAGGCTTAGGGCATTTTCAAGCTGAATGTCCAAATAGGCGAGTCATGACTTTGAAGGAAGTTGAAGGTGTTAGTCTTGTAGAGGAAGAACAGAGGCCAATCTATGATGATGAAGATTACTTTGAAGAAAAAATCAAACCTGATGTAGGAGAACTTTTGGTTATACGAAGAGTACTTCATACTAAAGAGGTAATTCCAAATGATGAGCAAAGGGAAAACATATTCCACTCGAGATGCACGATTCAGGGAAAAGTGTGTAGTCTTATTATTTAGCGGTAGTTGTACCAATGTTGCATCAACAACTCTTATCAACAAACTCAAGATTCCTACATCACCACACTCAACTCCATACAAGCTTCAGTGGCTAAATCAGGGAACCGACGTGAAGGTAACCAAACATGCCTTGCTTTCCTTTTCTATTAGTAATTCTTACCAAGATCAAGTTCTTTGTGATGTTATACCTATGGATGCATGTCATATATTACTTGGTAGGCCTTGGCAATATGATAGGCACGCTTTACATGATGGTCGACAAAATACCTACTCTTTTTTCATGGGCAAGAAGAAGGTAATTTTGGATCCATTATCTCCCACCTTACTCCTAAAAACTGAACACTGGGTGATTAACAAGGTTTGAAAAAGTTTATTCATGGTGAAACACGGATTGAGAAAGCTATTAGCAAAGGGAAAGATGTTTATGTTGTGCTTTTAGTTGAAAGCAGTCGAAAAGAAGACAGGGGGCTCTTTGCGTGCGGATGTTCGTCCCCTTTTAGATGAGTTCAAAGATGTATTTCCTTCTGATTTACCACCAGGTTTACCCCCACTTAGGGGTATTGAGCATCACATTGATTTAATCCACGGGGCACCACTTCCTAACAAACCCCCTATCGATGTGATCCGGGAAAAACTTCGAGAGCTGCGGCGACAGTCCAAGAACTTATTGACCGTGGTTATGTTCGTGAAAGTATGAGCCCTTGTTCTTCCGGCTCTATTGGTTCCCAAGAAAGATGGAACTATGAGAATGTGTGCCGATAGTCGAGCCATCAATAACATTACGATGAAGTATCGATACCCAATTCCAAGATTAGATGATATGCTTGATGAACTTTATGGTGCCACTTTGTTTTCCAAAATTAATCTTAGGAGTGGGTATCATCAAATCAGAATGCGTGAAGGGGATGAGTGGAAAACAGCCTTCAAGACAAAAAGTGGGTTGTATGAATGGTTGGTAATGCCATTTGGACTCTCTAATGCTCCTAGTACCTTTATGAGACTTATGAATGAAGTTCTAAGACGTTTTATTGGTCACTTTGTTGTGGTGTATTTTGATGATATCCTTGTGTATAGCAAAGGAACAGAAGAGCATTCTCAACATTTGAGGAGGGTCTTTGATGTTTTGAGAAATCAGAAGCTTTATGGAAAGTTGGATAAGTGTGAATTCTTTACCCATGGTAACATTCCTTGGGTATGTTGTTTCAAAAGAGGGTATTTCAGTGGATGAATCAAAAGTCGAAGCAATAAAAACATGGCCAACGCCTGTTAGTCCAACTGAGGTAAGAAGTTTCCATGGACTTGCTTCATTTTACAGGAGGTTTGTCAAGAATTTCAGCACCATTGTAGCCCCTCTCACTGAATGTATAAAGAAGAATTCATTTGAATGGACTCGATCTGCACAAAAGGCCTTTGAGGAAATTAAGGAGCAATTGTGTAAGTCTCCTATATTGGCTCTTCCAGATTTCAACCAATTGTTTGAGGTTGAATGTGATGCAAGTGGAGTTGGCGTAGGGGCTGTCCTAGTGCAAAATAAACGCCCATAGCATATTTCGTGAGAAATTGAATGGATAAAAAGCTACACACATACGATAAAGAATTCTATGCTATTGTGCGTGCTCTAGATCAATGGAGCCATTACTTGAGGCCCAAACAGTTTGTTCTTCATTCTGATCATCAAGCTTTGAGGCATATTAATGGTCAAAGCAAGCTCAATCAAAGACATGCAAAATGGGTAGAATTTCTTCAATCATTTACTTTTGCTTCAAAGCATAAAGTTTGGAAGTTCTAACATTGTTGCAGATGCTCTCTCAAGGAGATATGACATGCTTACTATTCTTGGTACACGAATTCTAGGTTTTTCTTTCATTAAAGAATTGTACCTAGATGATGCTGACTTCTCTAAAGTGATTCTGGAATGTAAAGAAAGAGCTTATGGCCCGTATTCTGTCCAAGATGGGTTTTTGTTCAAAAACAACAAACTTTGTGTTCCCAAGGGAACCATAAGAGAGTTGTTAATAAGATAAGCCCACGGAGGAGGGTTAGCTGGTCATTTTGGCATCAACAAGACCCTTGGCATTCTACAAGAACACTTTCATTGGCCACGAATGGAAGGTGACATTACTGCTATTGTTAATAGGTGTGCAACTTGTCATCAGGCAAAGAGCAAATTTCATCAAGGTTTGTACACTCCACTTCCCGTTCCTTCTCAACCATGGGAGGATATTTCTATGGATTTTATTGTAGCTTTACCCCGTACGCAACGTGGAAAAGATGCTATCATGGTTGTGGTGGATCGCTTCTCCAAAATGGCTCACTTTGTTCCATGTCACAAAACTGATGATGCCATAAACATTGCTGATTTGTTCCTCAAAGAAATTGTACGTCTTCATGGTGTTCCTAAGACCATAGTTTCTGATAAGGATGTCAAATTCTTAAGCTACTTCTGGAAATCGTTATGGAAGTTGCTCGGTACCAAATTGTTGTTTAGCCTGACCTATCATCCACAAACGGATGGACAAACTGAAGTAACTAATCGTACACTTATAACTTTGTTGAGGACCATGGTGAGCAAAACCTTGAAGGATTGGGACATTAAACTTTCCTTTGAAGTTTTCTTATAACCGATCTCCTACTTATGCAATGGGCCACACACCATTTGAGGTGAATTATGGAATAAACCCTCTCACACCTATTGATTTAGTACCTCTTCCTAAGGGTAATGAAGTACACTTTGAGGCTGACAACTCGTGCAAAAGAAATGCAGAAAATACATGAACAAGTCAAGACAAGGATTGAGCATGCCAATGACGTGTACAAGAGAAAGGCAAACAAGCATCGCAAGAAGGCTCTTTTGACCCGGTGATCTCGTATGGTTGCACTTAAGAAAGGAAAGGTTCCCTTCGAAAAGGAAAAATAAGTTGATGCCAAGGGGTGATGGACCATACAAGGTGTTGGAAAGAATTGGAGATAATGCATACAATTTGGAGTTACCAGGAGATTCAAACATATCAGCAAGTTTCAATGTCGGTGATCTCTCTCCTTATCTTGAAGATGGCTATTTGGAAGATTTGAGGACAAATTCTTCCCAACCAGGAGAGGTTGATGCGGGGGCATCGGGTAATACAAAACAGGCTCATTTTATGTGTCATACTCGTGTTGGACCGGATTTAGATTCTGAAGCCATATTTGGGTTCAAGTCTCTTGGAGGGAAGAACCTAATCTGTTGGCAGCCCAATGAAGTTTAGTTTAGCCCATGAAGAGAATTAAAAGCTTGAATGAGTCAAGTCAGTTAATTGATTCTTTACTCTAATCAGTTCCATTATTACTTCCTTAATTATTTTCAGCTTTTTATCTTACTTGAGACTTTAGATCTTTCATTCTCAAAGCAAGAAGTTAATGTTTTGCCTTATGAAGAGTTTTCCAGCCTCTTATATAAAGGCTCTCAAGTTGTATTAGAGATATATCTCAGTTTTGAAATAAACATCAGCTTCTGAAGCTAATCTAGTGTGTTTATACTCGAAAGGAGTCGATAGTTGATTGTTCTTAGTGTGGTGTTTGTTGCTTTATCTCGATAACATCTTCTTTCGCCAATTTGATTAATCTTGGTGGTGTTTAAGTACTTTATCCTAGATTCAATCAGATTGTTAGGCTTGGTGGTGGGAACTTTATCCAAGTCAAATTCAGAGTTATTAATTCTTCTTCTGTTCTCATTATTTTCTCCTTTTTTCGTTTTGAAACGCATCAAAAACCCCGTCAATTTTGTTAAAAACTAAAGATAAAAAACTAGAAAATGGTTCCTCCAACACGTTTTCTATAATAACGATGTATCATATCAAGCCTATTTATCTTAAACAAACATTAGACTTATCGGTGCAATGCGTATAAAACTTGCATAATTTCCAACAAAAACAACATCATGATATACGTTTTAGTGTCAATTAAGTTTTGAACCAACATATCTAAAAAATTGCAAGAATTTAAAAAAAATACAAAACCAACAAAGGAGGCAGAAGCATCACTTAGATAATTAAGTGGTTGCAGAATCTATCATCCTTCATAATCAGCATTACCCCAGCTTACCTCACTAAACTTTCGTTACAAAACTAAAACATATAATTACTTGTTCAAAGTGTTGTAGATTATTGTCATGAGTTCCATTTAAAATGAGTAGATGACCATAAGTAATTAAATGCCAAACACCCCCTTCAAATACAGGCAGAAAATAATATCTGTAAAAATTCAAAATGGAGAAAGATGGACATACCTTTAGTATATGTTGACAAATGGGATATAGGAGATGCGGGGCCAATAGGAACCTCTTCTACTTGTCTTTTCTTTCAGTTCATCTGAGCATCTAAATATTTTCAAACTCAAAAGTGAAGGCAGCAACTCTTCTGGTAGATCTTGAATCTTTGGGCAGTCATCAATGTCGAGATGTTTGAGGGATGTGAGGTGTTGGAGTCCCATTGAAACTGATTCCAATTTCTCAAACTCACATAAAACAAGTATAGTAAGAGATGAAGGAAGCATATGAGACAATTGACTTCCACTAGTCACATCATCTTCTTCTTCTTCTGCCGATCCACCATATAGCCTTAGGTGAACAAGAGAAGATGGGAAGTTTTACGTGCCCACTATCAACTTTGATATGGGCTTCTTCAAACCCCCTATTGCTAACAAACCCAACTTAGGAGGCCAAGGCCCAAAGGAATCAACATCCATACTTTTACAATAAATGATTGTCAGATGTTTTAACGAGGTAAGATGTCAATTCGGCAGCAGGAAATGACTCTATACTCGAACAACCTTCTATTCTTAATTTGGTGAGGTGAATGAAACAAGTCAATTCATGCATTGATTGCAGATTTTTCCAACTAAATAAATGTACAACCTCAAGCATCAGTGGCACCTCCTTTTCCACTAGTTGTTCACAGTTGTCAATTTCGAGGGACTTGAGCTTGTGCCCTCCTGTTGGGAAAGAGACAGATTCAATCATAGGACAATAACGAATAATCAATTCTTGAATGTTGTTTGGCAAATTGCAACGCTCAAGACTCTTACAACTCCTTAATTTCAAGATCCTAAGAGATGTTAGTTGGTTGTATCCATCCTCCTCCTCCTCTTTCTCTTCTAAACTCACCAATTTTGAACAATTCCATACTTGCAACTTCCTTAAATTCATAAGAACCTTACTTGCCTCTGCTTCTGATTCCCACAAGTATCTTATTTCATTACATCTTTCTATTCTTAGTTCTTCAACTGCCCCAAGATAGTCCATAACACCTCTCCACACCTCATCACTAAGTCCTGTAATACCACTTATACTCAACCAGGTGACTGATGAAGCTACACGAATCAGACTTCTCAATACACCACCACCACAGCCGTTGATATGTAAAACCCTAAGCGAGGGTAGTGCTTCAAGTGAGACTTCAGCCAAATTAGAACAATTTATTATATTCAGCTCTTCAAGGCATGGAAACATTACTCCACCTACAACACCACTCTTGGTTGACCATACCTTCCACCCACTCATATTTTGAAACCTTAAACTTTCAAGTTTAGGAAATTCAATACCTGTCCTAAGGAACTCTGACCCCACAACTTTCACCTCATTTAGTCCTTGAATATCCAACTTCTTAAGCGATGGTAGTTGCCCAAGTGGTGGTAGAGACATACAATTTCCACATTTTTCAATCCGCACAGAAGTCAAACGGAGAAATGAGGGATCTCCGATCCAGTTTGGAAACAACTTACCTCCAAATGACTCAATTACAAGACCTTTCAAGTTATCACTATGAGGCTTGAGCGCATCGAGGACTTCCTTTTCAAGTTTTTCATTTCTAGAATCATCAAACACATCACTCCATACCATGTGTAACACACTAACCCTCTTTTCTGAGAAGTTCTCCTTCTGTATATCAGTTACGCTTTGCAATTTGTCCAGCCCACGAATGTTAATCCCCGCTTGGAGATTCCTTAAGTTCCTAAGCCAAGATATAAAGAAGGCGTTGTTTTCAACAACAGGTACTTTGTTGGAAAGAGTTTGCAGGCTTTTCATCTCCGTAATCGTTAACGGCATCATATTCCAAAGCAATGTATCCCGAATATCAAAATGCCGCAAGTTTTTAAGCATTAAGAAGTTCTTGGGCAACGTGGTCAACCTATTACAGCCAGAAACGATCAGTGTCTGCAAATTATAAAGATTGCAGACATTTTCTGGCAAATGTGTGATGCTAGTTCGAGATAAGTTAAGATACCGCAGGTGCTTCATATTGCCGACACACTATGGTACCTCATCGATATCTAATCTACTCAAACTTAGAACCCTTAACAATGATAACTGGGGGAGTGTGTCAACCAGAATCTTACTTGATAAGAAGAAAAATGACTGCCAGCTAGCATCTCTCACCACAATGGGCATAGCTAAAAACGTTCTCAAACTATTACCTCTTTCGAATGCCTTGAACTTGTTGCAAGTCATATAATCCTCACAAGCAAATGACATGACGGAACTTTTTAAAAGCTTCCTTCCTAACATTCTTCTCCACATCTATGTCTAACCTTGAATAAAATTCTCCAGCAACAAATGTGGCTAAATCATTCATAACGTCATGCATCACAAACAACGATTCTTCATGAGGCACATGTTGAAAAAAAGACCTGGACAACAGCTCTTGAAAACATTCCTCACCCAAGCGTTCCATTGATTTTTCTGCAGTTGAATTGTGCAAAAACCCTTCCGCCATCCACCACAATATCAAGTCATTTTTCTCAAACACGTAGTCCTTGGGGATCAAGCAACAATATGCAAACAATTGCTTCAGACGCGTGCGAAAGTTCATGGTAGCTTAGTCTAGCCGAACAATACCTCCTCCGTCTTCTAGCATCCATATCTCACTATTCAACAGCTGCTTCCAATCTTCTTCATTTGTTTTGTTACGAGTAAACTTCCAAGTGCTTTTAAAGCCAAAGGCAAGCCATCGCATTTTTTTCACGATGCCTTCACCATGTGGTTTCAGCACCGGATGTAAATCAAAGTTCTTTACACCCAAAGCATATTGAGCAAATAAAGATAAAGCATCATCATGTGACAGCTTCTTCAGATCGTATGGGTGATCGTAGCCCAACTTATTAAGCAACTGTTGCTTTCGAGTTGTGATGATTATTTTGCTTCCATGAGCCGCATCAAAGAATGGGGCCACTAATGTTTCCCAATCTTTCAGCTTTTTGCTCCATTTATCATCCAATACAAGGAGGAACCGTTTCCCTGTAAGTTGATTTTTAAGAGCTGCTTGAAGCAAATTTAGGTCTGCAAATTCCTTATTTTCCCCACCTATAGATTGAAAGATGCTTTTACTTATATTAAAGCTGTTAAAGTCATCAGAGACACAAATCCATGCCTTGAGCTCAAAGTGATCCTTCACTTGCTGATCGTCATACAAAATTCGAGCTAAAGTCGTTTTTCCTATCCCACCCATACCAACAATGGGCACGATGCTAAAGTTTTGACTACATGGTTCATCACCCAATAGCTTCTGGAGTAATTCCTTCTTATCACCTTCACGCCCAACAATACTAGGTGCATCTACCAAAGAGGTCTGGTAATTTCTATTCTTATTTTTTGACCCGCCATCTTTCACAGTTAAACCAAGATTATTTTTTTCATCTATGAGTTCTTGTAACCTGGTGGTAATACCACTTAATTTGCTGTCCATCCTAGTACTTAGTGAGAAATTCGTGCAACAAGTTGGAATGAGCTTTCTTACCTTTCTACTGATTCCTTCAGACTCGTTGGTAAACTCGTGATGCATAGCGTCTGTGGCCAAAGCATCAAGAATATCATCTATGTCATAAGCCAAATGTTGGAGACCGTTGAGCCATCGCTGCCTACCTTGGTCACTTCCTTCTGAGAAGCATCCTCAAGGAATGCTTCGATCTGGGATAACTTCATCTCCCATTTCTTCAGCTCGGAATGAATTTCTTTGGAGCGGGCAATCTTGTTTGAAGCTACAGATGTTAGCTTCTCAAAAATGACTTGGATCAAGGCAGAAAGAACGATTTCAGCCATTGTTGGTTTATGGTGAAAGCACAAAAGAAAGTATGAATATGGATGGATAAGGGTGCATAGAATGGAAGGGTCTGAGATAATATATACTTGCATTATTGTCTTTGTGCTTTTATTATTGTTTTGCTATTTGCACATTTCAATACTGCTAAAAGGATGTGAATGAATGGCTATGAATTAGACAGCAAATATTAGGGGCACAATAATTTATTGTACAACTAAGATTATTTTTTTACAATTACCATGATATGTATCGAATCTTTGCTACAACCTCCTACTAAATCCTCTTACACACACAACAATATCAAATAGAATTATATCATTCACTCAGTCTCTCTCTGCATTCAAATCGTCAGTTCTGCCACTTTGCACAATCCTATGAGTAGGCAATTTTGTAGGAATATTTAGTAGGAGGCTTTAGTATTTTTGTATGCATTACTGTTAAATTTTCAACTTTTTATTTTAAATGAGAGGTTTGAGAAAACGATATGAATCTCTATTTTCGATAACCACATGGCAGTATCATTGTTTTAGAGCTAACCACTTGCATTTTAGGTTCAGATGAATGAGTGATAGTACAAAAAGTAAAATGGTCATTTCAAGTACGTCGATATGTGATTTTTACAAGAGACTCGAGTAATTAAGCACAAACATTCTATAAACAAACATTACACTCAATTCAATCAGTAGAGCCATGTAGTATAATAAACCATCAGTAATATAATACCTGCAGTTCGTTGGTTATCAATTTTGGTATAAGGATCAGTCATATTTACTTCATACTGACATTAATACTCAACCATGCATCACTAATATTCACACTCCCACATAACAATGACGTCATCATCCAATACTCCACACTATGCTCTGCTGATGCCGTCCCGCGTATTCCGGCCACGTAGGCATATTCAGAGATAGGTTGAGTGATGATGATGATGACGTCATCATTTTGAAGTTGAATCTGGGACTGGTAGGTGAATTGAAAAATGAAAACTATGATTTTAGGGGGATTGTACGGGAGGATGACGTGGCATTGTTGTTCGATGATGAGGATGATTGTTGCGGCTAGTTTACTTCTGATGTAGTGATCATTTTTATAAGAGTTAAATTGCTAAAATCGTCCATGTGGTTTACCGGGTATAACAAAAATAGTCCTTATACTTTATTTTTAACGGATCCTCTTCCTGTGGTTCTAACCCGTTACGGGTTTGGTCCCTTGACCAAGTTTTCCGTTTGTTGACTGTTAAGATGGTCATTTCTCGTTAAAATTAAAGGGTAATTTTATCTTTTCTTGTGAATTGTATTAACAAAAACTCATTTTGCTTCTTCTTGGACCAAAAACACAAACAAAAACACACACACACAATCATGAACATGGTGGTTAGATGCCACAAATGTGGAGGACCATCAGCGATTGTAACTAGAGGTGGCAAAACGGGCGGGCCAGGCGGGCACGGGCACGAGCTAAAACGGGCACGGGCTAGAATAGGCACGGGCTTAAACGGGCACGGGCTAAACGGGCACGGGCCAAACGGGCGCATGTTATACAAATCGCTTAATAAAAGACCTAAAACGATCGACAAAATAAATTCCTTAAACGTAATATCTTATTTATATTAAAAAACTTAAATATATTATATAAAAAAAATTCCTTTAAAACGATCGTAACGTTTTACAATTGAGAAAAAAAATGTGCCCGTTAGTGCCCATTTAAGTTTTTAATGGGCTATATGTGCCCATTTCAGAAAAAGGAGGGGGCTAAATGTGCCCAAATCTTTTAAAAATTTGCCCATTTAGCCCATCTTTTTGCTTTTGGGCACATTTTGCCACCTCTAATTGTAACATCATGGACTTCAATCAACCCAGGAAGAAGATTTTATTATTGTGCCAAAAAAGTAAGTGTTAAGTTAATTATGTATAAAACGTCTAATTTTGTGTTTGACCTAATTTTTTTAATTTTATTAATTAGCCAACAAACTGTGGGATAATTGATTGGTATGATCCACCTATGTGTCGAAGGGCTGAGGAAATAATACTAGGTTTGTTGCGTTCAATGAATGAGCTAAGGGGGTTGCACAAGAAAAGACTATTGAAGCGAAGAAGATGAAGAAGTTGTTGCTTCTCAGTTGGTTTTTGTTTCTTTTTGTGTTTGCTTTCATGTGGTGAATGTTTGAAACATCATGTATGAAGTAACTGTTTTGATGTTTATGTTATGGTTAGGAATTCAAGCAATTGTATCAAGTTGTATTTTAGGTTTACAATGAATGAAATATGCAGTTTCAACTTGATGTTTATGACACTGTGTTACAAAATAGTGCAAGCATTATTTCATTAGAAACTTAGTTACATACATAGATGCATATTCCATTACATGAAAAGATCATACATAGATGCAGTAGACATAGTTCAAGCAACATCAAAAGATAAAGACATACATATTAAACTAAAAAGAGTAGACATAGTACAAGCAACATCAAAAGGTAACCCATGCTCCTTTTCCCTTTCCCTTTGGTGTCTGCATTTGGTCCTAGTCCAGTTGGTGGTTTTTTGACCCCAAACTTTTTCCCTTTGATTGCTTCCCAAGTGTGCTTCTTTGCAAGGCCCGAGACTTGAATCCTTTTTTCAGGGATGGAGAGAGTTTGAGTTTGAACCTGCTTAGCTTCAACAGGAGCAGTGACAAAGCTTGTAGCCTTTTTTGATTGTGGTTGATCATCTTTAGAGCTTGAATGATAGCTAGAGACATAGCTTGAAATAGACTTGGAATCTGAGGTTGAATCATTGTATGGTAAATGCCATGGTGGAGGACACATGAGCTCATCAGATGAGCTTGAAGATGATGAAATGTTGATTATTTTTGGATTTTTGTTGGAAGTCATGGTAGAGTTATTTGGAGAAAGTGTTATTGTTTTGACAGGTTATGTGGGTGTATTGTTGTTAATTTATAAGGTGTATTGTTGTTAATTTATTAGTGAGATTGAATGTAAATGCAACTAAATGTGAAGTGTATTAGGCAAGTTGAAATTATGGTAAAGTCAGTTAATAGTAAAGTTGTAGGTGAAATTATGGTAAATGCAATTCAATGCAATGCTTTGGCTCTAGCCCTATGTTTGACTATTACATATTGACTTGAATCTAAAGTAGCATTTTGGTATTGGATGTGCAGTCTCATTGAAACCATAACAAAGCAATTCCTACCGCACTACATAACCATTAAATTTGGATGTGGAGCTCCTACCACACTGCATAACCAATAAATTTGGATGTGCAGTCTCATTGAAACCATAACAAAGAAATTCAAGTAATTTTGACCAAAACACAAATATTTAAAACCAAACCATACATAAAAGTGTCAATTGCAGGTAACCAAAATAGGTTCACACATAATCCATACATATTGTCTTAACCAAAACACAAAATGAAGTCTGACTTAACCAAAGTACTAACACAAACATAAACATCCATATTGTCTACCACAAACATAAGATAAAGTTTGATTTAAACATAAGTACTAAACACAAAATGCAAGTCAACTCAACCTCCTTGCACTTCCCTTTGTCATCTTTGTTGGTGATGCATGTAGGAGTGAAGGATGTGAAGCACTTGCAGTTTGTGATGCTTGTGTACCAAGACCAATAGATAGTGCAGGACCACTTGCAGTTTGGTTGTGCAGGAACATTTGAAGTAGTCTGTGATGGTTGTGCAGGACCACTTGCAGTTTGTGAACCAGAACCAACATTCCTTGATCCACCATGTGCATTCCTTGAACCACCAACATTCCTTGATCCACCACCAGTAGTTTGACCTTTGCAACTTCTTTGGTTATGACCAACATGTTTACACAACTTGTAAGTAACACTCTTTCCTGCCATGCTTAACTTGGTTCCTTTTACCATCTGCTCTGCAAGTTCAGAAGCACTCTTTCTCCTCTTTTTTCTTGTCCTTCCAACTTGTGGGTGATGATCTGGTGGGATAATTGTATTTGGAACAGTTGACTTCTGCCAAAAATATGGTGATCTGGTGGGATTAATCTTAGACCTATACATCTCTTGCCATGTTGTCAACCAATGAGATGGATGACAATAAGACTCTGGAATGTCAGTATCTATCCCATTGCTAGCCATATTCCATATGGATGCAACTGCATGTTTGCAGGGTATCCCAGACAACTCCCACCTTCTACAACTACAATATCTATCCCTCATGTTTACTACACACTGATCACCCCACGGACCATTTACTTGATACAAGTGACCCCCATTCCACTCAACCTATAAAATTATTCAATTTATCTAGTTACCATTCCACTGACAATCTAAGAAAAACAAACTAAGAAAAAATTATTTAAATTACCTTCAGTTGTCTTGCTTCTTTAACAATAACTGTGAACAATCTGGCAACATTAGGTGTGAGAGGACCATCACCTTTGCTTATTACCTTTTGAACATTTACTATCCTTTTCATAAGGTATTCCCTTATGTATTCCAAACAAGTGATGATTGGCTTGTCCCTTCCATCTACCAGTTGCCTATTTAAAACTTCACACATGTTGTTCAAAAGGACATCACACTTTGCCCTGCCTGCAATTTCATGAATCAACAGTTTATAGAATTATTCCATTCAAACTTAATCAAGTAAAGGAAAAGTTCACAATCAAAATTAAAAAACATACCAGAAAAATGAGATCTAGACTAGTGTTGTGGTGGAATCTACTTCAACCACTCATAAGCTTCTTGGTTATGAGCTTTGATTGCTTTCATGTTCCTGTCAAACATCTGAATAGTAGTGGATGTTGCACCTCTCCATAGCAATTCTTTGTACATCTGCCTCTCCATGACAACTTCATATTGTCATAAATGTGCTTTAGACAGAACCTATGTTCGGCACATGGAAAAGTCTCTGTTATTGCTGGTATCACTCCCTACTATAACACAATAATGTTGAGATAATAAGAAAATTGAAATTTCTATATTAAGAAAACAAGGTTATTAGAAATCATACCTTTTGCCTATCTGTTATGAAAGTAAAGTTTGAGTTTCTGAACATCTCTAGATCATCACCAAGACAGTCTAGAAACCATTTACAAGAATCCTTTGTTTCAGCCTCCACAAGTGCATAAGCAATTGGGTATATTCCATTGTTTGGATCTACACCTACTGCTATTAAAACTTGACCAGGGAAAGGATCAGACATAAAACAACCATCCAACCCCAACAAATCTCTCTTTCAAGCCTTAAACCCCTCTTTTAAAGCACCTAAACATATATAAACCCTCTTGAACTTTCTTTCTAGACAGTTTACAGGGTCATCTGGCCTTTCTAAATCAAGCTTAATAGTAGTATTTGGATTCATTGATTTTAATTCCAAGCAATAGTATCTCAGTTGTGCATACTGCTTTGTATAATCACCAATCACTCTTTCCTTAGCCATATGCTTAGCTCTAAACACCTTTTGCTTTGAAACCCCAATTTCTAGTTTCTTCGTCAAGTGGTCTTTAAGAGCATTCAGTGGAATTTTTGGATTTGGTTTGATAGTTTCCTCTACTTCCCTAAATAAGAATGTTGTTGTGCATCTCTTAACAGTTCTTGACTGTAAACATTTTTGAATTTCCTCAAAAGTTTTCACTTGCCAAGTATCTTCATTTGGTAACTTAAAGCACTACAAATGCCAAGGCCATTGAGATTCCTTATCTTAAATACAGACACCTACTTTTGTCTTATTTTTTGACCCACTAACTTTTTTAGGTGTCTTGGGCTAACTCATTCCTTTAGGCCCATCAACCGTTGGACCGCTAGACACAACAGGGTCCTTATCAGTTGAAAATTTTGGTATATTTCCTCTACAAACTACCCTGAGCCTAACTTTGTCATTCTTCTTCAACCACAGTTCTCTTCTTTGTTCAACTGCTACTCTTGTTACCATCTCTTTTATCATTTGGCTATTACCAAACTGCTGACCTATAAAGAAGTTTTCTTTCCATATTCTACCCTCACTACCAGCATTAACCTTATTCATTCTAGCCACTTTCCTTAATGCTTTCCTCCTCTCACCTTCATCATTTGATTCACTACCACTACAAAAATCCTCATGATCAACTTCATCATCATCAACCACCTCAATAACTTCTTCCATAGTCTCTGCACTTCCAACCCATTCAACATTTTTATCAACAATACTCCTAAATTCAGCCATATCAACCTCTTCATTATCAATCATGTGGTCTTGGTCAACTATGAACTCACTATCATCACTGTCTGGTTCACTATCTAAACCATATTCCCTATCTGAACCATTCTTACCAACATCTGCATTTGGGGTGTCATTCCTACTTGACTGACCACTATTCTTACTTGACTCACCTACATTCTTATTGACCCTAGGAACCTTTTTAAAATATTCCCTCAACCACTCATCCTCACTAACATCATCAACTACTTTTGTATCATCATTTTGTAGTACTTCTTTAGTAATATTGGGTTCATTATTCCATCCAACAGAAAGAGGTTCTACATACTTAGGGTCCTTAGAAACAGAGTGATCAACATATAAGTCAATAACCTTATGCTTAACAACATACTTCAACAATTCTAGCACATCTTTATCCGTATCTAATTTTCTTATGCCATTATCTAAATCAGAGTTAGGTACCTTATAATAAAAGTCCATAACTGCATTTTCATACCCTAACTCTTTCATCATACTGGTAACCTCAAGAACATAGAACTCATCAGAATCAATAGTGTCTGTTAATACAAAACCCGTAAACATGTTTATTTATATTTTACGATCTTCTAATGTTTTGTCGATAACAAACGTAAAATCAATTTAACAAAACAAATAAAATACGTAAATGGTTTGAGCCAATAGTTTGCTATCACACTTACATTTTCATATAAAACACTAAACAAGTAATAGTGTTTAACATTTTATATACATGCATATGTATAACAACTAGTGTTTACATAATGGGTATATATATACATACTCAGTATATATTGTAATAGGTAATGTAATGGGTAAAAATATAAGTACTTGACCCATTAACTAGATACATTGAATATAGTTGGGTAAAACCTAAATTCCATGACCCATAACCATGGAACATGATCCATAACCCATGACCCATTGCATGACATCATGCATGAGGTCATGTTGGGTATTATCCATGGTCCAAGACCCATACCCATGACCCATTGACTAGATGCATTGCATTTTCTAGATACATTGTATCTATTTGGATACCTATGATCCAAAGTCCATGACCCATGACCCATGACCCACAACCCATATAGGAGGAGCGTCTGGCGGATCCCCCAGTTTACACTGGACGGATCCCTCATGTAAGGGATCCGTGGGATCAGGGAACAGTAGTTGATTTTTTCTTATAAATAGTGAGTCATTTCTTCATTGTAACTCACATCTTTTTCTCTCTTAGTATTGTAAACTCTCTAACCTCAGATCTAAAGGATCTCTCTATGTAGTTTTGTGTTTGTGTGATTCTCTAGGTTCCTCTTAAAGGCGAGATCACCACCTCTTGAAGTCGAGCAAGCTCAAGTCCATGGGTTGCCAAGCTTCGTCATCATCAAGACTACTGTTGTTATCTTGTTGATAGTTCTTTCCTCTCTCATTAGAAGTGTTGTGTTGAAGACATAGGTTAAAGATGTTTAAAGGGTCAAGTCGAAGGAATTAGTGAAAGGTGCCGAAGATCCATGTCAAAGGCATTAGTGAAGGGTGCCGAAGGTCCGTGTTGAATGCATTAGTGAAGGGTGCCTAGGTGTCGTGAAAAGGCATTAGTGAAAGGTGCCTAGGGTGTACATTCGATATGGTGCATCGATGTACAAGATAGATTAGTTTGAGTCAAAGGATATTGATATCCTTGTTGATGTTGTAATAAGGAGTGGATCTCCTTTGGGATAGGTGTTGTGTAGTGTTGGGTAGTAGTTCCTCCTTAGTAATGGAACTCGGTATCTAGCCTTGTACAGAATAAAGTGTAGGCGACGTTATGATAGGTTTGGTTCTACCTCGTGGAAGAACCCGGTGTCTAGCCTTGTACCGGATAAAGAGTAGGCGACGTTGTGAAGGCTTCTCCGCCATAAGGATTTTGTGTTGTGTAGTGATTACGAACTCTCGAGTAGGTGACCCGGGGAGTGGAGTAGGGCAAGGAAGGTGTCCTTGTAGCCGAACCACTATAAATACTCGCGTTGTGGTTTTGTGCTTCTTACTCTTTAACTTTGCATTACTTATTTATATTATTATCTATCATCTTCCAACACACACCTTTAATAGATTGACATAAGTCAAACTAAATAATTTAAAACAAAGTTTTAATCGGTAAAACTATTCAACCCCCCCCCCTTCTAGTTTTCCACAATTGGTACCAGAGCTTCGTTACCAAGTTTCTTAGGGTATGTTGTACTTTAAAAACTTGATACAATCCGTGTATGATTGAAAACTACAAAGAAGGAAATCATTTATGACAAATTGTTTTTATTTTATGTTGGATAATGATAGATTATTCTAACAATTTATTTTTAAGAACTATTCTTGCTAGGACTCTTCCAAAGTCTTCATTTCTTTCTAAAAGAAAAATGAAGTCATCTCTCAAGGAAGAATCCAAAAGTAATCACAACCTACTTCTACCAAGTACAATGGATTACTTTAAAAGCTCATGAAGTATTTCGGGTACATGGTCTCTAAAAACCATATCAAGAGGCTTGAGGTATGTTCACTTGCCCACAAACTAGCTAATATATATCTATAGTACATTTATATAAATATGTTGATGATATGTGCTTATAAATATTGTTCTATATAACGATATGAACACACGAATTAGGATGTTAACTTCAAGTCTCTTAAAAGTCTCTCTTCACCACTTTCCTTACTTACTCATCATCGGGAATAGTATTCCTCTTTGATTTTCTAAAAGGTCTTCAAACCCACGCCGTCTTCACAAAATAGACCTTTGATGGTTAACTTATCAAATAACCAATTGACCATCAAAACACCTTGACCAAATGTCTATTCAAATAGGAACCTCATTCTACAAGTTTTGTTTTATAAGCTATTGTATAACTTATAACAAAAATAACACCAAACACTCCTTTTTCTGTCCGCAGTAGCCGGATCCCACAAGTTGTACTAGCTGGTTCCCTAATTCAAGGGATCCGGGGGGAACCGTGTGACAAAAATCAGATATACGCCCTTCAAAACCAAAATAAAACATTTTCCCTCTCCTCACAAACACAAAAACGACCTAACTTCTGCTTTCATCTCCATTGAGCTTTATATTCTCGAGCATCTCATTCTTGAACATCATTGCAAGTAATTACACTCATATGTTCTATTCATCATCATCTTTATCCTATGGTTTATGGTTTTAGGCTTTTTAATTAAGACTCAATTGATCACCAATTGAAGAAATAAGGTAGTGCAAAAGTTAAAAAGGGTTCTATATAATTAAAGGTTTTTCAAAACAACATTGTTAATACAAATCAAAACCATAAACCCATCTTGGCAAATTTTACCTAATTGGAATATTTGTTTTCTAGGATCAATCATGCCCAAAGCTACCCAACAAGATCACCATGACACCGTCCACTACCTCTCTAGATATTATCGAAAAGAAGAACTTTCAAAAACCAATCACAAAATTTTCAAAAAGCTTGAAAAACGACTTATCCATGAAGGTCGTGTTGTTAAGGAATGTTTCCTTGAAAACACCGACATTCGTCAAGTCTTCTTGGCAATTAACTTTGATTGTCTCCTAGATATTGATGAACAAATTTGTCTGGTTTTCATCTTTGAGTTTTACAAAAGTGTTAGGATCATTCGAAACAATGATGAAAGCATCTCAATCGCTTTTATTGTTAACAACCAAAGCATTACTTTACCTCTCAACACCTTTGCACAAATTCTTCGCATTCCATGTGAAGGAATTTGTATGTATTTCCAAGATTGGGCAATATCCACTCAATCCTTTACACTAGATCCCAAACCAATCTATCACACTCCTCTCGATGACCCCGTAGTTGTTCGAGACACCATCTTCAAGATAAGAGCCGACCAATCTCGCCTCAACCGCAACAAATAACTCATTCATCGTGATCCCTTTCAAATGGAACTCTCCGAGATAATTCCCATTTACAAAAAGTGGGAAGAAATTTTTAGAGAAAATGTCATTTGCTTGGTCGGGAACAAAGACCATCCCAATGCATGTCTTGTTAAAATGATTTATTGTCTCATCCACCAAAGACCATTCAACCTTGCCTATTATATGGTGAAAAGAATGGTAGGGGTGTTCAAAGTCAACAACATGGTAATTCCCTATGGTATGATCCTAACACGACTCCGTGAGTATGTTAGTGCAATGCAACCTTCTCCTATCAACGATGATCATTTTCTTGCCAACCATGTCATGGTACCACTTACCAAACAACCTTCTAAACGACTCATGATCAATGGGAAAAGGCCTCGTGCTCTCTCGGACTCTTCGGACGAAGATGAAGAAGAAGTTGATCCCATTTCCAACGTCCAAATCGACCCCATGACCTACTTTGAACAACTTCCCACTCTTCCAAATGAGTCTGAATAATTCAAGCAAATAAAGGGGATGATCAAATGCCTAACTCACTACCTCATGACTTCGGAAAAGAAGAAGAGAAGAGATTGACGAAAGAGACATTATGCTTGTCTTTATGGTTATCTTAGATATTTTTATGATCATTTAACAATGTACGCTTATGTTTGTGAAAGACTTACTTTGTTTAGTTGATATCATGATTACTCGCCTTTATGTTATTATTGTGTGTGATATCTATCTACTTTGATGTTTGTTTACAATAGAAACTTATAGTATTAGTATACATCATCTAGTACAAAATATGCACACTAACTGTAAAGTTACTGATCTGCAGTAACCGGATCCCTCTTTTTTAACTAGTCGGATCCCTCCATTAAGGGATCCGTGGGATCCGGGCAGACAGAAATGGACTTGCAAACCTACACACATCAAACCATTACCCTAGACCATATCATACTAGCTAAACATGATTCTTTAGGATCACCTAAGTCTTCCTCAAGCTCAGTAGGTCTCACACTCACTCATAGTTAACTTAGGATCACATTCAAGGTGTTTTTGATTTATCACTTCACCAAAAATCACCATATTTCCGCTCCAATACTCACACATTGTTCCTCACATCTCCAAACACCTAGTTAGATATTTCTCTTAATTTTAGCAAATTGATTTTAGTCATCCTTACATCAAAATGGGCCAAAAACTAGTTTTTTAATTTATCATGATTTTTAAACTATTTTCCAAATTTCTTTTGAGCTACCATTTGATCTCTAGGATCATTTGACTCCACATGACACTCTCAAAATTTTTAGTGTCATCTTTGATTACCCATTGGTGCTCATAAAGCCCCATTTCTTTCCATAAAAGGCAATCATTAGCTACCATCAATCATTTCTCTTGATCATTTAAGACCCTCTTCATTTAAGACACCTAAGAAGACTGAAACACTCAAGATGTATAGGTACTAGACCTTACAAAACATCTTTTTCCTTTTTTCTTGATTCTTTGAGAGCCGGATCCCTAGGCTTAGCCTAGACGGATCCCTCATTAGAGGGAACCGTGGGAACCGGTTGCACAGATTCAGCTAATCCTAGCTAAAACAACCATTTTAAGCTTTCCTTGCTAACTTGAACACTCCATCTTGTCTTAATTGACTTCTTTGATCAGTGCAACTCTCAAATTGACTCTTGTGCATGCAAATCATTGCCTGTTGAAGGATCTTAGTGGTTTAAGCCTTAAATTCACTTACCAATTCCCTCCCTTTAGAAACTCCTTTTGCTAGTACCTCTAAGTCACTATTCATAACATAATTCTCAGCAACTAAAAGCCTCCATTTCACTATCCATTTATCATTTCATCATAAGGAAAGCTCCTAGTGCTAACTCATCCACCAAAAGACCACCCATTAAACTTGCTCGGGTTGTTTACGAAATCTCTTCAAATGAATCATCACCCGTTAAATCCACAAACGCTAGGATTTCCCCTCCTCCAACTCAACCAATCAAACCAATCCCTAAAAGGATTGTTCCCACAAAGCTACCATTTCCAAACACTACTATACCTCCTAAACCAAACACCCCTATTTCCACCAAACCGTCACCTTTGGTGCCTAGAGCCATATCATTCACCACTCCATTTTCATCTCCACACCTCTACAACTTAGAGGACTTGCCTTCTAGGCCATCTCATCCTCCACCATTGCTAACATTCTCCTCAATAGAGAGAATAACGCAACAACAAAACCATGGTGTTGAAACAACACTAGCGCCGGTTTCCTTTTCTCCATCACCCTCAAATAATCCCTTTTGGCTTATGAGGAATCATCAAAGTCAACCACCCGATCACATGGAAGTAGATACCTCTGTACCACCATCCTCGACACATATTCCACCACCACCACCCTTGGTTGAACTACCTCCAAATGTGCCTCCACAAATCCCTCCTTCTTTTGAGAATCCTCAACCTTCCTCATTCAACCTTCCATCTCAAACCATTTCATTTCTACCACCACCACTTCCAAGCCATGACAAAGATTGTTATCATTGTCAACATGTTGAAGGTTTAGTACATGAACTACGTGAAGAGTTGTGTTTCATGTGTTATCACCTCCTCAAACGTTTCGATGAGGTCAACAAAACTAAACACTCCTAAGCTTAAGGATTCAAGTGGTGTTCTAGTCTTAAGACTAACTTAGATTGATTAGGAATCTTATTTCATGTTTAAGTCATTCTCTTAGTTTTAGAGATATGTATATCATTTCTCGTATTTTTATTGAATGAAATTACATGTTATATGCCATATTGTCTTAAGAATATGTTTGGTGCCTTAATACATAACTCATTTTGATGTTAACATTACATTTTACATCCACGTTCTTTGAATTGAGAATGCAGGTTACGGATCCCTCACTTCGGCCTAGACGGATCCCTCCCAGGGAGGAACCGTGGGATTCGTGCAACAGAAACAATTTTTCTTACTAATTTGAGTCTTACTTGCAGGAAATTATGCATCATATACTTGTTTTCTAACATTTGTTTTGTAGATTTTTAGTATACACTTGAAGACTTTGACACCCTCAACAAGGGGGAGTTTCTTGTCAAAGCAAAACGTTGCAAAAACGCTTGCAATACTTTCACATAGGAGTACATTAATACATGACGTCTTCCTCACAAAGGAGCACTCGTCAAGGGGGAGCAAGTTCATCTAAAAGACGAAACCATTTTCAAACGATATTGCAAAAACACTCATTTAGTCTTCCTAATTACTTGACGACTTCAACAAAGGGAATCACCCGTCAAGGGGGAGCTAAGACGAGAATCATTCTCTTCACTTACTCTCTATTTTTCATACTTTTACTTTTCACATGTTTTTCTTCAAACAATGTGTTAGTTTCTTTTCGACGCTCTTTTTGTTTCGACAAAAAGGGGGAGAAGAGTGTAAAAACTCCAATTCAAACTTTTACGAATTTTAGTTTTTTCTTAAAATGATCTTATGTTTTGTCATCAACAAAAAGGGGGATATTGTTAATACAAATAAGCCGTAAAAACATTTATTTATATGTTACGATCTTCTAATGTTTTGTCGATAACAAACGTAAAATCATTTTAACAAAACAAATAAAATACATAAATGGTTTGAGCCAATAGTTTACTAACACACTTACATTTTCATATAAAACACTAACAAGTAATAGTGTTTAGATTTTATATAAATGCAAATGTATAACAACTAGTATTTACATAATGGGTATATATATACATACTTAGTATATATTGTAATAGGTAATGTAATGGGTAAGAATCTAAGTACTTAACCCATTAACTAGATACATTGAATGTAGTTGGGTAAAACCCAAAATCCATGACACATACCCATGGAGCATGATCCATAACCCATGACCCATTGCATGACATCATGCATGAAGCCATGTTGGGTATTATCCATGGTCCAGGACCCATACCTATGACCCATTGACTAGATGCATTGCATCTTCTAGATACATTGTATCTATTTGGATACCCATGATCCATGACCCATAACCCATATAAGAGGAGCGTCTGACGGATCCCCCAGTTTACACTGGACGGATCCCTCATGTAAGGGATCTGTGGGATCCGGGGAATAGTAGTTTATTTTTGCGTATAAATAGTGAGCCATTTCTTCGTTGTAACTTACCCCTTTCACACACATTCTCTCTTAGTGTTGTAAACTCTCTAACCTCAGATCCAAAGGATCTCTCTATGTATTTTTGTGTTTGTGTGATTCTCTCAGTTCCTCTTAAAGGCGAGATCACCACCTCTTGAAGTCGAGCAAGCTCAAGTCCATGGGTTGCCAAGCTTCGTCATCATCAAGACTACCAATGTTATCTTGTTGATAGTTCTTTCCTCTCTCATTAGAAGTGTTGTGTTGAAGACATATGTGAAAGATGTCTAAAGGGTTAAGTCGAAGGCATTAGTGAAAGGTGCCGAACATCCGTGTCAAAGGCATTAGTGAAGGGTGCCGAAGGTCCGTGTTGAAGGCATTAGTGAAGGGTGCCTAGGTGTCGTGTCAAAGGCATTAGTGAAAGGTGCCTAGGGTGTACATTCGATATGGTGCATCAATGTACAAGATAGATTAGTTTGGGTCGAAGGATATTGATATCCTTGTTGATGTTGTAATAAGGAGTGGATCTCCTTTGGGATAGGTGTTGTGTAGTGTTGGGTAGTAGTTCCTCCTTAGTAATGGAACTCGGTATCTAGCCTTGTACCGAATAAAGTGTAGGCGCCGTTATGATAGGTTTTGTTCTACCTCGTGGAAGAACCCGATGTCTAGCCTTGTACCGGATAAAGAGTAGGTGACGTTGTGAAGGCTTCTCCGCCATAAGGAGTTTATGTTGTGTAGTGATTACGAACTCTCGAGTAGGTGACTCGGGGAGTAGAGTAGGGCAAGGAAGGTGTCCTTGTAGCCGAACTATTATAAATACTCGCGTTGTAGTTTTGTGCTTCTTAGTCTTTAACGTTGCATTACTTATTTATATGATTATCTATCATCATCCAACACACACCTTTAATAGATTGACATAAGTCAAACTAAATAGTTTAAAACAAAGTTTTAATCAGTAAAACTATTCAACCCTCCCTTCTAGTTTTCCACAGTATCTATCCAATTTACCTTCCCACCTTTGTAAGTATATTAGGAGGACTCGTGAATACACCTCCATGGTTAATCTTTAGACAAAAAACGGTTGGAAACTTACCTATTCATACAAAATAAAAGTTACATTAGAAACAAATAATTCTTACAACAAATGAGTAAACAAACGGAAATGAACTTACTATAATCATCATAGGGATTTGATGTTGAACCCTTTTTACGCACCCTCCATTCACACAACATTGTTAATTTTGCTTTTACTTATCTAGGGTTTCATTAAACTTGTAGGTTTAGAGATAAAGATTGTGGGTGGGTGGCTGATTTCATCACCCTAGGGATGATTTGTGAAATGGATGGTTATGAGGCAAAAGAAATAGCGCCAAACGTCAAGTTACAATAATACCCCCAACATCTTAGCCACGTCACATGATTTACTGGTCAACAAACGGAAAATTTGGTCAAGGGACCAAACCCGTAACGGGTCAGAATCACGGGGAGAGGATCCGTTAAAAAAAGTACAGGGACTATTTTCGTTATACCCGGTAAACCACGTGGACGATTTTAGCAATTAACTCTTGTTATAATTATTATTGTTCTATATCTACTTTTTGAAAAATAACAATTTTTACGTTTAAATAATTAACCACTACTTTACTAAAATTTTGTGTAGAAACTAGAAGGGGGGGAGGGTGTGTGTTTTGAATAGTTTCACCGTCGTTAATTACGTTTTTAATGCTTTTTTTGAAGTTGTTAGTTATTTTCATGAAAATTGTTTGATTCGAGGTTATGTCAATCAACAATATATATGAATACAATGAGTATGAATAAAATAAATAATATATGAATGCAAAGAAGATAAAGATATAGAGACAACCAAACCAAGACACGAATATTTATAGTGGTTTGACACGAAGCTCACTCTTTGCCCTACTCCACTCCTCGAGTACCACACTCGAGAGTTCACAATCACTATGTCAACAAACTCCCTTCAGACGGAGAAAACTGTACACCAATGCTTACACCAATTGACGACACTAAGCGGAATGTCGAGTCCTAATCCTAGCTAGAACCAATCTACACACCAAAACACAATCCCACAAGATCTAACACCACGTTCATTTGGACCTTCACCCAATCCAAGTCAACACACAAAGGTTCACGGAATTTTCAGTTTGTCCTCTTGGATCTTCACCCAATCCAAGTCTTCACGCAATGCTCCACGGACTTTTCACTTCGTCCACTTGAATCTTCACCCAATTCAAGTCTGCGCACCACAGACTTTTCACTTCGTCCTAATTACAAACTTACACGGACACACCTTGTCCAAACTTACACAGACACTACACGGACTTTCACCGCGTCCTACTTCACGGGCTCACACCTTGTCCTAATCTACACACAACGATACACGGACAAACACCTTGTCCAAATCTACACAAGTCTCGACTCGCACATAAGTCGAATACACCAATATACAAGAAGGAGATATATAAAGAGTTTAGATAAGAGAATCGTAACACAAGTTACGTGTGTGTGATGCCTAATCTATAACACTTCTTATCTTGGCAAATACGAGTCTTCTTCTCTTGCACATAGAGGTAGAAGGTAGATGGTAGCGGGATCACTTATAAACACATAACATCGAGTTATAGTGATCAAAGAAGAGAGGTTTTGAAATCAGAAATTTTTTGTGCTAAGAGAACTGCATTTTTATGTGGAATAGTGCAATATTTATAGTCACCAGGAGGAGCGGGGGACGGTCCCTTAAACCTTGGACGATCCCATATATATAAGGGACCGTCGCCTGTTTACATGACCGTCCCGACATACGCTCCTATTTTTGTCCTGATGTAGTGAAAAATTATTTGGTGAAAGTTTTATCTGGTTTGGGCGGGAAAAATAGATGTTGGAGATTTTGAAATTCACAACTATTTTTCCTATTAAAACATTATTTATAATTACAAAAATAATTTGTAAAATTTTTTTGTCACATAAAAATGTAACTTTTGAGAAAGAATAAATTCTTTGATCACTTAACTAAGTTGGTATTGTGTTTGTACATACCTTAAGTAATGTTGTAGTCGAAATGAATTTTCTCGATTGACATTTAAACTCAACCATCAATACTCTACACTATGCTGCTGACATCGTCATTTTGAAGTCGAATCTGGGACTGGGAGGTAGGTCGTACATGCATGGTAATTGATTGTTTTTATAAAACTGTGATTTGAGGAATGATGACGTGGCATTGTTGTTTGGTGATGTGAGTGATCATTTTTATAAAATAATTTTTGTTTTTTGGGGATTTGGAAATGTGAAAATGGAGTGTTGTTTAATTGGGGCGAATCATGAATTGGTGAATCTCACTGACAGTGTTTGGGGATAGTGATAGCAATAGTAATAAATTATGGCTATGTTTGGGCACAGGGCTTATGAGGGCTTATTGGGGCTTGGGCTTATAAAAGTTTTGTTTGTCACACAGGTTTATTGAGGCTTATGGCTTACAAAATAAGCCATAAGACTTCATAAGCCTAAGCCCATATAAAGGGGGTTGTAGGGGCTTATGGCTAGTTAAATTACCTAAATACCTTTAAAAATATAATGGATTATCACGCAAAAGCCGAAATATATCTGAACTTAATTTGATGTATTTTTATACAAATTTACATTAATAAGCTTCAACTACAACTAATTCGCCAAACAGCTTTATACAAATATAATCTCCATCTATCGGCTTATAATATAAGCCCTAGCCCCAGCCCCAACCCTCTAACACCCCCAAAATTTGCACAGCGAAAGCGTTCAGGTTATGGGGTGCTACTAAATCAATATTCACAACAAGGTAATAAAGAATAGAAACTCTATTCCATTTTCAAAATATGGATTAATTTAAGAAATAGTTTTACATCATTGTTTCAAAGTGCGGAAGTAAAGCTCATAAAATATATGTTGTCCCATTTAAAAATTGTATTAGATATGCTTGGAAACACTTCGGATGCCAGTCCTTAACGAATGCCTTTGCCAATGCCCACGCCAAGAAGTAAACCTGAGAAAAACATGTTAAAATGTCAACACAAAGGTTAGTGAGTTGGATGGGTATTGTGGTATTTTTTTGCGTTTGTATATGATATTTGAACAAATGAAAAAGTACGTTTCTATTACATGCCAGAGTTGAGATCCATATAGAACCCATATTTGTCATAGAACCATGGAACAATCATGGCATCCATTTTTATCTAAATCATTTTCCACCTTTTTTTTAAACAACATATCTTTGCGAGCGATAAATCTTCAAGCTACAAAATACACCATCATGGCGAGAATTAAATTATCTTTCTATAGATATGCGTTGTTATATCTTTCGGCGAAGTTTTTTTTTTAAATTTAAGCGGAAAAATCGCGTGTGATTTGTAAAAATCACATGTGATTTTTAAAAATCACATGTGATTCGTAAAAATCAAATCACATGTGATTTTAACAAATCACGTGTGATTTTTCTGGGCGAAATTTAAAAAAAAAATCGTCGAAAGTATATAGCAATGCGATATCTATAGAAAGATAATTAATTCTCGTCAAGTATTTATGATTTTTTGGGTAACGATTAACGGTTTGTGAGATATTTAATTTTTTAAAAAAGGGTGAATATATTTTAATAAAGAAATGAGTGGCTATGATTGGTTGATTTGTTCTATGACAAATATGAGTTCTATATTGAACTTTTCTCTTACATGCCATTAACCCGTTGATTTAAAATATAACATAAAAATCATTCCTTAAAACATAAAACATGGAGTAAACTACACCATTTGTCTTTGTGGTATACGTTGACCATCAAGTATCGTCCTTTGACCAAAAAAATTGCACCGTTGGCTTAAGCTGCAAACGTTCTTCGGCATTGATCCCTCACCCTAACTGGTGTGAGTAACGGGCGTTAAGCCTATCTAAATGAAATGTATATTTGTTTTTTCCCACCCACACCACTTTGTCATTTATTTATGTTCTCATTTTGTGTCCTAGAATAATAATAATACACTACTACAACAAACAACATCCATTTTCTACTGTCATTCATCAACAACACAAAATGCCCAAAATCCCAAAATCAACTACTGCTCTCAAACCCTAAAAAATTATTCACCAGAAAACTCTCAAATCCAATCAATACCCATTTCAATTCACTCAATTCTAAGCAAAACCCATGTTTCAGTTTCCTCTCATTCTCCTTTTTTTTACCAGTCATTCTCATCTCCGGCGACTCTCCGGCGCCGGAAAATGAACTCCGGTCACTTCTTGAGTTTAAAAAAGGAATCTTTGAAGATCCCTTGAACAAAATATTCAATTCTTGGAACATTAGTACTAGTCCAGATTCCAAGATTTGCCCTTCTTTTTATGGTGTCACATGTGAGGATCAAAATGGGTTTGTTAATTCCATTGTTTTGGATCATTTGCAGTTGTCTGGTGAATTAAATTTTAGTACTTTAGTTGGGTTGAAGTCTTTAAGGAATTTGAGTCTTGTTGGTAATATGTTTACGGGTCGTCTCGTGCCGTCTATCGGGGTTAATTTATTCACTTCAGTATTTAGATCTGTCTAGGAATAAGTTTTATGGACCTGTCCCTGAGAAAATTACTGGTCTTTATGGGTTGAGTTATTTGAATTTGAGCTGTAATAATTTTAGTGGTGGGTTTCCTAATGGTGTTGGGAATTTGCAGCAGTTGGCGGTTTTCGATTTGCATTCGAATGAGTTGTGGGGGGACGTTGGCGCGATTTTTAAGGAGCTTAGGAATGTGCAGTATGTTGATTTGAGTGATAATGCGTTTTACGGGTCGTTGGTTATGGATGGTGTGCCTAGTCTGGTGAATTCTGTGCAGTATGTGAATTTGAGTCGGAATCGATTAGGTGGTGGTTTTTTTAGTGAGGAGGTTTTTGGGTTGTTTAGGAATTTGCATGTATTGGATTTGAGTGATAATGATTTGAATGGGAAGTTTCCGTCTTTTGGTTCGTTGCCGAATCTTCAGGTGGTGAGGTTGAGTAACACTCAGTTGTTTGGGCCAATACCTGAAGAGCTTTTGGAGAGTTTGGTTCCGCTAAAAGAGCTGGATCTTAGTCGAAACGGGTTTTCAGGTAAAGATCTTGACTTAAATAGGCTAAAAAGTGGTGTGGGTGGGAAAAGACAAATATACCCTCGACTTAAATAGGCTTAACGCCCGTTACTCACGCCAGTTAGGGTGAGGGACCAACGCGAGTAGCGTTTGCATTAAGGACTAGCGTGCAATTTTTTTGGTAAAAGGACGATACTTGATGGTCAACGTATACCACAAGGACGAATGGTGTAGTTTACTCTAAAACATGTCTTGTTATCAAATGTATGTTTCCTTTCCCTCGATTGAAAACTAATGCCTAGATAACAGTCAATGAACTAGTCTTTTTTCGAATCGGTTTTTTATATTGCGAGGCTGTAAGAACTAGCATGTATCAATTACCTCATGGAGCCAAGGAAATCATACAAGACTAAGGGATTTTTTTTTTTTTTTTTTTTTGGGTCTGGATTAAGTGGGTGGGCCCCTTTCTGTTAATGAGTCTTAATGGGGAGGAGCACCCTTTGCTTCCTTTCTCCATATAGACCATTTAACAGAAAAAGAAACATATTATATGTGTGACCCCACCACTATCTCCTCATTAAAACTCGTTAACAAAAAAAAGAAACGCCCCCTAAAAGGTGTTAAAGTGGGTCTGGGTCAACATTTACACTAAAAGGTGTTGACCCGCAAAAAATGTTGTCCTTTTTTGCTTGAACAACTTTAATATGATTACGAAAACTATATTAAGGAAATACCGGTTCACTTTCCAATAGGTAGGTAAATCTTAAATTTGGTTACTATTATTAAGAAGCTAGAAACTTAATTCAAGGTTCTTGATCATATCTTGTTTTGTGCAAAGTCAATTTCCTACCACACAATAACTGACCTAAAGAGCTACAAAGATAAGTGTGGATTACTTAATTGACCTCTGCAAATTCCACCAAACAAAAAAAACAAATACTAAAACATGAAGAAAAAAAAGTGAGTTATGGCGAGCAAAAGGTATATGATAAGTAATTGAAACTCTAAGATCTTACACAATACCAGTAGCGAAAACAATCATAAAACAAGTCGATGAAAGTTCAAAAGAAGAATTCCAACAATGTTGACTTATAGTTGACTTGAATCACACATAGGTGTCGATCAATGACTTCCTCATTTCGTCGACAATGGCACTTGGTTGAGCTTCTCTCAACTTGAAAACACTCTCAATCACAGACAATTCTTGCTGTGGTATCTGATCCGCAGAAGGCAGTCCAGTCATTAACAATTATACCCGCACCTATCACTTCACTACCACGGTTCACAGTGCCTGCTACCAAAGGAACTTGAAGGAGGGTTGACAGCTCATCCAAGTCTTCAATGGAGGTATGAGGGTGGACCTGCACAGCCACCATTTTCCGTAAGCGAATGGGTCAATTTGGTTACATTTACTTTCTAACAGGTCAACTGGGTAAAACAACAGAATTGCTAGAAAGAAACTGGTTAAAAATGATACAGCCTCCTTACGCTATGTTCAGAAATTATATCATTGTTTTTTTTTTTTTGCTAGAAACAAACTGATCGTGCACATTATAATTACGGATTTCATCCTTAACTTTGTGAAGTTACCAGGATGGTTCCCACTTTCAAAACTTATCAGAGGATAGTCCCTCTATCTGTTAAACCTAACCCATGTAGGTTAACTTTATTTACTCTTGTGAGAATTTAACCTGATGGTCCCTATATCAATTGATACTATTCTTTTCCATTTAACTAAATAGATACTGTATGATTTAGGGACCACCACAAGGGTAATCTTTAAAAAGGTAAATGGTCAAATAAATAAAGTTAACGGTGTGACAACTTTCAAAAGTAGGGATCATCTGGTTAAAGTTGCCGTTAAGAACAAATTTCAGCACAGTGTATATTATTAAATGCACATGAACCATTTTAACAGAAAGTGGACAAAATGAATAGGGTAATACTGTTATTGGAAGACCAGATATATGATTGATATAATAATATTCATACCAGGCCACCTCGATTTGATAATGCACAATAGCTGCCCACGAGAATATTACCAGCAATTGTGTGCCTGAAAACTTCCTCACCAAGAACATCCGCTATCATTTCCTCAGTTTCCTGATTAATCAGACAAGTATGTCAGCATCAATGCACAAATCACCATCTGAACTCTATTTGAGAGTAACACATTCCAGTAAGGGAAACAAAAGCACCGGAACAACAAGAAAATGGGTGTCCAAACAGAGTGCAATTGTACAATTAACAAATTACAGCAATTATAGTTTTGAATTTACATTGATACTAAACATAGTAGATGGATTGTAATATTAACTGAAAAAGTTTCTAAGGTTTTTTACCAATGCAAAGACACCCAATATCTGCTAGCTCAGACTCAAATGTGCTGCGAAACAAACACTCGACTGCTTAAAAATGTTCATCAATAAAAGCAAAGAGTTGTTATAGATTATATAGCACGAGAATAAACCTGTAGAAATTTTCAGAGCTTCCAATTGCTACAAAGCAATAAACATTTGTCAGCTTTGAAAACACCCCAATTTCACAAGAAGTCTCAAACATTAAGTCCTGCAAAGATCCATTCACCGTTAGGTGACAATTGATGACATAAATGAATACTTCATTATATTGGCAAAAAGCACAACTAGTCAAAAATAACTATTGTAACTTAATTTCACTTGCGAAGTTAGCATAACAGAAATTACTCAACAACCAAGTACTACTAGTGAAACGCAAAATACAGTGCAAACATGATTACTAAATTAATAAAATGAGAAAACTGACAATAATTTTAAATTGAATTTCAAGTACAAACAAGGAAAATGGAAATCGCGTTCAAATTAGTTTTTTCCAAAAAAATCCCCACAAAACTGAAGATTTTTATTTCTTAACATAGCAAGAAAAACTAAAAAAACACAGTTTTCACGTTTTCCTGTTTTCCTTTGTAACCTGAAACCCAAACTTTCCTTCTTCAAAACAGAAATGGCAACATCATTTGAATGCATATTCTAAAATTTCAAATCTTCCGTGCCTTTGTAGAGATAAAAAACCCCGTCAATTTTGTTCAAAACTAAAGATAAAAAAATTTGCAAGAATTAAAAAAAATACAACACCAACAAAGGAGGCAGAAGCATCACTTAGATAATTAAGTAGTTGCACAATCTATCGTCCTTCGTAATCGGCATTACCACACAAAACATATAATTACTTGTTAAAAGTGTTTTAGATTGATATGGAAAGTTATTATTGTCATGAGTTCCATCTAAAAAATGAGTAACTGATCGACCATAAGTAATTAAATGCCAAACACCCCTTCATATACAGGCAGAAAATATCTGTAAAAAGTCAAAATGGAGAGAGATGGACATACCTCTAGTCTATGTGGACAAATGGGATATAGGAGATGCAGGGCCAATAGGAACCTCTTCTACTTGTCTTCTCTTTCAATTCATCTGTGCATCCTCCAATTTCCAAACTCAAAAGTGAAGGCAACAACATTTCTGGTAGATCTTTCATCTTTGGGCAGTAATTAATTTGGAGATGTTGGAGGGAGGTGAGGTGTTGGAGTCCCATTGAAACCCTTTCCAATTTCTTAAA
Organism: Chrysanthemum makinoi; assembly: GCA_910596185.1. Lineage (NCBI taxonomy): Eukaryota > Viridiplantae > Streptophyta > Magnoliopsida > Asterales > Asteraceae > Chrysanthemum > Chrysanthemum makinoi. Next base: position 327,530,113 of record OU343225.1, on the reverse strand, counting down.
ACCCTGTAACTCAAGTGTAGTAAGAGATGAAGGAAGCATATGAGACAATTGACTTCCACTAGTCACATCATCTTCTTCTTCTGCCGATGCACCATATAGCTGTAGGTGAACAAGTGAGGATGGGAAAGTATGTGGGCCAAACTTTGATATGGGCTTCTTCAAACTCTCTATCTCTAAGCAACCCAACTTAGGAGGCCAAACCCCAAAGGAATCAACATCCATATTTTCACAATTCCATATTTCCAGATGTTTTAACTAGGGGTGTAATCGAGTCAAGCCGAGCTTGAGCTCGACAAGGCTTGAGCTTGGCTTGAAACAAAAATAGTAGGCTTGAGCTTGGCTTGATAGCTTGTCAAGCTTTAATCATCCAGGCTTGAGCTTGGCTTGAATAGGTTTCGAGCAAAGCTCGAGCTTGGCTTGAAAAGCTTGAATATATACAAAAATATTGCATTTGATAGACAAAGTCATCAAAATATATAAATTTATAAAGTAATATAAACTAGAACCACATTTGAAAACCAAAATAAATTAATTTAACAGTAATAAAACCAACAACAACATTTTCGTACTAAGTCCAACATTAGAATAAAACATAAGTCAAAGTACTAATTAATGTTGTCATCGATATACTAAGTATAAACAAAAGCTAAAATTATCTAATAATAGTATATATTTTGGTCTATTAATATTCACGATTCATAACTTTAAACTTGTATTCGCTTCTAGATATAAAGCAAGTAAGCAGCATCATTTAATTACAGATATATTTTATTCTGAGATAATTACAACTTTATTTATCATATAAAAGTCCTTCAAGAGAATATTAAATAATTCTTTATGAAGTAAATCCTTATAATTAGAATAATATTCAAATTAGCCCTTAGTTACTTATATGAATTTAATTTAAAAAAATATATATATACTAAGGCTTGATAAAAGCTTGATAAAAACTCGAGCCAAGCTATCAAAAGCTTGAGCTTGGCTTGTTATATGTTTCGAGCCAATTTATTGGGATTGAGCTTGGGCTTGAGCTTGATAAAAGCTTGGTTTGATCGAGTCAAGCTCGAGCTCGAGCTCGAGTTGCTTGATAAAAGCTTGACTTGATTACAGCCCTAGTTTTAACGAGGTGAGATTCGGCAAGTCGGCCGCAGGAAATGACTCTATACTCGAACATTTTACTATTCTTAATTCGGTGAGGTGCATGAAACAAGTCAATTCATTGATTGATTTCAGATTTTTCCAACTAAATAAATGTACAACCTCAAGCATCAGTGCCATGCTTGTGTTGAGAAGCACCTCCTTTTCCAGTAGTTGTTCACAATTGTCAATTTCTAGGTACTTGAGCTTGTGCCCTCCTCCTCTTATTGGGAAGGAGACAGGTGCAATCACAGGACACAATTCAATACTCAATTCTTGAATGTTGTTCGGCAAATTGCAACGCTCAAGACTCTCACAACTCCTTAATTCCAAAATCCTAAGAGATGTTAGTTGGTTGCACCCATCCTCCTCCATTTTCTCTCCAACACTCACCAATTTTGAACAATTCCATACTTTCAACTTCCTTAAATTCACAAGAACCTTACTTGCCTCTGCTTCTGATTCCCACAAGTATCTTATTTCATTACAGAAATAAATACTTACTTCTTCAACTGCCCCAAGATAGTCCATAACACCTCTCCACACCTCATCATTAAGTCCTGAAATACCCTCTATACTCAACTTGGTGACTGATGAAGCTGCGTGAATTAGACTTGTCAATAAACCATTACCACAGAAACTTAACTTTAATTCCCTCAGCGAAGGTAGTGCTTCAAATGAGACTTTAACCAAATTAGGACAATTTCCTATATACAGCTCTTCAAGGCATGGAAACATTACTGCACCTACAACACCAATCTTGGTTGACCATACCTCCCACCCACTCATACTTTGAAAACTTAAACTTTCAAGTTTAGGAAATGCAATACCTGTCCCAAGGAACTCTGAGCCCACAACTTTCACCTCCTTCAGATGTCGAATATTCAGTTTGGAAACAAATTACCTCCATATGACTCGATTACAAGACCTTTCAAGTTATCACTATGAGGCTTGAGCTTATCCAGGACTTCCTTTTCAAGTCTTTGATTTCGAGAATCATCAAACACATCACTCCATTCCATGTGTAACTCACTAACCCTCTTTTCTGAGAAGTTCTCCTCCTGTATATCACTTACGCTTTGCACTTTGTCCAGCCCACGAATGTTAATCCCCGCTTGGAGATTCCTTAAGTTCGTAAGCCAAGATATAAAGAAGGCGTTGTTTTCAACAACAACTACTTTGTTCGAAAGAGTTTGTAGGCTTTTCATCTCCGTAATCGCTAACGGCATCATATTCCAAAGCAATGTATCCCGAATATCAAAATGCCGCAAGTTTTTAAGCTTTAAGAAATTGTCGGGCAACGTGGTCAAGCTATTACAGCCAGAAACGATCAGTGTCTGCAAATTGCAGACATTTTCTGGCAAATGTGTGATTCTAGTTTGAGATAAGTTAAGATATATTGCCGACACACACTGGTACCTCATCTATATCTAATCTACTCAAACTTAGAACCCTTAACAATGGTAACTGGGGAAGTGTGTCAACCAGAATTTTACTTGACAAGTAGAATTTCTCCCAGCTATTAATTCTCACCGCATTGGGCATAGCTAAAAACGTTCTCAAACTATTAGCTCTTTCGAATGCCTTGAACTTGTTGTAAGTCATATATTCCTCACAAACAAATGACATATGTCGGTACTTTTTAAAAGCTTCCTTCCTAACATTCTTCTCCACATCTATGTCCAACCTTGAATAAAATTCTCCAGCAACAAATGTGGCTAAATCATTCATGAGGTCATGCATCACAAACAACGATTCTTCATGAGGCACATGTTGAAAAAAAAGACTTTGACAACAGCTCTTGAAAACATTCCTCACCCAAGCGTTCCATTGATTTTTCTGCAGTTGAATTGTGCAAAAACCCTTCCGCCATCCACCACAATATCAAGTCATTTTTCTCAAACACGTAGTCCTTGGGGATCAAGCAACAGTATGCAAACAATTGCTTCAGGCGTGCAGAAAGATCATGGTAGCTTAGTCTAAGCGCCGGAACAATACCGCCTCCGTCTTCTAGCATCCATATCTCACTATTCAACAGCTGCTTCCAATCTTCTTCATTTGTTTTTGTTCTGAGTAAACTTCCAAGTGCTTTAAAAGCCAAAGGCAAGCCATCGCATTTTTTCACGATGCCTTCACCATGTGGTTTCAGCACCGGATGTAAATCAAAGTTCTTTACACCCAAAGCATATTGAGCAAATAAAGATAATGTATCATCATGTGACAGCTTTTTCAGATCATATGGATGATCGTAGCCCAACTTATTAAGCAATTGTTGCTTTCGAGTTGTGATGATTATTTTGCTTCCATGAGCCACATCAACGAATGGGGCCACTAATGTTTCCCAGTCTTTCAGCTTTTCGCTCCATATATCATCCAAAACAAGGAGAAATCGTTTCCCTGTAAGTTGATCTTTAAGAGCTGCTTGAAGCAAATTCAGATCTGCAAATTTCTTATTTCCGTCCCCACCTATAGATTGAAAGATAACTTTACTTATATTGAAGTTGTCAAAGTCGTCAGAGACACAAACCCATGCCTTGAGCTCAAAGCGATCCTTCACTTTCTTATCGTCATACAAAAGTCTAGCTAAAGTCGTTTTTCCTATCCCACCCATACCAACAATGGGCACGATGCTAAACTTTTGACTACATGGTTCCAATAGCTGCTGGAGTAATTCCTTCTTATCACCTTCACGCCCAACAATACTAGGTGCATCTACCAAAGAGGTCTGGTAACTTCTATTCATATTTTTTGACCCGCCATCTTTAACAATCAAACCAAGATTATTTTTTTCATCTATGAGTTCTTGTAACCCGGTGGTAATACTATTTAACTTGCCGTCCATCCTAGTACTTAGTGAGAAATTCGTTCAACAAGTTGGAATGAGCTTTCTTACCTTGCTACTGATTCCTTCAGACTCGTTGGTAAACTCGTGATGCATAGCGTCTGTTGCCAAAGCATCAAGAATATCGTCTATTTCGTAAGCCAAATGTTGGAGACCATTCAGCCACAGTTTGACAATTTTCGATGTTACTTCCTTCTGAGAAGCATCCTCAAGGAATGCTTGGATCTGAGATAACTTCCTCTCCCATTTCTTCAGCTCGGTATGAATTTCTTTGGAGCGGGCAATCTTGTTCATGGCTACAGATGTTAGCTTATCAAAAACGATCGGGAGCAAGGCAGAAAGAACGAGTTCAGCCATTATTGGTATGAAAAGGGTTAGAGCACAGAATATAGTAGTAGAGATTGGTATGAAAAGGGTTAGAGCACAGAATATAGTAGTAGAGATTGGTATGAAAAGAGTGCAGTGAACTAAGAAAGAAAGATCTCAACTTTCGTTAATAGTGGTACAAGTCATTGTTATGGTCAAGTGTTTATCATTGTCTAGACTAATTCACGTGGCTAGCATGTGATTTACCTTGGAAACAACAAAGAGGGAATCACGGACTGCAATACTATGAGGAATCTCTTTTATCGATAAACACTTGCAGTATCATCGTTTTAATTACTAAAAGTTACTCATGGGTATGTGTTAAACTATTTTGAATACATTTGACAGCTGCAAATGATAAATAATTAAATATAAAATTATTTCATTTAAATGTTTATCTATTGGTTCTGAGTTCCCACATTTCCCAAAATTCAGTTCTTGGTCCAGCTTCGGTTCCAACCGGTTATGGACCCGCGATCATCCCTAAGCATGTACCAATTACCTCATGGAGTTGTGGAAACCATGTGTATACTAAATGGTGTAAAAATGGGTCTGGGTCAAAATGGTACTTTTTAACACGGGTTGGGTAGAAAATTTCAAATATGATTACGATAACTATATTATGGAAATTCCAATCCATCTTTTAATTAAGTGATTTAAGAGGTTGAAATATGTAAGAATTAAAATACACTTGGGGTCACTTTCGGCCTATTTGACCCTTTCTGCTTTTACCATAGTTCTCAAAATTCACCCATTTGACCCGTTAGAGGTAAATTAACTGGCAATAACCCTTTTTAGGTAAACAGGAATGTTTTGCTGATGTCTACCTTTACCATTTCACTTCTTTATTATTATTTCCTTTCATGTGTTTACATGCAATACCTCGAGTTGCTCGGGTTACTGTTTTACACCAAAAGCCAAGAGACTTGTGACATCGGCTACTGAACTTTTGTAAATTCGGTTGACCATTTTTGTTGTATGTAGTCGCATCACTTGGGTAAGATATACTTTATGATCCAGAGAGGCAGCCAAATAAGTGGGTTGGGTAATAGGTCAAAGCGGTCAGGTTCAGCTGACTAAAAATACTAATCCAAAATTATCAAATTGTTAGTGTAATTCGTGTCAATCATGCTCACAAGAGTCTTGAATAAAATGATATACGAGGTTATATGCACTTTAAATGACATTGATATTTAGCTTGTTAGAGAGTAAACACAACCCTATTGTGATATTCGTGTGACATTGATTGACTTTTTAAACCATTGTTATTGACTCTGCGTTGCAAATAAATAGTCAGCTAACTGAATATGAGTTACTGGTCGCAGCAAGATGACGCTGTAAACCACAGATTTTCCGCTTTCAGCATTACGGGAAGAATGCACAGGTGGGTGATTCTCATATACAAACTTCCTGAAATATTTGTACATATACAAACTTCCTGAATGGTGATTAGTTCCGAAGGAGTATGGGTGGTATGAAAAGAGTGCAGTGAACTGTTACAAGTCATTGTTATAGTCAAGTGTTTATTATTGTTTAGAACAACCCAAGTGAAGTGGCTAGCATGTGATTTACCTTTGAAACAAAAAAGACGGAATTGAATACAAATATGAATCTCTTTTATCGATAACCACATGGGAGTATCATTGTTTTAGTAGTAACCACTTGCATTAGGTTCAGATGAATCAGTGATAGTACAAAAGGTAAAATGGTCATTTCAAGTACGTCGATATGTGAGATCAATAAACAAGGTGCCACTTTTTACAAGAGAGGCATGTAGTATAATAAACCATCAGTAATACTAATACCTGCAGTTGGTTATCGATTTCGGTATCCGGATCAGTCATATTCACATTAAAACTCAACCATCAATACTTCACACTATGCTGCTGACGTCATCATTTTGAAGTTGAATCTGGGACTGGGAGGTTGGTCGTACATCATCATTTAAACTCAACCATCAATATTCCGGCCACGTAGGCGCTGTCAGAGTTAGGTTGAGTGATGGTGATGACGTCATCATTTTGAATTTTCAATCTGGGAGGTAGGTCGTACATGGTAATTGATTTTTTGTTTTTATAAAAAACTGTGATTTGAGGAGTGATGACGTGGCATTGTTGTTTGGTGATGTGAGTGATCATTTTAACGAAGAGTTAAGTCTATTTATTACAAACGTACTTTCTTTAATATACACATCTAGTAAACCAACTTGTTTTATTACTGATATAGTCATTAAAAATTTCAAATTGTGAACATTATCGAAAACTTTCTTCACATACACTTGCATCGTTAGTTCTTTATACTAACGGTTGTTAGTAAATAACTTAAAATTTCGTTTTCTTACATTTTCGCTCGTTTATACACGTTTTCGTCAATTTTGCACGTTTTAAATGCATTTTGCGCGTTTAGTCCGTTTTTCTGCGTTTATGTCTGTTTTTGCACGTTTTCATTCGTTTTTACACGTTTTCGTTTATTTCTACACGTTTTCATTCGTTTTTACACGTTTTCGTCCGTTTATACACGTTTTTGTCTATTTCTAAATGTTTTCTTCCGTTCATACACGTTTTCGTCTATTTTTACACGTTTTTGCTCTTTTCTTTGCACGTTTCGTCCGTTTTTCGTTCGTTTTTACACGTTTCCGTCCGTTTATACACATTTTCGTCTCTTTCTACATGTTTTCGTCCGTTTTTACACGTTTTCATATATTTCTACACATTTTTGTCCGTTTTTACACGTTTTGTTCTTTTTCACGTTTTTGCTCGTATTTGTCCATTTTACACGTTTTCGTCCGTTTTTACATGTTTTTCTTTTTTTCTACACGTTTTTTGTCCGTTTTTCACATTTTCGTTCGTTTTCTTACATCTTTGTCCATTTTTACACGTTTTCTATCCGTGTTTGCACGTTTTTTTTTCTGTTTTTACACGTGCGAAAACGGACAAAAACTGGTAAATACATACAAAAACATGCAAAAGCGGACGAAAACGTGCAAAAACGGACGAGACCATGCAAAATGGATGTTAACGTTAAAATATACTGCGTGTAAAATTGACAAAAACATGTAAAATAACGGCAACGTCGCCGCGACGTGAAAGCAGGCGAAAAAACGGATGAAAAATGAAAAAAACATGAAATGAAAAGAACGAACTGCGTTTTTACGTTTTCATACGTTTTTGCCCACTTTTATACGTTTTCGTTCGTTTTTATACGTTTTCATACAGTTTTATCTGTTTTCATATGTTTTCTTACGTTTTTATACGTTTCGTCCGTTTTTATACGTTTTCGTCGGCATTTATACGTATTTTTCTGTTTTTATCCGTTTTTATACGTTTTCTAACGTTTTTGATCGTTTTTAAACGTTTTCGTTCGTTTTCATACGTTTTCAAGCATTTTTATACGTTTCGTCCGTTTTATACGTTTTCTAACATTTTTATACGTATTCTTACGAACCAAAACATATGAAAACGTATAAAAACGGGCAAAACGTAAAAGCCGTATAAAGATGGATGAAAACGTATAAAAACGAACAAAAACGTATATAAAGTGGAAAAAATGTATGAAAGCGTAAAAACCGATAAAAAACGCGAAAAACGTAAGAAAACGTATAAAAACGGACAAAAATGTATGAAAATGTAAAAACCGTATAAAACGACGAAAACGTATAAAAACGAAAAAGCGTTATAGAAACGAGCAAAAGCGTATAGAAACATTAAAACCGTATAAAAACGAAGCAGCGTAAAAAAGAACAAAAACGTATGAAAACTTAAGAAAACGTATAGAAACGGCCAAAAACATATAAAAACGTATAAAACGGATAAAAGCGTAAAAACATATAAAAACGGATGAAAACATATTAAAACAGACGCAAACGTATTAAAATGGATAAAAACGTTAGAGTACATTTAAAAACATATAAAAACATATAAAAACTTAAGAGAAACGTATAAAACGCTTGAAAACGTATAAAATTGGACGAAGACGTTTAAAAACGAACTAAAACGTAAAAAAATTGGCGAAAACATATAAAATGGATAAAAACGTATAAATTGACTAACAGTGCAAAGAGATGACTAACGGTGCAAAGAGATGACGCAAAAACGTATGATAATGAAACAAAATTTGAAAGTTGGAAGGGTATTGTGGTAATTTTTGCGTTCGTATCTGATATTTGAACAAATGAAAAAATACGTTGCTATTACATGCCATTAACCCGTTGATTTAAAATATGACATAAAAATCATTCCTTAAAACATAAAACATGTCTTGTTATCAAACGTATGTTTCCTTCCCCTCGATTGAAAACTAAGAACCTTAATGCCTTCATAATAGTCAATATTGAAGTGGTCTTTTTTCGAATCGGTTGTTTATTTTGTGAGGCTGTAAGAACTAGCATGCATCAATTACCTCATGGAGCCAAGGAAATCATATAAGGCTAAAAGGTGTTAAAGTGGGTCTGGGTCAAAATGGTTCTTTTAAACACAGGCTGGGCTGACCCGCAAAAAATGTTGTCCTTTTTTGCTTGAACAATTTTAATATGATTAGGAAAACTATATTAATGAAATACCAGTTCACTTTCCAATAGGTATGTAAATCTTAAATTTGGTTACTATTATTAGCGAGCTAGACACTTAATTCAAGTTTCTTGATAAGTCAAATTCATACCACACAATAACTGACCTAAAGAGCTAAAAAGGTATAGGATAAGTAATTGCAACTCTAAGATCTTACATAATACCAGTAGCGAAAACAAACATAAAACAAGTCAATGAAAGTTCAAAAAAAGAAATCCAACAATGTTGACTTGCAAGTATCAGACATAGGTGTCGATCAATGACTTCCTCATTTCGTCGACAATGGCACTTGGTTGAGCTTCTCTCAACTTGAAAACACTCTCAATCACAGACAATTCTGTTGCTGTGGTATCTGATCCACAGAAGGCGGTCCAGTCATTGACAATTATACCCGCACCTATCTCTTCACTACCACGGTTCACAGTGCCTGCTACCAAAGGAACTTGAAGGAGGTTGACAGCTCATCCAAGTCTTCAATGGAGGTATGAGGGTGGACCTGCACAGCCACCATTTTCCGTAAGCGAACGGGTCAATTTGGTTACGTTTACTTTCTATCAGGTCAAATGGGTAAAACAAAAGAACTGCTAGAAAGAAACTGGTTAAAAATTACGTTTACTTTCTAACAGGTCAAATGGAATTATACATTTAACAAATTACAGCAATTATAGTTTTGAATTTACACCGACTAAACATATAATCGATCTTACCCTATCAAGATCAGTATGGGTAAGGGCAACATGGTCATTGCAGGCTATGCAATTTCAAAACAGAAACCTCTCATCAATACAGCTGGACCACAACTGCATCGGGGAGACTATTCCTTAAGTGTTGAAGCTCTGCGAATACACAGACAAACCATCAATGTACTTACACACCAGTGTTCGTGTTTATAACATGAAAGCCATAACAGCCAACAAATTTCTAGTGTTTTTGAAATGCAAAGAACAGATTTATAGTTTCATTTTGGGATATAAAAAGAATATTTATATTCCTTTTTTTGTCTCCTTTGGAACATGAGTTTCTATCATTCATTTTTTCATATAAAATAGGGAGTTGTCTGTGTTAGCTTATTTTTTGGGCTTATTTAAGTTGAGGTTATGCACTTAAAGCAACAAGCTCAACTTCATAAGCTACAAAATCCAAAAGAAAGTGTACTTGTGAGGGCTTCTCCAAACTCAAATACGTCCATAAGCCCAATAAATAAGCTAATCCAAACACCCCCAAAGCCCATCTTGTTAAGAACCTTACCTTGGTCAGTAGTAGTGTGAGGCACAAGAAGTCTATTTTTGTTGCCTACAAAAAGTAAATTAGATCAGTATTTATAAACTTGGTAGATGGGTTGTAATATAAACTGCAAAAGCTTCTAGAATCGTTTACCAATGCAAAGACGCCCAATAATTCTTTTCCCACCAATTGAGGTCTTAACCACAGGAATAACATCTGCTAGCTCAGACTCAAATGTGCTGCAAAACAAACAGTCAACTGCTTAAAACATGTTCACCATTAAAAACTGCTTAAAACTTGTTCAACGCCATAGCCTTTTTCCCTTTCTTCCAAAAAACTAGCCGTTGGTAACGGCTAAACTACCGATTTTTTCAATTTTCAACCCCAAAAACTCAAATTTAACCCCCTAAAAATCTTATAAATAACCCCTTGTTATTTCATTCTTCAAACACACTTCCAAGAACACACTATTCTCTATTTCTCCAATTTTTTTCCAACCAAAATGAGTCCTAATTCACCATGGATCAATAATATGCTAAACGACCCTTCCAACCAAAATGAATCCTAATTTTAATGTCTTTTCGTTTTTTTTTTTTATTTTATTTCTATGTAATGTGTTTAATTTTAAATTAATGAAGTTTATTTTAGTTTAAAATTTTGTATGTTTTATGTAAAAAAAAAATGTCCTATGGCACCACATTTTCTGGTGCCAACGGTAACGGCCAGAATGTGGTGCCATAGGATTTCTGGTGCCATAGAGGGTTTTGTTGACGTGGCAGCACTTTTTGGCTATGGCACGACGGTATCCAGTGCTCTAAAACCCAGACTTTCCTTCTTCAAAACAGAAATCGCAACATCATTTGAATGCATATTCTAAAATTTCAAATCTTCTGTGCCTTTGTAGAGATAAAAACCCTGTCAATTTTGTTCAAAACTAAAGATAAAAAAAACTTGCAAGAATTTAAAAAAATACAACACCAACAAAGGAGGCAGAAGCATCACTTAGATAATTAAGTAGTTGCACAATCTATCATCCTTCATAATCGACATTACCTCCCAAAACATATAATTACTTGTTCAAAGTGTTTTAAATTGATATGGAAAGTTATTATTGTCATGAGTTCCATTTAAAATAAGTAGATGACCATAAGTAATTAAATGAGATAACTAACTTCAAATACAGGCAGAAAATATCTGTAAAAAGATAAAAGGGAGAGAGAGGGTCATACCTTTAATATATCTGGACATGTGGGATATAGGAGATGCGGGGCCAATAGGAACCTCTTCTACTTGTCTTTTCTTTCAATTCATCTGTGCATGGATTGATTATCAAACTCAAAAGTGAAGGCAACAACTCTTCTGGTAGATCTTGAATCTTTGGGCAGTCATCAATTCTAAAAAGTTGGAGGGAAGTGAGGTGTTGGAGCCCCAGCGAAACTGATTCCAATTTCTTAAAATTCCATAAAAAAAGGGTAGTAAGAGATGAAGGAAGCATATGAGACAACTGACTTCCACTAGTCACATCATCTTCTTCTTCTGCCGATCTACCGGATAGCCGTAGGTCAACAAGTGAGGATGGGAAAGTCTGTGGGCCAAACTTTGATATGGGCTTCTTCAAACTCTCTATCTCTAAGCAACCCAACTTAGGAGGCCAAACCCCAAAGGAATCAACATCTATACTTTTACAATCAGTTATTGTCAGACGTTTTAATTCAGTGAGATTCAGCAAGTCGGCAGCAGGAAATGACTTGATACTCGAACATTTTACTATTCTTAATTCAGTGAGGTGAATGAAACTACTCAATTCATTGATTGATTTCAGATTTTTCCATCTGTTCATATATACAACCTCAAGCATCAGTGGCATGCTTGTGTTGAGAAGCACCTCCTTTTCCACTAGTTTTTCACATCCTTCAATTTGGAGTGACTTGAGCTTGTGCCCTCCTGTTGGGAAGGAGACAGATGCAATCGAATAACAATAATTAATTCTCAATTCTTGAATGTTGTTTGGCAAATTGCAACGCTCAAGATTCTTACAATCCCGTAAGTCCAAAATCCTGAGAGATGTTAGTTGGTTGCATCCATCCTCCTCTTTCTCTCCTAAACTCACCAATTTTGAACAAAACCATACTACCAACTTCCTTAAATTCACAAGAACCTTACTTGCCTTTGCTTCTGATTCCCACAAGTATCTTATTTCATTACACTCCCAGATACTTAATTCTTCAACTGCCCCAAGATAGTCCATAACACCTCTCCACACCTCATCACTCAGTCCTGTAATACTCCAAATACTCAAATTGGTGACTGCTGAAGCTACACGAGACAGACTTGTCAATGCATCACCACCACAGCCGTTGAGATCTAAAACCCTAAGCGAAGGTAGCGCTTCAAGTGAGACTTTAACCAAATTAGGACAATTTTCTATGCACAGCTCTTCAAGGCATGGAAACATTACTGCACCTACAACACCACTCTTGGTTGACCATACCTCCTTCACCTCCTTCAGACTTCGAATATTCAACTTCTTAAGTGATGGCAGTTCCCCAAGTGGTGGTAGATTCATACAACTTCCACAGTTTTCAATCCGTACAGAAGTCAAACGGAAAAATGAGGGATCTCCGATCCAGTTTGGAAACAACTTACCTCCATATGACACAATTGCAAGATCTTTTAAGTTATCACTATGAGGCTTGAGCGCATCGAGGACTTCCTTTTCAAGTTTTTCATTTCGAGAATCATCAAAGACATTACTCCATCCCATGTGTAACTCACTAACCCTCTTTTCTGAGAAGTTCACCTCCTGTATATCCCTTACGCTTTGCACTTTGTCCAGCCCACAAATGTTAATCCCCGCTTGGAGATTCCTTAAGTTCCTAAGCCAAGATATAAAGAAGGCGTTGTTTTCAACAGCAACTACTTTGTTGGAAAGAGTTTGTAGGATTTTCATCTCCGTAATCACTAACGGCATCATATTCCAAAGCAATGTATCCCGAATATCAAAATGCCGCAAGTTTTTAAGCTTTAAGAAGTTGTCGGGCAACGTGGTCAAGCTATAACAGCCAGAAACTATCAGTGTCTGCAAATTATAAAGATTGCAGACATTTTCTGGCAAATGTGTGATGCTAGTTCGAGATAAGTTAAGATACCGCAAGTGCTTCATACTGCAGACACACTCTGGTACCTCATCTATATCTAATCTACTCAAACTTAGAACCCTTAACAATGGTAACTGGGGAAGTACGTCAACCAGAATCTTACTTGATAAGTAGAATATCCGCCAGTTATTTCCCACCACATTGGGCATAGCTAAAAACGTTCTCAAACTATTAGCTCTTCCGAATGCCTTGAACTTGTTGTAAGTCATAAATGTCTCACAAACAAATGACATATGGCGGTACTTTTTAAAAGCTTCCTTCCTAACATTCTTCTCCACTTCTATGTATAACCTTGAATAAAATTCTCCAGCAACAAATGTGGCTAAATCATTCATAAGGTCATGCATCATAAACAACGATTCTTCATGAGGCACATGTTGAAAAAAAGACCTGGACAACAGCTCTTGAAAACATTCCTCACCCAAGCGTTCCATTGATTTTTCTGCAGTTGAATTGTGCAAAAACCCTTCAGCCATCCACCACAATATCAAGTCATTTTTCTCAAACACGTAGTCCTTGGGGATCAAGCAACAGTATGCAAACAATTGCTTAAGACGTGCAGAAAGTTCATGGTAGCTTAGTCTAAGCGCCGGAACAATACCGCCTCCGTCTTCTAGCATCCATATCTCACTATTCAACAGCTGCTTCCAATCTTCTTCATTTGTTTTTGTTCTGAGTAAACTTCCAAGTGCTTTTAAAGCCAAAGGCAAGCCATCGCATTTTTTCACGATGCCTTCACCATGTGGTTTCAGCACCGGATGTAAATCAAAGTTCTTTACACCCAAAGCATATTGAGCAAATAAAGATAAAGCATCATCATGTGACAGCTTCTTCAGATCGTATGGATGATCGTAGCCCAACTTATTAAGCAATTGTTGCTTTCGAGTTGTGATGATTATTTTGCTTCCATGAGCCACATCAAAGAATGGGGCCACTACTGTTTCCCAGTCTTTCAGCTTTTCGCTCCAGATATCATCCAAAACAAGGAGGAATCGTTTCCCTGTAAGTTGATTTTTAAGAGCCACTTGAAGCAAATTCAGATCTTCAAATTTCTTATTTTCGTCCCCACCTATAGATTGAAAGATGACTTTACTTATATTGAAGCTGTCAAAGTCGTCAGAGACACAAACCCATGCCTTGAGCTCAAAGTGATCCTTCACTTTCTGATCGTCATACAAAAGTCTGGCTAAAGTCGTTTTTCCTATGCCACCCATACCAACAATGGGCACGATGCTAAAGTTTTGACTACATGGTTCATCACCCAATAGCTTCTGGAGTAATTCCTTCTTATCACCTTCACGCCCAACAATACTAGGTGCATCTACCAAAGAGGTCTCGTGATCTCTATTCTTGCTTTTTGGCCCGCCATCTTTCAGAATCAAACCAAGATTATTTTTTTCATCTATGAGTTCTTGTAATCTGGTGGTAATACTACTTAATTTGCTGTCCATCCTAGTACTTAGTGAGAAATTTGTGATGCAAGTTGGAATGAGCTTTCTTACCTTGTTACTGATTCCTTCAGACTCATTGGTAAACTCGTGATGCATAGCGTCTGTGGCCAAAGCATCAAGAATATCATCAATGTCATAAGCCAAATGTTGGAGACCATTTAGCCACTGCTTAACAGCTACCTTGGTCACTTCCTTCTGAGAAGCATCCTCAAGGAATGCTTGGATCTGGGTTAACTTCATCTCCCATTTCATCAGCTCAGGTGAATTCCTTTGGAGCGAGCAATATTGTTCTCGAGTACAGATGCTAGCTTCTCAAAAACGATTGGGAGCAAGGCAGAAAGAACGAGTTCAGCCATTGTTGGTTTATGGTGAAAGCACAAAAGAAAGTATGAATGTGGATGGATTAGGGTGCATAGAATGGAATACTTGCATTATTGTCTAAGTCTTTGTTTATGGTCAATGCTTCTATTATTGTTTTACTGTTTTCACATTCAATTCATCCACCTAACACGATGTGAATGAATGGTTATGAATTAGACAACAAATATTAGGGCTATGAATAACTAAATGGTGTAAAAATGGGTATGGGAAAAAATGGTACTCCACTTTTTAACACGTTTTGGGTAGAAAATTTCAAATATGATTACGATAACTATATTATGGAAATTCTCATCCATCTTTTAATTAAGTGATTTAAGAGGTTGAAATAGGTAAGAACTAAAATACACTTGGGGTCACTTTCGGCCCATTTGACCCTTTCTGCTTTTACCATAGTTCTCAAAATTCACCCATTTGACCCGTTAAGGGTAAATTAATCGGCAATAACCCTTTTTAGGTAAACAGGGTCAAAATGTTTTGCTGATGTCTACCTTTAACATTTCACTTCTTTATTATTATTTCCTTTCATGTGTTTACATATAGGCAATACCTCGAGTTGCTTGAGTTACTGTTTTACACCAAAAGCCAAGAGACTTGTGACATCGGCTACTGAACTTTTGTAAATTCAGTTGACCATTTTTGTTGTATGTAGTCGCATCACTTGGGTAAGACATACTTTATGATCCAGTCAAAGCGGGTAGTTTTATAGGTCAGGTTCAGTTGACTAAAAATACTAAACCAAAATTATCAAATTGTTATTGTGTAATTCGTGTCAATCATGATCACAAGAGTCTTGAATAAAATGATATACGAGGTTATATGCACTTTAAATGACATTGATATTTAGCTTGTTAGAGAGTAAACACAACCCTATTGTGATATTCGTGTGACATTGATTGACTTTTTAAACCATTGTTATTGACTCTGCGTTGCAAATAAATAGTCAGTTAACTGAATATGAGTTACTGGTCGCCGCAAGACAACGCTGTAAAACACAGATGTTGTTCCTCTTTCAGCATTTCGGGAAGAATGCACAGGTGGGTGATTCTCATATACAAACTTCCTGAAATATTTGTACATATACAAAGTTCCTGAAATATACAAACTTATTAACATATACAAACTTCCTGAATGGTGATTAGTTCCGAAGGAGTATGGGTGGTATGAAAAGAGTGCAGTGAACTGTTACAAGTCATTGTCATTGTCAACTGCTTATTATTGTTTAAAACAACCCAAGTCGCTAGCATGTGATTTACCTTTGAAACAACAGAGAGGGAATTGAATACAACTATGAATCTCTTTTATCGATAACCACTTGCAGCGTCATTGTTTTAGTACTAAACACTATGCAGTATTTTTAATTCATTTGACAGTTGTAAATAATAAATAATTACATATAAAATATTTCTGTGTAAATGTTTCTGTTGAGTTGTTTCTCTATTGGATCTCTATTCAATTATATTATATCTTCATTTCTCTAACCAGTGGAGCTGATAACTTTGTTTCACATTGTCATTTTCAACTTCATTGTGTTGCGGTTGAACAAAGTAGTTTCGGTTTATCATAATTGATAGTTGTAGTAGGTAGGCCTGGTGGTGTTGTTTTAAAAAATGACATAAAAATCATTCCTTAAAACATAAAACATGTCTTGTTATCAAATGTATGTTTCCTTCCCCTCGATTTAAAACTAATGCCTAGATAACAGTCAGTGAACTAGTCTTTTTTCGAATCGGTTTTTTATATTGCGAGGCTGTAAGAACTAGCATGCATCAATTACCTCATGGAGCCAAGGAAATCATATAAGAGTAAAAGGTGTTAAAGTGGGTCTGGGTCAACATTTACACTAAAAGGTTTTGACCCGCAAAAAATGCTGTCCTTTTTTGCTTGAACAACTTTAATATGATCACGAAAACTATATTAAGGAAATACCAGTTCACTTTCCAATAGGTAGGTAAATCTTAAATTTGGTTACTATTATTAGAGAGCTAGAAACTTAATTCAAGGTTCTTGATCATATCTTGTTTTGTGCAAAGTCAATTTCATACCACACAATAGCTGACCTAAAGAGCTACAAAGAGAAGTGTGGGTTACTTAATTGACCTCTGCAAATTCCACCTAACAAAAAAACAAATACTAAAACATGAAGAAGAAAAAAATGAAGGCGAGCAAAAGGTATACGATAAGTAATTGCAACTCTAAGATCTTACATAATACCAGTAGCGAAAACAAACATAAACAAGTCAATGAAAGTTCAAAATAAAAAATCCAACAATGTTGACTTGCAAGTAATCAGACATAGGTGTCGATCAATGACTTCCTCATTTCGTCGACAATGGCACTTGGTTGAGCTTCTCTCAACTTGAAAACACTCTCAATCACAGACAATTCTGTTGCTGTGGTATCTGATCCGCAGAAGGAAGTCCAGTCATTAACAATTATACCTGCACCTATCACTTCACTACCACGGTTCACGGTACCTGCTACCAAAGGAACTTGAAGGAGGGTTGACAGCTCATCCAAGTCTTCAATGGAGGTATGAGGGTGGACCTGCACAACCACCATTTTCCATAAGTGAACGGGTCAATTTGGTTACGTTTACTTTCTAACGGGTCAAATAGGTCAAATGGGCCAAAAAAAAAATTGCTAGAAGAAACTAGTTAAAATAATACAGCCTCCTTACGCTATGTTCAGAAATTATATCATTATTTTTGCTAGAAACAAACTGGTCGGTGCGCATTATATAGAGTTACAGATTTCATCCTTAACTTTGTGAAGTTACCCAGATGGTTCCCACTCCCAAAACTTATCAGAGGATAATTCCTGTATCCGTTAAACGTAACCCATGTCTGATGTCTGTTAACTTTATTTACGCTTGTGAGAATTTACCCCTGATGGTCCCTATATCAATTGATACTATTCTTTTTCATTTAACGAAATATTTATTGTATGATTTAGGGACCACAAGGGTAATCTTTAAAAAGGTAATTGGTCAAATAAATAAAGTTAACGGTGTGACAACTTTCAAAAGTAGGGACCATCTGGTTAAAGTTGGGAGTTAAGAAAAAATTTCGGTAAGTGTCTAAATGCACAGGAACCATTTTAACACTAAGTGGACAAAATGAATAGGGTAAAACTGATATTGGAAGACCAGATATATGATTGATATAATAATATTCTTACCAGGCCACCTCGATTTGAAAACGCACAATAGCTGCCCACGAGAATATTACCAGCAATTGTCTGCCTGAAAACTTCCACACCAAGAACATCCGCTATCATTTCCTCAGTTTCCTGATTAATCAGACAAGTATGTAAGCATCAATGCACAAATCACCGTCTGAACTCTATTTGAGAAACAAAAGTAACACATTCCAGTAAGGGAAACAAAAGCACCGGAACAACAAGAAAATGTGTGTCCAAACAGAGTGCAATTGTTCAATTAACAAATTACAGCAATTATAGTTTTGAATTTACACTGACTACACATATAATCGATCTTACCCTATCAAGATCAGTATGGGTAAGGGCAACATGGTCATTGCAGGCTATGCAATTTCCAAGAGCAGAAAGCCTCTCATCAATACGCTGGACCACAACTGCATCGGGGAGACTGTTCCTTAAGTGTTGAAGCTCTGAGAATACACAGACAAACCATCAATGTACTTACACACCCGTGTTCGTGTTTATAACTTGAAAGCCATAACAGCCAACAAATTTCTAGTGTTTTTTAAAATGCAACGAACAGATTTATAGTTTCATTTTGGGATTTAAAAAGAATATTTATATTCCTTTTCTTGGTCTCCTTTGGAATATGAGTTTCTATCATTCTCTTTTTCATATAAAATAAGGAGGTGTCTGTATTAGCTTATTTTTCGGGCTTATTTAAATTTGGAAAAGCTCGTAAGTCCACTTTTTTTTGGCTTATGAGCTTTTTAAGTTGAGCTTATACACTTAAATAAGCAATAAGCTCAACTTCATAAGCGAAAAATCCAAAAGTGTACTTGTGAGGGCTCTCCAAACTCAAATACGTCCATAAGCTCAACAAATAAGCTAATCCAAACACCCCCAAAGCCCATCTTGTTAAGAACCTTACCTTGGTCAGTAGTAGTGTGAGGCACAAGAAGTCCATTTTTGTTGCCTACAAAAGTAAATTAGATCAGTATTTATAAACATGGTAGATGGGTTGTAATATAAACTGCAAAAGCTTCTAAAGTCTTTTACCAATGCAAAGACACCCAATAATTCTTGTTCCACCAAACATCTGCTAGCTCGGACTCAAATGTGCTGCAAAACAAACACTCAACTGCTTAAAACATGTTCACCAATAAAAGCAAGCAGATGTTATAGATTATATAGCACGAGAATAAACCTGTAGAAATTTTCTGAGCCTCCAATTGCTACCAAGCAATAAGCATTTGTCAATTTTGAAAACACCCCAATTTCACAAGAATTCTCAAACATAAGTCCTGCAAAGATCCATTCACCGTTAGGTGACAATTGGTGACATAAATGAATACTTTACTTGGCAAAAAGCACAGCTAGTCAATAACAACTATTGTAACTTAATTTCACTTGCGAAGTTAGCATAACAGAAATTACTCAACAACACAGGACTCGTGAAACGCAAAATACAGTGGAAACAAGATTACTATATTGATAAAATGAGAAAACTGACATCAGTTTTGAGTTAAATCTCAAGTACAAAACAAGGAAAATGGAAATCGCGTTCAAATGATATTTTCCTTGTAACCTAAAACCCTCACTTTCCGTCTACAAAATAGAAAATGCAAAATCATTTGAATGCACATTCTAAAGTTTAAACTCTTTTTGTGCCTTTGTGGTGATAGAGAAACCCAGCCCAATTCGTACAAAACTCAAGATAGAAAACTAGAAAACGTTTCCTCCAACATATGGCAACCTAAGTAACATGTTTTCTCAACTTATGGCAACCTAAGTAACATGTTTTCTATGATAACGATGTATTCAAAACATTCAAACTACCATATCAATCCTGTTTTTCTTTAAACAAACACTGGACTTATCAGAGCAATGCGTATAACACTTTCATAATTTCCAACAAAAAGACACCAAGATATACGTTTTACAGACAATAAAGTCCAACACGTTTCTAAAATAACGATGTTTACATTCAAATTACCATATCAAGCCTATTTTTCTTTGACAAACATTAGACTTATCGGCGCAATGCGTATACAACTTGCATTATTTCCAACAAAAACAACATCATGATATATGTTTTGGTGTCAATAAAGTTTTGCTTTGCTACACTACAGACAAATGTCCATAACTTACACATAACGTACGATCGAAAAAAATGCAACGGAAGTAGGAGTCAACTTACTTGTCGCCATGATGAATCAGAGGGTAAGAACCCGCTTAAATAGAATAGGTATCTGTCAAAATATATGCAATAATCAGATAACTTCATTAAATAACCAAACATAACCAAAACTAGGGGGTGTTTGGATTAGCTTATTTTACTGCTTTATCCGCTTATTGAACTTTGAAAAAGTCGACAAAATCACTTTTACTAGCTTATGAGCTCATCAAATTGATCACATGACTTGTTAGCCATAAGCTCAAGAAACTCATAAGCTAGATAAAGTGACTTCAATGAGTTTTTTAAATTTCAATAAACGGATACGCTCATAAAAATAAGCTAATCGAAACACCTCTTAAAACACAACAAAACTACACTAATACCGGCTTATTCAAATTTTGAAAGTAGCTCATTTTATCGGTTTAACAGCTTATTGAGATTTGAAAAAATCAATAAAGTCACTTTTTCGGCTTATAACCTCATAAAATTGACCTATAAGCCCAAATAACTCATAAGCTAAAAAAATTTGGTTTTTCCATACTTCAATAACAAGATGTTTGTGTTAAAAAAAACATGTTATAGGAGTCACGTCAGCTTTTGCACCTATAACATATTCCTATAACACAATACCAAAAACCGCGCCACAAGTAACATAGTGCACCGGGACCCGCAAAACAACTAATCCAAACACCCCCTATAGGTCAACAAATTTGCCTATAACGTTATGCTCTAAAAGCCGATAAACCCATAAAATAAATTAATCCAAACTCCCTCCCCCTCCCCTAAGTTTTCAACCCAAATACATATTAGCAGATACAAATCAATAATACCCAGAAACCATATAATCAAAAAAGTACGTTTTTTTATAAAAATAACATAATATAGTTATGAAGATGCTTACGTAAGCAGAAAACAAAGATGGCCGGAGAAGGGAATCTGAAAGCGGCGATGAAGGACTGAAAATTAGGGGTTGAAAATAGGGTTTTGCTTTGCTTCTTTTCTTTTTAGGGTTTTAGTTCGAATCAAAAAGGGGATATTTATTTATTGGGTGTTTCTTTTCCTTTTATATAGAGTAAATTACACCTTTCGGTTCGCGTTGACCGCAGCTTTTTGTCCCTTGACTTAAAAAATTGTGTCGTTAGTCCCTCCTTTTAACTACCCTCGTTAAAACGCATTGACTGCCAAGGCGTGATTCTCATGTGAGGGTATTTTTGTCTTTATCACCTTGTAAGGTCCCAAACACTTTACACATCTACCCTCAATATCAATTATCATACCAATCTTGAAAAAAAGAAGATAAGGTTAAAAAATGAGGGTGTAGTTGGTATAATAGGAGGTAGCGGGATGGTGGTGGCTAGAAACTTATTTGTTTGTTTGCTGAAATGGCTAGTTTTGGTGGTCGGATATGGAAGAAGATGACGGTGGGTGGTAATGGTTTGAGATTAAGACAAAAAATAAGGTAAAAGAAAGAATATGAAGTTAAAAGTAATGAACGATATATCCTCATACGGTAGATTTAAAAAGACCAAAATACCTTTATGTGGGGAGACTTAATGAGTGTTAGTAAGAGTCGTTAGAGTGAGGGACTAACAGCGTGTAACGTTTGGCAGTTAGGGACAAGCGACACATTCTTTTCGGTCAAAAGACGAAAGGTTGCGGTCAACGCGAACCATGAAGACGAACGGTGTAATTTACTCTTTTATATATATGTCATCACCATTATTTTCTGATTATTGTTAGCCTTTATGTTCGTATTCTTTTTTATTCTCGTTATTATTTACGGTAACATTTTTCATGTTTCACGTTACCATTTAATAGATTGTTTAAACTTTTTAATATTTTTTTATCCTTTAAATATTCAACACACGCTTACGCACAACGTAAACATGGATTTATTTCTCTCTTTTCAAACCTTTCAGTACTAAACCACAACAAAGGAAATAGTTTGAGTGTTTGTCACCTCACGACTCCCTACTAGAAAGGGGAAAAAATGGTCATGTGATCCTTCCCATTATCACACCTTCTGCCCTAATGTGAAGTTTTTGGGGTAATCATGGTTTCCGACCTTTTGGCTAACTAATCCATATGGTTTGAACTCACTGCCACACAGACTCAAACCAGGTAAATCATTTTGCCCTCCCTTTTCTGGAGGTTGGTGTGGCAACTTCAGGGTTGCTTGCCCTAATGTGAAGTTAAACAAAGTTTTAGATTTTTTTGTGGCTAATGTTTTAAATCTCATTTGGCGGTACATGTCGACTACCTTGAAGTGAGTAGTCGGTTTAGGTAATTAGTATTAAGGAGTATTCAGATCAAGATATGTGTGAGCGTATGAGATAAAAATAATACACTTATATTTTGACCGAGTAACGTGAGTTTGAACGATTAGCTTGATTTTTTACTATGTAGCCCGAGGTTTGACCAAGTGCTTATCAATCCAAGTAATTTGGCTAAATAGCTCCAAATTGATTCAACATCTTTCCGCTCAGTGATTACTCACTAAGTAAGAGGTCAAGTAGGTCGAGTTTTACGGTAGTTGTTATAGATACATGCTTACATGATTTGGTTTTGTTCAATTTTGAATTTGATAACTCCGTGAGTTCGAGAATGATTATTTCGTTCACGATTGATTAATTTCCGACTATTTCCAGTTCGATTGATATATTATAGTAAGTTAGTGGTTTTGTTTTTCGTATAACAACCGCCAATATATGGTCTTGTTCTAGTTAATTACAAGTCCAAGAAACCTGGTGTGGTCTTGTTTAGTTTGATTTAAAGATACGTAAGGTATGTAATCATGAGAATCAAGGAATCGTTTTATAGACATAGAAGGCTGATAAAAAATGTTTAGTAGACCAATATAAAAATTAAAAGAAGATATTCATATATCTCTGTAAGAGTTGATTTTATTTTTCATTCTAACATATGCCACATCTTCTATGACTTTTATCAATGTTATAATTTGGAACCTTTAAATCAAATGTAGTAATTTAGCAACGTAACGATACTCAAAATTATTAAAACAAACCAAACAACATCTTTTATATATTATATAATAAAACAAAACCCTTAGTGGGAATTTTTCATTTCAAAAAAATCAAACCATACCTTATTTGGTAATAATTTTTTTAATTTGTTTTTTTTCATTAATATTTTTAATTAAAAAAACCTAAATACTTTCTTTTTTAGGCAAAAGTATTTGTAAATTCGTTTTTTAAGAAAATTTAAGCTCAAAAATATATGTGTCAAAACTATAAAAACTTAAAACTTTAAAAACACGGAGGTCATCTACAAGACTTAGGCGTCAAAACTGAAAACTTAAAAAAACAAAAGCATAAAGAATTTGGCTATGATTTAACCCGTTCTTCAACCAAAAGTTCCAAATCGAAACCTAAATCAATCATCTGACGATTTAAAATAGATTGGATAATATTTGTTACAGTATAATTTTTATTGAAGTGATTATGAAGATAGTTTTGATAATTTATTTATGCAAGAACAAAAACTCTTTCCATGGGTTAAAGGTATGATTTTTAATACTTAAATTTTTTGATTTTGTTTAAAATTGATATAGGGCTTTTAGTTATATTCTAAAAAGTTTTGTGATTTTGCTTTTAATTTTGGGGAAAAAATTAGGGTTTGATTGAAGTTCTTGATAAAGATCAGATAGCGAGAGGATTGGTGGTTCTAAATTGGTTATTTAATTTGTACAGGTATATACATGTTTGAGTTTTTCTTTGATCTAATGATTTTTAGGGTGCTCTAATTATTTTTTGAATCCCTCATAGCTCTAAATTGTTGGCTTTTTAGGCACCAAGAAGTTACGCCCTTATTCACATTGTGCTAAGAATTCAGTAAGTTTCCTACAAAACTTTACTCGACCCCTGTTTATAACCCTTACAAAAACTGGTTTTACACTTTGATTTATGTTTTGCAGAATGGAATAACAGTACTACTGATAAGCCTAAACAATAGCACCAATATTAATGTCAAATTGTTGGTTAATAGTACAGGACCTACAAAGACGAATGGAGCAAGACTACAAATACAAGAAAAAATATTATTTGACATCAAAAGATGGAAACTTGAACAGTAAAGCGACAGTGTTGAATGGAGAAAATTTGAGGGTAAATTCATCCGGTGAAATACCTTCGTTGGAGCCTTTGTATGTGCATAATCTTAATATCCAGGTTAGTTCATTTATCTATATCGATCTTTGTTTAGTTTCACGAACACATTATTATAAACCTTAATTTTGATTTATCAATTTTTGAACTTAATTTAATACTGTTTGTAATTTAAATTGTGTTTTATTCCTTTGTCGAAGGTGCATTATAACCCACTAATATCACAACCTTATGAGTTCGTGGGTTATGTGCATAGTTCCTAATCGAGGTTGCATTCCTAAGTGGTGGAAACATAGAGCCTGCAGTTTTTGCCTTTTTTGAACTGTTTGCGGGTGGTCTTTTTAGCAAATGAATACATGAGACATAGTGAAACATTTGGATCTCAATCATTTTGACAAAGTAGTGTTGTGGGGGTGAGATTACATATTTCCTTACCTTCTACCAGTTGCTTAATTAATTGTTACTACATACTATGATGAAAACTAACAAAAAATGTTGCACAAGTATGTCTTGACATGCTTTTTAGCTTTAATGAAACTTTCAAGATTCTATGTTTAACTGAAACGTGGGGCTACCATGAAACTTTCGAGAATCGATTATGAAGTTTACGCATATTATATGAGAGTAGTTGTTATGTTTTAGGCAATTGATCTTTGAAATAGCAAGCATAAACTGATAGGGTTCTTTGGAGTCAGTTTTAATTTTTTTTATTCTATGACTATATGATGAAAGGGGTGTTTGGATTCAATTTTTAAATATGGGTTTGTCATAGGGGTGTTTGGATTCACTTAGACAACTTTAGATGGTTTAAGGATATAGGTTGTTGTATCGGGCTGCTATTTAGAGGAAATATATTTATACATTAGTTGAGAAGACTGCTGGAGTTGAAAAAAAGGTATTTTAGATGTGTGTGTTTTCGTAAGTGAATTCTTACTTAAGACCCCTTTGTTGGTTCGTTTTCTTATACTAATATAAACCAAACATGATTGTTATCTTTGAAACAACAAAACTATGAATACCAGAATTTCTATATCTCGTGCTTGAAAAGGCTACATGTGGGTTTTTAAATAGGAATTCGTATAATAGATTGTGGGTTTTCAATATTCGTTGTTATAGAAATCTAGCCATTACTCATTAATTGAAATTATTTGTTTTCTATGAGACAACCCAAGTGAAACTCATTAAATAAACGTTTTCAAGAAATCTTGATATTACCCATAACTAGAATTCTTTGTTTTCAAGAGTGTTTTCCTTTAACCTTTATCAAACTTGAAGTACACAGGACTATATGTTGATCATACGTCAATGGGTGCAGGCGCTGGTATTACTTTGATTCTAGATTTCTCACTGACTTTGTTACGTGTTTTTAGTTAAACCTTATAAATCTGTATATGTTTCAGCATCAAAGGATACTAAAAGAACCATCGAGGATCTTTGAGAGCATGGTAGTGGTTGGATTGCATCCAAATTGTAACATTCAGGCCCTAAAACGACAGTATTTTGGTACGAGACCTGAGGGTCTAGGGAGGCTGTGAAGTTCACTTACATATAGAAAACAAAGGCTACTTAGGTAATAATTGTTTTTCTTCTTTGATTATTAGTTTTGATTATTTTGGAAAGATGGGGGAAGAAGATATCCAATTTTTTTCTATTATCCCATGGTATCTAATCACGTAAAAAATAGTATTTAGGTGGTGCAAAAAGAATACTAAAAAGCTTGGAGAGTAACTTTGAGATGGTGTATGTAACTCAAACATGTTTCTCATGGGAAGCACTTCATGATCAATACAAAAACCTTGAGGATATGGTTGCTTCTTGCACAACTCCTGGTGGTGCTTTATGCGTGAGCACCTTGGTAAGTAGATTTTTGAGGTATCAAATTATGCTAGAGAGGTTTAGGTTAAGTAGGTAAAAGGTAAACAACATAACATATCAAAAAGTTTAAGCTTTTACAGTAGAAATTCATGTGGATATGTTATGAATTTTGTAGCCACTACTGAACTGATATATAGACCCCTATATGAGTAGAAAATCAAATTAGTATCACTATACCTACACACTAGAACTCATCTTTCACAATGCCAAACAACCCCTCATTATATAGATTTAAAATTGCAATGCCAAATGCCCTTTAATTGGGGTAATAATATTAGGCATCTAATTTGGCCAGAATCGTGGAGGAAAACTTTTTGGAGGTACCGCGAGGAGGTAAGAGGAAAGTAATGGCCCCAAAGATTAGAAGTAACAAACAGTTTATTAAAAGAGCACACAATATCTATGCAGGTAACGTTAGCTGAATCATAACTTCAGAAAAGAAAAGAAAAAACGCTTTTGCTTGCCAGCCTGATCTATTCAGCACAAAGTTAATTGATAAAACCTTCAGTAAACGAAGGTTAATTGTGTTTCTGTATAAATTTTAATGATTAAAAGTGGTATATAAATTTTAAGGGAAAAAATCAGGTTGTTTGGGTTTGCGTATTGAAACTATATTTTATTGGGAGTTGTATGGGTTTACTAATGCCTAATTATGGGATTGTTACGAATCTTAGGGACAAAAATGCACCGGACTTTTGAAAGTTTTAAACAAACATTTGTTACTGATATTTAAGGGGGTATTTGGTTTTACATAATGAAGAGAACGAACCTCCCTGTGCTAATACCCTTTGCTTTTTAGACACTTTCTATGTCTTTAAAGTACATAATTTGTTTTTGAAAAAGCTCTCTACTATAGAGATAATAATATCTCTCATCAATGTTGTAAGCGACGTATTTATGTGTGCAAACAGATAACGGGTCAAAATTGTCTTGCTTGACCTAGAAACACTTTCAGGGGCATTATTCATTGGTTATACATGTTTATGCTATCATTTTTGCAGATTTCTATTAGTAATCTATCTTTAAGGTGCTAAGTACATAAATACTACATTTGTGTAGATTTCTATTACTAATCTATTGTTTGTGCATATTTCCCTTAAAAACGTATGATAATATTAGAATAGTAGTCTTTTGGCACAATTACTTGAATATAGTACTTTTGGACAGAAACGCACCAAAATTTTGGAAGTTTTAAACATACATTATGTTACTATTATCTAAGGGGATGTTTGGTTTTATAACTAATATGTTATAAACATAGCCTCCTTATGTCTCCATTAGGCCCTTGGCCATTGATTCACACGTTCCAAAATAAAAGCCAGTAGGCGCGTGACCCTCCCCCATCATTTCCCACTCGCACCCCTGCTGGTCCATTAATCTGTTGACATGTGGCTTCTTTGGTCGGCTATATGATGATTTTGTGCAATGTTTTGAAAACCGAGTTTATAATCGACCCGGTCGAGTCACCGGTCATCTGTTCGACTGGTTCGACCGTCGGGTCAACTCGGTTTTCCATTTAAAAAATAATAATAACCGGATCAACCGGTTCGACCGCCGGGTCAACCCGAGTCAACCCGGTTTTTATAAAAAAAAATTGAAAAAAACCAAACCCGGCCTGGTTTCGAGAACCGGGTTGACCCGGGTCACTCAAAAAACGGTAGGTCTAACCGGTTAACCTGATTTTAGAAACCCGGGTTTTTTACCCGTTTTTTGCCTGAAACTGGTCCGACCTGTTAACCTGACCGGGTAGATCCGGGTTCAAAACATTGATTTTGTGTCCCATTTTGAAAACTATCTAGATGTTTTATACACAAAAATCAAGCATGTAATGTGTCCTGGGTATGGGTAGATGGCTAAAGTCTTTACATGAGAAGGATAGCTCCGAAGTTCAATCTTGACCCATAGCATTGTATTGTAAACTTCTATGGGTAATGATTGAACCATAAAGGATGATTTCAATGAGGTAGTCTTCTAAACCTTTAACTTAAACAATAAGTTAGCATGGTCAAAGATACCGAGTTACCGGAACACTATATTATATTATAATGCTTGATCTTTAACCTGTATGGATTACATTGTAGAGTCAAATAGTTCTTATGTTGTAGGAAACAATCCCCGTTTATACAATTTTTTATTGACTACACTACAGTTTTGGATTTCAAAATTGATAAATTTGTTCTCAAAAGTTAATATATACATCTAAGTGTGCATTATTTTCTTAATTTGTTGCAGGGAGTGGGATGTCATCTGGGGTTAACTTTGCAATACCAATTGATGACAAGATGTTCTACAAGTAAACGGGATTACTATGAGACCAAGACCTCTTTTGTAACGCCCCGACCCGACAAGGGTAAAGGAATTACAAATAATGGTGTCATATCAAAGCAAACATAAATATCCAAAAGAAGTCTTAACATAAATGCGGAAAAATTCAAGTCAACATGACTTCAATACATAGGTCCCAAATGAAAATAAACTCCAACAAAATATCCTAAATAATGAAGTCTTAAATTGCATCATAGGATCAAAGCTAAATATCTCTAAGGTAAGTCCACTCATGCACTCATCCCAAAGCAAAACCAGCTCCAAATGCTTAGATACCTGCCGCGAAGAAAAGAAATGCGGCTGAAGCTTCAAAAGCTCAAGAACGATATAAAAGCAAAGCGAATACTGAAACGATATCGAATCGTAAATATAACGAACTAAAATGGCAAAATCATAATCATTTTGAAAGTATAAATCAGAATTATCGAATAAAGTTTATAGTTAACTACCACGAGCCAAAACAAATATCGATCATAATCATATTTACATAAGGCAACATTTGTAGGGGAGACCTACCAGAGTTATGAAGGACGTGCATGCACGCAGCATCAATCATCGGATAACATATAACAGATAATGATAACAGATCTAGGATGCATCCATACGCCCCCAGCAGATATTGGTCATATAACATAATTTGAGCTCATAACAGATAACAAATAAGGGACGTGGCGAACATCACTCTATCTGCCTCTAGAGTCATGTCGAGGGTGCATCATCGACACGGACATGGAACCCCCATGACTAGTGAAATCTTTGGCTCGGGTGTCAAACTATCTTAGGTCAAATCGTAATGTCAAACCGACACGCATCATACTTTATCATAAGGTTAATCATATTTCCAAAATCGAAGTTTTCATATCAACATAGTTCAAAATCGATGTTTCATAATTCGTAAGTCGAGTTCGATAAGCAACAGCTCAAAACAAACAGAATGGGGTTCATAGCAAAGGCTTAGGAAACCTTAATATAAAAGCTAATGAAAAGAAAACGTTATAAGGAACCTTAATCAAAAGGTCGAATATCTGTACCTTATTCCAAAGCAAATGACCACAAAGCGAAATAAAAAAGAAAAGGATTACTCCTTCTTCACGCATCCTATACACATTAACAATCGTACATGTTATTTATGATTCCATAATCGTCGAAATGATCTTTTAATATTTGGTGTTCATACTTAATGTATTCAGTGATCTTAATATTTTAGAGAGTTATGATTAAATGAGACTTAAGTGTTTTATAACCGATATTATAGATTAGGGTTCATTATGTCATTTATTAAAGTTTAGGGTTAAATGTGAAAATAGTTTAAAAGTCATAACTCACACATGAAATAACTAATTAATATAATTAGCTTCAAACCCTAATCAACTCTCATTTATGTTCTAGGGTTTTCTCAATCTTTTAATATCCCATTAATGCGTAATTACTTTATATGTTACGTCATTTAATGACTCATTAATTTAACCTAGCACATATGAAAAACAACCTTTCTTTTTATGCTTCACCATGTACGCACTCCCACATGCAAATTCCCAACTTAATCACCCGTTGTTTCTCGACTTAAAAGTCCATTCGTCATACACACACAAACACTTACCCTTTATACTCACATGACACGTTCACAAAACTCCACATGGTTCGGTTTATATATAGGGTTCGGCCTCCATGTTTTTTTACGCAAACCCTAGCTCATCTACGTATCTTACGTATTCAAGTTCACATGTTATATAAGGTCCGATTCATATATATGTGGTTCGGTTTCTTTTATCTTGACCTACTTAATAACCGTTCAACCAATAATGTATTACATAACATGCTCTTTAATATTTATAAGGTTCAATTCGTTATGTTGTTTTTGTTTCATACGGCTCGACCAAAAGAAAAAGAAACACAAGCTCGGCTAAACAAAACAAGATACGATATATATATTAACGTAAGGTGTATTAAAGGAAGACAATAGAACACGTTATACCTTAGCTCGTTGGAACAAAACTCTAGACACCAAGGGTGTTAGGCTTCGGCCGAATGAAAAAGAAAAAGGAAGAGGCAAAACTAGGGTTTCCAAATTGTGTTAATGTGTTGTATTTATAGTTAGCATAAATTGGTTCTAGGGCTTTTGAGGTATGTGGGCTTCGGCTTAAGTCCAACCGAACAAACAAACACACGGCCCAAGGGTTCTCTTGGACTCTCGGCTGGCAAAAGAAAACGAGCCCAGCATGGTTCACCAAATAAACGAAAACAAGGCCCAAACGAATGGCCCAACTATTTCATGAGACGTTTAACTTTCTTCGCATAAAGTCGATCACGTACACATATTCGTTAAGTTTTAGTTATTGATAAGTTAGGTTTTAATTTCGTTAAATGAATATAAATATCTTTTACACATTTTATAAATTTCGATTCCAAGGGTATTTTAGTCTTTATTCATGTTTTAGATTTTCAGGTTTTACAACTCTTCCCTTCTAAAAGAAGAATTTTCGTCCTCGAAAATTGAAATGAAACGAAATGAAAACGGAACGAAAACATACCAAACTATTCAAAGAAATGAGGGTAACTAGCTCAAGATCGACTCTCGGTTTCCCAAGTAGCCTCACGCTCCGGGTGATTTTTCCAAAGAATCTTAATGAACGGAATGACTTTGTTTCTCATGACTCTTTCTTGCCTATCTAAAATAGCTTCCGGTTCTTCAGATAAAGACATATCGGACTGAATTTGATCAAACGGATAAGAAGCAACGTGTAACGGATGATAGTTGATGAGTGCTTATTCACTCATCATTTTTACCCATCTAAGACCGCAAAAACGACCAAAAAACACCCAAATATGCTCAAAATGTGTTATAAATGTCCTCAGAGTATGTTTTATGTCTTTCAGGTACAAAGGATTGAAAACAGGGCAAAAACGGACTGAAATAAGCTCGGATTGGAAAGCCTGCTTTGCAGATGGAGCCAGAAGATGATTTTCTACATTTTCAGAGCCCGAGATACACATTTGGGAGTGAGCTTGGGGATCAGACGGAAAACCTAAACCTAAACCCAAATCATCATTCTACCCCTAAATCCGAAACCTTAAATTACCAAATTGCCCTTTTTATCAAAATCCAGATTACTCTTTTAAACCTTATTTTTATTTACAACAATTTTTTTTTTATCAAAACCAATTTTTATATAAAGTCTTCTTTCAAAAAAAAAAAAAAAAAATTCACTTAAATATTTTTATTAGTTTTAGAGTTACAAATACTTTTTAAAACAAAAGTAAACCCAAAAACCCACTTCATCCCTTCCTGTTTTTTCCCAAATCAGATAAAAAACCCAGCTGTGTTCCTCTTTTCCTTTGGCGCCAAAGAACCCAAACCAAGAACCCAGCCTTGTGTCCCTCGTCTTCTTCCCCAAACATCTATCTCTGGTCCCCAACCTACCCCACATCCCACATGACCTCTCAAAGGCCAGCTTGGCAATCCCATTCACCCCATTGGTATACAAAGATTGCACGGCCAAGATGTGTTTGAGTGGTGCCCAAGCTTAATGGATGGCTCGGATTGAACCAAAGAAACACAATGGCATCCAAGGCTCTTTTGTCTCACAAGAAAAGCACACAAGCAAAGCTTTTGAAGACCACTCTAGACTTAGTATAAATAGGATACCATTGTAAGCCTTGAAAGGCATTAGGTTTTAGTTAGTTTTAAAATTTAGTTTCTGTTTTTAAATTGTAATTCATCTTTTTAGTTAATGAAAAAGTTTTTTTATTTCAACCTTACTGCTTATTTTACTATTAAGAACTTTAGTGCTTATTAGCTTTTTGCCTTTAGTATCAGTTGTAAAAGCTCCATTTTAAGTTGTTTCAGTAAGTTTTATAAGTAAAAAATCCAAGTCTGCTTTTAAAAATTAATCTTCTAAGTTTAACACCCCATTAAGGGGTGTTTGGCACAACTCTCTTTTTAGTTAAAACTTGCTTTTTACCAAAAACTTAATTTAGATTAGCTTTAAATCATAGTTAGTAGTAGTTGTAAAGTAAATTTAATCACTTTTCAGTTAGTTTCAAAAGCTTTTGACTAGTTTCTAAAACATTTTCTTTAAAACTGTTTTATTAAGTAAAATAGAAAAAAATTAGATTAAGCTCCTTTAGTAGTTGTTTTTGCTTCAAAATAGTTCTAAATAGGATATTTCTCATGTTGCAAGTCTGGTCTTAGACTTTCCTTAGTAAAAAAAAACTCATTTTGACCCATTTTCAAAAAAAATATATATATTTAGCAAAAATTCACTTTTATTTTTGATTTTTAATTTGCTCATTATTAGTCCATATAGTCTGAAAATTGGTATGCTCAATCTTGGGTTGCTCATTTATCTAGTGCTTATTTTTGTGAATTTTTGTGATACCTTATGGATAGCTTTTTAGAGCTCCAAACAGTCCCCCTTAGGCTGTTTTACAGCAGCCCTACAGTCCCTTTGCAGCTTGTTTATAAGCTTTCCTTAGCCTCTTTCTAGGTCCCTAGTAGCTTTTTAGGTATCCCTCCATCCTTAGTTTGCATGTTTAGGTCCCCTGTAGAATTAGAATTAGATCTTGGAGCTTAAAATTAAGCTCTAAACAGCCACTCTAGCCTGTTTGGCTGCTGATGTCACAGCAGCTACTTTCCTTCACTTTTTAGCTTATTTGTTATGTGCTTCAGCTTATTTAGGTTTTATTTAGAGCTTATTAGTTATCTTAGGGTATTTTAGCTTTGAATCAGCTTATTAAATTCTTTTTGGTAGTAACTTATAGCTTTTTAGTCCATAGTATCCTTAGACCTTCATTTAGCTTAGTTTACATTCAAACTGCTTATTCTGCCCCCCCCCCTTTTTACTTGACTACTTTTTAGTTTTATCTAGCTTATTTTAGATTTAACATAGTGTAAAAGTGCTATTTTCCATTTTCCAAGTGCTTAATCATTGCTTTTAGCTAAAAAAAATCTGCCTAAGGGGTGTTGGTTTAATATTTGTTAACTGTTGTGGAAATAAGCTGTTTACAGCTTATTTACCAGGTTCTAAAAGTTGAGTTTTTGCAAAAAAGTACTTGTTTCCATCCCATATTCAAGTTTCAAAAGAAAAATCCAAAAAAAAAAATAAAAAAAAATAATTACAAAAAGGTGCCAAGCACCAAGTTCGAACCTGGGTCTCTTGCTTCACACACACACAACACACCACACATTACCAACTGCCCTTGGGTTTTTGACTGGTCATATCATGCAACATTAATTCCTTAACCACAAAAACAGTTCTTAGCTTATTTACTTATTTGGCTTTTTAATTGCTTATTTCAAAACGCAGTAGTGCACTTTTTTTATTTTTCTTTAATTAAGTATAATTCAAAGTATTTTTAGTAAATTTCTTAGATTTTTCCAAAAAAATTTTAGTATTTTTTAGATTAAATTAGATTAAATTAGTTTCCGTTTTTACGTTTTTAATTTAGAAATCCCTAGGATTAGTTTTAATTGCATTTTAGCGTTATGTTAGCTTTATTAGGGTTCCCCTAGCCTTAATTACTTTCCCGTTACTTAATTTGTAGATAACGTAATCAAAAACACAAAAAAACCCAAAACATCGAGCATTTTAATAACAAACCTAAAAACGTCACCGTCAATTCACACCTCGCTGGGAAACGACCCGGATATCCTTATCCGGTATCACATATCTCACTCACGGGATTTGATTGACTAACCTTTTTCCTAAGAGGTCTTCGATTTGATTCTCGTGTTTATTTTGATATTGATATTATTATACTATTTCATCCATACACACCAACCTTAAGCCCTGTACAACAAACCAATAGTTGTATCCCCTTAGGAGAGATACATGGAACACATCATGAACATGCGATAACTGAGGCGGAAGTGCTAACCGATACGAAACTTCTCCTATACGCTCCAGAATTTCAAACGGACCGATGAATCGAGGACTGAGCTTGCCCTTGATTCCAAAATGTTTCACACCTCTAAACGGCGAAACTTTCAAAAATACACGATCTCCAACCCGAAATTCTAAATCACGACGATGCTTGTCAGCATAACTTTTCTGGCGAGACCTAGCCTCCTTCAACTTTTCTCTAGCAACAGCTACTTTCTCATTCGTGATCTCAATCATTTCCAGACCTTCAATTAAGCGTTCACCTACTTCATCCCAACAAGTAGGTGATCTACATTTTCTCCCATAAAGAAGTTCAAACGGTACTGCCTTAATGCTAGCATGCCAACTGTTGTTGTATGCAAACTCTACTAAACACAAATACTCATCCCAGCTGCCCGTCCATTCTAAAGCACAAGCCCTTAGCATGTCCTCTAAGGTCTGAATAGTCCTCTCTGACTGACCATCTGTTTGAGGATGAAATGTCAGATGAAATTAAGTCGAGTACCCCAAGCTTTTTGCAAACCTTTCCAAACGGAAGTAAACGCGGATCTCTGTCGGACACAATAGATGCGGAGTACCATGAAGTCTAACGATCTCTTGCTGAAAAATTTCCGCCAATCTACCAATACCATAATCCTTTCTAATTGGTAAGAATGAGCAGATTTGGTTAGTCGATCAACAACTACCCAAATCGCATCATGCTTCTTCCGAGTAAGTGGTAGCCCAGTCACAAAATCCATAGATATCTTATCCCACTTCCATGTTGGAATATCCAATGGTCAGTAACAGTCCACTAGTCCTTTGGTGTTCAATCTTAACCTGCTGACAAATCATACACTTCGATACAAACGTCGCCACATCTTGCTTCATGCCATTCCACCAAAAGTATTGCTTCAAATCCCTATACATCTTGGTAGAACCAGGATGGATAGTGAAAGGAGAACTATGAGCTTCAGGCATAACTTTCTCGCGAAGTACCGGATCATTGGGAACACAAAGCCTATCTTCATACCATACTATTCCGTCATCATCAACCTTAAACTCCGTCTGCTTACCTTCTTCAACATTTTGCCCACGCCCACAGCCACCATCATCTTTCTGAGCTTCCTTAATTTGCAGTATAAGGTTCGACTCCACCTTCATACTAGCCCAATATCCATCAAAACCTCGTACGCACAACTCAACATCCAAATGCTCTAAGTCACGAAGAATCCTAGGTTCAATCTCAATACTTGCAAGAATGCCCGATTTCCGGCTAAGTGCGTCAGCAACTACATTAGCCTTACCGGGATGGTACTGAATGTTGGTGTCATAATCCTTAAGAAGTTCTAACCATCTTCTTTGTCTCATGTTAAGTTCTTTCGAAGTGAAAATATACTTGAGACTCTTATGGTCAGTGAAAATATCACACGTCTCTCCATACAAGTAATGTCTCCGGATCTTCAACGCGAACACCACTGCAGCTAACTCAAGGTCATGAGTTGGGTAATTCTCCTCATAAGGTTTTAGCGGCCTTGAAGCATAAGCTATTACCTTTCCATGTTGCATCAAAACACAGCCCAATCCTTTCTTAGATGCATCACTCAGAATTTGAAATCCTCCGAACTGCATGGAAGGGTCAAAATAGGCGGACACCAATCTCCGTTTTAACTCCTCAAAACTCTCTTCTCGTTCATCCGTCCATACAAACTTTTCTCCTTTCCTCATCAATTGGGTTAGGGGCAAAGCTAAACGAGAGAAACCTTCAACAAAACGTCGGTAGTAACCAACAAGTCCTAGAAAACTCCTAACCTCAGGCCACTGCCGTAGGTCTTGGCCATTTAGTGATAGCCTCAACTTTAGACGGATCCATGGTGATACCATCAACAGATACAATATGACCAAGGAAAACGACTTGTCTTAACCAAAACTCACACTTCGAAAATTTGGCGTACAACTTCTTCTTCCTCAGAATCTCCAAAACTATCCGGAGATGTTGCTCATGCTCTTCTTCAGACTTGGAGTAAACCAAAATGTCGTCGATGAAAACGATAACGAACTTATCGAGGAACTCATGGAAAACACGATTCATTAGGTCCATAAACACAGCAGACGCATTTGTCAAACCAAAAGGCATAACGAGGAATTCATAATGACCATATCTGTACGAAACGCAGGTCTTAGGAACATCTTGCTCCTCACACGTAGCCGGTGATAACCGATCTCGATCAATTTTAGAAAAGAACTTCGCTCCTTGCAGTTGATCAAACAAATCATCAATACGTGGCAGAGGATAACGATTTCGAATGGTAATACGGTTGAGTTCACGGTAGTCGATACATAGACGCATGCTTCCATCCTTCTTCTTCACAAACAAAACAGTTGCACCCCATGGAGAAACACTGGGTCGAATAAATCCATTTTCTATCATCTCTTGCAACTGCTCCTTCAACTCCTTCAGTTCTACAGGTGCCATACGATACGGAGCCTTCAAATCGGTTCAGCACTGGAATTAACTCAATGTTAAACTCAACTTCTCTAGCTGGGGGAAGACCAGGGAGTTCATCGGGAAAAACGTCGGTGAATTCACAAACAACAGAAAGGTTTTCAATGTTAGGACTCTCCAAAGATGTGTCCTTAACAGACGCCATAAAACCTTGGCACCCATGAGCAATCATAGTCCGTGCCTTCATAGCGGAAATGAGCTTAACAGATTTGAGGGGTTGAGAACCATAATAAACAAATTCAGGATGTTTTATGTCTCCAAAGATCACAGTTCTAGCATAGCAATCGATGGAAGCTCTATGATAAGCCAACCAATCCATGCCTAGAATGATATCAAAGTCGACCATATCGAGAGGATACAGATTTGCAGAGCGAACACGATCATCAAAACGAAGAGGGCACTTAACGTATTTATGATCAATGATCATGTGGTTTTCATAGGCGTAGAAATCGATAAGTGGTTTGCTAATGGTTTGGGAGTCATATTAAGTTTCTTAGCAAATGTGACAGATATAATGGAGTGTGTGGCACCGGTATCAAATAAAGCGAAGACAGAATAATCATCAATGAAAAGAGTGCCGTAATGGTACTGAAGTGTGCTCGCTGATTCCGAGTAGTAGCATAAACACGCCCAGTAGTAGGTGGCGGCTTGATGTAGTTTCCAGGAATCGCCGGGTTCTTCTTAGGGCAATCCTTGATCTTGTGAGTAGTGGAACCACAAGAGAAACATCCACCAGTGGCCTTGAAACACGGCCCCGGATGAGCCTTTCCACAAGTAGTACATAGAGGTGGGGGAGGCAAAACCTCAGCTGTCCTTTGTCGACCAGAAGATCCTGAAGCACGACCACTGATATGATCCTCGAGCTGACTGATCCTTGTTGTAACGCTGGTTATTGTTACCTTGGTTCTGACGATCATTTCCATTTCTACCAGCAGCTCTGCTATCCTCGACTCCTCGCCGGGCCTAGAGTCCACATTCCTTCCTGACCCCGATCAAAACTCCTATCCACTTGACCCCTCGAATCGTAACTCCTACCAGCATTTCCCTTATAATCACTACTTTGAGTCCTACCTTGAATCCGATCACCATCGCGGTTACGCTTGTTGGAACCCGAAACCTCATGAAAGATCTCAATGTTACGAGCTCGTCCATTGCAGGCCGACACATCGTCATACTCAATATTCAGCAGTCGGTCCAACACCCACTTCTTCAGCCCCCACTTGAAGTGCTTGGCTTGACGCCTACCATCTCCAGCAATCGTTCCCACAAAACTTACCAGCCTCATAAACCTGCCCATGTACTCATTGGAGTTCTCATGATCAAACTGGTAGATTGCCTGATAATCCTCTTATACCTTTTGCCGTGGGAAGTAACGGTTATAGAAGATAGTTCGAAACTCAGTCCAAGTACAAGTAACAGCAAAAGCATCTCCTCCTCTTGCCTGTTTGAGTGCCTTCCACCAATTCAAAGCATCACCCTCCAACTTAAATGTAGCCAAACGGGTCTTAAACTCGTCTCCACAACCCAACACTTCAAACAGCTTTTCTATGTGAGTGATCCAGTCCTCAGCCTCAGTGGGAGTAGCAGCAGTGCTAAAAGAAAGAGGCTTGAGCTTACCGAAATGCTCGAGCCAAGTGTGAATGCCGGTGGGTTGATTACCTCCACCACTACCCGAAGCACCAGTCTGATTACGAATGTTGTTGATCACCTGTGTCATCATCTCAGGTGTGGTAAGACCAGGGAAAAGAGTGTTGAGAGCATTAGCAATCGCAGTATCCAAGTTAGGAGCATCATCGTCTCCATCCAAGTTACCGTTACGACGAGTTTGAACCATCTGAACGATATTCAAACGAATAGCAAAATGAACAAAGGTGAGATACGAAATGGAAGTTCGCAGAAGGAAACCTAAAGTCTACCCAATCCTCACAGGTCATAGCCTAAGCTCTAAGGGTCTCAAAACCTAGGGTCCATATGTCACGTGTCCCGACTACAAGTCGTAAACCTGGGCTCTGATGCCATAAATTGTAACGCCCCGACAAGGGTAAAGGAATCACAAATAATGGTGTCATATCAAAGCAAACATAAATATCCAAAAGAAGTCTTAACATAAATGCGGAAAAATTCAAGTCAACATGACTTCAATACATAGGTCCCAGCGGAAAATAAACTCCAACAAAATATCTGAAATAATGAAGTCTTAAATGGCATCATAGGATCAAAGCTAAATATCTCTAAGGTAAGTCCACTCATGCACTCATCCCAAAGCAAAACCCAGCTCCAAATGCTTAGATACCTGTCGCGGAAGAAAAGAAATGCGGCTGAGCTTCAAAAGCTCAGTGAACAGATATAAAAGCAAAGCGAATACGAAACGATATCGAATACGAAATATAACGAACGAAAAATGGCAAAATCATAATCATTTTGAAAGTATAAATCAGAATTATCGAATAAAGTTTATAGTTAACTACCACGAGCCCAGAAACAAATATCAGATCATAATCATATTCACATAAGGCAACATTTGTAGGGAGACCTACCAGAGTTATGAAGGACGTGCATGCACGCAATCAATCATCGATAACAGATAACATATAACAGATAACAGATAACAGATCTAGGATGCATCCATACGCCCCAAAGACAGATATTGGTCATATAACATAATTT
Source organism: Chrysanthemum makinoi (assembly GCA_910596185.1). Taxonomy (NCBI): domain Eukaryota; kingdom Viridiplantae; phylum Streptophyta; class Magnoliopsida; order Asterales; family Asteraceae; genus Chrysanthemum; species Chrysanthemum makinoi. Next base: position 327,490,293 of record OU343225.1, on the reverse strand, counting down.
GAGCTCATAACAGATAACAAATAAGGGACGTGGCGTAACATCACTCTACCGCCTAGAGTCATGTCGAGGTGCATCACGACACGGACATGGAACCCCCATGACTAGTGAAATATTTGGCTCGGGAGTCAAACTATCTTAGGTCAAATCGTAATGTCAAACCGACACAGATCATACTTTATCATAAGGTTAATCATATTTCCAAAATCAGAGTTTTCATATCAACATAGTTCAAAATCGGATGTTTCATAATTCAGAAATCAGAGTTCAGATAAGCAACAGCTCAAACAAACAGAATGGGGTTCATAGCAAAGGCTTAGGAAACCTTAATATAAAAGCTAATGAAAAGAAAACGTTATAAGGAGCCTTTACTGAAAAGGTCAGAATATCTGTACCTTATTCCAAAGCAAATGACCACAAAGCAGAAATACGAAAAGCAAAGGATTACTCATTCTTCACAGATCCTATACACATTAACGGTCGTACATGTTATTTATGATTCCATAATCGTCGAAATGATCTTTTAATATTTGGTGTTCATACTTAATGTATTCAGTGATCTTAATATTTTAGAGAGTTATGATTAAATGAGACTTAAGTGTTTTATAACCGATATTATAGATTAGGGTTCATTATGTCATTTATTAAAGTTTAGGGTTAAATGTGAAAATAGTTTAAAAGTCATAACTCACACATGAAATAACGAATTAATATAATTAGCTTCAAACCCTAATCAACTCTCATTTATGTTCTAGGGTTTTCTCAATCTTTTAATATCCCATTAATGCGTAATTACTTTATATGTTACGTCATTTAATGACTCATTAATTTAACCTAGCACATATGAAAAACAACCTTTCTTTTTATGCTTCACCATGTACGCACTCCCACATGCAAATTCCCAACTTAATCACCTGTTGTTTCTCGACTTAAAAGTCCATTCGTCATACACACACAAACACTTACCCTTTATACTCACATGACACGTTCACAAAACTCCACATGGTTCGGATTATATATAGGGTTCGGCCTCCATGTTTTTTTTTACGCAAACCCTAGCTCATCTACGTATCTTACGTATTCAAGTTTACATGTTATATAAGGTCCGATTCATATATATGTGGTTCGGTTTCTTTTATCTTGACCTACTTAATAACCGGTTCAACCAATACGTATTACATAACATGCTCTTTAATATTTATAAGGTTCAAGTCGTTATGTTGTTTTTGTTTCATACGGCTCGACCAAAAGAAAAAGAAACACAAGCTCGGCTAAACAAAACAAGATAATGATATATATATTAACGTAAGGTGTATTAAAGGAAGACAATAGAACACGTTATACCTTAACTCGTTGGAACAAAAATCTCGACACCAAGGGTGTTAGGCTTCGGCCGAATGAAAAAGAAAAAGGAAGAGGCAAAACTAGGGTTTCCAAATTGTGTTAATGTGTTGTATTTATAGTTAGCATAAATTGGTTCTAGGGCTTTTGAGGTATGTGGGCTTCGGCTTAAGTCCAACCGAACAAACAAAACACACGCCAAGGGTTCTCTTGGACTCTCGGCTGGCAAAAGAAAACGAGCCCAGCATGGTTCACCAAATAAACGAAAACAAGGCCCAAACGAATGGCCCAACTATTTCGCGAGACGTTTAACTTTCATCGTACAAAGTCGATCACGTACACATATTCGTTAAGTTTTAGTTATTGATAAGTTAGGTTTTAATTTCGTTAAATGAATATAAATATCTTTTACATATTTTATAAATTTCGATTCCAAGGGTATTTTAGTCTTTATTCATGTTTTAGATTTTCAGGTTTTACATCTTTTACTCAAACAAACAAAGTTACTATTGTAACAATGTTGTTTAATAATCATTGAAACAATTTTGGTCTTCATCTTCAAAACTTGAAGTGTCTAAACAGTATGCATTATAAACAAAGGAGTAAATTGCATAAATCGTACTTAAGATTTGGCCAAATTGCAAGTTTTGTCCTGAATAGTTTGAAAGTGCAGAGATCGTCCTTTTTTTAAACTTTTTTTGGAAAATTTTGGCCCTAAATAGGGACCAAACAGTTCTTGAGTCTTAACTATCATCACTTATTCACTTTGGTAATTACTATTCATTATTCAAATTGGGCGTAACCTACTGTAAATTTCATTATATCCAACTCCAATTCTATCATATATTGTAATACCTGGAATTTCTAAAGTTCACAAAAAGACCAAAATACCCCTACAATCAAAAAGTATGAATAATTAGTTTAAAGAATACCAAATAAGCTATGTAAATTCAGAAAATTATTAAGAAATATCACACATGATCCAAAAAAATATTAAACACTTTGAAAAAGGTAATTTTATAGTTTATGATTTTATAAAATTCGTTTTGTATTGTACTAATTAGCCGTATATATTTAAATTGTTTTATAAAAGAATTTAATTAATAAAAGCCCAATATAAATTTATATTATTAAGAGACCATTTATTTTAAGTCCAATACATTATGAAGCCCACAAGAAAAAATTGAAAAAGTATATATATACATATATTCGGTTCACATTTATCCCTAATAACCGATTAATCACAAACCGACTTCAAAACCCTTCACAATTCGATTTCCAGTTTCCAGAGCTTGAGACCATTTTTCTTGGACAAGATTGAAGGTAAAGAAGATGGGAAAAATAGTGTTCGAAGTCCTAAGTTGCTGTTGTAGTCGTGGTTAGTTTTTGGAACAAATAGGGTTTCGACAAGTGGTGTTTTTGTGCTTCTTTTGTTTTAACGATCCAAGCTCATCAAGGGTAAGTTCCTAATGTTGATTTCAGTCCTATAAGTTATATATAACACATAAAAATTGGCCATGCATGTTTAATATGTCGTATGGAATTATTTGGAATCCAAAACCCTAAAATCGTATAAAAATAACGAATGGGTGTATAATAATTTTAGAGACCATGATTTGATTTTTCCAGAAGCTATTACATGATATAAGACCTGAATAAAATACATATTTGTGAATTCGAAGGTTGTATGAATTGTTGTGAGTTTTAGGGTTCGATTAAACATGGAAAAAGGAAGGTTTTTAAAAGGACCGATTAGGGTTTTGCATAAACTAGGTTTTTCTTGTAATCATTGAAGGTAATTAATGAAGTAGTAATGATGAGATAATGATTGGTTAAACTTAGGTTTAGGATTTGTACTTGAATTATGTCTTTTCGGTCCTAAATAAAAGTTTTGGGTTGGTTTTGTTAATTATGAAACTTAAAGGTTATTTTTGGGAACAGTAAAATACTTGTACTAAACGTATAAAAATAAGTGTGGGGGTTAAACATGTAATTTTGGATATTTAAAGGGCTATTCGAGTTGTATTTAAATTATTAGGGTACGTTTGGTAAATTCTAAAACCTTTGGGTTAAAAGTGTAAAATCTGATAAAGTAAGGTGAGATTGTGAACTTAGAGATGTCAAGGGTGTAATTTGTAATTCTGAGTAATTATGGGTTCAACAAGTGTAAATTGATTTTTGTAGAGACACGCATGAGTTGAGTTAATTTCGGTTTGTTATCATTTACGTTCTAGGTTAAATTGGGAAATCATTAAAAGAAGTAATATGTGAATTTAATGCGTATTTAGTAATATTTAAAGAGTATGGGAAACCCTAGAACCTAAATAGGAAGTTGATGAATTAATGAGGAATACCCTAAAATGTTGTAATTTCGTCTGTCATTAAAATGAGAATATTCTGACAACTCTAAAAGTATTAATGCGATAAATCCGTTATAATATTAATGATGCTAATAAATATTAAATAAATCATAATCCGTGTAGATTCGTTGAAGGAGACGCGACGTTACATCTTCGTATTCGTTCATTCGTTGCTTTTCTCTCACTTGCTTTAAGGTACGGATATTCTGTCTTACTTTAAGACACTTAGGTTATCGTACAGATATTCGACCTTTTAGTGAAGGTTCATTATGATGTTCTTTTCGTTCGCTTTTCTATTTCACTTATTAGGACTCCCAATGCCATTGCTATGAACCCTTTTTCTTGAATGTTTGATCTGCTACTTATCTCAATTTATGTTCTAGTGAACTATGCAATATCTGGTGTGAACTTATGTTAGGAAGATTTTGATATGCACATCTGTTCAACTTTGCTATGGTTGATTATGAACTTCAATATGAACTTCGCTATGAATATATGACATGCCACTATGACATGAATTTATGATTTCTGAATATCTGAATATGAACCTTATGATATGAACTATCTGATAAGTTATCTGTGACCTTTATGATGAATTATGATCTGTGTCATTTATGACAACCTGTTTGACCTAAGTTTAGTTTGACACCCGAGCCAAATATTTAACTAGTCATGGGGTTCCATGTCCGTGTCGTGATGCACCTCTGACATGACTCTAGGGCAAGTAGAGTGATGTTCTCCACGTCCCCTTTCTGTTATCTGTTTATGAGCTCGCTATATATTATATGGCCACTATCTGTCTGTGGGGCGTATGGATGCATCCTAGATCTGTTATCTGTTATCGATATGTTTTCGGTGAATGATGTCGTGTGCAATACGCGTCTTCACAAATTCTAGGAGCTAGCTACTCCATTTGTTATTGAGGTCTCCCCTCATATTATATATGGTATTCGAGGTCACCCCCCGAATACAATGGTTACTTATGATATGTTATATCTGATATGTTTCTGGGCTCGTGGTAGTTGACTAAATCTTTATCTGTTACTTCTGTGTTAAGTATTCTGTATGATTCGGTATTTCGAGTGTTTATATTTTGTATTCTGAGATGATATGTTATAGAATGTGCTTATGACGTATTTGTTTAAGTGATTATTAGTTGCCATGCTAGGACAGGATTAATACGTTAAAATATGATTCGTATATCTGATATTATGATTTGTTATCGTTACGTGAATGTGTTGATCTGCGAGATTAATGTGCTAGTGTATAATTGAGTATTTTGAAGGTTAATTATCTGTCTGCATATGTGACCTGCCATGTTAAAACTCTGCTAAGGTTAGGATTTGATATGAGAACTGGTTTAGCTATATTGTCTGCCATTTCCGCTGCTACAATATTGCATTAAGTGTATTAAATGTTGATTAATTGATTTGTATGAATGCCATGTTTATTTGTTTAGAAGTGTTTTCCGTTAGTCTCTAGACATTTCGTTTGGCTTATACGTAATCTGTTATTTGATATGTTATGTGTTTGGTTGTTCTGATGTGTTTGTGTCTGTGTCATTAATGTGCTATGTGATGTCTAAACTGTTATGGTTGTTTGGATTTCTGTATATTTGTGCTTCCGCAGAATCCTAAAAGATCCTTCGTCATTACTTCATTTTATTTTCGTTATTCGTATATTAGTTTTGTTTTAGCTTTTGTTTCTGTTATATCCGTTCACTGGGCTTTGTAAGCTCAGCCGCACTTTTCTTTTCCTGCGGCAGGTATTTAGCATTCAAGATGAGCTTATGGGATAGCTGATCTGGGTTGAGAGTAGAGTTGAGAGCAAGACTTTACCATAGAGATCTTAGATTTATTTTGGAAGATTAGTTATTTATGTTTTCTTTTTGAATATTTTGTAAAGGCTTCCGCTATTGAATAGTATTTAAAGTTCTGATATGAAACCGTATTGTGATATCTTTACCCTTGTCGGGTCGGGGTGTTACAATTTATGGTATCAGAGCTCTAGGTTTTAGGACCCTTAGAGCTTAGGCTATGACCTGTGAGAAGTGGGTAGACATTAGGTTTCCGTCTGTTCAGAAATTTTTCGATTCCTTTTGATGGTCGTCGATTTGACTTCGATATCCTTTTGCCTTCACTGAATTGGCCCTCCTTTGTTCGCATCGAATTTTGTTATTTTGTTTTCGCTCGTCCGTTTGTCGATCGTTAGATGGAGACTACCCGTGGAGCCGAAGAAGATGGTGCCGACCGTGTTGCCGCGACGGTTCCTGTGCTGGAGAGGTTCGTGAAGCGAAGCCACACGACCGCCGTGCTGTCGGAGACATCTGGATGTTGTTGGAGGAAGTTGGATGGACCAACCAAAGGCGCAAGAGACGGAGACAAGATTCAACCGGTGGTTGAGAAGATTCATCTACTTCATATGATTTGGGCGCGACTTATGTCACTCTGATTCGTTTGTCATGCGTTTCAAGACGGTTTGATATTCGATAAGTGATTCGATCTGTATTGCTTTTCTCCGATTTGTTCGGAACTCGGTGTGAATCGTGAAGTTTTATCGTTTAGCATTCTGGTATATCTCAGCTTTTCTTCCTAGATCGTAAGTAATAAGTCATGAGGAAGAATACGAGGTGGACTCGGATTTAGAATCTACGGCTACTGGTAGGTTTAATCCGACACAAGAATAGGAATTTCGCTTCTGATTAGTTGCCCTCCTTATGAGAAATTTCTGACATTTGATTTTGAGTTAGGTTCTTTTGTTTTCATTTTGACGTTTGAATCTCGGATTATTAAATTTCATTTTGGGAATTCATCTTATGTCGACTTTGCAAATTTTGTTTGATGGATGGAAATAAAACAAAATTTTGAAAGTATAATTCCTGTCTGTGGGTTCTTTCTGATAGATCCGTTAAGTTTCTGTTAGTCCTTATAAGTTTTGTCAGCTATTTTATTTTCGTAATGTAATTGTTTCATTTTACTGTTTGAATGAAGTATGGCCATCATGATGGTATACTCATGAGTATCTGGTTTGTTATAGTATGTTACTTGCTATTTGAGTGTTATCTGTATGTGGTATGTTATTAGCTATGTGTTTTGTCATGACCCGAGACCGAATATAATGACAATAAGAACTTGTTATGTGATGCAAGTATTATGACGCCTGATCAACGTAATAATACCGAGATCATATAATCTGAACTTATTGAAGGTATACGACGTCTGGGAAATGCCTGTAGTTGATATGTGATAGACTTTGACTTGTATCTGTTATTTGGTGCTTCTCATGTTCGTTTGAAATTTCGTACCTAATTGTGAGATCTGTAGTAGATATCTGTTACGTGTAAGTTTTGTACGTTTGGAATCCGAAGTTGTTATGACCATCGAACCTATAGATTGCTATGACCACCTTAACCTTATGTGTCTCCCCATATTTCTGCGACTATTGAAGCCGATAGGATTTATTTCGTCTATGCATATGATGTCCTCATCATTAGATATCTGGATAAGTCAGAATTTGTCGTTTGATTTTCTGCGTCTCATCTGTTCTCCGCCATTGTTCTGATGAGTAAATAATTATCTATTATAAGTATTTGAATATTGATTTGATTTCTGAATAAGTAAGAGTTCAAATATTCTGATAAGAAATCCATTTGTTCTGAGATAAGATTAACGTTCGATATATTCCTAGAAATTCTGAAATCCGATTCGTTTTCTGTTCTGTTCCGTCTTGTCCAATTTCGAGGACGAAATTTTCTTTTAGAGGGGAAGAATTGTAATACCTGGAATTTCTAAAGTTCACAAAAAGACCAAAATACCCCTACAATCAAAAAGTATGAATAATTAGTTTAAAGAATACCAAATAAGCTATGTAAATTCAGAAAATTATTAAGAAATATCACACATGATCCAAACAAATATTAAACACTTTGAAAAAGGTAATTTTATAGTTTATGATTTTATAAAATTCGTTTTGTATTGTACTAATTAGCCGTATATATTTAAATTGTTTTATAAAAGAATTTAATTAATAAAAGCCCAATATAAATTTATATTATTAAGAGTCCATTTATTTTAAGTCCAATACATTATAAAGCCCACAAGAAAAATTGGAAAAGTATATATATACATATATTCGGTTCACATTTATCCCTAATAACCGATTAATCACAAACCGACTTCAAAACCCTTCACAATTCGATTTCCAGTTTCCAGAGCTTGAGACCATTTTTCTTGGACAAGATTGAAGGTAAAGAAGATGGGAAAAATAGTGTTCGAAGTCCTAAGTTGCTGTTGTAGTCGTGGTTAGTTTTTGGAACAAATAGGGTTTCGACAAGTGGTGTTTTTGTGCTTCTTTTGTTTTAACGATCCAAGCTCATCAAGGGTAAGTTCCTAATGTTGATTTCAGTCCTATAAGTTATATATAACACATAAAAATTGGCCATGCATGTTTAATATGTCGTATGGAATTATTTGGAATCCAAAACCCTAAAATCGTATAAAAATAACGAATGGGTGTATAATAATTTTAGAGACCATGATTTGATTTTTCCAGAAGCTATTACATGATATAAGACCTGAATAAAATACATATTTGTGAATTCGAAGGTTGTATGAATTGTTGTGAGTTTTAGGGTTCGATTAAACATGGAAAAAGGAAGGTTTTTAAAAGGACCGATTAGGGTTTTGCATAAACTAGGTTTTTCTTGTAATCATTGAAGGTAATTAATGAAGTAGTAATGATGAGATAATGATTGGTTAAACTTAGGTTTAGGATTTGTACTTGAATTATGTCTTTTCGGTCCTAAATAAAAGTTTTGGGTTGTTTTGTTAATTATGAAACTTAAAGGTTATTTTTGGGAACAGTAAAATACTTGTACTAAACGTATAAAAATAAGTGTGGGGGTTAAACATGTAATTTTGGATATTTAAAGGGCTATTCGAGTTGTATTTAAATTATTAGGGTACGTTTTGTAAATTCTAAAACCTTTGGGTTAAAAGTGTAAAATCTGATAAAGTAAGGTGAGATTGTGAACTTAGAGATGTCAAGGGTGTAATTTGTAATTCTGAGTAATTATGGGTTCAACAAGTGTAAATTGATTTTTGTAGAGACACGCATGAGTTGAGTTAATTTCGGTTTGTTATCATTTACGTTCTAGGTTAAATTGGGAAATCATTAAAAGAAGTAATATGTGAATTTAATGCGTATTTAGTAATATTTAAAGAGTATGGGAAACCCTAGAACCTAAATAGGAAGTTGATGAATTAATGAGGAATACCCTAAAATGTTGTAATTTCGTCTGTCATTAAAATGAGAATATTCTGACAACTCTAAAAGTATTAATGCGATAAATCCGTTATAATATTAATGATGCTAATAAATATTAAATAAATCATAATCCGTGTAGATTCGTTGAAGGAGACGCGACGTTACATCTTCGTATTCGTTCATTCGTTGCTTTTCTCTCACTTGCTTTAAGGTACGGATATTCTGTCTTACTTTAAGACACTTAGGTTATCGTACAGATATTCTGACCTTTTTAGTGAAGGTTCATTATGATGTTCTTTTCGTTCGCTTTTCTATTTCACTTATTAGGATTCCCAATGCCATTGCTATGAACCCTTTCTTGAATGTTTGATCTGTTACTTATCTGAATTTATGTTCTAGTGAACTATGCAATATCTGATGTGAACTTATGTTAGGAAGATTTTGATATGCACATCTGTTCAACTTTGCTATGGTTGATTATGAACTTCTGCTTATGAATATATGACATGCCACTATGACATGAATTTATGATTTATGAATATCTGAATATGAACCTTATGATATGAACTATCTGATAAGTTATCTGTGACCTTTATGATGAATTATGATCTGTGTCATTTATGACAACCTGTTTGACCTAAGTTTAGTTTGACACCCGAGCCAAATATTTAACTAGTCATGGGGGTTCCATGTCCGTGTCAGTGATGCACCTCTGACATGACTCTAGGCAGGTAGAGTGATGTTCGCCACGTCCCTTTCTGTTATCCGTTTATGAGCTCGCTATATATTATATGGCCACTATCCGTCTGTGGGCGTATGGATGCATCCTAGACTGTTATCTGTTATCTGCTATGTTTTCTGGTGAATGATGTCGTGTGCAATACGCGTCTTCACAAATTCCGGGAGCTAGCTACTCCATTTGTTATTGAGGTCTCCCCTCATATTATATATGGTATTCCGAGGTCACCCTCCAATACAATGGTTACTTATGATATGTTATATCCGATATGTTTCTGGCTCGTGGTAGTTGACTAAATCTTTATCTTACTTCGTGTTAAGTATTCCAGTATGATTCGGTATTTCGAGTGTTTATATTTTGTATTCTGAGATGATATGTTATAGAATGTGCTTATGACGTATTTGTTTAAGTGATTATTAGTTGCCATGCTAGGACAGGATTAATACGTTAAAATATGATTCGTATATCTGATATTATGATTTGTTATCGTTACGTGAATGTGTTGATCTGCGAGATTAATGTGCTAGTGTATAATTGAGTATTTTGAAGGTTAATTATCTGTCGCATATGTGACCGCCATGTTAAAACTTGCTAAGGTTAAGATTTGATATGAGAACTGGTTTAGCTATATTGTCTGCCATTTCCGCTGCTACAATATTGCATTAAGTGTATTAAATGTTGATTAATTGATTTGTATGAATGCCATGTTTATTTGTTTAGAAGTGTTTTCCGTTAGTCTCTAGACATTTCGTTTGGCTTATACGTAATCTGTTATTTGATATGTTATGTGTTTGGTTGTTCTGATGTGTTTGTGTCTGTGTCATTAATGTGCTATGTGATGTCTAAACTGTTATGTGGTTGTTTGGATTTCTGTATATTTGTGCTTCCGCAGAATCCTAAAAGATCCTTCACATTACTTCATTTTATTTTCGTTATTCGTATATTAGTTTTGTTTTAGCTTTTGTTTCTGTTATATCCGTTCACTGGGCTTTGTAAGCTCAGCCGCACTTTTCTTTTCCTGCGGCAGGTATTTAGCATTCAAGATGAGCTTATGGGATAGCTGATCTGGGTTGAGAGTAGAGTTGAGAGCAAGACTTTACCATAGAGATCTTAGATTTATTTTGGAAGATTAGTTATTTATGTTTTCTTTTTGAATATTTTGTAAAGGCTTCCGCTATTGAATAATATTTAAAGTTCTGATATGAAACCGTATTGTGATATCTTTACCCTTGTCGGGTCGGGGTGTTACATATATACTCATTTCATGACTTCAAATTTATCATAAATTATTGAAAATGATCCACCAAATACTTATAGTGCACTTAGATTGACAGTTCAAAATACACCAATAGATCGTTATATATTTCAAAAAACCTCCATAAGGTAAATACTCATAATTAAGACCAAATGTCGACTAAACTATATCATCTAAAATATCTTCAAAAGTTTCAGCCAAATCATTCAAGTCTAATACAGATGCGACTGAAAACCATTCAATATCATAAAACACCAACAATAGATATTCGACAACAAGGATATTCGATCAACGACATCAACAAACACCAAAATAAAAAATAAAAAAAAATAATAAATAAACACGCCAACATAATAACCTAAAAATATCCCAACCAACCAAAATTCATTATCTTAAATAGCTTAAACCAAATGCAAAGAGCTCCTACACAATAAAAGTTAAAGCAATTCGCATATGGAAGACATAAAACAAGAAAGCACCATCAAAAGCCAACAAATTGATACGATGATATGGGGAGAACCGGTCTTAAACTACAATATTAGTATGATATTAATGGATGAAGAGGCAAGAGTAGAGCCAGAAAGTTATGACCAGGGGGAAACTTTGATAATTTCTAGAAACTACACTACTAATCAGTTTGCTAGGGGGTAAATTAGAAAAATAGCCGGATATTTTAAAATTTTTAAACTACAAATTTTCTCGCTCGGGAGCACGTGCCCACCCTACCCCCTCTTGTCTTCACGAGTGTGAAGAGGTATGCATTTAAATTTTCATATATATTAGTAATGTAATTAAACACGTTACTTCTTACACAAAATTATAGGGTATAAAAATTCATGCATGCTCAAATTTTTATAGTATATTTAAGACTTCATTTCAGAAACAAATAAAAGAAGGAGCACAACTTATTATAAGTGACTTTAAGTGTGTGACCAACAAAGCATCAATGAGGCTAACAGAACACGACGAAAAAATATACTTAAGAAAAGATACTTATGTTACACTTATAGACGACTTCGAAAGCACGAGTGATAGTTCGATAAGATTATAACAGCCATCAAATATGAGGATTAGAAGTGCCACATCGAACAATACCTACAAAGAACCACAAACATCGACGTATATTTGATCGGGGATGAATGTCATTAGAGTAAATGTTATAAACATCACAAAAATAGTACTCCCTCCGTCCCTAAATAAGTGTCAAGTTTGACTTTTCAGAGTCAAACTGGTTCAACTTTGACCGTAAATATTTTTTTTGTGTGTTATATAATACTTGATGAAAAACTATACCAATGAAAAATACACTTAAAACCCAATACATTCATATATTTTGCATCAAGTATTATATAACACCCGCAAAAATAGATAAGGTAAAAGTTGATCCAGTTTAACTCTGAAAAGTCAAACTGGACACTTATTTAGAGACAGATCTAATATGATTTAGTAGATATGTGCATTTGATCTTTTACCACAATACTTCAACATAACTAAAAACCATAATTATAACTTATAAACAAATTTAGTATTAACAAATTTAAAAAGAAAAAACCCCGTTTCTTTCTTTTTAAATCTTTCATCCACAACTCTTTTTGTAAATGGAACATTCGAAGCGAAAATGAATTCAAATTCTACGAGGTTATTTTTTAATCATCAAAGAGTTAGAAAATTTGTCACCCGGCGGAGGGTATGTGTGAGAACATGCGAGAAGTTGTAATCTAAGCAAAATCTATCCCAAAATCCGTGTGTGCATAGGAATCTACAAAAAGAAAAAGAAATTAAATAGTACTACTATCTAAAGCTAAAGTATAATTACAAATTTTAAGTTTTTATTATCACAATAAATTATAGTAAATAATACATTTTTGATTTAAAGAAAAAATAATCAATTGTAACCAAACACAAAAAAACTCTTGAAATGAATTTATTGCAACCAAAAGCGTGAAAAATTAGTTTTAGCCAAACATACAAAATAAACAGAAAATATAAAATTGTAAATACACGTCATTATGTTGAGAATTTATATTAAAATTCAAAAGCAGATAAATCTATAAACATTTAACATTAGTGTTCTTTATTGTCTCTCAACCATCTATATTCCAACATAAGATTAAACTATTATTTACCTAAATAATCGATGCAAAAACGTAACAAACGATATGAAAACTTGGTTTATAAAGTTTTGTGATTAAACATTTATAAAATATATACATGAACCCTTAATACGTCAGCCAAAAATAATTATAATCCAAAATAAGAACCTTAATGAAAAAAACACAAAAATTACGATTATTCAAAAAATTAGAAAAAATCCCGTGTGTGCACGGGCATTATAACTAGTTTTAAATGTAAAGAATTACTTCCATTCTACCATATTTTCAAACATCCATCATCCACATAGTTAAATCTACCCATTTAAAAAATATAGAGTAAACTACACCGTTCGTCCTTGTGGTTTGCGTTGACCGACGAGTTTCGTCCTTTGACCGAAAAAAATTCACCGTTCGTCTTTAAATGCGAAACGTTATCCACTGTTGGTCCTTTGCTTTAACGGAGCACGTTAACAGTTGTTAAGTCACTCTAGTTGACACCCAACTGAGGGTATAATAGTAATTTGCTATATTCTTTTTATTTTTAACTAATGTTTGACTGCACCATTAAAAGCTTTGACTTGTCACCATATTTGCTCACCTTCAATCTAGTAACAGTAACCATAGCCTCCACCCACCATCCAACAACCACCATATTTATCTCCAAAATCCTACCACTGCCACATTCATCTCCAAAAACCAATCATCCCCATCTCATTTAAACATTACAATCATTTTCACATTCACCATAATCTACACATTCATTATCAAATTAAAACACCCAATTCAAAAATTAAATGCCCACCATTAGATGCTGTACATTCATTATCAAATTAAAACACCTAATTCATAAATCAAATGTCCACCACTCTTGGCTCTTGTTCTTTATATATACTTACCTTTTGTAGTTAGACTTCTCTAATGGCATACCTAAAAGAACGCCTACTCCCACCAAGACCTGCTTCAGCTGCAAACCATTTTTAATGGCATACCTAAAAGAACGCCTACTCCCATCAAGTCTGGATGTTACCCTTCTTGGTGGATCAAGGCCTGAATGCTCGAGTCCTGGTGGACAGACGGGTGGGAATCGAGGTACCAAGAATTGACCACGATGGCTCCTTCACTAAGGACTCGGTGGCAAAATCACTGATTTCGGTTGTCCTTGTTGACGAAGGGAATATCTTCAAGGAAAATGCGACAGCGTTGAGTCAAACATTTGGTGACAAAAGGTTACACAAGAATTATGTAGATGCCTTTGTGGACTATCTAAAAAAGCAAAGGATTAAAATCAAGTCTGGATGAGACCAGTGTTGTTATGGTGCTTGTAGGTGTGCATATCTTTTTTTTTTTTTTTTTTTTTGTATATTTTTGTTGGTTGATGCCACTGTAAAAGATTGATAAGTGATAAAAAAAAGATACTGTAAATAATTGTTTAAAGCTATTGATTTGGTGATGGTGATTGGTGATATGGATAGAAGTTTTAAGCTGGGGTGAATTTTATTTTGACTTTTATGATGTACTTGGGGATATTGGTGTGTGAAGATGAAGATAAAATTGGTCGGTGATGATGGATGAAGATAAAAGATGAGTTATGAAGATGAAGTAGTGAGAGAAATTAAAAGTATTGTTGAGACTATTGAGTGGGGAAGATGAGTAGAGAAAGAAAAGATAAAAAGACAAAAATACCTTTACATTTGTAGACTTAACGATCGTTAGTGTGTTCCGTTAAAGCAAAGGACCAACGGTGGATAACGTTTCGTATTTAAGGACGAACGGTGAATTTTTTTTGGTCAAAGGACGAAACTCGTCGGTCAACGCAAACCACAAGGACGAACGGTGTAGTAAACACTAACTCATTTGTCTTTTTTCGTGTTCAAAAAACACGAATATTTATTGTTCACAGTAAACACTAACTCATTTGTCTTTTTTCCAACTATTTAATAAATAATTATTGTTGCAATTTACTTTAGGGTGCGTTTGGTTGGAGGAGGTAGGGTTAGGATTTGGGATTGATGCCAAAAAAATGTTATTTGGTATGTTTGTGTGGGTCCTACAAGTGGGGATGAGTCCCAAATATTTGTCCATGTGTTAAATCCTTCCACTTTGCCAACTTTTTTGTTATATTAGAGTATCATTTATCATTGATCTATCTTATATATCAACCATTCATATTTGATTTTATTTTTATTTTTACAATAATGATATTTTTAAATTTATAAATTATACTGGTTTATAACATATATAATATATTATTTAATTATATTTTTCTCTCCCCTCATTTAATTTAAACCTATACTTAAATCCAAATCCAAATCCTAATTAAAATCTAAATTCTAATACTAAACTCATCTACGAACTAAATTGGCCCTTAATAAATTAGGTTTGGTCCAATGGTTATTGAATGTTCATTTAAAATGTATTAGGCTTGAGCCAAATTCAAATCTTGCCGATCCTCTCTAAAAAATTATTATTATTATTATTATTATTATTATTAGACTAAAATACACCGTTGGTCCCTAAACTTGTTGTTGCGCATCGCGATGGGACAAACTTGGGCTTTTTCATCGTCCGGAGTCCCTTTACCAAGTTTCATACTCTTAACTGGTCATTTGACCATATTTTCGTTAGTCAAGGACGTCAGTTGCTGTTTGATTTGTCGTTAGCCCAAGGGCACAATTGTCATTTCTTTATTTCAATTAAAAATTTCTTAATTATTACCACATGTAATGTAACCCTCTTCCCGCCCCATAAACACATAGTCTGTATTATTTTTCGTCCCAGAACTTTCGTTACAAGAATTATCAAAATTCACAAACCCTAATTGCATGTCACAAAACCCCTCTTTATCAATCATAAAACCGAAACATGGACTTTACTCTATGGAAAGTAAAAAGACATCCAGGTTATCCAGTTGATGATACCGTCCTGTACGACTCTGCTAAGAAGAAATATGGTACTGTTTTTTTTTATTATGGTCATCGGAATTTCTAATTGGGGTATTTATTGTTTGCCAATTAAGTTTTTAGAATGCCCTAAACATATATTGACATGTTTTCAGGTGGTAGATCTAATATGTTTAGTATGAGGGTTCATCACAACGGTTTCTTTAAATACTGGCCTGGTAGAATCTACGTTGGAGGTATGAAAAATTTAGTTGATTTGGTTGATGTTGATAGTGTGTCAGTCGAAGAGTTTGATGTTCTTATGTATGAATTGGGTTATGAGCTTGGTTCAAAAAATTACCATTACATTGTTAAGCCTGGTAGTAATTTAGATGATGGTTTGTATAGCTTAAGTGAGAGTGCTAATTTAGAAATATTGAAAGATCTTGTTGATGACCATAAGATGATAGAGGTTTATGTTGAAAATGGTAAGACAACATTGGATGTTGATCAAATGTCACCAAATTCAATTAGGACAGTTATTGTTGATGTGGATGCAACAAAGAAAAAGGCAGCTCTTGCTATTGTTCCATATTGCTCAAACAAATTGTTTTAGAAAACATTGTTAATAAATCTGTGGTAGAGGATATATGTCAGGTTACACATCAACCTTTGAAAGTCAATACTTTGGTACAATCTAGTTAGATGCCAGAAACAGAACTCTTGTTTTCATCTGTAGAGGTTTGTCAGACTGAAGATATTGTAGGTGATGTCAACCAGCATATAGATAAACATGTTGAGCATATCCAAATAGATAGTCCTGAAGAGGTATGTCAAAATGATCAAGAGTTAGGTCATCAAGAGGAGGAAATATGTAATCCTGTGGAGCATATCCAAAAAGGTAAAACTGTAAAGGTATGTGAAATCGATGAAGCTTTAAGTGATGACAATGTGAGTGACACACATAGTTATATGAGTAATGATGATGATATTGAGAACAATTTGTGATGGAAACACAGTTGTCGATGAGGCTAATACTTTTGAGGAGCCTGATTTTGATGTTAATCTGTTCAAAGTGACTGAGACTACAGAGTTACCATATATAGGTACCTCCAGCCAGATACCAGATGATTTTTTTAAGAAAAGTGAGTTGGATCTGTTAGATGATAATGATTTTGCAAGTGGTTCTGAGAATGAGGATGAGTATGTTATTAGGAAGAAAAAAATGAGGGCATACAAGAAACAAAAGTTAAGTGAGGCACCACAAATAGAGGATGAAATATATTTTTTCTGTGGTCAAACTTTTGTAACTGCAAAACAAGTGAAAGATAGGATCTACCTGCTTTCAATAAAGACTAAGAGGAAATTGCAACTCATTAAGAATGACAAACAGAGAATTAGGGTTAGGTGTCTTGGAAAAATACATGTTTGTGGAATAACCGAATGTGTTGGGCTGGGAAAAGCCCCAAAGAGGAAAACTGGTCCGATAACTAGAGGCCTTGGAAGGGATGTATATTTGCAATCACTCAAGGAGCAAGCAACAGATTTCCCATGATTGTTGTATGTAGCCAAAAATACAGCTAAAGATGTATGGATTGTTCGAAATTTTAAGGATGAACGCAAATGTTTGCAATCAAGAGAGATTAAAGGTTGTGACTACAAGTTTCTTTCGAAGCAAATAGTTGACCAAGTTCAAGTCAATCCAGATATTCCAATCAAGGCTGTTCAAGATCAGCTCAGTAAAAAGTTTGAAGTTCAGGTGTCTATGCAAAAGGCATTAAGGGAAAAAAAAACAAGGCAAAAAATGAGATTAGGGGTGATCATAAGCAGCAATACACCCTTTTAGGAGAGTATGTTGAAGAGTTGCAGAAAACAAACCAAGATACAACAGTTAGGATAAGTGTACAAACTGCAACAGATGCAACAAGTCCAACCAGAGTTTTCAAGAGAATGTATGTATGCTTAGGTGCTTTGAATGAAGGATATAAAGCTTGTCAAAGATAGTTGTTGGGGTTAGATGGTGCTTTTATGAGTGGTCCTTTTCCTGGCCAGCTTCTTACAGCAGTCGGTATAGACAACAACAATGGAATATACCCTTTAGCCTCGCGGTTGCGAGTGAAAGCAAAGACTCATGGATTTGGTTTCTTGAATGTCTAAGAGATGATCTTGACTTGACACCAAACTCAAACTACACTTTTATCAGCGACAGGCAAAAGGTGACGCTACTATTTAGTTGATTAGATTCACTAGTATTTTTTATAAATGCAAGTTTTATTTGTGCAGGGTATCATTACATCATTAGTGATACGCTTAGACAACGCGTTCGGGGTCAAAGAAACTTCCTTTTCGTCGAGAAAGTTTTTCAACACCCTAGGCAGTGAACCTAATCGTTGTAGTGTAGTATTAGGGTAAGCCACGGGTATTGATATCGTTCTCTAGGGGAATAGGAATGCTAGTGAGAAGTTACTAGGCTAAGGTTGGGGTTGAGGAAGATTATTTTTTATCTTTTTTATATTTTTTAGGAAATGGGAAGGTACGAATCTCGGGGTTTGGATTTGGGGGTTGGTATTTCTACCGATTACTCTACTTATCTAATTATCTAATTAACTAAGCTAGGGGTAGTCTATGTCTATTGTTGTGTGCTCGTATGATGATTAAAAATGTGTTTACTTAGGTTTTATTACTCCTTAGTTATCTCCTATTGATGGTTGAATTGTCACGTCCTTATTCTTAACGCGTTGTGTTTCTAAGGTTGTAGGGTATACGTTTATCCCTAACTCTTTGAAGCTACCAAAGGTTAATGACTACGAAATCTCTAGGATTCATAAACTTAACACTAAGGTATTCTTTGGATGTTTAGCCTACAATTCCACTAGTAACTATATGCTAAGGTTCAACAAAGATTAATCAAGCATTAATAGCACAACGAATGACCTATCGCAATACTAGGTCAATCACAATTAAGATAAGAGACAACCAATCAATATTCAATAACTAGGTTTCATATTCCCTAAGCAAACACACAAATAAATTAGCCGGACATGGAAAACATGCAAGCATACACACAATCAATTGAAGACATAATTGAATTAATGAAGTAAAACACTTATCTTGATGTAAGATAGGGTATGAAACCCTAAAATACTGTACAAGACAGCCTTGGTTCGGTTTAGGTTTTACTCCACAAAACTACACACGAAAACGAAAAATTCGGATTCTATATATAGTGTTACAAAGCAACGGGCGTCACTCTTTAATTGTGACGCCGTCGGGTCGCCATCATTAGGGTTTCGTCTTGGCCACGTTAGCATTGTGACGGCGTCACCTTATGACCGTGACGCCGTCTCCTTCAGATCTCGACGCCAGTATGGATCAAATCTAGGCCGTCTGAGCTGCGACGCCCTACTCTTTTAAAACCCGATGCCGTCACTTGTAAATAAGCAATTTGGCTACTGAGTCGTCACAAAACTTGTTCGGACGGCGTCAAAATTAGAACCCGACGCCGTCCCCTTTCAATTCAGACTTGAGTGTCTCGATTCTTGACTTTGGCCATTTTCTTCAGTATATTCGCCTTTTCGTCCGAATAAGTGTCATTCCAGAAATTTGCCTTCAAGAGACCTAAAAAGTGAAAAGGAATGAAATTAAGTAGTAACGGATACAAAAGTGATCAATTAAGGGCTTAAATGACCCCTCAAAAAGGTACCTTTTAAATCCTTATCAAATATCCATACACTTGGTATTTGCTTGTCCTCAAGCAAATGTGCTTTTAGCCAATTGATTTATAAATTAGGGGTCATGAAGCATTAGTTTAGAACGATCCACAACACATATTGTGACAATCCGTACTTTCAGGTCATTTCTCGACACGATTCATGTTTCATTATTTCCACATTTTTAGTAAACTTGGTTTACTTGCTTCAAATTCGCGTAACCTTGGAGGTTTAGCGGCGAATTCATGATCATGACATCACGAACATTTCATATGGACTATGATTAGTCTACACTTCATTGACATCATGTGCATATCATTCATTCATTCACGACATTTCATTTCATATTTTACGCGTAATTTTTATGTTTAATAATCTTTATCGCGTGAGTTTTTATTTTAACATTTAACCCGTTACTTTCAAAAATGATCCCGAGGTATTTTTAAACTTACATTTAGTTCATAAAAACTATATTTTTAGTTTTCCTAGTGTTTCAAATTTATTTGGTATTTTAATCGTTAAAGTTTTAATTATTACGTTGTTTTCTTAAAAATCTTACGATAATTATTTTTAACACTCAAATTTCACAAGGAAAGTATTTTTACAATTTTTATCATCTCATTACATCCTATTCTGAGCTATCAAAAACTTACTTGCACCAAGTATTACCAATTACTACACAAATTATACTTTACATACATTTTTCTTTACAAGACTTACAATTAATTACACAAATAATACAAGTATAAGTTTAAAAAAAAAATTATATTTGAGAGACAAACCCTCCCCAAAACCGCCTAGGGGAGGGCTTGCATTAATTTGAAGCATGGTTCATGTTTTTTTTCTAATAATTCACCTCATATACAAAGACTTACCTCATCTTCATTATTTACACATAGTTTCAAGTGTGAAATAAAAATCTCATTTCTCTCTTTTGCTCCATCAAGAACCGGCCACATAGAGAAGAACCAAAGGGATCAAAAATTTTGCAACTTCAAGTGTTTATACAACCTAGAACATATCCTTTTCATGGTTTTGAAATAAAAACCAAGGATATTTAAGTTTAATCCTTTGTTACCTACACCTCTTCACTTGCACTAGTAAGCATATTCTTGTCATTTTTATGTTTCCTCTTCATTTTCATATGTTTCTTTACATTTTTGGAGCTTATATGCAAGTCATGTGATTTATACCATTTATTTCTTGATTTTTGAGGTTATATATATTTATAGTCATCCTATAATTAATCCCAAGTTATTCTTTGGTCTTGATGGTGATTAGGAACCCATGACACCCTAAGAAGGTGTATGGTAGGATTAGATTAGTTGTGGAGTTGATTTGAAGGGATTAGAATAGGTTTTGTCCGTGAAAAAAACTATTTTCGTAAACTATATTTTGTATTCTGTCCTTAATCCGAATTTCTGGAAAAACCCACTGATGGTACGACATTTTGGCCTTGATAATTAGAAAATATACTTTAAAACGAATCCGTGGCCGCTTGAACGGAATAAAACGGACTTATAACGAAGCCGTGGTGAATTTTTAAAGTTTGACGACGAAACGTATAGTTTCTGAAAATTTCAGCACACTGTTTTTAGTTATTTCGGGTCAAAAACGAGCCTTAAGCTTCACAAATTATTTCGACTTCTCAAAAATATATTAGTTTACTTCGATACTAAGCTAAGGACGTATAAAACGTAGAAAACGGAGTTGAAACAACAAATATATGGCCATTTTCATAAAGTTGCCGTAAATATTATTTTCTGAAAAACTATATTATTTTTACGTCACAAGTATTTCATTAGCTGTAAGGGCTATGTTGGCGGCTGTTTTTAACCGTGATGCTAAACTTTTCGGAACGAAGTGTCTTCTAGTAAAATCAAGTTCACCGGCCATATTTTTCAAAACAAAAAGCGGTTTGTCAAGCGGAGTTGTAGTAAATCATTTACGGATGTTCAAACTTGGCCGAAACTCATTTTCTGCACAACATTAGCAAAAATCACCAACTTTAGCCTTTAATATCTTTATGATCGAGACCTTTTGGACGAAAACTCCTGAACTGAAACTTTTAGATATCGATACAAACTTTCCAAAACCGTTGATTTCGTTCTCTAACGATCAACGCGTAATCTGTTTTACGACTGTTTTTCCGGAGTCATTTTTGTTAATTTCACGATTTTTCCGACGACATTGTTTTGCGACGAAAAGTGGTAATTTCACCAAAAATCATTTTAAAACCATTATAGGATGACATTTTGACGTAAAAACATGTACAGTCATTTTTGATTGGTCGAGACGTCAAAAGAGTATTTTTCGACGACGAGTATCATTTTCAAAAACCCGTAAATGGTATAAATTACATACGTAGTGCATGCATAACATTACATTGCAACTCATATCATATCATTGGTACTAGGTACCGGATAACGCATCACATTATACCTCAGTGTACTTACTCTTGTCATCTCGTCAGTTTACCAAGTGAGTTTCATAGCCCCTACTTTTGCTTGCTTTCTTAACTGTTTTGGGGGAGATACATGCTCAAACTGTTTTCATTTACTTGCACAAGTACTTTAAACCCTTACATATTACTGTGAATTCATAGCCCCACTTTTACTCATTTAACTGTTTTACAATCTCTTGGGGGAGATACATGCTTCATTTTAAATTGAACATAAATGCTTTGAACTGTATGCTATATCCGATGATTTATTGTCACTAAGTATTTGCCATATTCGAGGTCCCTACATCATGAACCATTAGTCACTTTCGAGTGAGCGCGAGTATAGTGAATAGGCCTATTGGAATTAACACTCCCGCTCCTATTGACCCATTTAGGGGAAATCGAGCGCGCTATATTTGAATCATTAAGGTAAATTGGCAAATTACCTATTAGGGCGGCGATGAAACGATGATTACCAATTTTTATTGGTGCGATGTTTACGCTTTGGTGTCATGAACCTAGTGAAATAAATACGATGTTGTTTTTAACGATGAGTGTGAAGCCATTTAACTCATACTACGGTTATTTTGTTCGAACGAATTACATAAACTCTATATACATTCTGGCAGTGGGTTGTGAACACACAGGTTGCAAGTTTTGTATGGGCGGGACTTGGAACTGAGTGGATTTACAGTGCCTTTGCTACATAAACGATTTTGAAAGTCTTTACATTTCAACGATTTACAATGCCTTTGCTGCATAAACGATTTCGAACGGCTTTTCATTTCAAAACAAACTCTATGAACTCACTCAACCTTTGTGTTGACACTTTTTAGCATGTTTTATCTCAGGTATCTAAGGCATTCACTTCATGGCATACATTTGGACACGTCAAGGAGTCGTGGTGACGACGCGTCTTGCATGGGATTTATATACTTTAAAAACATCGTTTGACTGTACTAAACTTATTTCCGCACAAGTCGATTTCATTTGGGACCTGAACTTTGTAAACTCTGATTGTTTTATTAAATCAAACGATGTATTTTCAAAACGACACTTTAGGTCGTTCAATATAACTGTGATTGTGATGCTATGACAGTCAATCCCCAGGAATTCCATTCCGCAAAACAGTAATTTGGGGTGTGACCGATTGGCATCAGAGCTTCGGTTATAGAGAACTAGGTTGCATCATTGACCCTAGACTATAACTACATTATCATAGCATCTCATCATTTCATCACAAGTGCATGTTCACTTTGCGTGCGATTTATATGTACATTTTTCGAGTTATTTGCTTTCATTTCACATCGATTGTCACATGTATGTCTCTAAATTCCCATCCCATTATCTCTTCCTCATACTCTAACGTGGAGAATTCCTTGTCATTCCCAATCACAAATTTTATATCAGTTAACTCATCATCAATAACGTCGAATGCTAAGATAAACCTTTAGGTGCGGCAAAGTCACTCTCACTCCTTTGTTTCACCACTAACATGTCGAGTTACACGTTATTCACACATTAAGTCTCTAAACCATCATACATTGAAGCACTTACAACACCTCATAACCCATCTTTTCGGAAATCGTCGATCATTTTGAAAAATAACTTCAAACTTATCGTTTCTTATCACATTTCTTTGAAGCGCTTATTATTAACATCGGATTTTGCTACGTCTCATATTTCCTCTTGTTTTGAAGAAGATATGGCACCGAAGAAAGCTACAGTTGTAATGACCCAAGCAGCAATTCAAAAGTTGGTGAATGATAGCATTGCTAATGCTCTAAGAACTGAAAGGGAAGCGGTGGCTGCTGCTGCTGCCGAGGCCGCGATGCCAGCCGCAAGGCTTGATACTACTATCGGAAATGCCGGAGGATCTGGAGTTAAGAAATGTTCGTACAAGGACTTCAAAAGTGGTGAGCCCACGAAATTTAGAGGTACCGAGGGAGCTACAACAATGGTTCGATGGTTTGAAAAATTGGAGTCAGTGTTTTTGCTTTGCAACCTGTCAGGATGATAGTAAGGTCAAATTTGCTACGAGCACTTTACTCGATGGAGCGTTGTCATGGTGGAATTCATACGCTCAACCGATTGGTATTGAAAATGCTTTTAAGCTTACGTGGGAGGAATTTAAGAGCTTGGTGACTAAGAAGTTTTGTCCTCGAACGGAAATCCAAAAGTTGGAGACGGAGTTCTATGAATTGGTCACGATTGGGTACGACATTGACACATACATTCGGAGATTCCAGGAATTAGCCGCGTTATGCCCGTCGATGGTTTCTGATAATGAAAAGTTGCTAGAGGCTTTTATTGGAGGACTTCCC
The DNA here is from genome assembly GCA_910596185.1 of Chrysanthemum makinoi. Taxonomy (NCBI): domain Eukaryota; kingdom Viridiplantae; phylum Streptophyta; class Magnoliopsida; order Asterales; family Asteraceae; genus Chrysanthemum; species Chrysanthemum makinoi. The sequence continues at coordinate 327,465,887 of OU343225.1, read as the reverse complement.
GAGGTCATTCAAGGAGATGTGACATCTTTTGATCCACAAACAATCGAGGAAGCTATTCGAGTTACTCAGAAGTTGATGGCACAAGTGGTGAAGCGAGGTAAGTACACCAACACCAACCGAAACAACAACAACCCCAACAATCGTAACAACAACAACAATAACCAAAACAACAACTACAACGACGATAACCAACTCAACAACAACAAAAGGAAATGGGAAAACGACCAAGGAGATTATAACAACAACAACCAAAACCGCAACACCAACCGTCATCAACAACAAAATAGAAGGCAAGAAGCGGGAATGGTTTATGTCGCTACACCAATGAGAGGTAGAGGGTATACTGGAACACACCCACTATGTAATCGATGTAATTTTCATCACTCGGGTCCTTGCCCTGCCAAGTGCCACAAATGCAAAACGCCGGGACATCTAGCCAGGGATTGTAAAGGTAAAGCTGTAGTCACATGCTTCGGATGTGGGGAACAAGGACACTATCGGAACCAATGTCCTCAAAACCATGGTCAACCAGTGGAAGGTGCTCATGGGAATGTATATATGTTGGAAGGAGGAGGAGGAGCTCGTCAAGGTATCAACGACGCGGAAGACTGAAGAAGTTCGGAAACTAACAGTCTTATTTCTCCTTATGTACTATGTCGTACTAAGTTTATGTTTTCCATTGTATTCGAATCTTTATAACCTAAGATGTACTACTTTTGCTAAACCACCCGTTGTAAAATATTCTTATCTATCGTACTTTATTTTCTTCCCGATTTGTTATCATTTACGAGGATTTTAATTCTTTTTACTTCAACTATCATTTTAACGACACTTCTCCATGTCTTCTCTCCTCGATGTTCATCACAATTTTTAAACATCAGTTGACTCAACACCAAACATCATATGAGTCGATTAGTCCAAGCATTGCATAGTTACTCCTAAATTATACATAACCTGATCACCTATGTCTAATTCAGGAAGAATCATACAATGAAGGGAGTAGTAGGCTTATATGTGTAAGCAATTCCGTAATCGAGCCAAATTTTCAAAAGATTTTCTTCAAACCACTTGTTTCCAGTTTGATCCGCGTGACAGTTCTTGTTTGATGAGTTGCAAAGATCGAGCTAGAAACAAGTTGTTACCTAAACCGATTTAGCCTAATCTCATGACAGTTCTTGTTTGATGAGTTGTGAGATTAAGTAAAAATCGGTTACCAAAAAGTCTTTTGAGGGTTTTGCTCGGGAATGGGAAAGTTTGCCACATCAAACCCTAAACCCGTTAGACCTAACAACGATTGAATTCAGGGACTGAATTCCTTTTTGGATGGGCTAATGTGACAATCCGTACTTTCAGGTCATTTCTCGACACGATTCATGTTTCATTATTTCCACATTTTTAGTAAACTTGGTTTACTTGTTTCAAATTCGCGTAACCTTGGAGGTTTAGCGGCGAATTCATGATCATGACATCACGTACATTTCATATGGACTATGATTAGTCTACACTTCATTGACATCATGTGCATATCATTCATTCATTCACGACATTTCATTTCATATTTTACGCGTAATTTTTATGTTTAATAATCTTTACCGCGTGAGTTTTTATTTTAATATTTAACCCGTTACTTTCAAAAATGATCCCGAGGTATTTTAAACTTACATTTAGTTCATAAAAACTATATTTTTAGTTTTTCTAGTGTTTCAAATTTATTTGGTATTTTAATCGTTAAAGTTTTAATTATTACGTTGTTTTCTTAAAAATCTTACGATAATTATTTTTAACACTCAAATTTCACAAGGAAAGTATTTTTACAATTTTTATCATCTCATTACATCCTATTCTGAGCTATCAAAAACTTACTTGCACCAAGTATTACCAATTACTACACAAATTATACTTTACATACATTTTTCTTTACAAGACTTACAATTAATTACACAAATAATACAAGTATAAGTTTAAAAAAAAAAAAAAAATTTATATTTGAGAGACAAACCCTCCCCAAAAACCGGCCTAGGGGAGGGCTTGCATTAATTTGAAGCATGGTTCATGTTTTTTTTTCTAATAATTCACCTCATATACAAAGACTTACCTCATCTTCATTATTTACACATAGTTTCAAGTGTGAAATAAAAATCTCATTTCTCTCTTTTGCTCCATCAAGAACCGGCCACATAGAGAAGAACCAAAGGGATCAAAAATTTTGCAACTTCAAGTGTTTATACAACCTAGAACATATCCTTTTCATGGTTTTGAAATAAAAACCAAGGATATTTAAGTTTAATCCTTTGTTACCTACACCTCTTCACTTGCACTAGTAAGCATATTCTTGTCATTTTTATGTTTCCTCTTCATTTTCATATGTTTCTTTACATTTTTGGAGCTTATATGCAAGTCATGTGATTTATACCATTTATTTCTTGATTTTTGAGGTTATATATATTTATAGTCATCCTATAATTAATCCCAAGTTATTCTTTGGTCTTGATGGTGATTAGGAACCCATGACACCCTAAGAAGGTGTATGGTAGGATTAGATTAGTTGTGGAGTTGATTTGAAGGGATTAGAATAGGTTTTGTCCGTGAAAAACTATTTTCGTAAACTATATTTTGTATTCTGTCCTTAATCCGAATTTCTGGAAAAACCCACTGATGGTACGACATTTTGGCCTTGATAATTAGAAAATATACTTTAAAACGAATCCGTGGCCGCTTGAACGGAATAAAACGGACTTATAACGAAGCCGTGGTGAATTTTTAAAGTTTGACGACGAAACGTATAGTTTCTGAAAATTTCAGCAACGCTTTTTTAGTTATTTCGAGTCAAAAACGAGCCTTAAGCTTCACAAATTATTTCGACTTCTCAAAAATATATTAGTTTACTTCGATACGAAGCTAAGGACGTATAAAACGTAGAAAACGGAGTTGAAACAACAAATATATGGCCATTTTCATAAAGTTGCCGTAAATATTATTTTCTGAAAAACTATATTATTTTTACGTCACAAGTATTTCATTAGCTGTAAGGGCTATGTTGGCGGCTGTTTTTAACCGTGATGCTAAACTTTTCGGAACGAAGTGTCTTCTAGTAAAATCAAGTTCACCGGCCATATTTTTCAAAACAAAAAGCGGTTTGTCAAGCGGAGTTGTAGTAAATCATTTACGGATGTTCAAACTTGGCCGAAACTCATTTTCTGCACAACATTAGCAAAAATCACCAACTTTAGCCTTTAATATCTTTATGATCGAGACCTTTTGGACGAAAACTCCTGAACTGAAACTTTTAGATATCGATACAAACTTTCCAAAACCGTTGATTTCGTTCTCTAACGATCAACGTGCACTGTTTTACGACTGTTTTTCCGGAGTCATTTTTGTTAATTTCACGATTTTTCCGACGACATTGTTTTGCGACGAAAAGTGGTAATTTCACCAAAAATCATTTTAAAACCATTATAGGATGACATTTTGACGTAAAAACATGTACAGTCATTTTTGATTGGTCGAGACGTCAAAAGAGTATTTTTCGACGACGAGTATCATTTTCAAAAACCCGTAAATGGTATAAATTACATACGTAGTGCATGCATAACATTACATTGCAACTCATATCATATCATTGGTACTAGGTACCGATAACCATCACATTATACCTCAGTGTACTTACTCTTGTCATCTCGTCAGTTTACCAAGTGAGTTTCATAGCCCCTACTTTTGCTTGCTTTCTTAACTGTTTTGGGGGAGATACATGCTCAAACTGTTTTCATTTACTTGCACAAGTACTTTAAACCCTTACATATTACTGTGAATTCATAGCCCCACTTTTACTCATTTAACTGTTTTACAATCTCTTGGGGGAGATACATGCTTCATTTTAAATTGAACATAAATGCTTTGAACTGTATGCTATATCCGATGATTTATTGTCACTAAGTATTTGCCATATTCGAGGTCCCTACATCATGAACCATTAGTCACTTTCGAGTGAGCGCGAGTATAGTGAATAGGCCTATTGGAATTAACACTCCCGCTCCTATTGACCCATTTAGGGAAATCGAAGCGCTTATATTTGAATCATTACGGTAAATTGGCAAATTACCTATTAGGGCGGCGATGAAACGATGATTACCAATTTTTATTGGTGCGATGTTTACGCTTTGGTGTCATGAACCTAGTGAAATAAATACGATGTTGTTTTTAACGATGAGTGTGAAGCCATTTAACTCATACTACGGTTATTTTGTTCGAACGAATTACATAAACTCTATATACATTCCGGCAGTGGGTTGTGAACACACAGGTTGCAAGTTTTGTATGGGCGGGACTTGGAACTGAGTGGATTTACAGTGCCTTTGCTACATAAACGATTTTGAAAGTCTTTACATTTCAACGATTTACAATGCCTTTGCTGCATAAACGATTTCGAACGGCTTTTCATTTCAAAACAAACTCTATGAACTCACTCAACCTTTGTGTTGACACTTTTAGCATGTTTTATCTCGGGTATCTAAGGCATTCACTTCATGGCATACATTTGGACACGTCAAGGAGTCGGGTGACGAGCTGCGTCTTGCATGGGATTTATATACTTTAAAACATCGTTTGATCTGTACTAAACTTATTTCCGCACAAGTCGATTTCATTTGGGACCTGAACTTTGTAAACTCTGGTTGTTTTATTAAATCAAACGATGTATTTTCAAAACGACACTTTAGGTCGTTCAATATAACTTGTGATTGTGATGCTATGACAGTCAATCCCGTAGAATTCCATTCACGCAAAATGTAATTTGGGGTGTGACACATATAAGCCCAAAAAAGTCATAACATGCACAGAAATTACATACTAGCACCTCACATGGGGTGTTTGGATACTCACATCTCTCGGGTGTATATAAAATATAACAAGTTGGAAATGGAAGATAAACACTCATTAACCGATCCTAGTACATAGATTACCACAGGCTTGAGACTAGATCAAACCTCCATCGCTTTGGCGTAAGCACCTAGGAACGACTATCCAAGAGGTCTTTTAAAGGGTTGTAATGTTAGGCTTACGGTAAGGAAACAAAGGGTTTGGTTGGTTAGGCGATTTAGTGGTGGCAAGTAAAAAATCTTTATGTTACAAGCATGCGAAGAATGGCGTTGCTAAGCCAAGACTCGACACTCTAAACTCTAGATAACTGAAATAAACAAACATAAATTTAAAGATAGATGTAGGATGGTAGCCCGTATGATTTTTCATTTTTTTTTCAACACTCTACTTTTTTCTTTTTCTCTTTTTTTCTATCTTTTTTTTTCATACACTTTTACTCTACCATCCTCTATGATAACATCAAAATAATAGGGATTTACAGGCACATCCCTACGCTTGAGTTTTTCTTATTCTAACACTAATTTGACCCGAATTGAAAAGATCAAAACACTTGGAGTACATTATTATGCAAATAAAGGGAATTTGAATTTAACGTTCCCTTCCCGTCATTTCATAAAATTTAACTTTTCCCATAATTTCCAATCGTCCCAAAACTGTGTACAAAGGATATGACTCGACTTAGCAACTTATGCAAGCAACTAGTGTGATAACAATAATGCACTAAAAGTTAGTGCATACAAGGTAGGCTAAGGCGATTTGGGTGTACATTTGGGGGTGGATTGTAAACAATGCTCTTCATTGATATTCAGGAAAACCGAAAAATCACGAGAACCGCGAAAAGGATAGGCTCTGAGGGGTTAACTAGGGGTATCGTGTACTAAAGATGAGTACAACGCAAAGGTGTGGGGGAATTACTCAACCGATGTGGAAGAAGTAATTATATTACGGGTATCAAACAAGGGTTATCCTAATGCCTCTTATCATATAGTTATTCCTAACTACACAAGTGTAGTCTTACCAGCGATCTCGGAATGCATCACAAAACAAGTTCTAGAATCTATTATACTACCGGTTCACACTCTAAGCATTAAAGATGAATGCTTTAATTCCTACAAATCTAAGGGCGATCCTCACATTTTGGGTGGAATTTAAGTGGTAAATGGTTTTTGTGCTAGTCATATAATTTCCTATCCATGAGACGCTTTATTAAGACTAATGGCCCACTCCTATATGTCATGAAAAAATTTAAATTTGGTGCCAAAATTACCCTAACCGATATTTCTCATGGTTTATTATACAAATGAAATTGGACAAAGCAAATAGTCAAGGATAAGCATAGTTTCAAAGTTCCCGTTTTATTTTCCCTCCCTACACTTAAACTGAACATTGTCCCCAATGTTCCCCGAAAGTATCAAAGTTATGATAATGGAATGTAATTAAAAACGAAAGAAACTAGTACTCCCCTGATTAGCTCGGTAGGATCCGTGTGAAGTGGTGGTTGCATCTTTCTTCAAGAAGAATGTTTGCGTGAAAAGCTCCTTCTCATCTTATGTATCTTCTTCTTGATAAATTAAACCTGCACAATTGAAGAAAACAAACGAAACCTTCGCGTAAAATCGGCGGTAACAATATATATATGACTCGACTAAACTAGGATATAATGCTTGTGGAATGGATGTTTACAGATTTTCTGAAAAATTAAGACCTGGAAAATTCTAAAAATTTATAAGTAGCTCATAAAACGAGAAAAGTAATAAGTCATTTCGCTCCTCCGACGCCTTCAGTTATTGCGATCGGCGAGCGGTTATCATGACAAACGGTGCGATTTTCTAGAAAAAATTCTGGAACATTTTTATCTTTAAAATCTGGAAAAATTTCCTGCAAAACATCCATTATGACTCGATACAAGCATTTGACTCGAACAAACACACATGTATATCTTTTAATTATTTGAAATTCTCATGTTTACGTTTCTTTTGAAAACGTGTGTAATCCTCCCTACACTTATCACTTATGTAAAATACATTTATATGTAATTAAGACGAGGTTAAAGACAAAATAAAGCATTTTTATAAATTTAAACATGAGAATAAACAATCAATAAAAGATACGCGACACAAACAAGCAAACAATTAAGCATGGGTTGCCTCCCACGAAGCGCTTTTCTTTATTTATGAGTCTTGTAGCTAGACTCGAAATCGTGCCCCTACGTGACTTCATTACCGTCACCTTCTACCTCATGACGGTCTCTATTGGGGGATTCCATGTTGTAGAAGTGCCCTATGATGCACCTTTCTAAGAGGTCGTCCTCTCCCCACTCGGTTCTATATTCCGGTCCTAAGTTCATGCAATCTTTATAGAAACCGAAAATCTTGGCCATAACATAATCTACTCCTTTCTCCTTATCCTCATCATTCCTATAGTAGACCGATAGTTTAAGTTCCTTTTCATCATTGGAGAGTGATGAAAACTTCTCAATCTTAAACGGCATTTGGTGAGCTACATCATCGGTCTCATCCTTGAATCTCACTATTCCTAACGATGGATCATAAGTCATCCTGGTGTTTTCTACGAAATGCTTTCCTAGAATAACGTGGGACAAGCTAGGATCTATGGCAGTACTAATATCATCCACTATTATGAAATCCGTAGGAAACGTGAAACTACCTACATAAACGGGCAATCCCTTAACTCTACCAAGAAAATTGCAACTAACCCTAGGATTATCGGGATCTTGCCTAGTTGGGATAGGCTTCTTCATTACCCAATTATAGTAGGTGTTAGTCATGATATTTATCGGGGACTTGCGATCAATGTAGGCCTTTGCCATGAAAAGGTGTCCTATGCAACATGGTATGTTAAGATTCCAAGGGTTCCCAAACTTGATCCTAGGGCTTCTCCTAACATACATGTGACGGAGGTCACGTACTAAGTGTGGGTGGCGAGAGAGTTCTTATTCCGTAGGAAACTTATTGAAATAGTCATTGTCTACTTCATCTTCTTCCTCGGTTGTTTCATTCCTAGGTGTTTCATTAACCTCAAGTATCGTTTCATGGTTCGCTTCGTCATTTGTTCTATTAGGTTTCACTAAGGTGATGGTATTGACGAACTGAACGTGCTTAGCTAACTTACTTGGGTCCTTAATCTCTACACCGGAAGTTTTGGGAGTTGAGATAGCATTAACCTTCCTATCACTATTGGTCATGGCTTTCAAAAGGTTATCTATATTCTTATCCATCTCAGCTTGTTGTTGGTTAAAACGGTCCGAGAGCTTAGCTATTTGAGCTTCTTGGGATGCGACTAGGTGTTGCAACATCCCCTATATGTTTTGTTGGTTAGGGCCGTTAGATGGGGGCCATGAGAAATCATTGGATGTGAATTCTTTGGTTTGTCCCCAATAAAAGTAGGGCTTGCCCTTCCATGCTTCTCGGGTGTCATTAAAAGTCCTAGGTCCGGGTGTTGTAGGGAATCTTCCTCCCGTTCCATTAGTACGCGAGGATGCGTAGTCAACGGAAGCTTGTTCGGGGAATCTTGTGTAAGTACGCGTGTTATGAGGACCACTACACGACTCACACGAGGAAGAAACTTTGTTCACTTGGTGTGAAGACTTAGGATTGTCGTAGGATCTCATCAGGAATTTAACTTGATCTTCAAGCTCGAGCATCCTACGGTGGGAAGATTGTGAGTCAATGGGAGGCAAGGAGATTGCCTTTACGGTTTTGGGCAACTCACGGGGGTCATTCCAACTTTCGTTGTCATAGAGAGCAAGGTCCTCTATTATACCCCATGATTCTTCCGCGGTGAGATCACTAAGTTTTCCACCGGCCGCTTGGTCAATGGATCGCTTAGTGGGGAAGTTGACATGATCGTAGAAGAGTTGAACTTGAAGCCAAAGATCAATTCCGTGATGAGGGACTCTATGGAGTAAGTCCTTGAATCGAGTCCATGCTTCGTAGAGAGATTCACCTTGACGTTGTTGGAACATCAAGATTTCATTCCTAAGCTTAGTAGTTCTCCTCGGTGGGAAAAATTAAGCAAGGAAATGAGAGGTGAGATCATCCTAACTTGAGATGGAGCCGGCGGGAAGTCGCTCAAGCCAATTACTAGCTTGGTCCCGTAAAGAGAATTGGAAGAGACGCAGACGCGTAGTCTCCCGAGTAGTAGCATCGAGGTCGATGGAATCGACAATTTTAAGGAAATCCTTAAGATATTGATTAGGATCTTCGGAACGAAGTCCATGGAATACACATCCGTTTTGCACCAACCGGATGGTGTCGGATCGCAGGGCCGTAGTTTGGGCTTGGTCGGGAAGCTCAATGGTGTTCCTATAGCCTAGGTGGCTTGGTCTCGAGTATTCACCAAGAGTACGCCCTCTTGGTGGGTCATTTGGTGGTGGGTTGATGAGTGGTGGTTGATTATCACCTTCCATAATGAAAAGTTATGGGATTACTAACAAAGGTCACGAAGAAGGGGGATAGACTACGAAGAAGCTAAAAATGAAAAAAAAATGCTTACTTGATAGGAATCAAGCAAGGAAACCTAAACGAGGTGGACTCCTAACTTGCTATTCTATTCCCCGGCAGCGGCGCCAAAAACTTGATACGCTTACACAGCGCGTTCGGGGTCAAAGGAACTTCCTTTTCGTCGAGCAAGTTTTTCAACACCCTAGGCAGTTAACCTAATCGTTGTAGTGTAGTATTAGGGTAAGCCACGGGTATTGATATCGTTCTCTAGGGGAATAAGAATCCTAGTGAGAAGTTACTACGCTAAGGTTGGGGTTGAGGAAGATTATTTTTTATCTTTTTTATATTTTTTAGGAAATGGAAAGGTACGAATCTCGGGGTTTGGATTTGGAGGTTGGTATTTCTACCGATTACTCTACTTATCTAATTATCTAATTAACTAAGCTAGGGGTAGTCTATGTCTATTGTTGTGTGCTCGTATGATGATTAAAAATGTGTTTACTTAGGTTTTATTACTCCCTAGTTATCTTCTATTGATGGTTGAATTGTCACGTCCTTATTCTTAACGCGTTGTGTTTCTAAGGTCGTAGGGTATGCGTTTATCCCTAACTCTTTGAAGCTACCAAAGGTTAATGACTACGAAATCTCTAGGATTCATAAACTTAACACTAAGGTATTCTTTGGATGTTTAGCCTACAATTCCACTAGTAACTATATGCTAAGGTTCAACAAAGATTAATCAAGCATTAATAGCACAACGAATGACCTATCGCAATACTAGGTCAATCACAATTAAGATAAGATACAACCAATCAATATTCAATAACTAGGTTTCATATTTCCTAAGCAAACACACAAACAAATTAGCCGGACATGGAGAACATGCAAGCATACACACAATCAATTGAAGACATAATTGAATTAATGAAGTAAAACACTTGTCTTGATGTAAGATAGGGTATGGAACCCTAAAATACTGTACAAGACAGCCTTGGTTCGGTTTAGGTTTTTACTCCACAAAACTACACATAGAAAACTGAAAAATTCGGATTCTATATATAGTGTTACAAACTGTGACGGCGTCAGTCTTTAATTGTGACGTCGTCGGGTCGCCGTCATTAGGGTTTCGTCTTGGCCACGTTAGCAATGTGACGGCGTCACCTTATGACTGTGACGCTGTCTCCTTCAGTCTCTGACGCCGTCTGGATCAAATCTAGGCCGTCGAGCCGCGGCCTCTACTCTTTTAAAACATGAAGCCGTCACTTGTAAATAAGCAATTTGGCTACTGAGTCGTCACAAAACTTGTTCCGACGGCGTCACAAATAAAACCTGACGCCTTCCCCTTTCAATTCAGCAGCTTGAGTGTCTCGATTCTTGACTTTGGCCATTTTCTTCGTATATTCGCGCCTTTTCGTCCGAATAAGTGTCATTCCAGCAATTTGCCTTCAAGAGACCTAAAAAGTGAAAAGGAACGAAATTAAGTAGTAACGGATACAAAAGTGATCAATTAAGGGCTTAAATGACCTCTAAAAAATGTACCTTTTAAATCCTTATAAATTAGCAGCAGTATTCCCTAGTGCTGAACACATATATTGTTTGAAGCACATCCATGATAATATGAATTTGCAATGAAATACTAAAGCATACGAGGAACATTTGTGGAGATGTGCAGCAGCAACAACCGTCCAACAATTTGAGGCAGCCATGCTGGCATTCAAGAGGTTTAGTGAACCTGCCCATGCTTGGTTAAGTAAGATACCACCAACCCATTGGTCAAGGTCGCATTTTTTAGGTAACTAACCAAATATATGTCTACGTGTACATCTTTTGTTCTACGACGTTGTTCAACACTGTTGTTTGTATAAATCAAACATATTGTATAAATGTGTAGGGAGGGCTCATTCTGATGTCTTACTTAATGACATGTGTGAGGTGTTCAATGGGAAACTATTGGGAGGTAGGCACCAACCCATCATTACTGCTTTGGAATACATTAGAGAATATTGTATGAAAAGAATAGTGAATGTTGTAAATGTGATTCACAAGTGTGCCGGACCATTAACACCAAAGGAAACACTCATGTTAGACTTGATAAAGAAAGAGGCTTATAAGTACACCGTTTTACGGGTTGAAGGAGATAAGTATGAGGTCAGTGGATGGGTAGATAAGTGTTTTGTGAATGTTGAAGCTAGGGCTTGTACATGTAGAAGATGAGAGATTACAGGTATGCCATGTAAACATGTTGTTGCTGCCCACCAGTGTATGAGGTTCAATGGAATGCAAGTAGGATCTGTTGATTCATGGGTTCATCCATGTTACTTGCTTAAGACTTAAGAAGAAACTTAAAAACACCACATCCAGCCAATAAATGGTTATCAACATTGGAATAAGTCACAAGTGCCTACAACCATTCTTCCACCTAAACATCATAAACCATTAGGTAGGCCACAAAAGAAAAGAACTAGGGCTTTTACTGAAAATGATAATAGTGACAAAACCAGTATCTTGTCACAGTCTAGTAAGAGTGTGGTTTGTGGTATATGTGGCAATGCTGGACACAACAAGAAAACATGTCTTGGGCAAGGAGGTGTAACAGGAAGTCAAGGCAGTACACAACAGTCTCAAAAAACAGGTTCATCCCAGCCAAAAGTTACAACAAAGAATAAGGCAAAGGTTACAGGTCACAACTTTGAAGGAAATGAAAAACCTCAGTGTCGAACTGATGCTCAATCTGAAGGTGATTTTCAACCAAGTGTGGTCCAGTCTCATAGGGCTGAGCAAAACCGACCGAAACCGATTAAGCCCGGCAAACCGACCCGACCGAATGTAACCCGATACCGAACCGACCAAAAACGGGTCGGGATTCGGTTTTAACAAATCAATCTAATCGGTATCGGGCTCAATCGGGACGGAAACCCGACTGTAGCCCGACTTAACCCGCTAGCCCGTTTACAATTAGGTTTATACAAAACTAAGCTCCCCCCTCTAAAAATCAAGAACACAGCCCGTTTACTATTATGCAACCCGATTGATTCTCATCTCAAAATCAAGAACAACCAATCCACGCACCCCCATGCTTCATTTATTATACGATTCATATCAAGAAAGTACAAAACAATATGTTTCATACTTCCTTTGAGTCGTTTACCTGAGATATCATTTAATCAAGACCTTGTATTCGTTTGGGAACAAAGAAGGTAGGGTTTATATGATGGAGTTGTTTGTGATTCGTATATGATGGAGTTGATATGAAAGCATATGTATCGTGGAGATGATGAGCGATTCGGGGATTTGATGTGGTGGAATGTGGATGAGAGAAGAAAATATGAGTGGATGAGACAAGATCCGGATTTTAAGGTTATCACTTTATCACTAGTCGGGCTGGGTCAATAAAACCCGATTCGAACCGATTGCCGATTTCGACCCGAAACCGAACCGACATAAACGGGTCGGGATTCGGTATTGATTTTGTCTTTCAATCGGTATCGGGCTTAGGCGGGTCGGGTCGGGTCGGGATCCGGCCCGATGCTCAGCCCTACAGTCTCAATCTGGAAGTCAAGTTGATGCTGCTTCTGGTGGGTCTCCAAACCAATTTTGGACTAAGACCAAGATTATAGCAGCAAAGCTGTCTTCACCACAAAAAAATGTTGGTTAAGCATATGAAAGCCAATGTTTTCCATTGAATATGTATTCCCCTAAACATTATTTGCTGTGTTTAGACAATGTCTGTTTCTGAACTTTGTAGACTACAAAATTTTATGCATTTGGAAATATATCCATTTGCATTATGTATGAAATCATGTCATGTTAGTCTATGGGTTAAATTGTGTTTTTATTGTATTGATTTGCCACTTTACCGTGTATTTTTACGTATTGTTACTAGTTCATACGCTTAGTAACTGTTGACTTTTACAAAGTCAATTATTGTTCACCCATCCTTGAGACTTCATACGTCTATGATTATTGGATATGTTTTTCTTGGATCTGTGTTTTGAGTTGGATACTGTTATTCTATTATCATAAACAGGAATGAATGATAAAAAATGGATGAACAACACCATATCAAGTTTATGTTGATACTCAGAAGTGGTGTCTGTTCACCCATCCTTGAGACTTCATACGTTTAGGATTCTTGGATTTGTTTTTCTTGGGTCTGTGTTTTGAGTTGGATACTGTTATTCTATTATCACAAACAGGAATGAAGAATCAAAAATGGATGAACAACACCATATCAAGTTTATGTTGATACTCAAAAGTGGTGTCTATTCATCCATCTCTGATCATTCATCCATCATTGATAGTTGTATCTGTGTTATGAGTTGGATCATTTTACTAGTATTTGTGTGGCAAGTGATATATGAATTTTTGGGGCAAAGGACCTATAAGTAAAGGCATCACAGTATAAGGACCAAAGCATAAAATATTACCACTGTACAAGGACCAAACATTATAAACCAAAAGACTATTCTTAGTCAACCTACACTAAAACTTCTTAAACACAACTATGAACATTGGAGATCATCTACCACCGATTCAAAACACAAAAACCAGTACCTTTCTAAACCCTATAGAAGAACCATAGAAAAATCAAGAAGATGACCATCCAAGACAAGACACAAAAGTTCCTGAGACGGCAAACTTTCTCCTTCTCAACAAGGAGATCAGCCAAGGTTGCTTGGTGAGCAGCCTCTAGCTCGTTTGCCCGGTCACCAGGATTGCGCCTCCATAGTCTCAGAAATGAGGGTGGCTTCGCATTTTTGTAATGCCGCCTCATTCCTGTAGATTGTCCTCTGCAAGTAGATGATCACATCCCTTGCTCTCCTTTGCATGGGTGGATCATACCACCCAATGAACGGACATGTCGTAGGATAAAATTGATAATCAAAATGTTAGCATCTGTTTGCAGCATAAACACCAACTAAAACCACTTGTAAAAAATCATAATTATAATAAAACAGATATTACTATAATCAACACATTTTAAGGTAAACCACTACAAGCCAACTTTAAAATGAAATAAAATTAAGTGTCCCAAACTGTCTTGGACAGGCATAGAACCTCCTGCCTGGGTTCGTGTTGTTCCAGCAGGTTCGAAGGACAACCCTTCTGTTGCATGAACACATCACCATTTTTCAGATTTTACCGTCGGTGAAGAAGATAAGATTTTAGTGGATAGGAAAGATAAAGGATGAGTGGTGATAAACTTTCCCTTTTAGTAACAAGGTTTTACTGTAGCGCCCACGGTAAACAAGTGGACTGACACGGTAATATTAAGTATGGACAGTGGTAAAATGACAATTTTGCCCTTGAACTAAAGACAAAGCAAACGGTCATTGACGTCGTTGACTAACGAAAATATGGTCAAAGTACCAGTTAAGAGTATGAAACTTGAAAAAGGGACTCCGGACGATGAAAAAGCCCAAGTTTGTTCTATCGCGATGCGCAACAACAAGTTTAAGGACCGACGGTGTATTTTAGTCTTATTATTATTATCTTTTAAACTTAGGCCAACTTGCATAATACTCCGCCATACTTCACAAGATACTATAATTGATAGAATATTATTGTTTCGTGCTTACAAAATACTACGGAGTATAAGCGACGTATATTATTGTCTTGATAAACTAGTTATAATACGGCATGCGTGCACAGGGTTTAGACAAAAAAATTTATTTTATATCAATGCTGAATATTGTGTCTTTAAATGTAATTATATATAATTATATACTTATGCACCAGTTTTTCATTAATATCAATTAAAATTTTGTATAATCAAATTTTGTAAAAAAAATTGTTAGATAACTCAAGATTCAACTATATTTAGTTGATATACATGTTGATGTTCCTATTTAAATTTCACACACAAGATCCGAGTTTAGTTGCACATAATAAACGTTGATAATGTTAAAATATACTCCTTAAAGTTTTTTTTAAAAATGTTTTTCTACATATCCTTATATAAATAAATAAAAATTACATGAGTAGTTGTTATAAGTACAATCACCTTTTTTTTTCTTTATATTACAGTAGCTCGTACTTACAGTTTGATAATTATATTCCCGTTTTCAATAATTTAGACATATTTAATATACAAATTCGTGTCCACATTTGTCATACTTTTAATATGAAATAAATGAGTCCTTAGTAAACATATATAGTAAAAAAATGATATTTATAATCTTATGTATATTTATATGTTGGAGTTTTAAAACAACATATATACTGTATTTTTAAGTTATAAAGTATAAGGTGTATAAAGTATAAGGGAGTATTTGTTTAATTTTCAAAGTTATTAAAAAATATGGAAACTTATAATATTACACTTAACTCTATACAATTTTTAAAAATTTAACCACTAAAGTTTTATTAATTACCCCCGTTTTTTTTTTTTTTTTTTCACATATTTGACACCTATGTTTTTATGTGTTTTTCTTCTTAACTAAATTTCCCCACCAAATTAATTAAAGGTTGACCAAAATCTATTTAATTTTGACTTTTATTAACCAATCACATCACACAATTTTGCTTACGTGGCAAAATTAAGCTCTCTTATTGGTTTAATTTTTTTTTCAATGAGAAGGGTTTTGCAAAAATACTACTTATGCATGAGTTTTTCATTATGTGTTAATATCTATTAGAATTTGGTAAAATATTTGTAAAAATTTATGTTAGGTAACTCAAGATTTAATTTTATTTAGTTGACAAAGATGTTGATATTGTTATTTAAATTTCACTACTGATATTAGGTTGTACACATGATGCAACTTTAATAGCACATAACGAACGTTGATAAAGTTAAAGTATACTACTTAAAAAAAATTAAAAAGTTTTTCTAGATATCCTTATATAAATAAATAAGAATTACATGAATCATTGTTATATATACAATCGCGTATATTTATTTTTATATTAAAGTAACCTGTGCTTACAATTTGATAATTATATTCCCGTTTTTAGTAATTTAGCCATATTTAAAATGTAAACTCGTGTCCACATAGGTTAAAATTTTAAAAATAAAATAAATGAGTCCTTATTGAACGTATATAGTAAAAAACATTGATACTTATAATCTTATGCAAATTTATTTGTTATTATTTTAAAACAACATATACTTGTATTTTTTACGATATAAAGTATAAAAGGTATAAAGTATAAGGGGGTTATTTGTTTATAATCCAAAGTTATTAAAAAATATGGAGGTTTATGATATTACATTTAACTCTATATAATTTTTGAAAATTCAAATACTAAAGTTTTATTAATTACCTCATTTTTTTTTAAGTTTTTGTTTTCACAAATTTGACACCTATATTTTTATGCGTTTTTTTATCAACCAAATTTCTCCATCAAATTTATTAAATTTGACAAAAATCAATTTAATTTTGACTTTAATTAACCAATCACATCACACGATTTTGCTTACATGGCGAAATCGAGCTCTCTTATTGGCCCAATTATTTTTTCAATAAGAATGAGTTGGCAAAATCACTCCGAAATGATGTAATTCTTTTATTATATACTCCCTCCGTCCCTAAATAAATGTCCACTTTTGACTTTTAAAGTCTTTCTTGTACAACTTTGACCTTAAATATTTTTGTTTGTGTTATATAATACTTGATAAAAATTATACCAACTTAAAGTATATTTAAAACACAATTCATTCATATATTTTGTATCAAGTATTATATAAGATAAACACAAATATTTAAGGTCAAAGTTGAATAAGTAAGACTTTGAAAGTCAAACATGGACATTTATTTAGGGACGGAGGTAGTAAAAGATTTCAATTCTCTTAGAAAATACATATTCGATAGCCACCATGACAAACATGTGTATGATACCCTCTCACTTTCATGTAAATGGAATACAATGAAACTGAGATGAAATTACTTTGCGTAAACATGTATTTTCAAACATCCCCACCGCGACGCGTGAGTTACTAATTCCTCGTTATGAACAACGGTTGCATTTGAGGCTAGCTTCAAGATATCTATATTTATAATTACTAGACGAGTACCCGCGCCTACCGGCAGCGGTTCCTAGCGGCAGATAATTAACAATAGGCGGTATTGTGGTAAGTGTTTCGTAACATGCGATAATTCAACTGAAGCAAAAATTCTTAACATGTATCAAAAAACATATAAAAATATTTATTGAAACTGAAAATAAAACATTACATCAATTATGAGATAACTAACAATTCACGTTACTCGTCGTGTAAAATTTCTTAGTACATGGCATATGAGGTGTTGAATCCTCTTTGACAGAACTCTTTGATTGACTTCACTTTATAGTTATCATCCATCAAGGCATGGTATTTGACCCAATCAAAAAAACTTCAAACCTAAGATACTTAACAAAAATATATACACCGGTTGTATAATGTATTTTGACCAAATTATTTCAGAAAACTTTGTATATCTTTGAAATTAATGTGCCGGAACAATCAACGATTAAATGAACAATCAATCACCATCATTATAGCAATATTTGAAAACAGATTTGTATTTAACGTATTTAATGCGCAAGAACAAGAACAAAAAAAATGAACTCCGTGACTATATAATAAATCGATACAATGTTTTGTGATTGTAAACATTCAAATTATTCACAACAATATATCTGCAACTTCAACTATATATAAATGTCGAAACAATATTTTTAAAAATCATATGATCATTGCACACATTTCAATATTTAATAACTGAGATCGCATATAATACACACACTATAAAGTAACATAACAATAAAAAAATAAGTTGTAAAATTGTGCCTTATAAAATAAAATATATTGATAAAAGTTTAGAAGTTAGAAGTGTTAAGATTAAATAAATTAAAAAATATATATATATTTTTTTTGGAAAATTACATTAGTAAAAGTTGTCAAAATTTGTCATACATTTCTTTGAAATTTTAGGTGTGAATTGTTATGGTAGCTACTTCATTAAGCACAAATTTTTTGAATTTTTATATAGAAATTTTAGTTTTAAAGGAATTTTAGAAATTTAACATTACTCACTTTTTAAGTTTCAAAATCATGGATACATGCTTTGTATGTATACTAATAAAAAAATTGTATTGACTTTCCAACGTTGAATATGCCAAATCAGCCATTTAATATTAATTTGAATTTTTAATGGTAATTATATATACATATAGTTAAAGACGAGTACCCGTGCATAGCAACGGGATTTTATAGCGACATATCGTTTAGTGATAAAAAATGTTTATGGTTATAAATGAAAAATAATAAAAGTTTGAAGATTTGGGTATTAAACATAATGTTTTAAAACCCGGGTCGACCGGGTGGTTCAACTGGCTGAACCGTTTTGGTCGAAAAACGGATTGATTTAAACCGGGTCAACCCGACGGGTTGGGTTGACAACGAGTGAAATTAAACCGGGTCAACCCGTCGGGTTTGAAGTGTCACGTGTTAACCCGGTTTTCGATGTGTATTAATAGTTTCCTTTTGAAATATATGTTTTCAACATTTCTATTTTAGTTTCAACATTTCACTTTTTGTGTTTTCCTTTACATATAGTATACGCGGGTACCTTGTGACGATTAACTGGAGAAACAGATCTAGATGAGGCCTGATTTACCAGTTTGTATTGGTTTCAACGGGTCCGCTCTGGTTCATTTTCGGATGACTTTTATCGGTAGTCGAACCAAGTGGCGAAATAAACGCTTCCGGTTGAACCTGTTGGTCGGTCCGGTCCATTTTCAAAACTATATGTACAACCAACTTGTTAGCTTGTATGAAACTTTGTGTGTTTTATTAATTTGTACAATGTGTATAATAACACGTACTTTCATTTTAGGGTGTTTTAAAAATAACATTAATTAGTGTGTGTAATTATTTTATATTCTGGATTTTGTTGAAGCTTGTTTAAATTGTATATTGTGAAAATTTTATTGTACTTTTTAATATGAGGTTTTTAATTGTTTGTATTTAATTTGGTGGATATGCTTTTAGTTGGTTGTACAATATGAATAAATCAATGTACTTTTAAGTAATGGGGTGTTTTAATAAAAGTATTAATTACATTATACATTTCTCTCACCTTTGACTTTCAATTTTCAACTTTCAATTTTCACTTTCACCTTTGACCATTTTTCTATTTTATGTAGTAAAGATAAAGATAGTAGTATATATAATGCATGAATTACTTTCTCTCTTAAACAAGAATAAGACACTCCATTTGAGTTTTGTCAAGTAACACATCTTCAAAAGTTAATTGTACAAACTTATTTAGCACACTATATCTTTAGTTGCCTACAATGGTCAAAGAATAGTAAACAACTAGGCGAGTACCCGTGCATAACAACGAGATTTTATAGCGATAGATCGTTTAGTGATAAAAAAAAGTTTATGGGTTATAAACAAAAAGTAATAAAAGTTTTAAGATTTGGGGATTAAACATAATGTTTTGAAACCCGGTTCGATCCGGGTGGTTCAACCGGTTGAACCGTTCCGGTCAAAAAACAGGTCAATTTAAACCGGGTCAACCCGACGGGTTGGGTCGAAAACGGGTCAAATTAAACCTGGTCAACCCCGTCGGGTTTGAAGCGTCCCGGGTCAACCCGGTTTTCGATGTGTATTAATAATCTTTTTTAAATATATTTTTTCAACATTTCATTTTTTAGTTTCAACTTTTCACTTTTTGGTTTTTCCGTTTTATATGGTATAGCAAAGTACCCGCGTGTTGCAACGAGTCCTCTCTGATTCGTTTTCGTATGGCTTTTATTGGTTAGCCGAACCGGTGGCGACACCGGTTCCCGATTGAACCAGTTGGTCCGATCCGGTTTTCAAAACTATATGTATCATCAAATTGTTAGCTTGTATGAAGCTTTGTGTTTTTTAATGTATATAATAACATGTACTTTTCATTTTAGGGTGTTTTAAAAATAACATTAATTAGTGTGTTTAATTATTTTATATTTCGGATTATGTTGTAGCTTGTTTAAATTGTACATTGTGAAAATTTTATTGTACTTTTTTGTAAAATGTGTTTTAATTGGTTGTATTTTATTTGGTATATATGCTTTTAATTGGTTGTACAATGTGAATAAATCATTGTACTTTTAAGTAATGAAAAGTTTTAATAAGAGTATTAATTATAGAGAAAGTACTAAAATAGTACAAAATCTTGCATCAAGTCCCCAACATGGTCATTTTCCAACCTAATTCCCTAAATGGTCATGCGCAACCACGCATCTCTGCAAATCCACTAAAATTGCGCTACTTGTCCATTTACAAAGGCCCACATTAACTTTCACAATTGCGCAACCGGCGGCTACTCAACCGACGGCTGATTTGACTGATACTTTATTGGAAAGATAACAAAAGTATTAGTCAAATCAGCCGTCGGTTGCGCAGCCGCCGGTTGAGTAGCCGCCGGTTGTGCAATTATGGAAGTTAATATGGGCCTTTGTAAATGGACAAGTGGCGCAATATTAGTGGAGTTACGGAGATGCGTGGTTGCGCATGACCATTTAGGGAATTAGGTTGAAAAATGACCATGATGGGGACTTGATGCAAGATTTTGTATTATTTTAGTACTTTTCTCTTAATTATATTATATATTTTCTCACTTTTGACTATTTTCAACTTTCAACATTTGACATTTTCATTTTAGTAGACGAGTACCCGCACCCAGCGACAACGGTGTCTAGTGTTCTGCAAAATTCCGACGGCCTATAAGTTTCTTTCAACAAACTGTATTTGTAACGTCAGAGAATCATTTTTGAATAACTATAATTCTGATGCGTGGTTGCATAGCAGCAGAAATATAAAGTTTTCAAGAAAATTATATAGATTCGATCTAAGTGTGGGAGTATATTTCTAATAGGATTGTTTTAACTTTTAAGTTATTAAGATTTTAGTAATAATATATTCAAACATTACAAAAAGCAAAATGTATTATTTAGTTGGCAATATTATATAGTAGTTTAGAAGTATAGCCAACGTGTGTGACCGCCTTTTCTTGTTTTGTCGGTAATTTAGTCAGTGATAACTATTTTTTTTTACATGTGTAACGTTTATTATTTGGTGTGTGGCTTTTAAACTTGTAACCTTAGAAATTTAATATCACCATAATAAGATTATGTATTAAAGGTATAAAACCGTATATTGAATGTGTGCTGAATACAGATTACATGAGAGTATATATAATGAATACAATGGGGCAATACTACAATGCAAATACATAACAGGGCTGGGCCCATATAAACTATCAGTAACAGCCCCCCGCAATTTGAGCGGGAGAGGAACGAACACTCAAGCTGGAGCGAAACTCATCGAACAGAGCAGTAGGCAACCCCTTGGAGAAGATATCCGCATACTGATAGCAGGATGGGACATGAAGAACACGTACATGACCAGTAGCGACCAGATCACGAACAAAGTGAATGTCAATCTCAATATGTTTCGTGCGTTGATGCTGCACGGGATTAGATGAGAGATAAACCGCACTGACATTATCACAATAAACAATGGTAGCAGTCGAAAGCGGTGTATAAAGCTCACGCAATAAATTGCGTGTCCAGTAAGTCTCAGCAACAGCATTGGCAACACCTCGATATTCAGCTTCAGCACTAGATCGAGAAACAGTAGCCTGGCGCTTAGATGACCAAGATAAAAGATTGTTGCCAAGAAATACACAATAGCCTGAGGTAGATCGACGTGTGACCGGAAAACCAGCCCAATCTGCATCTGAGTATGCAACTAAGGAGGAAGTCGATGACGAATAAAGCTGTAAACCATAGGCTAATGTACCGCGAACATAACGTAGAACTCGCTTGAGAGCAGCAAAATGTGGCTCCCGAGGATCATGCATGAAGAGACAAACCTGCTGAACTGCATAAGAGATGTCTGGTCTAGTAAAAGTAAGGTATTGTAGAGCACCTGCAAGACTGCGATATAATGTAGGATCAGAAACAGGATCACCATCATCAACAAGTTTGGAATCCGTGTCAATAGGAGTGCGACACGGATTACAAGTAAGCATGCCAGCACGCTCAAGAACCTCAGTAGCATACTTTTGCTGAGAAAGAAACATCCCAGAGGCAGTACGAGTCACAGATATGCCCAAAAAATAATTAAGTGGGCCAAGATCAGTCATGGAGAACTCCGTATGTAGAGAAGTAATAACCCGCTGCAAAAATGTTGTAGATGATGCAGTTAAGACAATATCATCAACATATAATAGTAAATAGGTTGTATCGGTCCCCTGACGATAAATGAATAGTGAAGAGTCACAGTGGCTATGATGAAAACCAACCCGAGTAGCATATGCAGCAAACCTCTGAAACCAAGCTCGAGGGGCTTGCTTAAGCCCATAAAGTGATCTCTGCAAGAGACAAACATGATCGGGATGTTGCGGATCCCGAAAACCAGGTGGCTGATACATATAAACAGTCTCAGACAACGAGCCATGCAAAAAAGCATTCTTGACATCAAGCTGATGAACAGGCCAATGTCGAGAAACAGTACTGTACGAATAGTATCCGGTTTAACAACGGGGCTGAAAGTCTCATCAACATCAATACCTGCAAGTTGAGTACTGCCATTCGCAACAAGGCGTGCCTTGTAGCGATTAAGACTACCATATGCATTATGTTTGTGCCGAAAAAGCCACATAGAACGAACAATGTTCGCGTCTGGTGGTCGAGGCACAAGAATCCAAGTATTATTTTTAATCAATGCATTATATTCATCAAGCATAGCACGAAACCAATTAGGGTCAGTAAACGCATGGGTGTACGACTTTGGAAGTGGAGAAATGGTAGACACATTGAAGGTGAAGCGTTGTGTGGGGCGATTAGAACCAACACGATAGCGAGTGACCATGGGGTGCGTTGACGTGGGATTGGGGTGTGGTTGTTAGACCGGAGGGATAACACCAATTGATTGTTGGACGGTGGTAGTGGAAGTTGGCTGGTGAAGGAGGGTAGTGGTTGATGTAGACTGGGTTTGGGCCTGCGTATGGGGCGGTGAGGACGGGCTGGTGGGCGAAATTGGGTCCGGTTGGTGAGGTATTGGACTGTGGGATGATGGACTAGGATCGGGCGTGGGAATCGGGTGAGTGGTAGTGGTAGGCGAGGGTGAGGTAAGGTTTTTAGTAAGTAAATGATGTTGTATAATATTTGGAGATGTATTGAGAAAGGTGTAAGAGGGTGAATCGTTTGGTGTCATGGAGCCATACGGGAATTGTGATTCATCAAAGGTCACATGACGGGATAAAATGATTTTTTTGGTGTTGAGGTCTAGACATCTATACCCCCGATGGTTCGTTGGGTACCCAAGAAATATGGAAGGCGTGGAACGGGGTCCAAGTTTGTTGTTGGTATCTATATGAGGGTAGCAAAGACAACCAAATACCTGAAGGTCCGAATAGTTTTGTGTAGTCTTGTAAAGGCGAGTGTGCGGGGTTTCATTGTTTATAGCAGTGGAGGGCAAGATGTTTAAAAGGTAGGCTGCCATGCGAAGAGCTTCAACCCAAAATATGGGTGGAAGATGGGCTTGAAATAGAAGGGTGCGTATTAGATTGTTGATGGTGCGGATCATTCGCTCGGACTTACCATTCTGTTGAGAGGTTCTCGGGCAGGAGAATCGAATGGTGATGCCATTATAAGCAAATAATTGGTGTAAGGCGGTGTTGTCAAATTCGCCACCATGGTCACATTGCAACGATTTTATATCACAATTAAACTGGTTCTTGACAAATGCACGAAAATGAATAAATTTAGACAACATATCAGACTTGTTACGAAGAGGGTACACCCATAAGTAATGGGAAAAATGATCTAAAAACAAAACATAATATTTAATGCCAGTAACACTCGAGAGTGGAGAAGTTGTTAGGAATTAGAAAATTCCATAGTAAAGAGTCGGTCACCCCAAATATTATCTAGCATAAGTTAGCTCGTAGACATATCGTTAGTTACGTTATTTGTTTAGTTTATTCGTTAGTTATTAACGTAGTTTAGTTTAGTGCAACACCGTGGAGGAAGGACGGGTCTTTACCCACTGTATGCCTGATCCACAAGCCGATAGGAGGTCGTTTTCTTTGTAACTATAAATACCCCTTCCATCCTTGGAAGGGGTGTGGCTTCTTTGAATCTAACCTTTCATTTGTTTAAGCAACTCTCTTTCAAGAAACCTCCTCTCAACTCTCTTCATCTATACAAAATGGCTTTCTTGTTTCATCACAATCCTAGACCACCCGAATCATCTAACAACATAAATATTAAGATCCTAACAATTGGTACCAGAGCCAAGGTTGTGTTGTTTTGATGATTCTTATGTTTTTTGTATGCGGTTTATTGGTTCTTGTATGCGGTTTGGATTGTCTTGGATGAGGTTCGATGTAGCATTGATGTGGGTTATGTTTAATGCGAGTTTGATTCATGTCATGCATATTCTGTCTGCCTTGTGTTTTTTGAATCCGTTTACAAACTGGTTCTAAAACTGCATTTTGTGTGTGTTTTTAAAACTGGTTTTAAATGGTTACCAATCTCATGTTTCAAAACTGATTACTTATGCTTTTCTGGGTTATTCTGGCCAGATTCATAAGGTCTAAACTGGTCAAAATGAAGCAGTTTTTGTGTTACTAATTCGTGTCTCAATACTGTGTCAAAAGTCTGCTGCTCATACATGATTTTTTTAATGCGAGTTGACTTGTTTCTTACATGCGAGTTGACTGGTTTCAAAGCGAGTTGACAATATTGACTGTCCTGACTCAATGTATTCTTGGATGTGAGTTGTCATGCTGTCTAGATACAATGAACTTTAAGCGAGTTGCCTTCTAAGGACAGAAGCGAGTTGGGTTTCAGGTCCAGCTTCTATGCGAGTTACTTAACTCGCATATGGTGTAACTGTACTTGCATTATTGAATGCGAGTTGCTCAAATGTATTTGTGTACATGCGAGTTGCTACAGTGGCGAGTTGGTTTGGATAAAGTATGCGAGTTGTGTTTGCAGATAACATGCGAGTTGCTAACCAAAACGTGATGCGAGTTGGAGATGATGCAAGTTAATGATGTGAGACAGAAAGGAAGATGAAAGTAGTGTGAATATGAAGTATATGAAGAAGTGACTTGTCTCAAACTAATGCTTGACTCAAAATTATTCTGATCATGCGAGTTGATCTTAACCATCTCATTCATGAATCAAACCTCAACTAGACTTAATCCTTTTAAAACCAGAAAATGACCACATGACCTCTAAACCATACGCCAACACAATTCATCTACAATATACACAAGACTCAACAATAATCATCAACATCGAACAACAATACAACTGCCTCATCACCATCTAATCCTAACTCATCATCCAACAACAAACAAAAATGACTCACAAATACATTCTTCAAATTGTCTCGAAGCAAAAAGAAATTAACTACAAGGATCTCAGATTATCGTGTGTTTCTTTGAATTATATCCGACCATTAAATGATCATTCACACTTGTTAACCATCATAGATCCTAATTCATTCTATCAAAATGAAATCGAAAGGGTCCAAAATGTAAGCTTAACATCATGGATCTCATGAATCTCAGCTTGCTCATACGACTCAAAAGTAGATCGAATGTAAATTAAGACTCGCTAATCTCAGATTTGATTCGTGAAGGTTCTGAAACAAATCAAACCCTTTTGGTAACCACGAAACTCATTCATCACAGATCTGGACTCAAACTACATGTACGAAAACCAAAAACAAATCTTGATCTCAGCCTTGTTCCTTATGTGAATGGTTCTTCTAACACATAGATCTCATTCAATCTATACACATAGGAACGAATGCCACATAGATCACTTTTGGAGTACACTCCTTTTTTTTTAATTTATGAATTTAATGATAAAGATGATAACAAGTATGTTATATCTTTTATCATGTTTCGTTGAATTATGAAACTTAACATGTCTCTCCTTGGATAGAACGTATAAAATATGTTGTTACTTACCTTGACACCATGACCTAAACGTTCTCAATCACCATCCCTGTGGCGTGTATGCAAAAATCGAGCCATCTCTGTGGCATCTCTGATTCGGCTTGGAGCCATTCCTGTGGCGTAGTCATAAGAGGTATCAAGGAAAACGCTTGGATTAATTGTGTTCGATTGAGGTGGAGTTTATTGTTGGGAGCATCTTATGAATGAGAGAAGCTGTGTTGTGTATAAAAAGTGGCGGATGAGTTGTGTTTTAGGGTTACGGGGTTTTAGGATCTTTGTGTGCTTTATACCCCATATTATTAGGTTAATGTGAGATGGGACCAGATCTTCCTAAGTGGGCCGTATTCTACAATCCGGGCCCTGTATCTTGTTTATGGACTTACTGGACAATGGCTCAATATAACGAGTAAACCTATGGACTAGATTGAGGACATTATTTACATGTGAGCTCGTTTAAGTTATTATTTGGATAATGGAGTCTATATTTGAGCTGATTGGTGGACCAAATACAAAGTGCACTTTTGAATGTTGGAATTGTCATCCTAATGTTTTTTTGTTATAAAAATATTGAATACAATTTGTTAATATTGGAAGAAAAGTATTTTGGTCATCAAGTTTCATGGCTAATTTTGGTACAATACTTGCCGAACGTGTGGTTGTTTGATTTATAAATTTTCACAGAGGATTCATAGCTTCGAGGTTCTTGACCGGTATTTTTTTAAAGTGACGGTTCAAACGGTTTTATTTGAGCATTGGACTTGGATGATTGGATTGATTTTCATAAACAAGGCATTGATTTTTGCAAGTAACCGAATTTGGGCCGTACTGATGATTGGATCAAATGGGCTTCTCATGATTTGGATTTTATGAGACTTGGATGTTATGAGATCTGTTGATGATGCGATTTGAGACATGGAATTTGTTAATGAGCTTTTATTATGAGAATTGGTATGATGATGAGTATTGTTGTGATATGAGGTTTAATACTTGGGTATATATATCTTCACAATGGATATTATATTACGGCTTGAATTAATGATTGACCAATGTTGACTGCGGGGTTGTTTGGACGGTATTTCTTATTTGGATTTGAAGTGAGGTTTTCCGGGCGCGTTTACTTATTTCGTCTTCTTTCTTTCTACCCTTCTGCGAAGATGACTTGTTTGGGCGCTTATTGAGTGTGATATAGACTTGGCTATTTAGTTACTGTTGTGATTCTTTCTCGCTTAACCCACAGCGTAGCTATCACTTCGGTGTCTTACGCAGTTGAGGATATGTCAAGAGGTCTTGTACATTGGGTACACCATTTCTTCTTCACAAGGATTAGTACAAGTTTAAGTAATAAATATGGGGAATTTTACTTCATGATCAAGTTTGACATATCGGGTTTACTTCTCCATGTGGTCACTACAATAGCCGAAAGATTACGTGAATGATGTGTTTACCAAAGTGTTGATTTGATGATGTTGATGATGTTGATGATGTTGGAAAATGAATCGTTGATGAACCGCTGCATGTTCCCCTAAAAACAGATATTCTCTGAAACCAAAGTCGTCATAACACATTCAAGCTGACATTGTTTACGGTTTTGTCTTGATTTTGTAAAATCCTATTTCTCGGTTTAAATCATAGACTTGTAAAATCCCGTGACAATGGAAACATCCTGGTATTAGTAAAGTGCATTTCCGGATCTATCTTACGGTTTATTCTTGGTCTTGTAAAATCCCGCGAAAGAAACTATTTCTCGGTTTAAACCATAGAGTTATAAAATCCCGTAATGATGGAACCATCTTGGAGAAGAGAAAGTGTTATTCTGGATCTTACTTGATGCTAGTGCTACGGTTTCTACTTCAAAGAAGGGATAAAAGGGTGTACTTCATGAATTGGGTGTGTGTTTGGGTTGTCTTCATGGCAGTTTGGTTTTTACAAGGTTTTACGGGGTTACGTGCTTTTAATCATGGTCGGTATGAATCCATTATCAGAGTTCACTTAAAACGTCAAAGGAGGCTAGAGTTGAGCTGTTATCCAGAAGATGTGACAACGGGGTTAATTCAGTATTATCTATTTGAGGTTGAAGTGAAATATCACGGGCGAGTGTACTTAGTATCTGAAGGTATCGGGGATGGTTGGATGAAGATTCTTCATGATCCTTGTTCGAGCTTATCATCAACTACGAAGACTTGGAAATCTAGTTATTGTTGGGTGTCTTTTACCTTTTCTTTTACCACTTGGGGGAATTGGGCTCATACCACCACAAAATAACTATCACTTTAAGGGGTTACGTTGTAGTGCTCAGTGTCACATTCAGTTGTGGATTTTCAAGAGGTAATGTACGTCTTATACTTGATGGTTGGTTGGTTGAAGAGTATAGAGTACATAGAGAGTACTTAGAGATGCTAATGGAAATCGGCACCGCTCTTTGTTACATATGTGCAAGTATAAGTCACGAGTTCGGGTTAGTTTACTTCAGGGTCAAATTCATCATATTGGGTTTTCTCCATCAGCTGTCACGACAAATAGCCTACTGAATGATAATGGGGTTGATTACAAGTTTGCCAAGAGTAGATGAAAAGAGAGAGATTCATGACGTATGAACACAACAGTTCATGCCTCGTACTTTAAAGAAAAGAAAAGTGTACGTTTAAGTGCACTTTATCTTCTGAAGAAGAGAAATCTTCTCACTAATGACCATTCTCATCAACATGCTTCATACTTTTTCCATGCGCTTCAGTCATCAAGTGAACCGGGCTACCATTGATTGTTTTTCTTATTCTACTTGCTCAATTATAATGACGATGGCGACATCAAGTGCTAATTTTGCGGGGGAGAAGTGTGGATAGAATACTTTTGGATGATTTCACTTATTTAGTCAAGAATGGCATCTCCGTATGCAATTCTTGAGGGGGAGAAGAAGTGTGAATTTTTTGCATTGTTGATTGATATTTGAGAATATAAATGGTCATACGGCTCTAAACTCATGTAAGAACCGAGCTCCTTCTTATCGGGTCATCTTCACATGGAGTTTTTCTCTTCTAAGAGCCGTTGGTTGACATCTTCACTCGGATTGATGAGTTTATCGACAAAGTGCTTCCGGTTAATGCTTCACGTATACATCAACATGATGATTCGAACAATCTCTCTGTTCTTGTTTGATGTGATTGGTAGTTTGGTGTTACCATCTTGTGTGTTCGTTGCGGCCTGATTGCTGATTTCCTTGATGAACATCTTTCTGTTCTTGTTTGATTGGGAGGGATTTTAGTTAAGGGGATTTGCAAGATGTAAGTTAATGGGATGCTTTTTGGTGAAATGCTTTTTGGTGTGATGAAGATGTTAACTATCTATTCCCCAACTGGACAATCTTGAAGAAGGTCGAGTCACATGTCTTTCTACATTTTCTGACGCATGTTAGAAGACTAAAGACGAGTTGCATTTAACGATCTAAAGACTTCTTCTTAATCGGGCATTTATCAAACAGATTGTCGGTTTAGGGGAGAGCACTAATTGGGAGAGTGTTATAAGTCAGATTCAATCTCCAATTAGACTTGCTCATATTCTTTAGCAGTGACTCCTCGAGACGTTGATATTAACTATTGTAATATTACAGTTGCACTATTGAATAATAATCCGCTCTTTGGTATTCCTTTGCCAAATCTTCACGGATTATTGTTCATGAAAAATGATCCGCTCTTTGGTATTCTTTTACCAAATCTTCACGGATTATTGTGCACTCTGTAAATCAACCACATGAACATTAAGGAAAATGACTACCTCATCTGCTTGAAAACATTATTGGTGAATCTTCCAGAGCAGTCTCTATATGTATATCTTTAGGAAGATGGAATTGATGTTGAGGAATCATTTGTTCCGGTTCATTAAGTGGGTCAATGTACATCCTGTTGTACATTTATTCACGTGTTGGACATTTGACACAAGTTGATTACTTTGGAGTTAATCATTTATCACTTATTTGAGATTGAAGTTGACTTTTACAAAGGCGTGTTCTTATTTGATAACTTGCTCGGGCTTAAGAATTTGAGTTGAAGACTTGGTTTATCTAGTTACCAGCAATCGAGGTGGATGGTTGAAGACCTGGTTAACTATCACTATTAGGAGTTACTTTGTTTTACTCTTGTCACACGATATGACGGTGTGGATAATCACAAGAGGTGTTAATATCTCATACTTTGTTTGGGTAGTCAGTACTTAGAGATTTGCTTGAAGCATAAATTCTCGACACCGTTCTTCCATCATTAGGTGCAAGCTTAAGATACAAATATGGGGAAGTTGACTTCAGTTTCAAGTATGGTATATCGGGTTTTCTTCTTCAGTGGTCACTTCAAATTGTCTACATAAGGGTTGATAAAAATAGTCAGAGAGAGTCTTCAGCAAGTTGATTCTCACAAGAGTTCAAGTGTTCTTCTCAACAAATTTCTAGTATACGGGCTTAATAATGATCTGCTGACTCTAAAGTGTCAAACCTTAAGGGGGAATGAGACAAGCATCTAAACGCTGTAAACTTGATGAACTTAATACTCTAATTGAAGATATCCCGGAAAGACAAATGTTATTACAGCAGAGAAACTCAAGGTTTGACTCATGGCGAGTAAACTTGATGAACTTAATTCTTCTAAGTGATTGAAGATATCCCGGAAAACAAATGTCATGACCCGCGAGAGGAAACTCAAGGTTTTACTCATCAAGGCGCTTAGTATTCTTATTCCAACTATGTGGGGAAGTGATGGAAGAGTTAGCCGAAGACAAAGAGGTAACAAGTCGCGTGATGATCTCATGTTATCACAATCATCGGAGAGAATTGTGTACATCAGCTTCAAATGTTTACTTGAGGGCTTAATCTTGATTCGGAGATATAATCACTTATTCCGAGTTGACATCCGCGAGATAATCGACTTGGCCTCTTCAATGTTATTAGTTATTCCTTCCTTGTATTGGTATACTTGATACTGAGCTTCATTGATGATATATATACTCATCATTTTGTACCTTTTAGGATCAGCTAAATTCAAGAACCGCTTTCAACGCCGTGATCGGAATCCTTCTTCATTCAAGATCGGAAGATTTTCTGAAAACTAAAATCCCGGCTGTCCTAATTTATCTTACCATCAAAGTATTTTCTTATGGAACCACATGGCCCTAACCCGATGTCAAAATTTTAAAAGAATGGTCATCGGGACAGTTAACTATTTTGGAGAGGACATTCCACCAGCAGTTGTCCCGATTTTACAAACTTTCCCTGGCGAACAATTACGGGGATCGGTTTCCGCCAGCGACTCGAATCAAAACAAGATAATACAATCATGTTTCACTCCATTTTCACTTCTTTCTACTTTCACCTTAAAGTGGGAGTCAGCTCACTGCTGTATATAAAATTTAAAAATCATCACAAAAGGACAATGAGTATTTCC
>OU343225.1:327326854-327434065 GCA_910596185.1 Chrysanthemum makinoi | reverse complement strand
AATGGATCATCATTGAGCAATTCTCAAGGAGAAGAATGTCCCCCTCAATGTCAATTGGAGCGTGATCAATTTCCATGAAACCAATCACTAGACAAGTATGCTTCAATCTCTTCCAAGATGAAGTCGCTTCCCTCAAACTGAGTGAGAGAAGTGGGAAGGGTCGGAAATGATAGGTTGAGAAGATGGTGGGATCCCTACTCACAGATTATGAGAATACCCAAGAAACTCTTCAGAGTACTCCTCAAGCAATATCAATTACATCGATTCGGTTAACCAATTCAGCATCATAGTTTGAGGAGTACCTCGAAGTTTGATCGAGGTTAAAGGTAACGGCTTCATCACCCACACGTAATGTGATTTCATGCTCAAATACATCAATAAGGGCATGACCCGCCCTTAGGAACCTCGCCCAACAATGAGAGTAGAAACCCGTGGATCAGCATCAAAATCAACGACTACAAAGTCACCGAAAATGGAACTTTCCTACTTTCACAAATACGTCCCCTCCAATGCCAAGTGGACAGGATATTGAACGATCTCAAGCTCGAGTCATGCATGTAGGAGTAAGGTGATGAGGAAAGTTTCTTCCATGCGAATGAGGCATCAGGTTAATGCTTGCACCAAGATCGGTAGGCAAAGCATTGACCATTCACGGAAATACACAAGGTAAGAGAAATTTTCGGGATCTCCAAGCTTATCGAAGCTTCTTCAAGATAACTGTTGGCAGTTCGTTTAGTGGAGTTTAAGCCATCTCAAGCTTGAGTTTTTCCTGTTGCTTAACAAGCTGTTTGATTGTTGATGCAAGCTTGGGCATCGGGGAATGATAGCATCCGCTGATGATGTCAAAGTGTATTTCTTGAAAATATTTGGAAGAACTTTTTCCATTTGTTGAGTAGCTTTTCTCATGGCTTACATTCATTTCGCGTGATGGGTAAGGAATAGAGGATTTGGGTTTACGGTTTTCATTACGGATGTCATGTGAATCAAAACAACTCACGGCTTAGACTTGGGTTTTGGGACAACTTGAGGTTGGACATGGTTGGTACCCTCCGTTATTGTAGGAAGTTCCTTGTCCTTTATAGCTAATGTTCACGTTCCACTACCTTGAGGAAAGAAGAAGAGGTAGGAGGAACAATGGGTCCTTCGTATGATACATCACTTCTTGTTGTGATCGCTTTAGCATAAGCCTCGGGTTAGCGATAAGTGTTGCTTGGAAGTTTTCACGAGCAGGGTTGATCATTTAAAGACTTCTTTAGTTCAGCGATGCAGTGATCAACAATGCTTTGTCTCCTCTTGAGACTTCATGAATTGTTTAAAAGCTCATCGATGTTGATCTTGGAGGGAGGTGGAGAGGAACAGTGGTATGTTTTGAATATAACCTTGTTGTTGAAAATTCCCTTGGTTAGATTCACATTCCAAAATTGATTCCCTCGATTGAAATTGTTTTGATTAAATTTCCTTGATGTTGGAAACTTGATTTGGTCGGATAGAAATTACCTTGGTTTTGATAACCGGTTCATTCTAGGTTGGTTCTGATTCGGTTTTGCATGTTAGGATTCGTTAAAACCGGTGGTCCCGATAAGTATTAGCACGGTAGTTTGGTCTCATTTTGAGGGACGGTATTGATTACCTCCCGATGTGAAGTACCGCTATAGCATTGGCTTCAAATGGACTACCATCCATTGGCAGATACTTGTAGTATGCATGAGGGCCACCACAAGTGACACAAACCTCGACTTTCTTCACTTCACCATGTGATGGTGTTTGTGTGAAAGTGACTTTCTTTAGGTTAGCAAGAACCAAAGCTCGAATAACATTAGTGAGTTTGTCAATCTTAGCATCGGTGCTAGATGTACTCACATGAGATGAAGTAGAAGGTCCTGCATTAGACTGAGGCCGATATGTCTTTGCATTAAAATGCATGCGGACTGGACTTGTTTTCTATGATTTGCAAGGCTTCTTTTGTGGTCTTGCTCAGAAATTACCTCCTTGCGAAGCATTTAAAGAGTCTTGTCAGCTTGGCTCGAAAACAGACCATTGTAGAAAGTATCCATTTGCATTAACTCGGAAAAACCATGATGCGGACACTTTCGTAGCAACTCTTTATAACGATCCCATGCCTCACCGAATGATTCATCAAATCTTTGAGTGAATTTAATTATCTCATTCTTAAGACTTGTAGTTCGGGATGGAGGATAGAATTAGTTAACAAACTTAGTGACTAAATCCTCCCATGTCTCAATGGAACGAGGGGTTGTTTCTCGAAGCCAATCCGGCTTGTCCCTCTAAAGAGAATGGGAGCGTAAGAAGCTTAATTGCTTCATGTGGAACATTTTTGTATTTGATGGTAGATGCAATCTTGTTGAACCATCGAATATGTGCATGAGGGTAGTCCCGCTCAAAACCATAAAATTGGCTTTGGGTTTTACAAGATTAAGCAACCCCGTTTTGAGCTCAAGGTATTAGCCATAGGTTTGGGCTGGGACAACAATGGCATCTCCGTAACCCTCGATGGGTGCTTGGAGAAGCTATTTCATCGGTTTATCTTACGCCATTACGACAGGGTGGTGGTGCTAGACGCTCACCACCGCGGTGAAGGAGCGAACGCCCTCTACGCCTACGTGGAATACTTACAAGCTCGAAGTGGACTTGTGGAGCGAAGAACAGTCGCATGCACTAAGTATAAAAATCGGCCAAAACAAATGCAGGCAAAACGACAAGTGAACTTGAACCAATAATCACAAGATGAATGGCTTCTTTGAAAAAGGTACACCACTCACAAGGATACAAAGGCAAGTTTTGATCTTTAAGATTGGGAACTTATTAATGTTCACACCCACAGTTGGTAGGTGTTCTCGGTTTGCGATGTGGTTGATTTTATGTATTTATTAAGCAAAGAAAACGGAAAATCTTGTTTTGTATTTTTATCTTTTATATATATGTAGAAACAAAAGAACAATATTTTTGTGTTTTATATGTTTTAAGATGTTTTTGGATTTTTGGATTTTTATAAGAAAATATAAATATATATAGATGGTATGAACAAGGAGTGAATATTCAAATCACTTAATCAAGCTAAACGTAAGACTATTAGCCTGACTCTCCGTGGCGGCGCCAAAATTTGATTGGTTCGAACGACCTATCTTTTATTAGTCAACCACTTGTGAATGGTCAACCATAAAAGTCAAACAGCTCAGAACAAAATGCAATTAAGTCGAGAGGAGTTTAGTGTTTCCCCGGGTCGTTAAGTCCCAACGATTTTGTGCGATTGAATAGCTAAACGTAGTGATCGGTGATATTGAGCAGAAAGGGGTTATGATTTGGAATAATTACACCTAAAGAGAAAGTTTGTAAATTACAGGGGCTTAAATGCAAATTAAAGAAAATTAAAATATTTAACTTTAATTAAAATATTATTTAACTATTAAACCTAATTTAAATTATTAAAATCTAATTGAAATTACTTAAGATCTAATTAAAGGATTTTTTAATTACAAAACTAGTTACAAATAAAAGTTATAAAAGTATAGATTATATAAAACTTACTTATTAAACTTAAATTCTAATTATAAGATTTATTATCCAGTATTATTAATTATAAACTAATTTAAACTATTAAATAATTACCTAAAAATTAAGAAATTATAAAATAAAGCTAGAAAAATGAAATTATGACTTAGATAAATCTAAAATATTATAAAACTTATTTTAAAATTGAAAATATATTTATTACACTATTTATGTATTTATTATTAATTAATTACTATTTATTAATTATTTAAAACTAATAAAAATTCTAATAAATACTAAATGACCTAAGAAAAATCTAAAAATTTTAATATAAATACTAAACAAGTAAAAACTAGGAAAAATATAAAATGAAAGTGCTTTTTGAAAAGCAGAAAAATAAGCCAAATGGCTTAAATAGAAGGCTGATCTATTTTTTATTTTGGTTTTCTTGAATTTTCTTTAACAAAACTATTTTACTACTGAAAATAAGCAACTTTTGTGAAGACACATTTTAGGGAACTCAAAGATAAGCCGAATGCAAGGCAATAAGCTCAACAGGAGCTTTTGGCTTAAAAGTGAGGTTATAAGCTCACAACAAGCTAACAAGCTGGAACCAAAGGTTGAATAAGCTAGAAACAAGTTCTGGGAACTTAGAATAAGCAACAACAACAAGAAAACACTCAACAAGGAGAAATAAGGAATAAGCAAAACGGGAGGTTTGTGAAAAAGAGCTTAAAAGAAGCAAGCAAATAAGCGATCTATAAGCTCAATAAAATTAACTAAAATAACCTAATCAAGATGAGAAACAAAATATTATAAATATAAAATCTTAAGTCCTATCTCCTAATATTAAGCCCTACACGAAATTCACAAGTTTATTCAAAAATGGGTTTCTAAGAAATTTTGACTTTTGAAGAAAACCTATTGTTTGACTTTATTGAGCTTTGATCTAATTCTACTTACTAATAATGATTAAATAAGCTAAAATGAGACTATAACAAGCTACTTTAACTACTTGTGAACCGATATTAAGATTATGGACTTTAGAAACCTTAACAAATGAACAACTATTGAGCTTACAATGGAAATTTGACTTTTAATCAAAGAACACTTAGTTAATATGGTTTAACTGAGATATTGGCCCCTTTTGTGGTGTACATCACACAAGAACAACAACACAAACAGCTTGGATCACAGATAACCCAACTATTCCAAACATCCCTTTAAAAAGCCAACTTTGTAATTTTCAATGCAAGATAACTGATAAGTCCATGAATCGATATTTAATGACATAATATGCTATAAATGAAATGAACAATTAAACACCAATAATAACAACAATATAATTGAAAATTACAAATATGCTATATTACTAGGAAAAATGAGCAACTGAGTAATGAGAAGATTTCAAAGAACAAGCATAAGATTTTAAGCTTTATGTTAATTCCAATACACTAATGAAACATAAAAATACTGATAAAAGCACATAATCAGCTAATCTACAGTTAATTGCTAAAAATGAGAAATTTGGCTTACAAATGAAACACGACTGAGAATAAGGAACCAAGGACCATAAGTAACCACCTACACTCCCCAAGGAGTTCTAATTCCCAATGCAATCCAAATTCCACCTTTTCTCATCTTCATTCTTCATAATCACTGGACTTTTTATTTTATCTATTTTTTTTAGCTATTTTTGTGATTTTTTAAGTAAACCGGATTAAAAGGTCTCTAAATGATATCTCGATGAGGTCAATATCCAAGCTTTAAAACTTATAAGTGATTCTTGAATTAAGCTTAATGGAACAAGAAACAACAAGTTTCAACAATCTTAAGTGAAATTGTCAATTTCACCTAAAACTGCTAAATCTGAATTTAAAGAGCAACATTGAAATTTAAGGTTCAAGAAAGGTTTAATTGCATTAAGTAAACTGAGTACAACATGATTTAAATGAAAATTATAACTGAAACTTGAAATTACACTATTACGTTTGTCTAATTTACACTACTCTTAATTCTAAACTAATAATTCCTCTCTGCTACTTCTCTCTTCTTAAATAAAGGTCTTTTGAGGTCCTTGCAGACTTTTGAGACTATCCCGCCAATTGCGAGCCTTTGATTTAGTCAATCATCCTAGCCGTTTAAAACACCTTTGCTAAAAAATCTTAATGCCGATTGGGGTTAAATGCGTAGTTTTAGGGCATTAATTGGTTTTGGGAAGTTGTAAAGGTGGAGGGGACAAGGAAAATAAGGTTTAGTGGCCAAGTTGGTGTTTTGGTGATGAAGTGGTAGGAGCTGGTGGCAGTGGAGGTGGAAACCGTGGAGGTGGAAGAGGAAAAAGGAGGGTTGATTTGTTGACCCGGTTTTATATTTAAGGGGATTGGCCGGATTGATTTGGGCTTGGGTATTTATTTTGGGTTAACATGAGTGTTTGTAGTATATAGAGCCAAGAGACCATAATGGTTGTATTATTTGGATTCTCAAGGGCCACCGAACAAACCGAATTTTTCAAAGTTATTCAAAAGGACAATCTTGCCAAGTTTAATTAGTACAAGGACCATAAAAGATAATTTTCCATTTTTAAACTTCCAAGGACCATTTTTGCCAATTTTGAAACTTGAAGGACCAAACTTGTAAATTCTCCAAACTTTTTACCTAAGGATCATTTTTGATAAATTTTGATTTTAAAAGGACTTGGGTTGACTTTTATTCCAAAACAAATGCTCAGGGACTGATTTTGTCAGGATTTGAAAGTTGAGGGACTGAAATTGCCAATTATGCAAACTTAGCTCGTTTTTCATCTGTTTTTAAACATTTTGCATCTGAACATATAAAATACAATCCTTGGATATATTTTGTATTTTGTTGCATATTTGAGTGTTTTTAATGTTTTGGCAATTCAGATAAGACAAAAATGATGAGTATTTACACACTCATCAATCCCCCACACTAAACTATTGCTAGTCCCTAGCAATCTTTTATAAAAATTTAATAGATTTAAGTCTCTTTACCAAAAGCCATTACTTCTGGAGTAGTCAATTGTTTCAGTTCAAGTAAGAACCTTGGTACAATGATAACCAAATGATTTTGAGCAAATCACCAGCTTTCAACGGTTTTGATTTGTCTTTACCAGAAGCCATTTGCTTCTGGACTAGCCAACTCTTAGATAAAATATCTTTGGTGAGTCGATTACCAATTATGGTTTTCCAACTGCCTTTACCACAAGCCATAAACTTGCGGGCTAGCCAACTCTTCACTAATTAAAGATATGGTGAGTTGAACACCATACAATTTTGGGCAAATTGCAAGCCGCCAACGGATTTGAGATATCTTTACCAAGAGCCGTTTGCTCCTGGATTAGCCAATCATTTTGTTTATTAGACATGGTGGACTGATAACGTAGGCTGAGTAAGTACAAAACACTTACTCAAAAAAAAATTGGCCAAAAATGGGGGAATTGGGTGGTATAATTACATGATAAAATTCGTGAGAATTCCCCCACACTAGAAATGAATATTGCCCCTAAATATTCAAAGTACCGCCATTTTTTTTCAAGACTTATATACAACAAATGGGGGAGCAACTCCCCCACGCTAGGGTGGTAGAAAGTAGAAAGAAGTCAGAAATATGGGTGAAAACCCATATGGTGTGCTACTTTTTTTGATTCCCGAGTCGCTAGCTTGACTCGATCCCCGCATTCATTGGTTCATGGGGAAAGTTTGTAGATCCGGACAACCACAGTGGAATGTTCTCCAAAATAGTGCTTCAATCGATGACCATTCACTTTAAAATTTGGACCATTGGGTTGAGATAACTCAATGGTTCCATAAGGAAATACTTTAGTGATGGTGAATGGTCCGCACGGTAGGATTTTAGTTTTCCTGAGAAAATCTTCAATCTTGAATTGAAAAGGACTCGATCACCGACGTTGAAAACGCGGTTCTTGATTTTGGAGTCATGAATCTTCTTTGTCTTTTCTTTGTAGATCAAAGAGTTCTCGTATGCTTGATCACGTAGTTCATTTAATTCATTTATTTGAACTTTCCTGATCACCACTGTCTGAATATCGAAGTTGGCATTTTTCAAGGCCCAGTATGCTTTGTGCTCAAGCTCAATCGGCAGATGACACGCCTTCCCATACACTAGCTTGTATGGAGTACACCCGATGGGTGTTTTATAAGCTCGTACGGAAGGCCGAGTGCGCCATCTAGCTTATCCCACCAAGAGGCACGGTTTTCGCCATCGTCCCTCCGAATTCTTTTAATCCTCCGGTTGGAAACTTCCACTTGCCCACTTGTTTGGGGGTGGTACGCAGTAGAGAGGCGGTGAGTTACACCATACTTTTGCATGACTCTATCAAACTGGTCATTGCAGAAATGCGCACCACGATCACTGATTATAGCTCGTGGAGTTCCAAACCTAGCAAAAAGAGATTTTAAGAATTTCACAACAACTCGGGCATCGGTAGGAAAAGCTTTCGCTTCAACCCATTTTGACAAATAGTCAACGCCACGCAGTATGTATTTATTTCCTCGAGATGAAGGAAATGGCCCCATAAAGTCAATGCCCCGGATGTCAAAAATCTCACACACTTGAATGGCGTTTTGCGGCATTTCATTTCTTTGTGAGATATTTCCGTGACGTTGACAAGCGTCACGAGTGTTTTGACAAATTCGTGGGCATCCTTGTAAATCGTAAAATCCGGAATCAAACACCTTCTTGGCAGTGTAGTTGGGGCTATGATGTCCCCAAGTAGGTCCAGAATGGCAAGCCTTAAGAATGTCATTGGCTTCCTGACCATACACACATCGCTGATGATTTGATCCGCGCAAATTTTGAATAAGTAGGGTCGTCCCGGTAATGTTTTACATCCTTAAAGAATTTGTTTTTCTGTTGGGACGACATCCCTTTCACTACAAAGTTACCCGCATGGTAATTTGCAAAGTCAAGAAACCATGGGGTAGAAGATTCTCCACGAAAAGAAACCACATTGAGTGTTTCGAGAGGAAATGTTTCATTTATTTCCTTTTTCTCGAACACATCCTGGTGAGGGTTTTCTAGACGGGACAAATGATCGCCAGTCGAGGTTCAGCTCCTTTTTATCACGTATAATGATATCAAATTCTTGCAGGAGAAGAACCCAACGGAGCAATCTCGACTTTGCATCTTGTTTTGCAAAGAGATATTTGAGAGCCGAGTGATCCGTATACACCACGCATTTGGTCAAGATTAGGTATGGCCTAAACTTCTCAAACGCATACACCACGGCTAGTAGCTCTTTTTCTGTAGTGGTGTAATGGGTTTGAGCTTCATTCATAGTCTTACTCGCGTAGTGGATAGGCTGAAAATGCTTGGTTTACGCTGCCCCAGGACTGCACCGATAGCAAAATCACTTGCATCGCACATGAGTTCAAAGGGTAAATCCGGTCACGGGCAACGAGAATGGGTGCTTACGTAAGCTTTTTCTTTAATGTTTCAAAAGCTTCGATGCACTCAGGTGAGAAGATAAAAGGAGCATCCTTCTCAAGGATATGAGTCATAGGCCGAGCGATTTTAGAAAAATCTTGTATGAATCTGCGATAAAAACCGGCATGACCTAAAAAACTCCTAATTCCTTTGACGGTAGTAGGATGAGGCAATTTGGCAATGACATCCACTTTCGCTTTGTCAACCTCAATCCCGTTTTTGAAATCTTATGGCCTAGGACAATTCCTTCCTTGACCATAATGGCTCTTTCCCAATTTAGACAAAGATTGGTGTCTTCACACCGTTTGAGCATTTTTCTAAATGGGAGAGACATGTTTGAAATGAGTCCCCAATGACCGAGAAGTCATCCATAAACACCTCCATTGTTTCCCGATCATGTCGTGGAAAATGGCCATCATACATCGTTGGAACGCGTGCGCAGGAGCGTTACATAGGCCAAAAGGCATAGTCAGCCAGGCAAAAGTTCCGTATGGGCAGGTGAATGTGGTCTTTTCTTGATCCCGTGGATCAATGGGGATCTGAAAATAACCCGAGAAACCATCTAGGAAACAATAGTATTCGTTCCTTGCTAATCTCTCAAGCATTTGGTCCATGAAGGGTAGAGGAAAATGGTCTTTACGGGTGGCTTCGTTTAACTTGCGATAGTCAATACACACACGCCATCCCGTAACCAATCGAGTTGGAATTAACTCGTTTTCTTCATTTGTGACAACAGTTATGCCACCCTTTTTGGAACACGTGGATGGGATGACCCAAGGACTATCAGAGATCGGGTAAATTAAACCAGCATCAAGAAGTTTGAGAACCTCCTGTTTGATAACCTCATGAATCTTAGGATTCACCCTTCTCGATGTTGGAATTTCTGCTGGTTTGAAATCATCCTCCAATAAAATCTTTGCGTACAAAATTCGGGGTTAATACCCTTGATGTCGGAGAGTCTCCAAGCAATTGCTTGCTTGTGCAACTTCAAAACCTTTATGAGAGCAGTCTTCTCATCTTTACTCAAATCTCGAGCAATAATGACGGGTAATTTATCATCACCCTCAAGAAATGCATACTCGAGATGAGGTGGTAAGTCCTTAAGTTCATCCTCGGAATTTCTTCGAGTTTTCTCAACTGACTTGACTTCCTTATTATGAAGCTCAACGGGAGGGAGTGGAGGAGAAGTGTCCTGATTTAACAACTTCTCAAGAAGAAGAATATCTCCTCCGAGTTAATCTCATTGTTATTAACCTCATCCGAATTGAATCACTAGTGTGCGGGATTGATGATGGATCATCATTGAGCAACTTCTCAAGGAGAAGAATGTCCCCTCAAATGTCAATTGGGCGTGATCATTTCCCATGAAACGAATCACTAGACAAGTATGCTTCAATCTCTTCCAAGATGAAATTAAGTCGCCTCAAACGGAGTGAGAGAAGGGGAAGGGTCGGAAATGATAGGTTGAGAAGATGTGGGATCCCTACTTCACGAATTATGAGAATACCCAAGAAACTCTTGAGAGTACTCCTCACGAAGCAATATCAATTACATCGATTCGGTTAACCATTGATCATAGTTTGAGGAGTATCTCGAAGTTTGATCGAGGTTAAAGGTAACGGCTTCATCACCCACACGTAATGTGATTTCATGCTCAAATACATCAATAAGGGCATGACCCGTCCTTAG
This sequence comes from Chrysanthemum makinoi, assembly GCA_910596185.1. Taxonomy (NCBI): domain Eukaryota; kingdom Viridiplantae; phylum Streptophyta; class Magnoliopsida; order Asterales; family Asteraceae; genus Chrysanthemum; species Chrysanthemum makinoi. The sequence continues at coordinate 327,423,400 of OU343225.1, read as the reverse complement.
GAATCCTCGTCCAACAATGAGAGGAACCCGTGGATCAGCATCAAAATCAACGACTACAAAGTCAGCTGGAAAATGGAACTTTCCTACTTTCACAAATACGTCCTCGGCAATGCCAAGTGGACGGGATATTGAACGATCTTCAAGCTCGAGAGTCATGCATGTAGGAGTAAGGTCCGGAAGAGAAAGTTTCTTCCATACCGAATGAGGCATCAGGTTAATGCTTGCACCAAGATCGGCTAAGGCAAAGCATTCAACCATTCCTCGAAATACACAAGGTAAGAGAAATTTTCCGGATCTCCAAGCTTATCGGAAGCTTCTTCAAGATAGCTGAGCGGCGAGTTCGCTTAGTGGAGTTTTGCCATCTCAAACAGTTTTTCCTTGTTGCTCAACAACTGTTTGATTGTTGATGCAAACTTGGGCATCAGAATGATAGCATCCGCGAAGCTAATGTCAAAGTGTAGTTCTTGAAATATTTGGAAGAACTTTTCCATTTGTTGAGTAGCTTTCGCGGAGCTTTGCTCATTTAAACGTGATGGGTAAGGAATAGAGGATTTGGGTTTCTGGTTTTCAACCGGGATGTCAGGTGAATCAAAAACAACTCCTGGCTTAGACTTGGGTTTCAGGACAACTTGAGGTTGGACATCGTTGGTACCTCCGTTATTAGTAGGAAGTTCCTTGTCCTTTGTCGCCTCATGTTCACGTTCCACTACCTTAGGAGAAGAAGAAGAAGAGGTAGGAGGAACAATGGGTCCTTCGTATGATACACCACTTCTTGTTGTGATCGCTTTAGCATCGCCTCTCGGGTTAGCGATCGTGTTGCTTGGAAGTTTTCCTGAGCCCGAGGGTTGATCATTTAAAGACTTCTTTAGTTCAGCGATCTGAGTGATCAACAATCTGTTTGTCTCCTCTTGAGACTTCATGAATTGTTTTAAAGCTCATCGATGTTGATACTTTGGAGGAGGTGGAGGGAAATTTTGAGGTCGTATGTTTTGAATATAACCTTGTTGTTGAAAATTCCCTTGGTTAGGATTCACATTTCCCTGAAATTGATTCCCTCGATTGAAATTGTTTTGATTAAAATTTCCTTGATGTTGGAAACCTTGATTTGGTCCGGGATAGAAATTACCTTGGTTTTGATAACCTTGGTTCATTCTAGGTTGGTTCCGATTCCGGTTTTGCATGTTAGATTCTGGTTAAAACGGGTGGTCCCGATAAGTATTAGCACGGTAGTTTGGTTCATTTTGAGGGCGGTATTGATTACCTCCCTGATGTGAAGTACTGGCTATAGCATTGGCTTCAAATGGACTACCATCGTGGCGGCATACAGTTGTAGTATGAATGAGGGCCACCACAAGTGACACAGACCTCGACTTTCTTCACTTCACCATGTGATGGTGTTTGTGTGAAAGTGACTTTCTTTTGGTTAGCAAGAACCAAAGCCTGAATAAGCATTCGTGAGTTTGCCAATCTTAGCATCGGTGCTAGATGTACTCACGTGAGATGAAGTAGAAGGTCCGTGATTAGACTGAGACTGATATGTCTTTGTTAAGTGCAGGGCGGACACGGGACTTGTTTTCTATGATTTGCAAGGCTTCTTTTGTGGTCTTGCTCAGAAATTACCTCCCGCGGAGGCATTTAAAGAGTCTTGGTCAGCTTGGCTCAGACCATTGTAGAAAGTATCCATTTGCATTAACTCGGAAAACCCATGATGCGGACACTTTCGGAGCAACTCTTTATAACGATCCCATGCCTCACCGAATGATTCATCAAATCTTTGAGTGAATTTCATTATCTCATTCTTAAGACTTGTAGTTCGAGATGGAGGATAGAATTCGTTAACAAACTTAGTGACTAAATCCTCCCATGTCTCAATGGAACGAGGGGGTTGTTTCTCAAGCCAAATCGGGCTTGTCCTCTAAAGAGATGGGAGCAACGAAGAAGCTTAATTGCTTCATGTGGGACATTCTTGTATTTGATGGTTGATGCAATCTTGTTGAACCATCGAATATGTGCATGAGGGTCGTCCCGCTCAAAACCATAAAATTGGCTTTGGGTTACAAGATTAAGCAACCCTGTTTTGAGCTCGAAGGTATTAGCCGATGGGGGACAACAATGGCATCTCCGTAACCCTCGATGGGTGCTTGGAGAAGCTATTTCATCGGTTTATCTTCCGCCATTACGACGGGGTGGTGGTGCTAGACGCGTTCCTCAGCCACGGCTGAAGGAGCGAACGCCCTCTACGCCTACGTGGAATACTTACAAGCTGAAAGTGGACTTGTGGAGTTGGAAGAACGAAAAGCATGCACTAAGTATAAAAAATCAGTTTTCAAAAACAAATGCGAGGCAAAACGACAAGTGAACTTGAACCAATAATCACAAGATGAATGGCTTCTTTGAAAAAGGTACACCACTCACAAGGATACAAAGGCAAGTTTTGATCTTTAAGATTGGGAACTTATTAATGTTCACACCCCTAGTTGGTAGGTGTTCGCGCCTTGGTTTTGCGGTGGTTGATTTTTATGTATTTATTAAGCAAAGAAAACGGAAAATCTTTTTTGTATTTTTATCTTTTATATATATGTAGAAACAAAAGAACAATATTTTTTGTGTTTTATATGTTTTAAGATGTTTTTTGGATTTTTGGATTTTTATAAGAAAATATAAATATATATAGATGGTATGAACAAGGAGTGAATATTCAAATCACTAATATGCTAAACGTAAGACTATTAGCTTGACAACTCCTGGCGTGGCCAAAATTTGATTGGCTCGGAGCGACCTATCTTTTATTAGTCAACCACTTGTGAATGGTCAACCATAAAAGTCAAACATTTCAGAACAAATGCAATTAAGTCCGAGGAGTTTAGTGTTTCCCAGGTCGTTAAGTCCCAACGAGCGTATGCGATTGAATAGCTAAACGCGTAGTGATCGGGTGATATTGAAACAGAAAGGGGTTATGATATGGAATAATTACACCTAAAGAGAAAGTTTGTAAATTACAGGGGCTTAAATGCAAATTAAAGAAAATTAAAATATTTAACTTTAATTAAAATATTATTTAACTATTAAACCTAATTTAAATTATTAAAATCTAATTGAAATTACTTAAGATCTAATTAAAGGATTTTTAAATTACAAAACTAGTTACAAATAAAAGTTATAAAAGTATAGATTATATAAAACTTACTTATTAAACTTAAATTCTAATTATAAGATTTATTATCGAAAGTATTATTAATTATAAACTAATTTAAACTATTAAATAATTACCTAAAATTAAGAAATTATAAAATAAAGCTAGAAAAATGAAATTATGACTTAGATAAATCTAAAATATTATAAAACTTATTTTAAAATTGAAAATATATTTATTACACTATTTATGTATTTATTATTAATTAATTACTATTTATTAATTATTTAAAACTAATAAAAATTTTAATAAATACTAAATGACCTAAGAAAAATCTAAAAATTTTAATATAAATACTAAACAAGTGCAGAAAACTAGGAAAAATATAAAAATGAAAAGTGCTTTTGAAAAAAAAATAAGCCAAATGGCTTAAATAGAAGTCAGATCTATTTTTATTTTTGGTTTTTCTTGAATTTTCTTTTACAAAACTATTTTACTACTGAAAATAAGCAACTTTTGTGAAGACACATTTTAGGGAACTCAAAGATAAGCCGAATGCAAGGCAATAAGCTCAACAGGGAGCTTTTTGGCTTAAAAGTGAGGTTATAAGCTCACAACAAGCTAACAAGCTGGAACCAAAGGTTGAATAAGCTAGAAACAAGTTCTGGGAACTTAGAATAAGCAACAACAACAAGAAAAACACTCAACAAGCGAAATAAGGAATAAGCAAAACGAGGTTTGTGAAAAAGAGCTTAAAAGAAGCAAGCAAATAAGCGGTCCTATAAGCTCAATAAAAATTAACTAAAAATAACCTAATCAAGATGAGAAACAAAATATTATAAATATAAAATCTTAAGTCCTATCTCCTAATATTAAGCCCTACACGAAATTCACAAGTTTATTCAAAAATGGGTTTCTAAGAAATTTTGACTTTTGAAGAAAACCTATTGTTTGACTTTATTGAGCTTTGATCTAATTCTACTTACTAATAATGATTAAATAAGCTAAAATGAGACTATAACAAGCTACTTTAACTACTTGTGAACCGATATTAAGATTATGGACTTTAGAAACCTTAACTAACGAGGAACAACTATTGAGCATACAATGGAAATTTGACTTTTAATCAAAGAACACTTAGTTAATATGGTTTAACTGAGATATTGGCCCCTTTGTGGTTACATCACACAAGAACAACAACACAAACAGCTTGGATCACAGATAACCCAACTATTCCAAACATCCCTTTAAAAAGCCAACTTTGTAATTTTCAATGCAAGATCTTGCATAAGTCCATGAATCGATATTTAATGACATAATATGCTTTATAAAAGTTGAAATGAACAATTAAACACCAATAACAACAATATCTTGAAAATTACAATATGCTATATTACTAGGAAAAATGAGCAAACGAGTAATGAGAAGATTTCAAAGAACAAGCATAAGATTTTAAGCTTTATGTTAATTCAAATACACTAATGAAACATAAAAATCTTGATAAAAGCACATATCAGCTAATCTTTGATTAATTGCTAAAAATGAGAATTTGGCTTACAAATGAAACGGTGAGAATAAGGAACCAAGGACCATAAGTAACCACCTACACTCCCAAGGTTCTAATTCCCCAATCAATCAAATTCCACCTTTTCTCATCTTCATTCTTCATAATCACTTGGACTTTTTTATTTTTATCTATTTTTTTAGCTATTTTTGTGATTTTTAAGTAAAGCGGATTAAAAGGTCTCTAAATGATATCGATGAGGTCAATATCTAGCTTTAAAACTTATAAGCATTGAATTAAGCTTAATGGAACAAGAAACAACAAGTTTCAACAATCTTAAGTGAAATTGTCAATTTCACCTAAAAGCTACTAAATCTGAATTTAAAGAGCAAGATTGAAAATTAAGGTTCAAGAAAGGTTTAATTGCATTAAGTAAAGCGAGTACAACATGATTTTAATGAAAATTATAACTGAAACTTGAAATTACACTATTACGTTTGTCTAATTTACACTACTCTTAATTCTAAACTAATAATTCCTCTCTGCTACTTCTCTCTTCTTAAATAAAGGTCTTTTGAGGTCCTTGCGGACTTTTGAACTATCCCACCAATTGAGCCTTTGATTTAGTCAGAATCATCTAGCGATTTAAAAACACCTTTTTAGGCGCCAAAAAAAATCTTAATGCCATTGGGGTTGCGTAAAAGCAGTTTTAGGGGCATTAATTGGTTTTGGGAAGTTGTAAAGGTGGAGGGGACAAGGAAAATAAGGTTTAGTGGCCAAGTTGGTGTTTTGGTGATGAAGTGGTAGGAGCAGTTGTTAGCCGGGTGGAGGTGAAGCCGTGGAGGTGGAAGAGGAAAAGGAGGGTTGTTTGTTTTGACCCGGTTTTATATTTAGAGGATTGGGATTGATTTGGGCTTGGGTTTATTTATTTTGGGTCGGTTGGTTTGTAGTAGTATAGAGCCAAGGACCAATGGTTGTATTATTTGGATTCAGGACCGAACCCTTAATTTTCAAAGTTATTCCAAGGATCAATCTTGCCAAGTTTCATTAGTACTAGGACCATAAAAGATAATTTTTCCATTTTTTAAACTTCGGACCATTTTTGCCAATTTTGAAACTTGAAGGACCAAACTTGTAAATTCTCCAAACTTTTTACCCATGGATCATTTTTGATAAATTTTGATTTTGAAAGGACTTGGGTTGAATTTTATTCCAAAACAAATGCTTTCGAGGGCTGATTTTGTCGGGATTTGAAAGTTGAGGGATGAAGGCGCCAATTATGCAAACTTAGCTCGTTTTTCATCTGTTTTTAAACATTTTGCATCTGAACATATAAAATACAATCCTTGGATATATTTTGTATTTTCTTTATATTTGAGTGTTTTAAGTGTTTTGTATTTCGAGATAAGACAAAAATGATGAGTATTTACACATTCATCAATCCCCTACACTAAACTATTGCTAGTCCTAGCAATCTTTTTATAAAAATTTAATAGATTTAAGTCTCTTTACCAAAAGCCATTACTTCTGGGTATCAATTGTTTGATTCAAGTAAGAACCTTGGTACAATGATAACCAAATGATTTTGAGCAAATCACCAACTTTCAACGGTTTGATTTGTCTTTACGAAGCCATTTGCTACGGACTAGCCAACTCTTAGATAAAATATCTTTGGTTAGTGAGTCGATTACCAATTATGGTTTTCCAACTGCCTTTACCACAAGCCATAAACTTGCTGGCTAGCCAACTCTTCACTAATTAAAGATATGGTGGTGAACACCATCAATTTGAGCAAATGCAGCCGATCAGCGGTTGAGATATCTTTACCAAGAGCCGTTGCTCTGGATTAGCCAATCATTTTGTTTATTAGACATGGTGGATGATAACGTGGTGAGTAAGTACAAAACACTTACTCCAAAAATTTGGCCAAAATGGGGGATTGGGTGGTATAATTACATGATAAAATTAAGTGAGAATTCCCCACACTAGAAATGAATATTGCCCTAAATATTCAAAGTACCGACCATTTTTTTTTCAAGACTTATATACAACACGGGGGGGAGACATCCCCACGCTTTACTAGGGTGGTAGAAAGTATTAGAAAGAAGTTAGAAATATGGGTGGCCCATATGGTGTGCCTCTTGTTTTGATTCCCGAGTCACTAGCTTGACTCGATACCCGCATTCATTGGTTCATGGGGAAAGTTTGTAGATCTGGGACAACCACGGGTGGAATGTTCTCTCCAAAATAGTGCTTGTCGATGACCATTCACTTTAAAATTTGGACAATCGGGTTGAGATAACTCAATGGTTCCATAAGGAAATACTTTAGTGATGGTGAATGGTCGGACGGCGAGATTTTAGTTTTCTGAAAAAATCTTCAATCTTGAATTGAAAAAAAGGACTTCGATCACCGGCTTGAAAACGCAGTTCTTGTTTTTGGAGTCATGAATCTTCTTTGTCTTTTCTTTGTAGATCAAAGAGTTCTCGTGATGCTTGATCACGTAGTTCATTTAATTCATTTATTTGAACTTTCCGTGATCACCGGTATTTGCAATATCGAAGTTGGCATTTTTCAAGGCCGGTATGCTTTGTGCTCTAGCTCAATCGGCAGATGACACGCCTTTCCGTACACTAGCTTGTATGGATTACAGGGGTTGTTTTATAAGCTGCTGGAAGGCCCTGAGTGCGTCATCTAGCTTATCCGACCAAGAGGCAACGGTTTTCATCTGTCCTTCCGAATTCTTTAATCCCTCGGTTGGAAACTTCCACTTGCCCACTTGTTTGGGGGTGGTGCGCATGAGAGAGACGGTGAGTTACACCATACTTTTGCATGACTCATCAACCGGTCATTGTAGAAATGCGTACCACGATCACGGATTATAGCTCGTGGAGTTCCAAACCTAGCAAAAAGAGATTTTAAGAATTTCACAACAACTCGGGCATCGTTGGTAGGAAAAGCTTTCGCTTCAACCCATTTTGACAAATAGTCAACGGCCACGAGTATGTATTTATTACCGAGAGATGAAGGAAATGGCCCCATAAAGTCAATGCCCCAGATGTCAAAAATCTCACACACTTGAATGGCGTTTTACGGCATTTCATTTCTTTGAGATATTTCGACGTTGACAAGCACGTTTTGACAATTCGTGGGCATCCTTGTAAATCGGCCAACAATAAAATCCCTTCTTCGGCAGTGTGAGTAGTTGGGGCTATGATGTCACCCAAGAGGTCCGTAATGGCAAGCCTTGAGAATGTCATTGGCTTTCTCGACCATACACACATCGATGATTTGATCCGCGCAAATTTTGAATAAGTAGGGGTCATGCCCCGTATAATGTTTACATCTTTAAAGAATTTGTTTTTCTGTTGGACGACATCCCTTTTCACCATAAGTTACCACGTGAATTTGCAAAGTTAGCAAACCATGGGGTAGAAGAGTCTACTAAAAGCCAAACTTGATATGTTTTAGAGAAATGTTTACATTTTTTTCTCTAACACATCCCGGTGAAGGGTTTCTAGAGCGGACAATGATCTGAATATTCGGGCACTCTCCTTTTATCCACGATAATGATATCAAATTCTTGGTGAGAGAACCCAACGAGCAATCTCTCGGCTTTGCATCTTTTTTTTGCAAGAGATATTTGAGAGCCGAGTGAATCTAGTACACCGCGCATTTGGTCAAGATTAGGTATGGTCTCTTCAAACGTACACACCACGGGCTAGTAGCTCTTTTTCTGTAGTGGTGTAATGGGTTTGAGCTTCGATCATAGTCTTTACTCAGCGTAGTGGATAGGCTTGAAAATGATTGGTTTTACGGCTCCCGGATGACCGAGATAGCAAAATCACTTGCACGCATACATTAATGAGTTCAAAGGGTAAATCCCACGTAACGGCGAGAATGGGCGCCACGTAAGCTTTTTCTTTAATGTTTCAAAAGCTTCGATGCACTCAAAGTGTGAGAAGATAAAAGCGAGCATCCTTCTCAAGGATATGAGTCATAGTCGGATTTAGAAAAATCTTGTATGAATCATGCGATAAAACGGCATGACCTAAAAACTCCTAATTCCTTTGTGGTAGTAGGATGAGGCAATTTGGCAATGACATCCAATTTTCGCTTTGTCAACCTCAATCCAGTTTTTGAAATCTTATGGCCTAGGACAATTCCTTTCCTTGACCATAAAATGGCTCTTTTCCCGTTTAGACAAAGATTGGTGTCTTCCACGCTTGAGTATTTTTTCTAAATGGGAGACATGTTTGAAATGAGTCCCCAATGGGTAGAAGTCATCCATAAACACCTCCATTGTTTCCCTGATCATGTCATGGAAAATTGCCATCATACATCAAGTTGGAACGTGCGAGGGGCGTTACATAGGCCAAAAGGCATCGTACGCCAGTGCAGGCAAAAGTTCCGTATGGGCAGTGAATGTGAATCTTTTCTTGATCCGTGGATCAATGGGGATCTCAAAATACCAGAAACCATTTAGGAAACAATAGTATTAGCTCCCCGCTAATCTCTCAAGCATTTGGTCCATGAAGGTAGAGGAAAATGGTCTTTACGGTGGCTTCGTTTAACTAGGATAGTCAATAACACACGCCATCCCGTAACCAATCGAGTTGGAATTAACTCGTTTTCTTCATTTGTGACAACGGTTATGCCACCCTTTTTGGAACACGATGGATGGGGTGGCCACCCAAGGACTATCAGAAATCGGGTAAATTAAACCGGCATCAAGAAGTTTGAGAACCTCCTGTTTGATAACCTCATGAATCTTAGGATTCACCCTTCTCTGATGTTGGACTGCTGGTTTGAAATTGTCATAATTCTCAAATTCCGGTCATTTCTTAAATTAAATATTCATCATGTTAGTTCATTCATGACATTTCATTTCACATTCACCGCGTAAATTTTTATTAAATAAACGCGTATCGCGTGAGTTATTATTTTAAATATTTAACTTACTTTCAAAAATGATCAGGGTATTTTTATACTTGATTAGTTATATAAACTGTATTTTGAGTTTTCCTAATGTTTTAAATTTATTTGGTACATAAATCGTTAAATTTATATTATTACGACGCTTTTCTTAAAAATTACTTGATAATTATTTTATCACTCAAATTTCACAAGGAATGTATTTTTACAATTTTTATAATATCATTATACTCTAATTTGATCTATTAAAAATTACTTTCACCTAAAAATTTCTTAAATACACTAATGTATACAAAATCCTACAAGTTACATTTATCCTACACAATTACACTTATACATATTTAACAATTACATTATAAAAAAAAAAAAAAAAAAAAGTAATTTTGACAAACACCTCCCCAAAACCTTGAGTTCTAGGGGGAGTGTATTGCATTAATTGATTGGAATAGTTTCTTTGATTATATAGATCTATACACTTGCATAAAGTCTTACTTGACTCAAATTTCATCTTATTCATTCACTTAATTATTTCAAAGTCAAGAAAAACTTCTTTTCTCTCCTTGGTTCTCCTTCATAACCGGTTCTTCATTAAGTTAGCAAGGGATCATCATTTTGTTTTCTCAAGCACAAGTATTTTACAATCTAGTAATACTCTTATTAAGATTTTGAAATAAAAATCTAGAGTATTTAGGCTAAACCTTGTTCTTTGCACCTCATCATAATACTTGTAAGCATGTTTCTTTCATTTTTTCATGTTTCCTTATCATCTCATATTCATCTTTTCATTTTTGGAGCAAGCATGCATGATATGTGATTTATACCATTTTTACTTGATTTTTGGAGTTTTATATATATATGGTCATCCTATAATTATCCCCTTGGTATTCATTGGTCTTGATGATGTCTAGGAACCCATGACACCCTAAGAAGGTGTATGGTAGGATTAGATTAGTTTTGGAGTTGATTTGAAGGGATTGGAATAGGTTTAGTACGAGAAAAACTATTTTCGATAAGTATATAAAAGTGTTCTGTCCTTATTTTGATTTTCTGGAAAATCCGACAGTAGGCACGAATTTTTGGCCTTGATATTTAGAAAATATACTTTAAAACGAATCCGTGGCCGCTTGAGGCGGATTAAAAGCGGAGTTATAAACGAAGTTATGAATTTTTCAAGTTTGACGACGATATATATATTTTCTGAAAATTTCAGATACTATTTTACTCTATTCGAGTCAAAAACGAGTCCTAAGCTTTATAAATTATTTCGACTTGTCAAAAATATATTAGTATACTTTGATACGAAGCTAAGGACATATAATAATGAAAAACGGATTTGAAACGGCTAAGATATACACGTTTTCATAAACTTGCGTAACTATTATTTTTAGTAAAACTATATTATTTTTACGAGATAAGTGTTACGGTAACTAAAATCACCATATTTAACCTCTATTATCTTTATGTTCGAGACCTTTATGACGAAAACTCCTGAACTGAAACTTCTAGATTTCTATACAAACTTTCCAAAACCGTCGAGTTCGTTCTCTAACGATCGACGTACATTACCATTTCGACTAGTTTTTCAAAGCTATTTTTGTCAATTTCATGAAATTTCCGGCGACATTGTTTTCACGAAAAGTGATAATTTCACCATGAATCATTATAAAACCATTGTAGGATGACATTTTGACGTAAATACTTGTAAAGTAATTTAAGAATGGTCAAGACGCCAAACGAGTATTTTTCGACGATAAGTATTATTTTCAAAACTCACAAATGGTATAAATATCATCCGAATTGCATGCATAACATTACATCATGACTTATTTCATATCATATCATTCATAATAGGTCGGGCCAGATTCACGCTATATTTGGTGTACCCACTTTTTGTCTTCGCATCTAATCATCAAGTGAGTATTCGGACTCTTTTAAATGCTTTAAATTGTTTTGGGGTGGAATGCATGATTTATACTTGAACTAAACTAACTATGTTTTATGAACTTATTGCACATTTTATGCTAGTGAGTAATCACATCCCCTTTTTACCGTTTTACTATATTTTTGGGGCTGAATGCATGAACCATACTTGAATTAAATTGATCTTTACAATTGTGAACTCTTTTGACTAGAACTTGTGAACTCGAATCAAATCCTTGAACTTAATTACGAAATTATGACTTATTTGAACTTATTGAATCGCATCGCAGTTATGACCTTGTCCTAAAGTCTCCTATGTTGAGCATCACTATAAAGTCTCCCTTGTTCTGAGACATCACTATAATTCTCGCCTTGTGGTGGAGTGTTCACAATAATTCTCGCCATGGAGTGTTCTGGCCACAATTTCTAAAACAATGGGAGTGTTCTCAATAATTCTCGCCTAAATGGTGGAGTGTTCTCAATAATTCTCGCCTAGGTGGTCGAGTGACAAAGGAGTCTCCCTTGTTGGAGCAATGCAAAGTCTCCCATGTCTGAGACATCGAATTATTATATACGTGGTGCTATATTGTGAACTATTATGACACGCTACACTTGATTACTTGACGCTACTATATTTTTTGTGCAATGGGTTGTGTACAGATAATGTGTTGCAAGTTTTGTATAGGCGGAATTTGGAACTGAGTGGATACACAATGCCTTTGCTTTGTGGACTATTTGTCGATGACCGAAAGCTTTGAATATTTCTTACTTAATTTTCTTATTTGCTAAACGTGTTTACTCACCAACTATTTTCATAGTTGACCCGTTTTCTCTCATGCATTTCAGGTGATCGCTAGTAAGCTTTTCTATCAAGTCTTGCATAAAGAAGTTTCCACTTGTCGTTACAAGTCGTTTATGTAATAAAACTCAATATTTTGGAATCTAAATCTTGTAATATATTTTCCGATGACGGCTAAACTAGTATTGTAATGGAGTATTATTTCTTTTTAATCTTAATGTTGGTATGTTCTATTATCTTGTGCTTATGTTCCCTCCTCGGGTTACACCTGTATTTCGCCTCCGCGAGGTGGCAATGATTGGTACTTAGAGCCAAAGGTTATAGAGAATGCCGATTTTTCAAAATAAATCACTATAACCTAAAAAATTTTTATTTTATTTTATTTTATTAAACATTGAACATCATCCTGAAGTCATCTAGTCCTATCATTGCATCGAATCATAAATTATACATAGCCTGATCAACTATGTCTAATTTATGAAGAACCATGCACTGATAAGAAGGGTAAATTTAAATCATGTTTAAAGTGAGTCTTTTGAACCGGTCACCGAAGTTGCATTGGTCAAGTGGGTATGCACAAAGATGTTTTACGTTCACGCTACACATTACCGGCCTTTGTTCATATCTTCTTTTTCCATCTTTCGACTTGTTAGATTGCAAAGATGTCTCTGCTCGCCATGTTTCAATCACTATAACACATTACCACCGTTCTACACCTCATCCCGACTTCGTCGAATGTCGTTTGCTCAACCGATGTTTTGGTCCTCAGTGGGATCATGGTCACAAGGCAAGAAACACACTGCCTTCGAGGAGGTAACAACAACGCCACCCAAACAACAATGACAATCCGAAAACAATCTTCTTTGGAATAGCGGATCTGCTCACCCAAATTATAACACATCTCGATGCTAGACGAACCAACAACGGAGAAGGTACTACAAATGGTCAAGGATGCAGACTTGGACAAAACTTTCATGACATGCAAGCCAATGGAATTTCATGGTAACAGCGAGGTGCCATTGACCGCTAACTGGTTGAGAATGTTGAGTCAGGCTTAGTATCACTGAAATGTCTTTGAAGGAAACAAGGTCGAAGTTCTCTGGCGTCTACTACTGAGGTCGAGCATTGACACTGGTGGAACAACCAACTTCTGAGACTAGAGGGAAGAGGGGGTCATGAAATGCTTATCTTGGGAAGCATTTAAGAAACTGCTAACTCATGAGTACCGCTGAAAAGATGAAGTGAAACCGGAAGAAGAATTTTGGAACCACTTGATGGTAGGAGTAGAGATCGACAAGTACGATCCGTTCCATGAGTTAACTAGGATGGTTCCTCACATGGTTTCCACCGTGAGAATTGATTGACCGCTATATATGGGGATTGATACCGTAAATTAGAGGGATGTCACTGTCAAAACCAACCACCGCAAGCGGAGTATGGCGTATCGCTACGACAAATGATGTGATCGTGCCGGAGAACTAACAAAAACAAGCGACAATGGGCCAGCGAAAAGTTTACGGAAGGAGGATCACCGGGGAAACCGAGACCGTAATCGTGAAAACAAGAGGCGCCGAATAACCCAGTAACTATGGGGCGACCACCCGGAGCGCAAGGGAGATATAGTCCACATCCTTTGTGCACTTTCGATGTAATTATCATCACTTAGGAGGCTGGCGAAGGTGCAACAAATGTGGGCGACGGGCCACTTCACGCGTGAAATTGCTCAAGCAGGCCGGGAATCAAGGACAGAAAAGCATGTTACGAGTGTGGAAGTTTAGATCACCTTCGCCAATACCGTCCAAAGGCTGAAAAGAACTCCCAATCAAGGAGGTAATCGTCCAAACCTGGCGTTGGCAATAGAAGGTCCACCAGAACCGAACATTGAAATTCCTCCCGCATCGGGTCGAGCATTCTATCCGGAGTACCGAGGAAGCCCGCATACAGCTTTAAGCGGGTACATTCTTTTTCAACAACTACCTTATTTGCATGCGACATGATTTTGAGTGCATAGCTTCCTTCCAATCCTTACCGCGTTCCGGCATTGATTAATTTGAGACCTATTGATATCAACCTTAGTTGTTATATATATTTTGTTGATTGGATTTGATTGTGTAAGCAAATCAATATCGTTTAATCTTTCAAAGACTTCATTCAAGGATGTTGAATCGTACCTTTCTAACAACTTGTTTCCTAGCTTGATCTAGTAGCGGTTCTTGTTTGATGAGTTGCGAAAATCAAGCTAAGAGACAAGTTTACTCAATTCGGTTTAGTTTAATCTCATGACAGTTCTTGTTTGATGAGTTGTGAGATTAAATTAGAATGCGACTACATAAAGATCTTTGAGGAGCTACGTTGATATTGGGTAAGTTTACCCTATCAAATCTAATCACCGCACGCGTACTTTAGGTTGAATGGGGAACACATGCATGGGCATTGATATGATCATTTAGACTGCTTGCGTGCGAGCATGAACTTTAGAACTCTTGTCGAGATTGGACCATAGTATGGATTAATGAATCACGGGGCGTGATTCGACATGGGAAGAATGTCACAATTCTCAAATTCCGGTCATTTCTTAAATTAAATATGCATCATGTTAGTTCATTCATGACATTTCATTTCACATTCACCGCGTAAATTTTTTTATTAAATAAACGTTATCGCGTGAGTTATTATTTTAAATATTTAATCCGTTACTTTCAAAAATGATCCCGGGGTATTTTTATACTTACATTTAGTTATATAAACTATATTTTGAGTTTTCCTAATGTTTTAAATTTATTTGGTACATAAATCGTTAAATTTATATTATTATTGTGACGGCTTTTCTTAAAATTACTTGATAATTATTTTATCACTCAAATTTCACAAGGAATGTATTTTTACAATTTTTATAATATCATTATACTCTAATTTGATCTATTAAAAATTACTTTCACCTAAAAATTTCTTAAATACACTAATGTATACAAAATCCTACAAGTTACATTTATCCTACACAATTACACTTATACATATTTAACAATTACATTATAAAAAAAAAAAATTTTGACAAACACCTCCCCCCAAAAACCGGTTCTAGGGGGGGGAGTGTATGCATTAATTGATTGGAATAGTTTCTTTGATTATATAGATCTATACACTTGCATAAAGTCTTACTTGACTCAAATTTCATCTCATTCATTCACTTAATTATTTCAAAGTCAAGAAAAACTTTTCTTCTCTCCTTGGTTCTCCTTCATAACCGGTTCTTCATCAAGTTAGCAAGGGATCATCATTTTGTTTTCTCAAGCACAAGTATTTTACAATCTAGTAATACTCTTATTAAGATTTTGAAATAAAAATCTAGAGTATTTAGGCTAAACCTTGTTCTTTGCACCTCATCATAATACTTGTAAGCATGTTTCTTTCATTTTTTCATGTTTCCTTATCATCTCATATGTATCTTTTCATTTTTGGAGCAAGCATGCATGATATGTGATTTATACCATTTTTACTTGATTTTTGGAGTTTTATATATATATATGGTCATCCTATAATTATCCCCTTGGTATTCATTGGTCTTGATGATGTCTAGGAACCCATGACACCCTAAGAAGGTGTATGGTAGGATTAGATTAGTTTTGGAGTTGATTTGAAGGGATTGGAATAGGTTTAGTACGAGAAAAACTATTTTCGATAAGTATATAAAAGTGTTCTGTCCTTATTTTGATTTTCTGGAAAATCCGACAGTAGGCACGAATTTTTGGCCTTGATATTTAGAAAATATACTTTAAAAGCGAATCCGTGGCGGCTTGAGGCGGATTAAAGCGGAGTTATACTTGAAGAAGTTATGAATTTTTTTCAAGTTTGGCGGCTTGATATATATATTTTCTGAAAATTTCAGCATACTATTTTTACTCTATTCGAAG
This sequence comes from Chrysanthemum makinoi, assembly GCA_910596185.1. Classification (NCBI taxonomy): domain Eukaryota; kingdom Viridiplantae; phylum Streptophyta; class Magnoliopsida; order Asterales; family Asteraceae; genus Chrysanthemum; species Chrysanthemum makinoi. The sequence continues at coordinate 327,407,198 of OU343225.1, read as the reverse complement.
TCAAAACGAGTCCTAAGCTTCACAAATTATTTCGACTTGTCAAAAATATATTAGTATACTTTGATATGAAGCTAAGGACATATAATGTTGTAGAAAGCGGATTTGAAGCGACTAAGATATACCGTTTTCATAAACTTGTCGTAACTATTATTTTTAGAAAAACTATATTATTTTTACGAGATAAGTGTTCCGGTAACTAAAATCACCATATTTAACCTCTATTATCTTTATGTTTGAGACCTTTATGACGAAAACTCCTGAACTGAAACTTCTAGATTTCGATACAAACTTTCCAAAACCGTGAGTTAAGTTCGCTCTCTAACGATCGACGTACCCATTTTAGACTAGTTTTTCAAAGCTATTTTTGTCAATTTCATGAAATTTCCAAGCGACATTGTTTTTCGACGAAAAAGTGATAATTTCACTATAAATCATTACAAAACCATTGTAGGATGACATTTTGGCGTAAATACTTGTAAAGTAATTTAAGAATGGTCAAGGCGTCAAAGCGGTATTTTTAGACGATAAGTATTATTTTCAAAACTCACAAATGGTATAAATATCATCCGAATTGCGTGCATAACATTACATCATGACTTATTTCATATCATATCATTCATAATAGGTCAGTTTTGAGATTCACGCTATATTTCGGTGTACCCACTTTTGTCTTCGCATCTAATCATCAAGTGAGTATTCACAGACTCCCCTTTTTAAATGCTTTAAATTGTTTTGGGGTGGAATGCATGATTTATACTTGAACTAAACTAACTATGTTTTATGAACTTATTGCACATTTTATGCTAGTGAGTAATCACATCCCCTTTTTACCGTTTTACTATATTTTTGGGGTGAAATGCATGAACCATACTTGATTAAATTGATCTTTACAATTGTGAACTCTGTTGACTAGAACTTGTGAACTCGAATCAAATCCTTGAACTTAATTACGAAATTATGACTTATTTGAACTTATTGAATCGAACGTGTTATGACCTTGTCCTAAAGTCTCCTATGTTCGAGACATCACTATAAAGTCTCCCTTGTTGAGACATCACTATAATTCTCGCTTGTCGGTGGAGTGTTCACAATAATTCTCGCCATTGGAGTGTTCACAATACTTCTCGCCTTGTCGGTGGAGTGTTCTCAATAATTCTCGCCTAAATGGTGGAGTGTTCTCAATAATTCTCGCCTAGGTGGTCGGGTGACAAAGGAGTCTCCCTTGTTGGAGCGATTACAAAGTCTCCCATGTTCGAGACATCCCAATTATTATATCCGGTGCTATATTGTGAACTATTATGACCGCTTACACTTGACTACTTGACGCTATATTTTTGTGCAATGGGTTGTGTACACACAGGTTGCAAGTTTTGTATGGGCGAATTTGGGCTGAGTGGATACACAATGCCTTTGCTTTGTGGACTATTTGTCGATGACCGAAAGCTTTGAATATTTCTTACAATTTTCTTATTTTGCTAAAACGTGTTTACTCACCAACTATTTTCATAGTTGACCCGTTTTCTCTCATGCATTTTGGTGATCGCTAGTAAGCTTTTCTATCAAGTCTTGCATAAAGAAGTTTCCACTTGTCGTTACAAGTCGTTATGTAATAAAACTCAATATTTTGGAATCTAAATCTTGTAATATATTTGCGATGACGCTAAACTAGTATTGTAATGGAGTATTATTTCTTTTTAATCTTAATGTTGGTATGTTCTATTATCTTGTGCTTATGTTCCTTCGTTACACCTGTATTTCGCCTCGTGAGGGTGTGAGCAAATCATCCTCAATAAAATCTTGTGCATACAAAATTGGGGTTAATACCCTTGATGTCGGAGAGTCTCCAAGCAATTTCTTGCTTGTGCAACTTCAAAACCTTTATGAGAGCAGTCTTCTCATCTTTACTCAAATCTCGAGCAATAATGGCGGGTAATTTATCATCACCCTCAAGAAATGCATACTCGAGATGAGGTGGTAAGTCCTTAAGTTCATCCTCGAATTTCTTTTTCTCAACGACTTAACTTCCTTAATATGAAGCTCAACGGGAGGGAGTGGAGGAGAAGTGTCCTGATTTAACAACTTCTCAAGAAGAAGAATATCTCCCTCCGATTAATCTCATTGTTATTAACCTCATACGGAATTGAATCACTAGTGTGCGGGATTGATGATGGATCATCATTGAGCAACTTCTCAAGGAGAAGAATGTCCCCCTCAATGTCAATTGGAGGGTGATCAATTTCCCATGAAACCGAATCACTAGACAAGTATGCTTCAATCTCTTCCAAGATGAAGTCGCTCAACGGAGTGAGAGAAGGGAAGAATTAGGAAATGATAGGTTGAAAAGATGTGGTGGGATCCCTACTCACAGAATTATGAGAATACCCAAGAAACTCTTGAGAGTACTCCTCTAAAGCAATATCAATTACATCGATTGGTTAACCAATTCACATCATAGTTTGAGGAGTACCTCGAAGTTTGATCGAGGTTAAAGGTAACGGCTTCATCACCCACACGTAATGTGATTTCATGCTCAAATACATCAATAAGGGCATGACCGTCCTTAGAATCCTCGTCCAACAATGAGAGGAACCCGTGGATCGACATCAAAATCAACAACTACAAAGTCAGCTGGAAAATGGAACTTTCCTACTTTCACAAATACGTCCTCGGCAATGCCAAGTGGGCGGGATATTGAACGATCTGCAAGCTCGAGAGTCATGCATGTAGGAGTAAGGTAGAGAAAGTTTCTTCCATATCTTGAATGAGGCATCGGGTTAATGCTTGCACCAAGATCGGCTAAGGCAAAGCATTCAACCATTCCCGGAAATACACAAGGTAAGAGAAATTTTCCAGGATCTCCAAGCTTTTCGGGAAGCTTCTTCAAGATAAGCTGAGCGGTTCTCGTTTAGTGGAGTTTTCGCCATCTCAAACAGTTTTTCCTTGTTGCTTAACAACTGTTTGATTGTTGATGCAAACTTGGGCATCAGAATGATAGCATCCATTTGATGTCAAAGTGTAGTTCTTGAAATATTTGGAAGAACTTTTCCATTTCTTGAGTAGCTTTCTCGGAGCTTGTTCATTTAAACGTGATGGGTAAGGAATAGAGGATTTGGGTTTCTGGTTTTCAACCGGGATGTCATGTGAATCAAAAACAACTCCTGGCTTAGACTTGGGTTTCGGGACAACTTGAGGTTGGACATCGTTGGTACCTCCGTTATTAGTAGGAAGTTCCTTGTCCTTTGTCGCTAATGTTCACGTTCCACTACCTTAGGAGAAGAAGAAGAAGAGGTAGGAGGAACAATGGGTCCTTCGTATGATACACCACTTCTTGTTGTGATAAGCGCTTTAGCCCTCGGGTTAGCGATCGTGTTGCTTGGAAGTTTTCCAGAGCCCGAGGGTTGATCATTTAAAGACTTCTTTAGTTCACCATCGAGTGATCAACAATCTGTTTGTCTCCTCTTGAGACTTCATGAATTGTTTTAAAAGCTCATCGGATGTTGATCTGGAGGAGGTGGAGGGAAATTTTGAGGTCGTATGTTTTGAATATAACCTTGTTGTTGAAAATTCCCTTGGTTAGGATTCACATTTCCACGAAATTGATTCCTCGATTGAAATTGTTTTGATTAAAATTTCCTTGATGTTGGAAACCTTGATTTGGTCCGGGATAGAAATTACCTTGGTTTTGATAACCTTGGTTCATTCTAGGTTGGTTCGATTCCGGTTTGCATGTTAGGATTCGGTTAAACCGGGTGGTCCCTAAAAAGTGTTAGCACGGTAGTTTGGTTCATTTTGAGGACGGTATTGATTACCTCCACGATGTGAAGTACGGCTATAGCATTGGCTTCAAATGGACTACCATCTGTGGCGATGCGGTTGTAGTATGCATGAGGGCCACCACAAGTGACCTCGACTTTCTTCACTTCACCATGTGATGGTGTCTGTGTGAAAGTGACTTTCTTTTAGTTAGCAAGAACCAAAGCTGAATAGCATTCGTGAGTTTGTCAATCTTAGCATCGGTGCTAGATGTACTCACGTGAGATGAAGTAGAAGGTCCTGCATTAGAGTGAGACTGATATGTCTTTGTTAGATGGGGACACAGGACTTGTTTTCTATGATTTGCAAGGCTTCTTTTGTGGTCTTGCTCGAAATTACCTCCGCGGAAGCATTTAAAGAGTCTTGGTCACTTGGCTCGGCCGTTGTAGAAAGTATCCAGTTGCATTAACTCGGAAAAACCATGATGCGGACACTTTCGGAGCAACTCTTTATAACGATCCCATGCCTCACCGAATGATTCATCAAATCTTTGAGAGAATTTAATTATCTCATTCTTAAGACTTGTAGTTCGGGATGGAGGATAGAATTCGTTAACAAACTTGCTAACTAAATCCTCCCATGTCTCAATGGAACGAGGGGGTTGTTTCTCAAGCCAAATCCGGCTTGTCCCTCTAAAGAGAATGGGAACCGAAGAAGCTTAATTGCTTCATGTGGGACATTCTTGTATTTGATGGTTGATGCAATCTTGTTGAACCATCGAATATGTGCATGAGTCCTGCTCAAACCATAAAATTGGATTTGGGTTACAAGATTAAGCAACCCGGTTTTGAGCTCGAAGGTATCGGCCCCGATGGTCGGGACAACAATGGCATCTCCGTAACCCTCGATGGGTGCTTGGAGAAGCTATTTCATCGGTTTATCTTCTGCCATTACGACAGGGGGTGGTGGTGCTAGACGTTCCTCGATCCGCGGGAAGCGAGACGTCCTCTACGTCTCGTGGAATACTTACAAGCTCAGAAGTGGACTTGTGGAGTTGGAAGAACGAGTGCGCATGCACTAAGTATAAAAATCAGTTTTCAAAACAAAAGCGAGGCAAAGCGACAAGTGAACTTAACCAATAATCACAAGATGAATGGCTTCTTTGAAAAAGGTACACCACTCACAAGGATACAAAGGCAAGTTTTGATCTTTAAGATTGGGAACTTATTAATGTTCACACCCTTGGTAGGTGTTACCCTTGGTTTCGAGTGGTTGATTTTATGTATTTATTAAGCAAAAGCGGAAAATCTTTTTTGTATTTTTATCTTTTATATATATGTAGAAACAAAAGAACAATATTTTTGTGTTTTATATGTTTTAAGATGTTTTTGGATTTTTGGATTTTTATAAGAAAATATAAATATATATAGATGGTATGAACAAGGTGTGAATATTCAAATCACTAATCTGCTAAACGTAAGACTATTAGCTTCTCCGGCAGTGGCGTACAAAATTTGATTGGCTCCGAACGACCTATCTTTTATTAGTCAACCACTTGTGAATGGTCAACCATAAAAGTCAAACACTTCGAACAAAATGCAATTAAGTCCGAGAGGAGTTTAGTGTTTCCCGGTCGTTAAGTCCCAACGAGTACATGCGATTGAATAGCTAAACGCGTAGTGATCGGGTGATATTGAACAGGAAAGGGGTTATGATTTGGAATAATTACACCTAAAGAGAAAGTTTGTAAATTACAGGGGCTTAAATGCAAATTAAAGAAAATTAAAATATTTAACTTTAATTAAAATATTATTTAACTATTAAACCTAATTTAAATTATTAAAATCTAATTGAAATTACTTAAGATCTAATTAAAGGATTTTTAAATTACAAAACTAGTTACAAATAAAAGTTATAAAAGTATAGATTATATAAAACTTACTTATTAAACTTAAATTCTAATTATAAGATTTATTATCTAAGTATTATTAATTATAAACTAATTTAAACTATTAAATAATTACCTAAAAATTAAGAAATTATAAAATAAAGCTAGAAAAATGAAATTATGACTTAGATAAATCTAAAATATTATAAAACTTATTTTAAAATTGAAAATATATTTATTACACTATTTATGTATTTATTATTAATTAATTACTATTTATTAATTATTTAAAACTAATAAAAATTCTAATAAATACTAAATGACCTAAGAAAAATCTAAAAATTTTAATATAAATACTAAACAAGTGCAGAAAACTAGGAAAAATATAAAAATGAAAAGTGCTTTTTGAAAAAGCAGAAAAATAAGCCAAATGGCTTAAATAGAAGCTGTATCTATTTTTATTTTTGGTTTTTCTTGAATTTTCTTTTACAAAACTATTTTACTACTGAAAATAAGCAACTTTTGTGAAGACACATTTTAGGGAACTCAAAGATAAGCCGAATGCAAGGCAATAAGCTCAACAGGAGCTTTTGGCTTAAAAGTGAGGTTATAAGCTCACAACAAGCTAACAAGCTGGAACCAAAGGTTGAATAAGCTAGAAACAAGTTAAGGGGAACTTAGAATAAGCAACAACAACAAGAAAAACACTCAACAAGCGAAATAAGGAATAAGCAAAACGAGGTTTGTGAAAAGAGCTTAAAAGAAGCAAGCAAATAAGCAGTCTATAAGCTCAATAAAAATTAACTAAAAATAACCTAATCAAGATGAGAAACAAAATATTATAAATATAAAATCTTAAGTCCTATCTCCTAATATTAAGCCCTACACGAAATTCACAAGTTTATTCAAAAATGGGTTTCTAAGAAATTTTGACTTTTGAAGAAAACCTATTGTTTGACTTTATTGAGCTTTGATCTAATTCTACTTACTAATAATGATTAAATAAGCTAAAATGAGACTATAACAAGCTACTTTAACTACTTGTGAACCGATATTAAGATTATGGACTTTAGAAACCTTAACAGTGAACAACTATTGAGCTTACAATGGAAATTTGACTTTTAATCAAAGAACACTTAGTTAATATGGTTTAACTGAGATATTGGCCCCTTTTGTGGTGTACATCACACAAGAACAACAACACAAACAGCTTGGATCACAGATAACCCAACTATTCCAAACATCCCTTTAAAAAGCCAACTTTGTAATTTTCAATGCAAGATCTTGCATAAGTCCATGAATCTGATATTTAATGACATAATATGCTATAAGAAGCTGAAATGAACAATTAAACACCAATAATAACAACAATATACTGAAAATTACAAATATGCTATATTACTAGGAAAATGAGCAACTGAGTAATGAGAAGATTTCAAAGAACAAGCATAAGATTTTAAGCTTTATGTTAATTCCAATACACTAATGAAACATAAAAATCTTGATAAAAGCACATAATCAGCTAATCTACATTAATTGCTAAAATGAGAAATTTGGCTTACAAATGAAACACGACTGAGAATAAGGAACCAAGGACCATAAGTAACCACCTACACTCCCCAAGGAGTTCTAATTCCCAATGCAATCAAAATTCCACCTTTTCTCATCTTCATTCTTCATAATCACTGGACTTTTTATTTTATCTATTTTTTTTAGCTATTTTTGTGATTTTTAAGTAAACTGGATTAAAAGGTCTCTAAATGATATCTGATGAGGTCAATATCCAAGCTTTAAAAACTTATAAGTGCACTGAATTAAGCTTAATGGAACAAGAAACAACAAGTTTCAACAATCTTAAGTGAAATTGTCAATTTCACCTAAAAGCTACTAAATAATTTAAAGAGCAACATTGAAATTTAAGGTTCAAGAAAGGTTTAATTGCATTAAGTAAACTGAGTACAACATGATTTAAATGAAAATTATAACTGAAACTTGAAATTACACTATTACGTTTGTCTAATTTACACTACTCTTAATTCTAAACTAATAATTCCTCTCTGCTACTTCTCTCTTCTTAAATAAAGGTCTTTTGAGGTCCTTGCAGACTTTTGAGACTATCCCACCAATTCGAGCCTTTGATTTAGTGAATCATCCTAGCCGCTTTAAAACACCTTTTGGCGCCAAAAAAAAATCTTAATGCCAGGTTGGGGTTGCGTAAGCAGTTTAGGGGCATTAATTGGTTTTAGGAAGTTGTAAAGGTGGAGGGACAAGGAAAATAAGGTTTAGTGGCCAGTTGGTGTTTTGGTGATGAAGTGGTAGGGCGGTAGCCAGTGGAGGGTGGAAACCGTGGAGGTGGAAGAGGAAAGGAGGGTTATTTGTTTGACCCGGTTTTATATTTAAGGGATTGGGTGGGATTGATTTGGGCTTGGGTTTATTTATTTTGGGTCCGGTTGGTTTGTAGTAGTATAGAGCCCAAGGACCAATGGTGTATTATTTGGATTCTCGAAGGACCAACACCCAATTTTTCAAAGTTATTCCAAGGGACAATCTTGCCAAGTTTCATTAGTACAAGGACCTTAAAAGATAATTTTCCATTTTTTTTAAACTTCCAAGGACCATTTTTGCCAATTTTGAAACTTGAAGGACCAAACTTGTAAATTCTCCAAACTTTTTACCTAAGGATCATTTTTGATAAATTTTGATTTTAAAAGGACTTGGGTTGACTTTTATTCCAAAACAAATGCTCAGGATGATTTTGTCGATTTGAAAGTTGAGGATTTGAAAGCGCCAATTATGCAAACTTAGCTCGTTTTTCATCTGTTTTTAAACATTTTGCATCTGAACATATAAAATACAATCCTTGGATATATTTTGTATTTTCTTTGCATATTTGAGTGTTTTTAAGTGTTTTGGCATTTCTGAGATAAGAAAAAATGATGAGTATTTACACACTCATCAATCCCCCACACTAAACTATTGCTAGTCCCTAGCAATCTTTTATAAAAATTTAATAGATTTAAGTCTCTTTACCAAAAGCCATTACTTCTGGAGTAGTCAATTGTTTCAGTTCAAGTAAGAACCTTGGTACAATGATAACCAAATGATTTTGAGCAAATCACCACCTTTCAACGGTTTTGATTTGTCTTTACCAGAAGCCATTTGCTTCTGGACTAGCCAACTCTTAGATAAAATATCTTTGGTGAGTCGATTACCAATTATGGTTTTCCAACGGCCTTTACCACAAGCCATAAACTTGCGGGCTAGCCAACTCTTCACTAATTAAAGATATGGTGAACTGAACACCATACAATTTTGGGCAAATTGCAAGCCGTCAGCGGATTTGAGATATCTTTACCAAGAGCCGTTTGCTCCTGGATTAGCCAATCATTTTGTTTATTAGACATGGTGGATGATAATCGTAGGTGAGTAAGTACAAAACACTTACTCCAAAAAAAAATTTGGCCAAAAATGGGGGAATTGGGTGGTATAATTACATGATAAAATTGTGAGAATTCCCCCCCACACTAGAAATGAATATTGCCCTAAATATTCAAAGTACGCCATTTTCAAGACTTATATACAACAATGGGGGGAGGGCAACTCCCCCATACTAGGGTGGTAGAAAGTAGAAAGAAGTCAGAAATATGGGTGAAAACCCATATGGTGTGCTCCTGTTTTTGATTCCCGAATTAGCTTGACTCGATCCTCGCATTCATTGGTTCATGGGGAAAGTTTGTAGATCTGGGACAACCACAGGTGGAATGTTCTCTCCAAAATAGTGCTTCAATCGATGACCATTCACTTTAAAATTTGGACCATTGGGTTGAGATAACTCAATGGTTCCATAAGGAAATACTTTAGTGATGGTGAATGGTCCGGACCAGCGGGATTTTAGTTTTCTGAAAAAATCTTCAATCTTGAATTGAAAAAAGGACTCGATCACGAGCGTTGAAAACGCGGTTTTTGATTTTGAAGTCATGAATCTTCTTTGTCTTTTCTTTGTAGATCAAAGAGTTCTCGTATGCTTGATCACGTAGTTCATTTAATTCATTTATTTGAACTTTCCGGTGATCACCAGTATCTGAATATCGAAGTTGGCATATTTCAAGGCCCAGTATGCTTTGTGCTCAAGCTCAATCGGCAGATGACACGCCTTTCCGTACACTAGCTTGTAGGAGTACACCGATGGGTGTTTTATAAGCATAACGGAAGGCCGAGAATGCGTCATCTAGCTTATCCGACCAAGAGGCACGGTTTTGCCTCGTCCTCCGAATTCTTTTAATCCCTCGGTTGGAAACTTCCACTTGCCCACTTGTTTGGGGTGGTACGCAGTAGAGAGACGGTGAGTTACACCATACTTTTGCATGACTCTATCAAACTGGTCATTGTAGAAATGCGTACCACGATCACTGATTATAGCTCGTGGAGTTCCAAACCTAGCAAAAAGAGATTTTAAGAATTTCACAACAACTCGGGCATCGTTGGTAGGAAAAGCTTTCGCTTCAACCCATTTTGACAAATAGTCAACGGCCACGAGTATGTATTTATTACCTCGAGATGAAGGAAATGGCCCCATAAAGTCAATGCCCCGGATGTCAAAAATCTCACACACTTGAATGGCGTTTTGCGGCATTTCATTTCTTTGTGAGATATTTCCGTGACGTTGACAAGCGTCGCAGGTTTTGACAAATTCGTGGGCATCCTTGTAAATCGTGGGCCAATAGAATCCGGAATCAAACACCTTCTGGCGGTAGTTGGGGCTATGATGTCCCCCAGCAGGTCCAGAATGGCAAGCCTTGAGAATGTCATTGGCTTCCGACCATACACACCGCTGATGATTTGATCCGCGCAAATTTTGAATAAGTAGGGTCGTCCAGGAAGTAATGTTTTACATCATTAAAGAATTTGTTTTTCTGTTGGGACGACATCCCTTTCACCACAAAGTTACCCGCATGGTAATTTGCAAAGTCAGAAACCATGGGGTAGAAGAGTCTCCACGAAAAGAAACCACATTGAGTGTTTCGAGAGGAATGTTTCGTTTATTTCCTTTTCTCGAACACATCTGGTGAGGGTTTTCTAGACGGGACAAATGATCGGTGACCGGCAGTTCTCACTCCTTTTTATCACGTATAATGATATCAAATTCTTGCGGGAGGAGAACCCAACGGAGCAATCTCGGCTTTGCATCTTGTTTTGCAAAGAGATATTTGAGGCCGAGTGATCCGTATACACCACGCATTTGGTCAAGATTAGGTATGGCTAAACTTCTCAACGCATACACGCGGCTAGTAGCTCTTTTTACGTAGTGGTGTAATGGGTTTGAGCTTCATCATAGTCTTACTCGTAGTGGATAGGCTTGAAAATGATTGGTTTTACGTTGCCCGGAGTGCACCGATAGCAAAATCACTTGCATCGCACATGAGTTCAAAGGGTAAATCCAGTCGGGGGCAACTAGAATGGGTGCTTCCGTAAGCTTTTTCTTTAATGTTTCAAAAGCTTCGATGCACTCGGGTGAGAAGATAAAAGGAGCATCCTTCTCAAGGATATGAGTCATAGGCCGAGCGATTTTAGAAAAATCTTGTATGAATCTGCGATAAAAACCGGCATGACCTAAAAACTCCTAATTCCTTTGTGGTAGTAGGATGAGGTAATTTGGCAATGACATCCACTTTCGCTTTGTCAACCTCAATCCCGTTTTTGAAATCTTATGGCCTAGGACAATTCCTTCCTTGACCATAAAATGGCTCTTTTCCAGTTTAGACAAAGATTGGTGTCTTCACACCGTTTGAGTATTTTTTCTAAATGGGAGAGACATGTTTGAAATGAGTCCCCAATGACCGAGAAGTCATCCATAAACACCTCCATTGTTTCCCCGATCATGTCGTGGAAAATTGCCATCATACATCGTTGGAACGTGCGAGGAGCGTTACATAGGCCAAAAGGCATACGTCTGTAGGCAAAAGTTCCGTATGGGCGGGTGAATGTGGTCTTTTCTTGATCCTGTGGATCAATGGGGATCTGAAAATACCCCGAAACCATTTAGGAAACAATAGTATTTGTTCCCTGCTAATCTCTCAAGCATTTGGTCCATGAAGGGTAGAGGAAAATGGTCTTTGGTGGCTTGCGTTTAACTTGCGATAGTCAATACACACACGCCATCCAGTAACCAATCGAGTTGGAATTAACTCGTTTTCTTCATTTGTGACAACAGTTATGCCACCCTTTTTGGAACACGATGGATGGGGTGACCCAAGGACTATCAGAGATCGGGTAAATTAAACCGGCATCAAGAAGTTTGAGAACCTCTGGTTTGATAACCTCATGAATCTTAGGATTCACCCTTCTTCGATGTTGACTGCTGGTTTGAAGTCATCCTCCAATAAAATCTTGTGCGTACAAAATTCAGGGTTAATACCCTTGATGTCGGAGAGTCTCCAAGCAATTTCTTGCTTGTGCAACTTCAAAACCTTTATGAGAGCAGTCTTCTCATCTTTACTCAAATCTCGAGCAATAATGACGGGTAATTTATCATCACCCTCAAGAAATGCATACTCGAGATGAGGTGGTAAGTCCTTAAGTTCATCCTCAGGAATTTCTTCAGTTTTCTCAAGCGACTTAACTTCATTATGAAGCTCAACGGGGAGTGGAGGAGAAGTGTCCCGATTTAACAACTTCTCAAGAAGAAGAATATCTCCCTCCAGATTAATCTCATTGTTATTAACCTCATGCGGAATTGAATCACTAGTGTGCGGGATTGATGATGGATCATCATTGAGCAACTTCTCAAGGAGAAGAATGTCCCCCTCAATGTCAATTGGAGCGTGATCAATTTCCCATGAAACCGAATCACTAGACAAGTATGCTTCAATCTCTTCCAAGATGAAGTCGCTTCCTCAAACAGTGAGAGAGGGGGAAGAAGGAAATGATAGGTTGAGAAGATGTGGTGGGATCCCTACTCACAGAATTATGAGAATACCCAAGAAACTCTTGAGAGTACTCCTCTGAAGCAATATCAATTACATCGATTCGGTTAACCAATTCAAAGATCATAGTTTGAGGAGTACCTCGAAGTTTGATCGAGGTTAAAGGTAACGGCTTCATCACCCACACGTAATGTGATTTCATGCTCAAATACATCAATAAGGGCATGACCGGTCCTTAGGAATCCTCGTCCAACAATGAGAGGAACCGTGGATCGACATCAAAATCAACAACTACAAAGTCAGCTGGAAAATGGAACTTTCCTACTTTCACAAATACGTCCTCGGCAATGCCAAGTGGGCCAGGATATTGAAACGATCTCAAGCTCGAGAGTCATGCATGTAGGAGTAAGGTCCGGAAGAGAAAGTTTCTTCCATACTGAATGAGGCATCGGGTTAATGCTTGCACCAAGATCGGCTAAGGCAAAGCATTCAACCATTCCCGGAAATACACAAGGTAAGAGAAATTTTCCAGGATCTCCAAGCTTTTCGGGAAGCTTCTTCAAGATAAGCTGGCGGCAGTTCTCGTTTAGTGGAGTTTTCGCCATCTCGAACAGTTTTTCCTTGTTGCTTAACAACTGTTTGATTGTTGATGCAAACTTGGGCATCAGAATGATAGCATCCGCGAAGCTGATGTCAAAGTGTATTTCTTGAAATATTTGGAAGAACTTTTCCATTTGTTGAGTAGCTTTCTGCGGAGCTTCTTTCATTTAAACGCGTGATGGGTAAGGAATAGGGATTTGGGTTTCGGTTTTCAACCGGGATGTCATGTGAATCAAAAACAACTCCGGCTTAGACTTGGGTTTCAGGACAACTTGAGGTTGGACATCGTTGGTACCTCCGGTATTAGTAGGAAGTTCCTTGTCCTTTGTCGCCTCATGTTCACGTTCCACTACCTTAGGAGGAGAAGAAGAAGAGGTAGGAGGAACAATGGGTCCTTCGTATGATACACCACTTCTTGTTGTGATCGCTTTAGCATCGCCCCTCGGGTTAGCGATCGTGTTGCTTGGAAGTTTTCTGAGCCGAGGGTTGATCATTTAAAGACTTCTTTAGTTCGATCTGGTGATCAACAATCGTTTGTCTCCTCTTGAGACTTCATGAATTGTTTTAAAAGCTCATCGGATGTTGATCTTGGAGGTGGAGGGAAATTTTGAGGTCGTATGTTTTGAATATAACCTTGTTGTTGAAAATTCCCTTGGTTAGGATTCACATTTCCCTGAAATTGATTCCCTCGATTGAAATTGTTTTGATTAAAATTTCCTTGATGTTGGAAACCTTGATTTGGTCCGGGATAGAAATTACCTTGGTTTTGATAACCTTGGTTCATTCTAGGTTGGTTCGATTCGGTTTTGCATGTTAGGATTCTGGTTAAAACCGGGTGGTCCCCGATAAGTATTAGCACGGTAGTTTGGTTCATTTTGAGGACGGTATTGATTACCTCCACGATGTGAAGTACGGCTATAGCATTGGCTTCAAATGGACTACCATCCGTGGCGATACAGTTGTAGTATGCGTGAGGGCCACCACAAGTGACACAGACCTCGACTTTCTTCACTTCACCATGTGATGGTGTTTGTGTGAAGTGACTTTCTTTGGTTAGCAAGAACCAAAGCTCGAATAGCATTCAGTGAGTTTGTCAATCTTAGCATCGGTGCTAGATGTACTCACGGGAGATGAAGTAGAAGGTCCCACGCATTAGGCCGAGACCGATATGTCTTTGTTCGTGCAGGCGGACCTGGACTTGTTTTCTATGATTTGCAAGGCTTCTTTTGTGGTCTTGCTCAGGAAATTACCTCCGCGGAGGCATTTAAAGAGTCTTGGTCGACTCAGACCATTGTAGAAAGTATCCATTTGCATTAACTCGGAAAAACCATGATGCGGACACTTTCGGAGCAACTCTTTATAACGATCCCATGCCTCACCGAATGATTCATCAAATCTTTGAGTGAATTTAATTATCTCATTCTTAAGACTTGTAGTTCGGGATGGAGGATAGAATTCGTTAACAAACTTAGTGACTAAATCCTCCCATGTCTCAATGGAACGAGGGGTTGTTTCTCAAGCCAAATCCGGGCTTGTCCTCAAAGAGAATGGGAACATAAGAAGCTTAATTGCTTCATGTGGGACATTCTTGTATTTGATGGTTGATGCAATCTTGTTGAACCATCGAATATGTGCATGAGGGTCGTCCCGCTCAAAACCATAAAATTGGCTTTGGGTTACAAGATTAAGCAACCCGTTTTGAGCTCGAAGGTATCAACCACGATGGCTGGGACAACAATGGCATCTCCGTAACCCTCGATGGGTGCTTGGAGAAGCTATTTCATCGGTTTATCTTCTGCCATTCTGACGGCGGGGGTGGTGGTGCTAGACGCGTTCCTCATCCGGTGAAGGAGCGAGAACGTCCTCTACGTCTACGTGGAATACTTACAAGCTCGAAAGTGGACTTGTGGAGTCGGAAGAACAGAAAGCATGCGCATGCACTAAGTTATAAAAATCAGTTTTCAAAACAAATGCGAGGCAAAACGACAAGTGAACTTGAACCAATAATCACAAGATGAATGGCTTCTTTGAAAAAGGTACACCACTCACAAGGATACAAAGGCAAGTTTTGATCTTTAAGATTGGGAACTTATTAATGTTCACACCCCAGTTGGTAGGTGTTACGCCTTGGTTTGCGGTGGTTGATTTTTATGTATTTATTAAGCAAAGAAGCGGAAAATCTTTTTTGTATTTTTATCTTTTATATATATGTAGAAACAAAAGAACAATATTTTTGTGTTTTATATGTTTTAAGATGTTTTTGGATTTTTGGATTTTATAAGAAAATATAAATATATATAGATGGTATGAACAAGGAGTGAATATTCAAATCACTAATCGCTAGCGTAAGACTATTAGCACGACTCTCCGGCGTAAAAATTTGATTGGCTCCGAACGACCTATCTTTTATTAGTCAACCACTTGTGAATGGTCAACCATAAAAGTCAAACGCTCGAGAACAAAATGCAATTAAGTCCGAGAGGAGTTTAGTGTTTCCCGGTCGGAGTTAAGTCCCAACAAATGTATTGAATAGCTAAAGCGCGTAGTGATCGGATGATATGAACAAGGGAAAGGGGTTATGATTTGGAATAATTACACCTAAAGAGAAAGTTTGTAAATTACAGGGGCTTAAATGCAAATTAAAGAAAATTAAAATATTTAACTTTAATTAAAATATTATTTAACTATTAAACCTAATTTAAATTATTAAAATCTAATTGAAATTACTTAAGATCTAATTAAAGGATTTTTAAATTACAAAACTAGTTACAAATAAAAGTTATAAAAGTATAGATTATATAAAACTTACTTATTAAACTTAAATTCTAATTATAAGATTTATTATCTGAGTATTATTAATTATAAACTAATTTAAACTATTAAATAATTACCTAAAAATTAAGAAATTATAAAATAAAGCTAGAAAAATGAAATTATGACTTAGATAAATCTAAAATATTATAAAACTTATTTTAAAATTGAAAATATATTTATTACACTATTTATGTATTTATTATTAATTAATTACTATTTATTAATTATTTAAAACTAATAAAAATTCTAATAAATACTAAATGACCTAAGAAAAATCTAAAAATTTTAATATAAATACTAAACAAGTGCAGAAAACTAGGAAAAATATAAAAATGAAAAGTGCTTTTGAAAAGAAAAAAAACCAAATGGCTTAAATAGAAATCAGATCTATTTTTATTTTTGGCTTTTCTTGAATTTTCTTTTAGAAAACTATTTTACTACTGAAAATAAGCAACTTTTGTGAAGACACATTTTAGGGAACTCAAAGATAAGCCGAATGCAAGGCAATAAGCTCAGCAGGGAGCTTTTTGGCTTAAAAGTGAGGTTATAAGCTCACAACAAGCTAACAAGCTGGAACCAAAGGTTGAATAAGCTAGAAACAAGTTCTGGGAACTTAGAATAAGCAACAACAACAAGAAAAACACTCTGAACAAGCAGAAATAAGGAATAAGCAAAACGGGAGGTTTGTGAAAAAAGCTTAAAAGCAAGCAAATAAGCAGTCTATAAGCTAAATAAAAATTAACTAAAAATAACCTAATCAAGATGAGCAACAAAATATTATAAATATAAAAGCTTAAGTCCTATCTCCTAATATTAAGCCCTACACGAAATTCACAAGTTTATTCAAAATGGGTTTCAAGAAATTTTGACTTTTGAAGAAAACCTATTGTTTGACTTTATTGAGCTTTTATCTAATTCTACTTACTAATAATGATTAAATAAGCTAAAATGAGACTATAACAAGCTACTTTAACTACTTGTGAACCGATATTAAGATTATGGACTTTAGAAACCTTATGAATGAACAACTATTGAGCATACAATGGAAATTTGACTTTTAATCAAAGAACACTTAGTTAATATGGTTTAACTGAGATATTGGCCCCTTTTGTGGTGTACATCACACAAGAACAACAACACAAACGGCTTGGATCACGAGATAACCCAACTATTCCAAACATCCCTTTAAAAGCCAACTTTGTAATTTTCAATGCAAGATCTTGCATAAGTCCATGAATCGATATTTAATGACATAATATGCTATAAGAAGTTTGAAATGAACAATTAAACACCAATAATAACAACAATATACTGAAAATTACAAATATGCTATATTACTAAGAAAAATGAGCAACTGAGTAATGAGAAGATTTCAAAGAACAAGCATAAGATTTTAAGCTTTATGTTAATTCAAATACACTAATGAAATAAAAATACTTGATAAAAGCACATAATCAACTAATCTAGTTAATTGCTAAAATGAGAAATTTGGCTTACAAATGAAACACGGTAGAATAAGGAACCAAGGACCATAAGTAACCACCTACACTCCCTAAGGAGTTCTAATTCCCAATGCAATCCAAATTCCACCTTTTCTCATCTTCATTCTTCATAATTACTGGACTTTTTATTTTATCTATTTTTTTAGCTATTTTTGTGATTTTTAAGTAAATTGGATTAAAAGGTCTCTAAATTGTATCTGATGAGGTCAATATCCAAGCTTTAAAAACTTATAAGTGCACTGAATTAAGCTTAATGGAACAAGAAACAACAAGTTTCAACAATCTTAAGTGAAATTGTCAATTTCACCTAAAATTGCTAAATCTGAATTTAAAGAGCAAGATTGAAATTTAAGGTTTAATTGCATTAAGTAAACTGAGTACAACATGATTTAAATGAAAATTATAACTGAAACTTGAAATTACACTATTACGTTTGTCTAATTTACACTACTCTTAATTCTAAACTAATAATTCCTCTCTGCTACTTCTCTCTTCTTAAATAAAGGTCTTTTGAGGTCCTTGCAGACTTTTGAGACTATCCCACCAATTCGGAGCCTTTGATTTAGTCAGAATCATCCTAGCCGTTTAAAACACCTTTTGGCGCAAAAAATCTTAATGCGTTGGGGTTTAAGCAGTTTAGGGGCATTAATTGGTTTTGGGAAGTTGTAAAGGTGGAGGGGACAAGGAAAATAAGGTTTAGTGGCCAAGTTGGTGTTTTGGTGATGAAGTGGTAGGCGGTAGCAGTGGAGGTGGAAACCGTGGAGGTGGAAGGGGAAAAGGAGGGTTGATTTGTTTGACCCGGTTTTATATTTAAGGGGATTGGGTGGGATTGATTTGGGCTTTTATTTATTTTGAGTCCGGTTGGTTTGTAGTAGTATAGAGCCCAAGGACCAATGGTGTATTATTTGGATTCTCAAGGACCGAACACTCAATTTTTCAAAGTTTTTCCAAGGGTCAATCTTGCCAAGTTTCATTAGTACAAGGACCATAAAAGATAATTTTCCATTTTTTAAACTTCCAAGGACTATTTTTGCCAATTTTGAAACTTGAAGGACCAAACTTGTAAATTCTCCAAACTTTTACCCAAGGATCATTTTTGATAAATTTTGATTTTAAAAGGACTTGGGTTGACTTTTATTCCAAAACAAATGCTCGTGGACCGATTTTGTCAGATTTGAAAGTTGAGGGACTGAAGCGCCAATTATGCAAACTTAGCTCGTTTTCATCTGCTTTTAAACATTTTGCATCTGAACATATAAAATACAATCCTTGGATATATTTTATATTTTGCTGCATATTTGAGTGTTTTTAAGTGTTTTGGCGTTTCTCAGATAAGACAAAAATGATGAGTATTTACACACTCATCAAATCACAAAAGGATGTATTGCATTGCTAGTTCTTCGGCTTCAAAATGTAGAAGTTCATCACCTGTGAGGTCTGAGACAGTTGCAATATTGGTGACAGCATCTCTTGGTGGATTGGCAGCTGGATCTGCGGGTGTGACAATAGTAGGCATCTGAAATGGACCTTCCATGATGACCTTCTTTAAGAACTTTCCATGTGGCTTCTTTAGATCACATAACCTAAAGAACCTTATCACCCATTGATCATAATTCCTGGGAGTGAGCATTGGAGGTCTATCAAGTGAGCCACTTCATGAATTTACTTGTTGGCTACTTAAGGCTTCACACATCTTGCCAAACCATGACGGTTCCTTCATAGTATTCCTGGATGGATGTTGATTGTAGAAGTTTGTGTAAGGTTGTACTTGAAGACTTGGTGGTGGTTGAACCATTTGAGGTTGTGGAATTGCTGCAAGTTGTGGAGTATGTTGTTGATTAAATTGTTGTTGATAAATATGTTGTTGATGATTAAATTGTTGATGTTGTGGACTTAGTTGTTGTTGTTGTTGTTGATTATAAGTGTAAGGGAAATAGTTAGAGTATGGTGGTTGTGACATGTTGAAAATTTGTGTTGTTAAATGGATCTTTGTAGTCGAATGAACCGTTGTTGATGAAGAGTCCTTAGGCGTAGAAATCACAGAAAAGCCAAGTACCACTTATGCGTAAAAACACCAACGATACGCGTAACAGCAATAGTTACGCGTAGGAATAGCTTACGCATAAGTAAGAAGAAAACACTAAAGTTAGGCATAAACAAGAAGTTAGGCGTAGAAAACTTAGGCGTACGATTAACTTACGCGTAAGATAAAGCTTAGGCGTAAGATGAATCTTATGCGTAAACAATTCTACGCGTAAGCTTATGCTTATGCGTAATTTTAGGGTTTTGTCCCAACGATCTTTTACACTATCACAGTGCAAAAGATATCCAAAGTCGAAGTGTTTTCAGGCTTATCCAAGCAAGAAAAACACTGAGTAATCCACAAAACTGAAGATCAAACCAATGAAAAGTTACGCGTAAGTTTAGGGTTTTACTTACGCGTAGACAATAGCCAAAAAGTGATTTCTGCCAAAAGATGTTTCCAAACCAGATTTCTGTGATGAAATAGCTTCAATATCACCAAAATAACACAAAAGTGTGATACTTGATGATCCAAAGCTTAAAGACAAGTTATGCGTAGAACGAAACCCTCGTAAAAAACCTAGCTTAAAAACTATGATCCACGCGTAAAGTTTGAAACTTTATGCCAAAAATAGATAGTTTAACACCTAAAAACGTTGAAAGGACAAGAATCTTGGATTAAAAAGTGTAAAAATCGATTTTAAGCGTGACAAAGTTGTGTATTTTTACGCGTCGACCAAAACAAAAAAAAACTTCAAAAACAAATATGTTCACCCAACTATTTGGCGAATGATACCATTGTTAGGTCGATATTAGTAACACAAGCATCAATATGTAGAAATAGAGAAGAGGAATGATCGGATGAACAATAAACACACACACACTCGTATGACTAAACCGGTTATGCGTAGGAGATGTGAAAGTGAATAAATTGAACAACTAACCCTCAAGTGAGGGTTATTACATAGTATTTATAGGAGAGGGAGTTAGGCAACACTCCTAAGTACCTTCCTTTCCTTATTAGGCTTGGGCCTAGGCTTATGGGCCTTCTACATAAGCCTAAGCTAATAACAAACATAAAGGCCATAATTAAGCTAACTATTACATATGAATCACTAACACTTGAATTAGGTTTAGGAATGATTCCAACAATCCTTAATACTAATTACCTAAACCGACTACTCACTTCAAGGTAGTCGACATGTACCGCCAAATAAGATTTAAAACATTAGCCAAAAAAATTTTAAAACTTTGTTTAACTTCACATTAGGGCAAACAACCCTGAAGTTGCCACACCAACGTCCAGAAAAGGGAGGGCGAAAGGATTTACCTCGTTTGAATCTGTGTGACAGTGGGTTCAAACCATATGGATTAGTTGGCCAAAAGGTCGGAAACCATGATTACCCCAAAAACTTTACATTAGGGCAGAAGGTGTGATAACAGGGAGGATCACATGACCATTTTTTCCCCTTTCTATTAGGGAGTCCTGAGGTGACAAACACCCAAACTATTTCCTTTGTTGTGGTTTAGTACCGAAAGGTTTGAAAGAGAGAAATAAATCTATGTTTACGTTGTGCGTAAGCGTGTGTTGAATATTTAAAGGATAAAAAAATATTAAAAAGTTTAAACAATCTATTAAATGGTAACGTGAAACACGAAAAGTATTACCGTAAATAATAACGAGAATAAAAAAGAATACGAACATAAAAGCTAACAATAATCCGAAAATAATTTTGATGACGTATATATAAAAGAGTAAATTACACCGTTCGTCTTCATGGTTCGCGTTGACCACAACCTTTCGTCTTTTGACCGAAAAGAATGTGTCGCTTGTCCCTAACTGCCAAACGTTACACGCCGTTAGTCCCTCACTCTAGCAACTCTCACTAACACTCGTTAAGTCTCCCCACATAAAGGTATTTTGGTCTTTTTAAATCTGATATATCGTTCATTACTCTTAACTCCATCTTCTTTCTTTTACTTTATCTTTTGTCTACATTGACAACCATTACCACCCACCGTCATCTTCTTCAGTATCCGGCCACCAAAACTAGCCATTTCAGCAAACAAAGAAATAAGTTTCTAGCCACCACCATTCCGCTACCTCCTATTATACCAACTTCACCCTCATTTTTTAACCTTATATATTTTTTTTAAAGACTGGTATGATAATTGATATTGAGGGTAGATGTGTAAAGTGTTTGGGACCTCACAAGGTGATAAAGACAAAAATACCCTCACATGGGAATCACGCCTTGGCAGTCAACGAGTTTTAACGAGAGTCGTTAAAAGGAGGGACTAACGATACAATTTTTTAAGTCAAGGGACGAAAGGCCGCAGTCAACGCAACCGAAAGGTGTAATCTACTCTATATAAAAAGAAAAGAAACACCCAATAAATAAATAAATAAATATCCCCTTATTATTATTGATTCGAACTAAAACCCTAAAAAGAAAAGACACAAAAGCAAAACCCTATTTTCAACCCCAAATTTTCAGTCCTTCATCGCCGCTTTCAGATTCCCTTCTCCGGCCATCTTTGTTTTCTGCTTACGTAAGCATCTTCATAACTATATTATGTTATTTTTATAAAAAAAGGTACTTTTTTGATTATATGGTTTCTGGGTATTATTGATTTGTATCTGGTAATATGTATTTCGGTTGAAAACTTAGGGGGTTTGGATTAGTTTATATTATGGCTTTATCAGCTTTTAGAGCGTAAGGTACGGTTGCGTTATAGGCAAATTTGTTTACCTATAGGGGGTGTTTGGATTAGTTGTTTTGCGGGTCCCGGTGCGCTATGTTACTTGTGGCGCGGTTTTTGGTATTGCGTTATAGGATTATGTTATAGGTGCAAAAGCTGACGTGGTACGTATAACATGTTTTTTTAACACAAACGCGCATCTTGTAATTGAAATATGGAAAAACCAATATAGTTTTTTTTAGCTTATGAGTTATTATGGCTTACGGTCAGTTTTATGAGGTTATAAGCCGAAAAAGTGACTTTATTGACTTTTTTCAAATCTCAATAAGCCGATAAACCCATAAAATGAGCTACTTTCAAAATTTGAATACGGTGGTATTAGTGTAGTTGTATTGTGTTTTTTGGTGTGTTTTGATTAGCTTATTTTATGAGCTTATCAGTTTATTGAAATTTGAAAAAGTCTATAAAGTCACATGTTCTAGCTTATGAGTTTCTTGAGCTTATGGCTAATAAGCCATGTGATCAATTTGAGGAGCTCATAAGCTAGTAAAAGTGATTTTGTTGACTTTTTCAAAGTTCAATAAGCGGATAAAGCAGTAAAATAAGCTAATCTAAACACCCCCCAGTTTTGGTTATGTTTGGTTTTTTAATGAAGTTATCTGATTATTGCATATATTTTGTCAGATACCTATTCTATTTAAGCGAGTTCTTATCCTCTGATTCATCATGGCGACAAGTAAGTTGACTCCTATTTCGTTGCATCTTTTTTCGATTGTACCTTATGTGTAAGGTCTGGACATGTGTATGTAGTGTAGCAAAGCAAAACTTTATTGACACCAAAACATATATCATGATGTTTTTGTTGGAAATAATGCAAGTTGTATACGCATTGTGCCGATAAGTCTAATGTTTGTTAACGAAAAATAGGCTTGATATGGTAATTTGAATGTATTGAAAACATCGTTATTATAGAAACGTGCTGGACTTTATTGTCTGTAAAACGTATATCTTGGTGTCTTTTTGTTGGAAATTATGCAAGTGTTATACGTATTGCACCGATAAGTCCAGTGTTTGTTTAAAGAAAAACAGGATTGATATGGTAGTTTGAATGTATTGAATACATCGTTATCATAGAAAACATGTTACTCAGGTTGCCATAAGTTGGAGGAAACGTTTTTTAGTTTTCTATCTTGAGTTTTGTACGAATTGGGCTGGGTTTCTCTATCACCACAAAGGCACAAAAAGAGTTGAAACTTTAGAATGTGCATTCAAATGATGTTGCATTTTCTATTTTGTAGACGGAAAGTGAGGGTTTTAGGTTACAAGGAAAATATCATTTGAACGCAATTTCCATTTTCCTTGTTTTGTACTTGAGATTTAACTCAAAACTGATGTCAGTTTTCTCATTTTATCAATATAGTAATCTTGTTTCCACTGTATTTTATGCTTTCACGAGTCCTGTGTTGTTGAGTAATTTCTGTTATGCTAACTTCGCAAGTGAAATTAAGTTACAATAGTTGTTATTGACTAGCTGTGCTTTTTGCCAAGTAAAGTATTCATTTATGTCACCAATTGTCACCTAACGGTGAATGGATCTTTGCAGGACTTATGTTTGAGAATTCTTGTGAAATTGGGGTGTTTTCAAAATTGACAAATGCTTATTGCTTGGTAGCAATTGGAGGCTCAGAAAATTTCTACAGGTTTATTCTCGTGCTATATAATCTATAACATCTGCTTGCTTTTATTGGTGAACATGTTTTAAGCAGTTGAGTGTTTGTTTTGCAGCACATTTGAGTCTGAGCTAGCAGATGTTATTCCTGTGGTTAAGACCTCAATTGGTGGGACAAGAATTATTGGGCGTCTTTGCATTGGTAAAAGATTCCAGAAGCTTTTGCAGTTTATATTACAACCCATCTACCAAGTTTATAAATACTGATCTAATTTACTTTTTGTAGGCAACAAAAATGGACTTCTTGTGCCTCACACTACTACTGACCAAGGTAAGGTTCTTAACAAGATGGGCTTTGGGGGTGTTTGGATTAGCTTATTTGTTGAGCTTATGGACGTATTTGAGTTTGGAGAGCCCTCACAAGTACACTTTCTTTTGGATTTTTCGCTTATGAAGTTGAGCTTATTGCTTATTTAAGTGCATAAGCTCAACTTAAAAAGCTCATAAGCCAAAAAAAATGGACTTACGAGCTTTTCCAAATTTAAATAAGCCCGAAAAATAAGCTAATACAGACACCTCCTTATTTTATATGAAAAAGAGAATGATAGAAACTCATATTCCAAAGGAGACCAAGAAAAGGAATATAAATATTCTTTTTAAATCCCAGAATGAAACTATAAATCTGTTCGTTGCATTTTAAAAAACACTAGAAATTTGTTGGCTGTTATGGCTTTCAAGTTATAAACACGAACACTGGTGTGTAAGTACATTGATGGTTTGTCTGTGTATTCTCAGAGCTTCAACACTTGAGGAACAGTCTCCCCGATGCAGTTGTGGTCCAGCGTATTGATGAGAGGCTTTCTGCTCTTGGAAATTGCATAGCCTGCAATGACCATGTTGCTCTTACCCATACTGATCTTGATAGGGTAAGATTGATTATATGTGTAGTCAGTGTAAATTCAAAACTATAATTGCTGTAATTTGTTAATTGTACAATTGCACTCTGTTTGGACACACATTTTCTTGTTGTTCCGGTGCTTTTGTTTCCCTTACTGGAATGTGTTACTTCTGTTTCTCAAATAGAGTTCAGACGGTGATTTGTGCATTGATGCTGACATACTTGTCTGATTAATCAGGAAACTGAGGAAATGATAGCGGATGTTCTTGGTGTGGAAGTTTTCAGGCAAACAATTGCTGGTAATATTCTCGTGGGCAGCTATTGTGCGTTTTCAAATCGAGGTGGCCTGGTAAGAATATTATTATATCAATCATATATCTGGTCTTCCAATATCAGTTTTACCCTATTCATTTTGTCCACTTAGTGTTAAAATGGTTCCTGTGCATTTAGACACTTACCTAAATTTTTTCTTAACTCCAACTTTAACCAGATGGTCCCTACTTTTGAAAGTTGTCACACCGTTAAACTTTATTTATTTGACCAATTACCTTTTTAAAGATTACCCTTGTGGTCCCTAAATCATACAATAAATATTTCGTTAAATGAAAAAGAATAGTATCAATTGATATAGGGACCATCAGGGGTAAATTCTCACAAGCGTAAATAAAGTTAACAGACATCAGACATGGGTTACGTTTAACGGATACAGGAATTATCCTCTGATAAGTTTTGAAAGTCGGTACCATCTGGGTAACTTCACAAAGTTAAGGATGAAATCCGTAACTCTATATAATGCGCACCGACCAGTTTGTTTCTAGCAAAAATAATGATATAATTTCTGAACATACGTAAGGAGGCTGTATTATTTTAACCAGTTTCTTCTAGCAATTTTTTTTTTTTTTTTTAAACATAGTAGGGTTGGATCAGTTGGTAAACCCCTTGCCTCTCAACCGAGAGGTCAGGGGTTCGATCCTCACTCCCTACAAAAGGCCGGAGGTCCTTTCTACCTTTGGTAGAACTGAAGGCTCTCTACTTAGGTAGGGGTAAAGCTGTCTACATCTCAACCTCCCCCATACACCGGAAACGGTATTGGGTACCCATAACCCGTGGAAGACGGCATTGGGCGTTACTTTACTTTACTTTTTTTTTCTAGCAATTTTTTTGTTTTGCCCATTTGACCTATTTGACCTATTTGACCCGTTAGAAAGTAAACGTAACCAAATTGACCCGTTCACTTATGGAAAATGGTGGTTGTGCAGGTCCACCCTCATACCTCCATTGAAGACTTGGATGAGCTGTCAACCCTCCTTCAAGTTCCTTTGGTAGCAGGTACCGTGAACCGTGGTAGTGAAGTGATAGGGGCGGGTATAATTGTTAATGACTGGACTGCCTTCTGCGGATCAGATACCACAGCAACAGAATTGTCTGTGATTGAGAGTGTTTTCAAGTTGAGAGAAGCTCAACCAAGTGCCATTGTCGACGAAATGAGGAAGTCATTGATCGACACCTATGTCTGATTACTTGCAAGTCAACTATAAGTCAACATTGTTGGAATTCTTTTTTTGAACTTTCATCGACTTGTTTTATGATTGTTTTCGCTACTGGTATTATGTAAGATCTTAGAGTTGCAATCACTTATCGTATACCTTTTGCTCGCCTTCATTTTTTTTCTTCATGTTTTAGTATTTGTTTTTTTGTTAGGTGGAATTTGCAGAGGTCAATTAAGTAACCCACACTTATCTTTGTAGTTCTTTAGGTCAGTTATTGTGTGGTATGAAATTGACTTTGCACAAAACAAGATATGATCAAGAACCTTGAATTAAGTCTCTAGCTCGCTAATAATAGTAACCAAATTTAAGATTTACCTACCTATTGGAAAGTGAACTGGTATTTCCTTAATATAGTTTTCGTAATCATATTAAAGTTGTTCAAGCAAAAAAGGACAACATTTTTTGCGGGTAAACACCTTTTAGTGTAAATGTTGACCTAGATCCACTTTAACACCTTTTAATTATATGATTTCCTTGGCTCCATGAGGTAATTGATACATGCTAGTTCTTACAGCCTCACAATATAAAAAACCGATTTGAAAAAAGACTAGTTCATTGACTGTTATCTAGGCATTAGTTTTCAGCCGAGGGGAAGGAAACATACATTTGATAACAAGACATGTTTTATGTTTTAAGGAATGATTTTTATGTCATATTTTTTAAAACAACACCACCAGGCCTACCAACTACAACTATCAATTATGATAAACTGAAACTACTTTGTTCAACCGCAACACAATGAAGTTGAAAATGACAATGTGAAACAAAGTTATCAGCTCCACAGGTTAGAGAAATGAAAATATAATATAATTGAATCGATGTCCAATATAGAAACAACTTAAAGGAAACATTTACACTGAAATATTTTATATGTAATTATTTATTATTTACAGCTGTCAAATGAATTAAAAATACTGCGTAGTGTTTAGTACTAAAAAAATGATGCTGCAAGACTGCAAGTGGTTATCGATAAAAGAGATTCATAGTTGTATTCAATTCCCTCTTTGTTGTTTCAAAGGTAAATCACATGCTAGCCACTTCACTTGGGTTGTTCTAAACAATAATAAGCAGTTGACTATAACAATGAGTTGTAACAGTTACTCTTTTCATACCACCCATACTCCTTCGGAACTAATCACCATTCAGGAAGTTTGTATATGCTAATAAGTTTGTACATTTAAGGAAGTTTAATATTTCAGGAAGTTTGTATATGAGAATCACCCACCTGTGCATTCTTCCCGAAATGCTGAAAGAGGAACAACATCTGTGTTTTACAGCGTTGTCTTGCTGCGACCAGTAACTCATATTCAGTTAACTGACTATTTATTTGCAACGCAGAGTCAATAACAATGGTATAAAAAGTCAATCAATGTCACACGAATATCACAATAGGGTTGTGTTTACTCTCTAACAAGCTATATATCAATGTCATTTAAAGTGCATATAACCTCGTATATAATTTTATTCAAGACTCTTGAGATCATGATTGACACGAATTACACAATAACAATTTGATAATTTTGGATTAGTATTTTTAGTCAACTGAACCTGACCTATAAAACTACCCGCTTTGACTGGATCATAAAGTATATCTTACCCAAGTGATGCGACTTCATACAACAAAAATGGTCAACTGAATTTACAAAGTTCAGTAGCCGATGTCATAAGTCTCTTGGCTTTTGGTGTAAAACAGTAACCCGAGCAACTCGAGGTATTGCCTATATGTAAACACATGAAAGGAAATAATAATAAAGAAGTGAAATGTTAAAGGTAGACATCAGCAAAACATTTTGACCCTGTTTACCTAAAAAGGGTTATTGCCGATTAATTTACCCTTAACGGGTCAAATGGGTGAATTTTGAGAACTATGGTAAAAGCAGAAAGGGTCAAATGGGCCGAAAGTGACCCCAAGTGTATTTTAGTTCTTACATATTTCAACCTCTTAAATCACTTAATTAAAA
The DNA here is from genome assembly GCA_910596185.1 of Chrysanthemum makinoi. Lineage (NCBI taxonomy): Eukaryota > Viridiplantae > Streptophyta > Magnoliopsida > Asterales > Asteraceae > Chrysanthemum > Chrysanthemum makinoi. The sequence goes on along the minus strand of OU343225.1, from coordinate 327,378,915 downwards.
GATGGATGAGAATTTCCATAATATAGTTATCGTAATCATATTTGAAATTTTCTACCCAAAACGTGTTAAAAAGTGGAGTACCATTTTTTCCCATACCCATTTTTACACCATTTAGTTATTCATAGCCCTAATATTTGTTGTCTAATTCATAACCATTCATTCACATCGTGTTAGGTGGATGAATTGAATGTGAAAACAGTAAAACAATAATAGAAGCATTGACCATAAACAAAGACTTAGACAATAATGCAAGTATTCCATTCTATGCACCCTAATCCATCCACATTCATACTTTCTTTTGTGCTTTCACCATAAACCAACTATGGCTGAACTCGTTCTTTCTGCCTTGCTCCCAATCGTTTTTGAGAAGCTAGCATCTGTACTCGAGAACAATATTGCTCGCTCCAAAGGAATTCACTCCGAGCTGATGAAATGGGAGATGAAGTTAACCCAGATCCAAGCATTCCTTGAGGATGCTTCTCAGAAGGAAGTGACCAAGGTAGCTGTTAAGCAGTGGCTAAATGGTCTCCAACATTTGGCTTATGACATAGATGATATTCTTGATGCTTTGGCCACAGACGCTATGCATCACGAGTTTACCAATGAGTCTGAAGGAATCAGTAACAAGGTAAGAAAGCTCATTCCAACTTGCATCACAAATTTCTCACTAAGTACTAGGATGGACAGCAAATTAAGTAGTATTACCACCAGATTACAAGAACTCATAGATGAAAAAAATAATCTTGGTTTGATTCTGAAAGATGGCGGGCCAAAAAGCAAGAATAGAGATCACGAGACCTCTTTGGTAGATGCACCTAGTATTGTTGGGCGTGAAGGTGATAAGAAGGAATTACTCCAGAAGCTATTGGGTGATGAACCATGTAGTCAAAACTTTAGCATCGTGCCCATTGTTGGTATGGGTGGCATAGGAAAAACGACTTTAGCCAGACTTTTGTATGACGATCAGAAAGTCAAGGATCACTTTGAGCTCAAGGCATGGGTTTGTGTCTCTGACGACTTTGACAGCTTCAATATAAGTAAAGTCATCTTTCAATCTATAGGTGGGGACGGAAATAAGAACTTTGCAGATCTGAATTTGCTTCAAGCAGCTCTTAAAAAGCAACTTACAGGGAAACGATTTCTCCTTGTTTTGGATGATATCTGGAGTGAAAAGCTAGAAGACTGGGAAACATTGGCGGCCCCATTCTTTGATGTGGCTCATGGAAGCAAAATAATCATCACAACTCGAAAGCAACAATTGCTTAATAAGTTGGGCTACGATCATCCATACGATCTGAAGAAGCTGTCACATGATGATGCTTTATCTTTATTTGCTCAATATGCTTTGGGTGTAAAGAACTTTGATTTACATCCGGTGCTGAAACCACATGGTGAAGGCATCGTGAAAAAATGTGATGGCTTGCCTTTGGCTTTAAAAGCACTTGGAAGTTTACTCAGAACAAAAACAAATGAAGAAGATTGGAAGCAGCTGTTGAATAGTGAGATATGGATGCTAGAAGAAGGAGGCGGTATTGTTCCGGCGCTTAGATTAAGCTACCATGAACTTTCTGCACGTCTGAAGCAATTGTTTGCATACTGTTGCTTGTTCCCCAAGGACTACGTGTTTGAGAAAAATGACTTGATATTGTGGTGGATGGCGGAAGGGTTTTTGCACAATTCAACTGCAGAAAAATCAATGGAACGCTTGGGTGAGGAATGTTTTCAAGAGCTGTTGTCCAGGTCTTTTTTTCAACATGTGCCTCATGAAGAATCGTTGTATGTGATGCATGACCTTATGAATGATTTAGCCACATTTGTTGCTGGAGAATTTTGTTCAAGGTTAGACATAGATGTGGAGAAGAATGTTAGGAAGGAAGCTTTTAAAAAGTACCGCCATATGTCATTTGTTTGTCAGATATATAATACTTACAACAAGTTTAAGGCATTCGAAAGAGCTAATAGTTTGAGAACGTTTTTAGCTATGCCCAATGCGGTGAGAATTAATAGCTGGGAGAAATTCGACTTATCAAGTAAGATTCTAGTTGACATACTTCCCCAGTTACCATTGATAAGGGTTCTAAGTTTGAGCAGATTATATATAAATGAGGTACCAAAGTGTGTCGGCAATATGAAGCACTTGCGGTATCTTAACTTATCTCGAACTAGAATCGCGCGTTTGCCAGAAAATGTATGCAATCTTTATAACTTACAGACACTGATCGTTTCCGGCTGTGATAGCTTGACCACGTTGCCCGACAACTTCTTAAAGCTTAAAAACTTGCGGCATTTTGATATTCGGGATACATTGCTTTGGAATATGATGCCGTCAGGGATTAGCGAGATGAAAAGCCTACAAATTCTTTCCGACAACATTGTTGTTGAAGACAACGCCTTCTTTATATCTTGGCTTAAGAATTTAAAGAATCTCCAAGGGAGTATTTCCATTGATGGGCTGGACAAAGTGAAAAGTGCAAGGGATATACGGGAGGCGAACTTATCACAAAAAAGGGTTAGTGAGTTGCGTGCAGAATGGAGTAACGATTTTAATGATATTCGAAATGAAACACTTGAGAATGAGGTCCTGAATGCCCTCAAGCCTCATAGTGATAATTTGAAAGATCTTATAATTAGGTCATATGGAGGTGAAGTATTTCCAAACTGGATTGGGGATACTTCATTTCATCAGTTGACTAGTGTTTCAATTCGGGGTGGTAGAAATTGTACGTCTCTACCACCACTTGGGCAACTACCATCGCTTAAGAAGTTGGAAATTGGAAGTCTGAACGAGGTGAAAGTTGTGGGCTCAGAGTTCCTTGGGACAGGTATTGCATTTCCTAAACTTGAAAGTTTAAGGTTTGCCGGTATGAGTGGGTGGGAGGTATGGTCAACCAAGAGTGGTGTTGTAGGTGCACTAATGTTTCCATGCCTTGAAGAGCTGAATATAGGAGATTGTCCTAATTTGGCTGAAGTCTCACTTGAAGCACTACCTTCGCTTTGGGTTTTACATCTCGAGGGCTGTGGCGATGGTGTATTGACAAGTCTAAATCACGCGGCTTCATCAGTCACCGGGTTGAGTATACGTGGTATAACAGGACTTAGTGATGAGGTGTGGAGAGGTGTTATGGACTATCTTGGGGCAGTTGAAGAAGTAATTATCGATGGGTGTCATGAAATAAGATACTTGTGGGAATCAGAAGCAGAGGCAAGTAAGGTTCTTGTGAATTTAAGAATGTTGAAAGTATGGAATTGTTCAAAATTGGTGAGTTTGGGAGAGAAAATGGAGGAGGAGGATGGATGCAACCAACTAACATCTCTTAGGATTTTGGAATTAAGGAGTTGTGAGAGTCTTGAGCGTTGCAATTTGCCAAACAACTTTCAAGAATTGATTATTCATGTTTGTCCTATGATTGCATCTGTCTCCTTCCCAACAGGAGGGCATAAGCTCAAGTCCCTTCATATTGGCAATTGTGAGCAACTACTGGTGAAGGAGGTGCTTCTCAACACAAGCATGCCACTGATGCTTGAGGTTGTATCTATACACAGTTGGAATAATCTGAAATCAATCAATGAATTGACTTGTTTCATGCACCTCACCGAATTAAGAATAGCATATTGTTCGAGTATAGAGTCATTTTGATGCGGTGTGACCCGACCTGCGAAGAAGACTAAGTTGGAACCGAATCTTTATCTCATTTATTTAAATGATTTGATTGCATTATCTATATTTAGGTTTGATTTGTGTCTATCTTTAATTAATTATGTTGCCTAATTTTAAGGCTTATTTGCTATCCAAGTTTCATGCCTAACTTGTAGTTAGGAGCTTATTTATATGGTTTCACGGATTCTAATTTGAGGGGGTTTTTATTGAGTTATTAGAAAATTGACTTTTGTCAAGAAACCGTGATGGTTTTTGGTCTTTTGATTAATCTTTAGTCTTGAGCCATTTGAATGCTTCCGTGAATCTGCATCATTTGGTATCAGAGATTTTGGTTTTCAAATGGCTCTGCGTGAAGGAAGATGCTTGCTTGATCGTAGATTCGCCGACAGAGGCAACGACATCAAAGTTTTCTATTCACGCGTGCTTGTGGAGAATATCGACGCCCTACTCGCAGAGTCGCCGAACGAGGCAACGATGGAGTCTATCATGACCCACGGGATCTTAAAGAGATCCGACGACTATGTCAACGAGTCCGAGATCTTGAAGAGATTAGACGGCTCCGACAACGAGTCCGAGATCTTGAAAAGATTAGACGGCTGCGACATCGAGTCCAAGATCTTGAGTTACAACGGGAGAGGCACGATAAGGAAACCGATCGGGAACAATCGGCTGGGACGATGTGAACGAGGAAGAGGAGCATCCTTTCGACCATGCCCACCCTCGGTTCGATGAGCCGATCTATCAAGAATGTTTATATAAAGATAAACCCATATTCGATGAAGACGAGATTGAACCCGGTGAGGAAGAATATTCGTTTGTGCAAATGGTTCTTAGCGGAGTTACCGTTCGCGGGGAGTCCGGGGCTAAAGAAGTGGTTGTTTATCCAAAGATGAGTGCAGATATTATGAACGGGAACCATGATGATGAACCAATTTTCAAGTTTTTCAATGTTGAATGTAACAAAGGTGGTGGTACTACGGTAATACGGAGGTCCGACGACTACTTGGCGGACTCGATCTGCTAGCATGGTAAGTCCTCCTTTCATGCCTAAAGAAATGTTGGGATTGAATGTTGACGCAAAGATTACGGGATTTCAAATAGGAGGAGTTAATTCAAATATTCAAAAGATTACTGTTGCCAGTTATGTGGGTGATATTGTTGGAATGTGCGATCATGTGCATGGGGATAATATCTTTGGGAAAAATGAGGCCAATACACGTCTACAAGCTAGTCAAACAGGATCACGTGGCATAGCTAATGGGGAGCCAATCTCATTCATTAAAAACTGTAAAAGTCCACTTCCATATAGTCCTATTGGTCCTTTATATTTAAGTAATGCATATGGTGGCCCATGCAAGGTTTCGAAGGGGAAGCAGCACACAAAAACTGCCATGGAGCATTGTGATGGTGGGCTTATAAATGCACATTGCAAATTAAATCGTTCAATACATTCTACGTATCCACTTTATTCAAAGCTTGCACCAAACATGTGTAGAAGTGAAACAAGCGATTGGGCCAAAGACTTTAATTGCTGGGAAAAAAATGGGTCAATTGGTTCTTGAATGGCTAGCGAACAAGATACAGTTAAATAATCCATTCGATCCGGGTGGTACAGGTTTTGACCCGAGAGAGATGACTCGTGAAGTTGGACTATTTAGGCGGGTCTTGATGATAGTGCAGAAGAATCGGGTTGATGTTCCTTATGACCCAGGTGGTTTTGGTACGAAGACAAAACTCGAGGACGAGTTTTTTTCGAAGAGGGGGAGAATGATGCGGTGTGACCCGACCCCTGCGAAGACTAAGTTGAACCGAATCTTTATCTCATTTATTTAAATGATTTGATTGCATTATCTATATTTAGGTTTGATTTGTGTCTATCTTTAATTAATTATGTTGCCTAATTTTAAGGCTTATTTGCTATCCAAGTTTCATGCCTAACTTGTAGTTAGGAGCTTATTTATATGGTTTCACGGATTCTAATTTGAGGGGGTTTTTATTGAGTTATTAGAAAATTGACTTTTGTCAAGAAACCGTGATGGTTTTTGGTCTTTTGATTAATCTTTAGTCTTGAGCCATTTGAATGCTTCCGTAACTGCATCACATTTCCTGCTGCCGACTTGCCGAATCTCACCTCGTTAAAAGGTCTGGCAATTGTTAATTGTAAAAGTATGGAAGTTGATTCCTTTGGGGTTTGGCCCCCCCAATTGGGTCGTTTAGAAATAGGGGGTTTGAAGAAGCCCATATCAAAGTTTGACCCACAGACTTTCCCATCCTCACTTGTTCACCTAACCTTATGGGGTAGATCGGCAGAAGAAGAAGATGATGTGACTAGCGGAAGTCAATTGTCTCATATGCTTCCTTCATCTCTTACTACCCTTTGGTTAAGGGATTTTAAGAAATTGGAAACGGTTTCAATGGGACTCCAACACCTCACCTCCCTCCAACATCTCTACATTAGTGGCTGCCCAAAGATGAAAGATCTACCAGAAGAGTTGTTGCCTTCACTTTTGAGTTTGGATATTGGAGGATGCACAGAATTGAAAGAAAAGACAAGTAGAAGAGGTTCCTATTGGCCCCGCATCTCCTATATCCCATGTGTCGACATAAATTAAAGGTATGACCCTCTCTCTCCCTTTTGTCTTTTTACAGATATTTTCTGCCTGTATTTGAAGGGGTCATTTAGGGTATGTTTGGCGAAAATAGCTGGTGGTGTTGCTGGTGCTGGTGCTGTTGCTGAAAAAGATTATAAAAAAAGATTATTTTTATAAGCTACATGAAGTAACCTTTTATTTTCAGAGATTATGAAAAATTATTTCTTCAATAATCTCTTATAAGTTCTGTCTTCCAAACAAAGATTATTTTTTAGGTAGCTTATTTTTCCAAAAAAATAATCTTAAGCCTCAATAATCTCTCATAATCTATGTTGCCAAACATACCCTTACTCATTTTAAATGGAACTCATGACAATAATAACTTTCCATATCAATCTAAAACACTTTGAACAAGTAATTATATGTTTTGTGTAGTAATGCCCATTATGAAGGATGATAGATTGTGCAACTACTTAATTATCTAAGTGATGCTTCTGCCTCCTTTGTTGGTGTTGTATTTTTTTTAATTCTTGCAAGTTTTTTTTTATCTTTAGTTTTGAACAAAATTGACGGGTTTTTATCTCTACAAAGGCACGGAAGATTTGAAATTTTAGAATATGCATTCAAATGATGTTGCGATTTCTGTTTTGAAGAAGGAAAGTTTGGGTTTTAGGTTACAAAGGAAAACGTGAAAACTGTGTTTTTTTAGTTTTCTTTGCTATGTTAGGAAATAAAAATCTTCAGTTTTGTGGGGATGTTTTTGGAAAAAACTAATTTGAATGCGATTTCCATTTTTCTTGTTTTGTTACTTGAAATTCAATTTAAAATTATTGTCAGTTTTCTCATTTTATTAATTTAGTAATCATGTTTGCACTGTATTTTGCGTTTTACTAGTAGTACTTGGTTGTTGAGTAATTTCTGTTATGCTAACTTCACAAGTGAAGTTAAGTTACAATAGTTATTTTTGACTAGTTGTGCTTTTTGCCAATGAAGTATTCATTTATGTCATCAATTGTCACCTAACGGTGAATGGATCGTTGCAGGACTTATGTTTGAGACTTCTTGTGAAATTGGGGTGTTTTCAAAGATGACAAATGCTTATTGCTTGGTAGCAATTGGAGGCTCAGAAAATTTCTACAGGTTTATTCTCGTGCTATATAATCTATAACATCTGCTTGCTTTTATCGGTGAACATGTTTTAAGCAGTTGAGTGTTTGTTTTGCAGCACATTTGAGTCTGAGCTAGCAGATGTTATTCCTGTGGTGAAGACCTCAATTGGTGGGACAAGAATTATTGGGCGTCTTTGCATTGGTAAAAGATTCTAGAAGCTTTTGCAGTAAATAGTACAACCCATCTACCAAGTTTATAAATACTGATCTAATTTACTTTTTATAGGCAACAAAAATGGACTTCGTGTGCCTCACACTACTACTGACCAATGTAAGGTTCTTAACAAGATTGTCTTTGGGAGTGTTTGGATTAGCTTATTTATTGGGCTAAAGGACGTATTTGAGTTTGGAGAAGCCCTCACAAGTACACTTTCTTTTGAATTTCTAGCTTATGAAGTGAGCTTGTTGCTTTAAGTGCGTAATCTCAACTTAAATAAGCCCGAAAAATAAGCTAATATAGACACCTCCTTATTTTATATGAAAAAGAGAACGATAGAAACTCATATTCCAAAGGAGACCAAAAAAAGGAATATAAATATTCTTTTTATATCCCAAAATGAAACTATAAATCTGTTCTTTGCATTTTAAAAACACTAGAAATTTGTTGGCTGTTATGGCTTTCATGTTATAAACACCACTGGTGTGCAAGTACATTGATGGTTTGTCTGTGTATTAGCAGAGCTTCAACACTTAAGGAACAGTCTTCCCGATGCAGTTGTGGTCCAGCGTATTAATGAGAGGCTCTCTGCTCTTGGAAATTGCATAGCCTGCAATGACCATGTTGCCCTTACCCATACTGAGCTTGATAGGGTAAGATCGATTATATCTTTAGTCAGTGTAAATTCAAAACTATAATTGCTGTAATTTGTTAAATGTACTCTTGCACTCTATTTGGAGACACATTTACTTGTTGTTCCGGTGCTTTTGTTTCCCTTACTGGAATGTGTTACTTCTGTTTCTCAAATAGAGTTCAGACTGTGATTTGTGCATTGATGCTGACATACTTGTCTGATTAATCAGGAAACTGAGGAAATGATAGCGGATGTTCTTGGTGTGGAAGTTTTCAGACAGACAATTGCTGGTAATATTCTCGTGGGTAGCTATTGTGCGTTTTCAAATCGAGGTGTCCTGGTAAGAATATTATTATAACAATCATATATCTGGTCTTCCAATATCAGTTTTACCCTATTCATTTTGTCCACTTTTTGTTAAAATGGTTCCTGTGCATTTAGACACTTACCGAAATTTGTTCTTAACTGCAACTTTAACCAGATGGTCCCTACTTTTGAAAGTTGTCACACCGTTAACTTTATTTATTTGACCATTTACCTTTTTAAAGATTACCCTTGTGGTCCCTAAATCATACAATATATAGTTAAATGAAAAATAATAGTATCAATTGATATAGGGACCATCAGGGTAAATTCTCACAAGAGTAAATAAAGTTAACGGACATGTTTAACGGATACAGGGACTATCCTCTGATAAGTTTTAGAAGTGGGAACATCTGGGTAACTTCACAAGAGGCTGTATAATTTTAACCAGTTTCTTTCTAGTAATTATTTTGTTTTACCCATTTTGACCCGTTAGAAAATAAACGTAACCAAATCGACCCGTGCACTTACGGAAAATGGTGGTTGTGCAGGTCCACCCTCATACCTCCATTGAAGACTTGGATGAGCTGTCAACCCTCCTTCAAGTTCCTTTGGTAGCAGGCACTTTGAACCGTGGTAGTGAAGTGATAGGTGTGGGTATAATTGTTAATGACTGGACCTCCTTCTGTGGATCAGATACCACAGCAACAGAATTGTCTCTGATTGAGAGTTTTTTCAAGTTGAGAGAAGCTCAACCAAGTGCCATTGTCGACAAAATGAGGAAGTCATTGATCGACACCTATGTCTGATTACTTGCAAATCAACTAAAAGTCAACATTGTTGGATTTCTTCTTTTGAACTTTCATTGACTTGTTTTATGTTTGTTTTCGCTACTGGTATTATGTAAGATCTTAGAGTTGCAATTACTTATCGTATACCCTTGCTCGCCGCAGTTCATTTTTTCCATGTTTTTAGTATTTTTTGTGAGGTGGAACTTGCAGAGGTCAATTAAGTAACCCACATTTGTTTTTGTAGCTCAGTTATTGTCTGGTATGAAATTGACTTTGCAGTTTGCACAAAACACATTTGTTTTTGTAGCTCAGTTATTGTCTGGTATGAAATTGACTTTGCAGTTTGCACAAAACAAGTCTCTAGCTCTCTAATAATGATAACAAAATTTAAGTTTTACCTACCTATTGGAATTGGAAAGTGAACTGATATTTCCTTAATATAGTTTTCCTAATCATATTAAAATTGTTCAAGCAAAAAAGGACAACATTTTTTGCGGGTCAACCCTGCCTGTGCTTAAAAGAACCATTTTGACCCAGACCCACTTTAATACCTTTTAGGTCTTATATGATTTCCTTGGCTCCATGAGGTAATTGATAGATGCTAGTTTTTATATGTCACTAGCTTATAGACTCGTGGAATCTACTAGTTTTTAAAAGATATTTTGAAAAAAAAAAGTGTGTAAACAAAATAAGGCTGGAAGGCAAGGCGTAGGTTTACTCACCTTATACCTCAGCGCCACATCAGCTTTCTCTCCCATCTCTTTTCCACTCATTTCCACTCACCTTTTTGTGAACAAGGCACTCACTTCTACAGTTCTACTAACATTTTTTTTTACACAAAATAACGTAACTAATGAAAATAAAAACGCGAACTTACGAAATTAAAACATTACGTAATCTTCGAAATTAAAATAGTACATAAACTACAATTATTAATAACACAAACATACGCGAGTTAAACATTACATAAACTTCGAAATTAAAACTAAAATTCAAAACCCCACTTCGCTTTGATCCCCGCTCTAGCCTCGTCCATGGCTCTGCGTGCTTCCCCGGTCAAGTGTTCATATGGCTGCAAATAGAACATCATGTCTTTTTGTCTTGCTTTATACTCCTGCACTTCCACCTTTTTTTATTTTTTTAAATATATATATATTGCCATAAAGTCAGCCCGTTCTTTCATCTTCAATTCCATGACACGTTCATTCTGCTGTGCCAACTCCGATATCATCATCTTCGCCAACATCTCGTCATTTATAGTTCCCAACGATGCCGTTGAGCGCACACCTTTCTTCTTCGCAACTTTTGCTTTGTCCTTGCCCGGTGGTCGTCGAACTTCCTGCACATCATCCACATCGTTTTCTTGAGCTTCAACATTCAAATTAATACTAGCATCCCTAGTTTCCATGTTGAATGAACTAGACCCAAATGACTTGTATCTTTTGGACCTTTCTCTTGATTCCTTTGCTAAAATATTTGGAGCTTCAACCTCATTCCGTTTGTCACTTTGAAGGTTATAGAATGATTGTGCTCGAAAGTTTATTTGTTGGTTTGGCGAAGGAGTATTTCCTAAATTGAAGGTTCCTTCAGGTGTCGGTAGATTGCTTCAGGGATTTCTTCCTCGGAAATGATTGGTGTTTTGTGGGGTTTTTTTTTTCAGACATGGTTTTTTAAAAGAAATATGTAGTTATAAAATGTAGTGTGTGTTTTAAAAAATATATTTGGTGGGTATTTATAAGGGGAAAATGGGGTAGTGGGGAATAATTATTATTTATTTATTTTTATTTTTATTTATTTTAACAAACCAAACGGTATTGTTTTGCACACAAATCAAGTAGATGAGTTGGTCACTTTAAGTTGCGTTGGAAGGCGAGACTCACGCGTGAGTCGAGTGAGTGTGCAAGAGGGTCGCGAGTGAGCATGCATATGAGGTGACTCATTTACTTCCCTTGCCGAGTAGCCTAAATAAACACAAATACAAACTTTTGTCTATTCTTTGATTGAATAAACACCAATATTTGTGTCAAAAAATATTTTGACTCGTAAACAACAATAAAACATTACGGATGAAAAATTGTTAATCTTTTATATAATAAAAAACTTACATTATTTCGGAAGTATTTTTCTAAAACAATGTTATTCATAAAAATTTAGGCCAACCAGATTCCTCTATTTTGACACGTGGCAAAATCAAGCATTATTATTCGTCAATTGAAAGTCAAAATTGAAAAAAATTGGTCAAACTTTAACAAATTTGGTGAAATTTATTTAGAGACAAAAAAAGTCAAATTTATGAAAAAAAAGGTAAATAATAGTGATTGAATTTTAAATAAATTATATGAATTTAAACGTAAACTTATTTATTTTATATTTAAGATTTTACTTGATCCGGTGGTCATGAGACTCTTTGTTGCAATACCCACTAAAACAAGAAGCTAAATCACAACCTGTTATTGGATTTTATTTTTTTTTAATTTTTTTTTGTTCTATCTGGTGAAATGGTGAAAATATATTACTCCAACTTCAAACATTTGTACAAACAAAAGCAAATAGGTTTGGAGCTTATGACATACCTTTATAGGTTACTTGAAGATGAAAGAATAATGAACAGTGCAGACGCTATCCTAGATATGATTTGTAATGAAAACCTCATATATGTAAATGATAATAAGATTGTATCATATATTACAACTCATATAAATTATTATTTAACAATTTTTTTATTAAAAATTCTCACATATTGTTATAACAGATTTATAGGAACAACATCTATCACATTGTGTGACTTGTGTCTTAGTATTTATACACATGTTTTGTGAAAAGATTCTTAACCAAATAGTTTTAGATTGAAATCTCGCTTAAAATATACGAGTTAGATTTGTAATGTATATGTTGTGAGATAGTTAGAATGTTGTTAAAAGTATTTGGTCTTCCAACCATTTTTAGTATTAAGACCTTTTTATGTGTAAACAATGAGATTAAAAATCAAAGTAAAAGAAGAGAAATAAATACAACTGATACTTTCTAAATCAAGAAAATTAGAAATAATAAACGTAAATTGATGTTGGAAAGAAAGTCAAAAGAAAACATACAATGGCTAATATCTTTAAAAACTCCATATAATGGCAAATAAATTTTTTAAACGCTATGAACTTGTTTGTTTAATTTTTTAAACGAAAATTAAACTAACTTGTGTTTCAATAGTACCTTATATTGTGTGAAAAACTCATCATTCAAATGGTTGCAGCTTAGGACATGTGAGATAGATGTGTATTATAAATATTGCGAAAAAAAAAGTTGTTTATTTTTCGTTTTAAAGTAAAAAAGGAGGTGTTTACTTTTCATTAATGTGAGGGAGTTATAAGTTTGTTTGTGAAATTGTAAGGGACGAAATTTGAACATGTGCCTAAGTATGCCGGTTGGGCAAACTACAAGGACTAATTTTGAAAGTTTAATGTCAATAAAATGTCACAATAAGAGGAGGTGGATTAAGAAATTGTGTACAGAACATTGTATTAGTGTAGTAGGGGTGCAAGAATCTAAGATGACTATTTTAGACTTGGCTGTCATACGTTCGTTATGGGGTAATTACAATTTTCAAGTTGCAACTAGTACTGCGAGAGGCCGATCTGGGGGATTGATTACCATATGGGATCCATTGATTTTCAACAAAACTAGAATGTGGTGTAACCCAAACTCTATCATAGTTGAAGGTGAGGTGATAGCAAATAGCTCTACATGTTATCTGATTAACATTTATGCTCCTCAAGATAGAAATCAGAAAAGAGATTTATGGGAGTATTTGGCAACTTTTATGAGAGACCATGAAGGGGAATTATTATTATTTGGGGACTTTAATGTTGTCAGAAATACCCAAGAACGAGAGGGTTCAGTTTTCTGTCAATACATGGCAAACGATTTTAACAATTTCATTTTGGGTATGGATCTTGTAGACGTTCCGTTAGGGGGGAGACGTTTTACTAGAGTTGACAGACATTGTGTAAAAATGGCTAAGTTAGATCGTTTTTTACTAAGTGGTGGTATGTTAGATATTTTTCCTAACTTGGTGGGGCTAGTTCTTCCTAGACTATGGTCCGATCACAGCCCGATTGTACTAAAAAATGATCATATCGACTATGGTCCCACACCTTTCAAACTATTTCATTATTGGTTCTCGCAAGAAGGATTCGACCAATCAGTTTTGGAGGCATGGAACGGATGCAATAATATGGAAGGTTTGAATCCTTTCATTGGTTTTAAAAATAAGTTAAAAGCCGTGAAGAACAAGCTCAAGATTTGGAATAAACAAGCTGCTTCTGAAAACATAATTTCCAAGAAGGTTTTGACCCAAGAATTGGAACAGATTGATGCATGGCTAGATGATCAACATCAACATCATCCAGATGTTGCTGATACACGTTGGGGGTTGCTTAAAAAAATTTCAGAAATGGATAAAAAAGAAGGTATGGACGTCGCTCAAAAACTAAAGCTCAAATGGGGAGTAGAGGGTGACGAAAACTCTAAATTTTTCCATTCGATGCTCAAACGAAAAAGAAGAAAAATGGCGATCAATGGTATTTTGGTAGATGGCTCTTGGATTACCAATCCAGATCAAGTCAAAGAGGAATTCTTCCACTTTTTTAGATCCAAGTCTTTACACTTTACTGGAGGAACAATCGTAAACCCTAGTCCGAGGATAAAAAAGCTAACGCATAATCAGGCAACGAATTTAACTGCTCATTTCAGCTTTTCGGAAATTAAAGAAGCTGTTTGGGCTTGTGGAAGTGACCGAGCTCCAGGTCCCGATGGATTTTCGTTCAATTTCATTAAGCGATATTGGGAGTTGATGAAGGGTGACGTCCATTCCTTTATGGACAAATTCTATGATAATGGCGAGATTCCAAAAGGGTGCAACTCATCGTTTATTACTCTTATCCCGAAGGTAGATAATCCTATGGTGTGTAAAGACTATCGCCCTATTAGTCTAATTGGAGTGCAATATAAAATTATTGCAAAGATTTTAGCAAATCGATTGGGTAATATTATTCAGAAGATCATTGATCCGGTTCAATCTGCTTTCATCAAAGGAAGGCAAATCCTCGACGGTCCTTTGGTGATGAACGAAGTGCTTGATTGGTATTCTAAAAAACGTAAAAAATGCATGATATTCAAAGTTGATTTTGAAAAGGCGTTTGATTCGGTTGGTTGGGCTTATCTTCAGCAAATGATGAGATTCATGGGCTTTAACAACAAGTGGTGCTCCTGGATCAGAGGATGTTTGACGTCTTCTCGTGCTTCAGTCCTTATTAACGGAAGTCCAACAAAAGAATTTGATATTCAGAGAGGGCTTCGGCAAGGAGATCCTTTATCGCCTTACTTATTTATTATAGCGATGGAGGGTTTGCATGTGGCGTTTGAAGATGCAATAGCTCACGTGTGACAACTCACAATTTCAAGTCATTTCTCAAGTTTCACAATTTCAACATTTATCGTAAACTAGGTTTACGTGTTCCAAATTCGCGTAACCTTAATGGTTTAGCGGCGAATTCATGATCATATCATCACGAACATCTCATATGGACTAAGTTTAGTCTACATTTCATTAGCATCATTTGCATCATGTTATTTCATTCATGACATTGCATTTCACATTAAACGCGTAAATTTTATATTAAATAAACGTTATCGCGTGAGTTATTATTTTGAACATTTAATCCGCTACTTCCAAAAATGATCCCGATATATTTTTATACTTACATTTAGTTTATAAAAACTATATTTTGAGTTTACCTAGTGTTTTAAATTTATTTTGCATATAAATCGTTAAAGTTATATTATTACGACACTTTTCTTAAAAACTACACGAAAATTTTTATATCACTAAAATTTTACAAGGAATGTATTTTTACAATTTTTATGATATCATTATACTCTACTTTGATCTATTAAAAATTACTTTCACCTAAAATTTCCCTAAATACACAAATGTATATTAAATCTTACAAGTAATGTTACATGTACATTATACTTACATTTATTACAAATTTTATACATTATATAGAATAAAAAAAAAAAAAGATATTTTGAGATATTCATCCCCAAAATCCGCCCTATGGGGTTGGCAATTAATACTTGTTGAAAAATTTTCTTGATAGTATACATTTATACTCCAAATCACCTCATTCTTTCAATCTCAAATTATTGCAAAGTTGTAAAGTTTCTTTCTCTTGTTTTTCTTCCTCATAACCGGCCATAGAAGGGTTTTCCAAGGGATCATCACAAAATTTTTGCAAGCACAAGTAATTACAATCTAGATTACACTCTTATATAAGGTTTTGAAATAAAAACCTAGAGTGTTTAAGTTAAACCTTGGTTCTTTGCACCTCATCATAGTAGCTTGTAAGCATATTTCTTTCATTTTATATATTTCATCTTCATTTCATATTTATCTCTTCATTTTTGGAGCAAGCATGCAAGACTTATGTTGATTTATACCATTTTTAACATTGTTTTTAGAGTTTAATATATAAAAGTCATCCTATAATTATTCCCTTGGTATATATTGGTCTTGATGATGTCTAGGAACCCATGACACCCTAAGAAGGTGTATGGTAGGATTAGAATAGCTTTGGAGTTGATTTGAAGGGATTGGAATAGGTTTAGTACGAGAAAAACTATTTTCGACAAGTATATAAAGTGGTCTGATCTTATTTTGTTTTTCTGGAAAATCCGACAGTAGACATGAGTTTTTGGCCTAGATAATTAGAAAATATACTTTAAAACGAATCCGTGGCCGCTTGAACGGATTAAAACGGAGTTATAACGAAGAAGTTATGAATTTTTCAAGTTTGACGACGAAATATATATTTTCTGAAATTTCAGCAACCTATTTTTATTTTGTACGAGTCAAAAACGAGTCCTAAGCTTTATAAATTATTTCGACTTATCAAAAATATATTAGTATACTTTGATACGAAGCTAAGGACGTATAATACGTAGAAAACGGATTTGAAACGACTAAGATATACACGTTTTCATAAAATTGCCGTAACTATTATTTTAGAAAAACTATATTATTTTTACGAGATAAGTGTTACGGTAACTAAAATGACCATATTGAAGGCTGTTTTTAACGTTGATGTGGAACTTTTTGTAACGATATGTCTTCTAATAAAATCGAGATCACCAAGCATATTTTCCAAAACGACCAACCGTTTGTATAGCGGAGTTGTAATAAATTATTTACAGTTGCTTAAACTTTGCCGAAACTCACTTTTTACACAACATTTGGACAAAACCACCATATTTAACCTCTATTATCTTTATGTTCGAGACCTCTATGACGAAAACTCATGTACTAAAACTTCTAGATTTTGATACAAGCTTTCCAAAACCGTCGAGTTCGTTTTCTAACGTTCGACGTACACCATTTTACGACTAGTTTTTCGTAGCCATTTTTGTCACTTTCATGAAATTTCCGACGACATTATTTTACGACGAAAAGTGATAATTTCACCATAAATCATTACAAAACAATTGTAGGATGACAATTTGACGTAAATACTTGTAAAGTGATTTAAGATTGGTCAAGACGTCAAAAGAGTATTTTTCGACGAAAAGTATTATTTTCAAACTCGCAAATGGTATAAATAACATACTAAATGCATGCATAACATTACATTGCAACTCATCACATATCATATCATCCATAATAGGTCATTTTCGAGATTCACGCTATATTTCAGTGTACCCACTTTTGTCATCGTAATCATTGCAACAGGTGAGTTCATAGCCCCACTTTTACTCTTTTAACTGTTTTACAAACTCTTGGGGAGATACATGCTATATTTTTAATCGAACACAAATGCTTTGAACTGTATGCTATAACCCGAATGTTTTATTGTCACTAAGTATTTGCCATGTTCAAAGTCCCTACATCATGCACCATTAGTCACTTGCGAGTGAGCGCGAATATTGTGAATAGGCCTATTGAAATTAACACTCCCGCTCCTATTGACCCGGTTAGGGGAAATCGAGCGCACTATATTTGAACCAGTAAAGTAATTTGGCAAGTTACCTATTAGGGCGGCGATGAAACGATGATTACCAATTTTTATTGGTGCGATGTTACGCTTTGGTGTCATGAACTTAGTGAAATAAATACGATTTTGTTTTCGACGATGAGTGTGAACCATTTAACTCACACTACGATGATTGTGTTCAAACGAATTACTTAAACCTATGGATTTCACTCAACCTTTGTGTTGACCTTTTTAAGCATGTTTTATCTCAGGTATCTAAGGCATTCAATTCATGGCATGCATTTGGACACATCATGGAGTCGCGGTGACGACGCGTCTCACTTGGGTTTTATGAACTTTAAAAACATCGTTTGACTTGTACTAAACTTATTTTCCGTGCATAGTAACTTTCATTTGGGACCTACTTTGTAAACTCTGATTGTTTTATTAAATCAAACGATGTATTTTCCAAACGACACTTTAGGTCGTTCAATATAACTGTGATTGTGATGCTATGACAGTCAATCCCCAGGAATTCCATTCCGCTGCAAAACAGGTAATTTGGGGGTGTGACAGATTGGCATCAGAGCTTCGGTTATAGAGAACTAGGTTGCATCATTGACCCTAGACTATAACTGCATCATCATAGCATCTCATCATTTCATCATAAGTGCATACTCATTGTACATGCGGGTTTATGACTTAATACCAAACATCATATGAGTCGATTAGTCCAAGCATTGCATAGTTACTTCTAAATTATACATAGCCTGATCACCTATGTCTAATTCAGAAAGAATCATGCAATGAAGGGAGTAGTAGGCTTAAATGTGTAAGCAATTCTATGACCGAGCCAAATTTTCAAAAGACCCGTTACTCAAACCGATTTAGCCTAATCTCATGACAGTTCTTGTTTGATGAGTTGTGAGATTAAGTAAAAATCGGTTACCTAAAAGTCTTTTGAGGGTTTTGCTCGAGAATGGGAAGGCTTGCCTCATCAAACCCCAAACCGGAGAGACCAACACGAACTGAATTCAGGGACTGAATTCCTTTTTGGATGGGCGAATGTGACAACTCGCAATTTCAAGTCATTTCTCAAGTTTCACAATTTCAACATTTATCGTAAACTAGGTTTACGTGTTCCAAATTCGCGTAACCTTAATGGTTTAGCGGCGAATTCATGATCATATCATCACGAACATCTCATATGGACTAAGTTTAGTCTACATTTCATTAGCATCATTTGCATCATGTTATTTCATTCATGACATTGCATTTCACATTAAACGCGTAAATTTTATATTAAATAAACGTTATCGCGTGAGTTATTATTTTGAACATTTAATCCGCTACTTCCAAAAATGATCCCGATATATTTTTATACTTACATTTAGTTTATAAAAATAATATTTTGAGTTACCTAGTGTTTTAAATTTATTTTGCATATAAATCGTTAAAGTTATATTATTACGACACTTTTCTTAAAAACTACACGAAAATTTTTATATCACTAAAATTTTACAAGGAGTGTATTTTTACAATTTTTATGATATCATTATACTCTACTTTGATCTATTAAAAATTACTTTCACCTAAAATTTCCCTAAATACACAAATGTATATTAAATCTTACAAGTAATGTTACATGTACATTATACTTACATTTATTACAAATTTTATACATTATATAGAATAAAAAAAAAAAATATATATTTTGAGATATTCATCCCCCAAAATCCGGCCCTATGGGGTTGGCAATTAATACTTGTTGAAAAATTTTCTTGATAGTATACATTTATACTCCAAATCACCTCATTCTTTCAATCTCAAATTATTGCAAAGTTGTAAAGTTTCTTTCTCTTGTTTTTCTTCCTCATAACCGGCCATAGAAGGGTTTTCCAAGGGATCATCACAAAAATTTTGCAAGCACAAGTAATTACAATCTAGATTACACTCTTATATAAGGTTTTGAAATAAAAACCTAGAGTGTTTAAGTTAAACCTTGGTTCTTTGCACCTCATCATAGTAGCTTGTAAGCATATTTCTTTCATTTTATATATTTCATCTTCATTTCATATTTATCTCTTCATTTTTGGAGCAAGCATGCAAGACTTATGTTGATTTATACCATTTTTAACATTGTTTTTAGAGTTTAATATATAAAAGTCATCCTATAATTATTCCCTTGGTATATATTGGTCTTGATGATGTCTAGGAACCCATGACACCCTAAGAAGGTGTATGGTAGGATTAGAATAGCTTTGGAGTTGATTTGAAGGGATTGGAATAGGTTTAGTACGATAAAAACTATTTTCGACAAGTATATAAAGTGGTCTGATCTTATTTTGTTTTTCTGGAAAATCCGACAGTAGACATGAGTTTTTGGCCTAGATAATTAGAAAATATACTTTAAAACGAATCCGTGGCCGCTTGAACGGATTAAAACGGAGTTATAACGAAGAAGTTATGAATTTTTCAAGTTTGACGACGAAATATATATTTTCTGAAATTTCAGCAACCTATTTTTATTTTGTACGAGTCAAAAACGAGTCCTAAGCTTTATAAATTATTTCGACTTATCAAAAATATATTAGTATACTTTGATACGAAGCTAAGGACGTATAATACGTAGAAAACGGATTTGAAACGACTAAGATATACACGTTTTCATAAAATTGCCGTAACTATTATTTTTAGAAAAACTATATTATTTTTACGAGATAAGTGTTACGGTAACTAAAATGACCATATTGAAGGCTGTTTTTAACGTTGATGTGGAACTTTTTGTAACGATATGTCTTCTAATAAAATCGAGATCACCAAGCATATTTTCCAAAACGACCAACCGCTTGTATAGCGGAGTTGTAATAAATTATTTACAGTTGCTTAAACTTTGCCGAAACTCACTTTTTACACAACATTTGGACAAAACCACCATATTTAACCTCTATTATCTTTATGTTCGAGACCTCTATGACGAAAACTCATGTACTAAAACTTCTAGATTTTGATACAAGCTTTCCAAAACCGTCGAGTTCGTTTTCTAACGTTCGACGTACACCATTTTACGACTAGTTTTTCGTAGCCATTTTTGTCACTTTCATGAAATTTCCGACGACATTATTTTACGACGAAAAGTGATAATTTCACCATAAATCATTACAAAACAATTGTAGGATGACAATTTGACGTAAATACTTGTAAAGTGATTTAAGATTGGTCAAGACGTCAAAAGAGTATTTTTCGATGAAAAGTATTATTTTTTTTCCAAAAACTCGCAAATGGTATAAATAACATACGAAATGCATGCATAACATTACATTGCAACTCATCACATATCATATCATCCATAATAGGTCATTTTCGAGATTCACGCTATATTTCAGTGTACCCACTTTTGTCATCGTAATCATTGCAACAGGTGAGTTCATAGCCCCACTTTTACTCTTTTAACTGTTTTACAAACTCTTGGGGGAGATACATGCTACATTTTTAATCGAACACAAATGCTTTGAACTGTATGCTATAACCCGAATGTTTTATTGTCACTAAGTATTTGCCATGTTCGAAGTCCCTACATCATGCACCATTAGTCACTTGCGAGTGAGCGCGAATATTGTGAATAGGCCTATTGAAATTAACACTCCCGCTCCTATTGACCCGGTTAGGGAAATCGAAAGACTATATTTGAACCAGTCAGGTAATTTGGCAAGTTACCTATTAGGGCGGCGATGAAACGATGATTACCAATTTTTATTGGTGCGATGTTACGCTTTGGTGTCATGAACTTAGTGAAATAAATACGATTTTGTTTTCGACGATGAGTGTGAACCATTTAACTCACACTACGATGATTGTGTTCAAACGAATTACTTAAACCTATGGATTTCACTCAACCTTTGTGTTGACCTTTTTAAGCATGTTTTATCTCAGGTATCTAAGGCATTCAATTCATGGCATGCATTTGGACACATCATGGAGTCGCGGTGACGACGCGTCTCACTTGGGTTTTATGAACTTTAAAAACATCGTTTGACTTGTACTAAACTTATTTTCCATGCATAGTAACTTTCATTTGGGACCTACTTTGTAAACTCTGATTGTTTTATTAAATCAAACGATGTATTTTCCAAACGACACTTTAGGTCGTTCAATATAACTGTGATTGTGATGCTATGACAGTCAATCCCCAGGAATTCCATTCCGCTGCAAAACAGGTAATTTGGGGGTGTGACATCACGGCTTTTATCTCCCTATTAGAGTTGGAAACGATGACGTTGTCCTCTCGCATCTATTCTATGCAGATGACGCATTGATTCTGGGAGAGTGGGATGATTTTAACGTCTCTAATCTTATATATATCCTTAACTGTTTCTACTTGATTTCAGGGCTTAAAATTAATCTTCACAAATCCAAGATATATGGTGTTAACTCTAGTATTCAAGAGGTTGAACAGACCGCTGTTGGAACTGGTTGCTCAGCGGCTACAATTCCTTTTACATACTTGGGATTGCCGGTAGGCAACAAAATGAACAGGGAAGCCAATTGGGAGGTGTTGATCAATCATTTCAAAAAGAAGCTAGGAGCCTGGAAATTTAAATTGCTATCCGTGGGAGGCCGCCTTTCTCTTATTAAATCGGTTCTGGGTAGTCTCGGTGACTACTACATGTCATTGTTTAAGGCTCCAGAATGTGTTTTGAAGAAAATGGAAAGTATGCGAGCCCAATTCTTTTGGGGAGGTGATGAAACAGAAAAGAAGATGTCGTGGATTGCTTGGAATAAAGTGCTAAATACAAAAGAGAAAGGATGTCTTGGGATAGGAAGTTTGCGAGCTTTTAATATTGCTTTGCTTTATAAATGGAGGTGGAGATTCCATAACGACCCGAACGGAGTTTGGAGAAATATCATAACAAGTATTCACGGTGTTCATGCCGGTCTTAACCAGAATCTTATTCATCAAAAAGGGAGTGGTACGTGGAAAGACATAAGCAAGATTGTCGTCAACATGCACATGAAACATCTCATTCCCCACTCTGTGATGAAACGGAATATTGGAAACGGTGAAAATACATTTTTCTGGTTAGATCCGTGGGTAGGCGACCTTCCCTTAATGGTTGCTTATCCGAGACTTTATGCCTTGGAGGTTAATAAATTATGTTCGGTCGCAGATAAACGAGTTGGAGACAATTGGGTTTGGAACTGGTCAACCAATATCCGGCTTGGAAGTAGAACAAGCACTCAATTGCAAAATATGGAAAGCTTGATACATCATATTCATCTCGTAAATTCAGAAGATAAATGGTCCTGGGATCTAGATCCAGATGGCGTTTTTTCTGTGGCCGCCACTCGTCGAGTTTTGGATGATCACTTTCTTGACGAAGGAGACAGACCAACGAGATGGTCTCGTCTAGTGCCTATTAAAGTAAATATCTTGTCTTGGCGTGCATGTGTTGACAGGTTACCTACGAGAGTTAATATAGTCACGAAAGGTATTGACTTGCCTTCTTCTTTATGCCCGATGTGCAATACCCAGGTAGAAGTCGTTTCCCACGTTTTTATCCACTGTGATGTTGCCAAACACGTCTGGGAGAATACTTTCAGGTGGATAGACGTGGCTCCTCCGTCGTATAGCTCGGTCATCGAGTTATTGGAATGGGTTGATTCTTGTAATTCTCGGCTTAAAAGGAAACAGCTACTGGAAGCGATTGTTCAAACGTCTATATGGGTGCTTTGGAAGTTTAGAAACAACATGATTTTCGGCTCTACAAAGATGAAGAAGAGTTCCTTATTTGATTTAGTGGTGCTACACTCCTTCGAATGGGTTACGGCTAGGAATAAAAACTTTTGTATTAGTTGGACTTCGTGGTTACAAAACCCGATGATTCATATCTTGTAATCTCTAGCTCCTTGCTAGTATTATGTTTTTTTTTATAATATTTGCCTTTCAAAAAAAAAAATAGATAAAGAGATCCAGCTTTTTTTTTTTTTCTTTTTTTTTTCTTCCGCAAAGCGTAACCCTAAAATTACCTAGCAAAAGTCGAGGAGATGTTGTATGTGTTAGATCCATTTTTTATGACGAAAAAATAGCATATCGTGAGTGGAGATGTTATTTAAAGAGACACAATTTGCAGTACGTACCATATGATTTCAAAACTAAAGCTAGAGAATTTTATAAGATGAATTTCGATGAATACTTTGTCCATATTTTGTATCAAAAAGTTTGGAAAAAAAAAGAAGAACGAAGAAGATCATCCAAAACAACAGGAGGAGGAATCTCAAATCTTAAAGAACAACAAGGACGAGGAAAAGACGAAGAAGAAGAAAAAGATGAATGAGAAGAAGCAACTCTTGATGGTGAAGAAGAATACTACTACTACTACGAAGAAGAAGATATCAACGACCCTACAACATGACATGTAATAGTATTGCATTTTGTTCTTGTCTTGGTTGCCGATCGCGATTACATAAGTGTAATAGACGATGTTAAATAGCTCACAGTTGGCTTAATGCACCAACCTTCTGTTACTGATAGATATTTGGGACTTGATCAAATATCCAGTTCATATGCATTGAGCTTATACCTGTAAAATTATATTGTTCCCCGTATCTCATTATGATTAACCAATGAGTATAAATACATAATACATAAGGTGAATGGGCTAGACCCAATAGCAACTAAATACGTACATGGGCCTATACTACTAACAGCCCCCCGCAGTCGGAGCGAGAGAGGGACGAACTCTGATACTGGATCTAAAATCATCAAACAACGCATATGGCAGTCCTTCGGTGAAGATATATGCAAACTGGTAACGAGAAGGGACATGTGAGACACGAACATGCCCTGCGGCAACCTGGTCACGAACAAAATGTATGTCAATCTCAATATGCTTTGTGCGCTGATGTTGTACCGGATTGGAGGACATATACACAGCACTAAAATTATCACAATAAACCAATGTAGCACGTTGTAACGGGGACTGTAACTCTCGTAATAAGTTACGTAACCAAGCAGTCTCGGCAACAACATTAGCAACACCACGATACTCGGCCTCTGCACTGGAACGAGAAAGAGTAGCCTGACGCTTGGACGGCCACGACAATAAGTTGTTGCCAAGAAAGACACAATAGCTAGAGGTGGATCAACGAGTTTTGGGGCAACCGGCCCAATCAGCATATGAATAACCAATTAGAGAAAGAGGTGAAGCGGAAAATAGCTGAAGCCCATAATCAAGTGTATCGCGAACATAACGTAAAATCCTCTTAAGAGCTTTCTGGTGAGGTTCCCGAGGATCATGCATGAATAAACAAATCTGTTGGACCGCATATGATAAATTAGGTCGGGTAAAAGTAAGGTACTGAAGTGCACCCGCAATACTCCGATAAAGTGTCGGGTCAGAAACAAAAGGGCCATCAGCACCGAGTTTAGACTCGGTGTCAACTGGTGTACGACAAGACTGACAGTCGAGCATACT
The DNA here is from genome assembly GCA_910596185.1 of Chrysanthemum makinoi. Lineage (NCBI taxonomy): Eukaryota > Viridiplantae > Streptophyta > Magnoliopsida > Asterales > Asteraceae > Chrysanthemum > Chrysanthemum makinoi. The sequence goes on along the minus strand of OU343225.1, from coordinate 327,354,116 downwards.
TGCACGCTCCAAAATCTCCATTGCATACTTCCTTTGACAAATTAACATACCTGTAGCATCACGAGAAACAGAAAATGCCCAAAAAATAATGTAAATGACCAAGATCAGTCATCGAGAACTCATTGTGAAGAGAAGTAATAATCCGTTGTAGCAGTGTTGCAGATGAAGCAGTCAAAATAATATCATCAACATAAATCAACAAATAAGCAATATCAGAACCCTGGCGGTAAATAAACAATGATGAGTCACAACGGCTATGAGTAAATCCAACTCGGGTAGCGTATCCTGCAAATCATTGAAACTAGGCCCTAGGATCCTGTTTAAGCCCATAAAGAGACTTCTGTCAAAGAAACACGTGGTTGGGACGTTGTGGATCCCGAAAACCAGGTGGTTGATGCATATACACAGTCTCGGAAAGATGGCCATGTAGAAAGGAATTCTTGACATCGAGCTGATGAACCGGCCAACGTCGAGATGCCGCAAGACTGAGCACCGTGCGAATGGTTGTCGGCTTAAAAACCGGACTAAAAGTCTCATCACAGTCGACACCAATCTGTTGACTGCTACCATTAGCAACAAGGCGAGCCTTATATCTGCTAAGGGATCCATCTGCAAAGTACCTGTGCTTAAACAACCACATAGAGCGAACAATGTTCGTGTCAGGTGGTCGTGGCACAAGAATCCAAGTTTTATTTTTAATAAGTGCATTATATTCATCACGCATAGCATTTTGCCAATTATGGTCAGTGAAAGCGATATTGTAAGATTTTGGTATTGGGGAAATGGTAGAAATGTGACAGTTATATTTAGGATTAGGTTGACGAATGCCAAGACGAATCCGAGTGACCATGGGATGAGTCGAAGTAGAGTTAGGTTCATTATGATTTTGGTTTGATTGGTGGGTCGCGGCTGGTGTGGGTTCCTCAGCCGTGATGGGGGGTGTTTGTGTTTAGGCTGAGGATGGACTTGGGGAAGAAGGTTGTTGGGTGGGATGGGCTGGCGGAGTAGGGGGTGGGTTTGGGAAACAGGCTCGGTGATAGTGGGCCCACTAATGGGGGCGGGTATGACAATCGGTTCGTCATCCAGAAATGTGAACGAGGGAGCGGCATTTGGGTGTAACTGAGCCATATGGAAATACAGTCTCGTCAAAAGTGACATTGCGGGAAGTATAATTTTGTCGGTTACAAGATCGAGGGACCGATACCCACGATGGTTGGATTGGTAACCGAGAAAGATACACGGTGTAGAGCGAGGTCCAAGTTTGTGGTTAGTATCGACATGAGGGTAGCAAAGACAACCAAAAACACGTAGAAACGTGTAATTTAGTTGGGTGTTGTAAAGGCGAGTGTGGGGGGTGTCATTGTTTATTGCGGTTGAAGGAAGGATATTAAGTAAGTGAGTGGCCATGTAAAGTGCCTCGACCCAAAAATGAGGGGGTAAGTGGGCTTGAAACAAAAGAGTACGGATTTGGTTATTGATGGTACGGATCATCCTCTCGGACTTCCCATTTTGTTGGGAAGTACGAGGGCATGAGAAACGAATATGTATGTCATTTTTATCAAAAAGATGGTGAAGGATATAGTTATCAAATTCACCACCATGGTATGCCTTGATATCGGTTTTAAATTGATTTTTAACGAATGTACGAAATTGAGCAAATTTACTAAATGTGTCTGATTTATGACGCAACGGATAGACCCATACATAATGAGAGAAATGATCTAAAAACAAAACATAGTATTTTATTCCACTAATACTCGGGAGTGGAGAAGTCCACAAGTCTGAGTGCACAACATCAAAAGGAGAGTTAATAATAGAATCCGAACTCACAAATGGAAGTCGCACGTGCTCGCCAAGCTGACAAGCATGGCTAAGCACGGGAGACTTCACTTTATTACACAAAATACTATTTCTAGAAATAAGAGAACGTAGCACGTCATTTCGAGGATGACCTAGTCGTTGGTGCCACGTATGCTGACTTGTGATAAAAACTTGGGGGAAGGTAGTGGATATAGGTCGCCAGTACTGTCACATCGGAGAAGAGTTTGACGAGTCAGATAATCCTTCACAGAAAAACCAAATTCGTCAAATTCAATGGTACATTTGTTGTCGCGAGTAAGTTTACGAACAGAGATAAGATTTTTAACAATATGGGGTGTGACAAGTACGTGATTTAGATGTAATGGTCGATAAGGGTTTGGCAAAGTGCTATGGCCAGTGTTGGTGACCGGTATTGAGGCACCGTCACCAACAATGACGGATGGATAAATACGCTCATTAAAAACAGAACTTAAATTATTTGCAGTGGAATTTAAATATAGAGACGCACCTGTATCCATATTCCATCCGGCGTCACAAAAATCTTGTAGAGTGAGTGTGCTAAAAGGTTGAGGCAGTGCGGTTTCCTGAGTGTCGACATGGGCCGGAAGCTGTTGGTGGACCGAAGAACTAGGCCTGCGATGAGTAGCAGACCCACGAAAGGCCTGTTGCACCTGAGTGCCACGTTGATGGGATGATTGAGATATTAATTTCTGATGGGCCTGAAGAAGTTGGGTATAAGTTTCAAGAAGTGGGCCATGGCCAAAGTTGCTGGATTATTTTGTGCACTGCCTTGAACATATTGACGAGTTCCACATAACCATTTGAATGGTTATTATTAAAGTTTCCACTTCCATAACCACTTGAGTTACTATTATTAAAGCTTCCTGTTCCACGAGAGTTATTAATCCCATGAACAAAACTACATGTATCCCCATATGAGCAATACCCTCGAGAAAAGTTGTGACAAACTGAGGTCGACTTGGGGATCGACGAACGCGAAGTGTTACCTTGGTTATGAGTGGAGCTAGGTTGTGCAACGAGTGCAGTTGGGGATGATGATGATATGCGGGATGACGAAGAAGAAGCAATTTTCCTGTTCATACGTGACTCGGCTAGGAATAAAATGGAGCGGGTTTGTTCCAGGTTCAGGAATGGGTCTTTGTTGAGGATGACGTGAGCAACGTGTTCATATTTGTCACTGAGGCCATTCAACCAATTCATCTTCGGTGGTGTTAGAACCTAGGTTATCCAAGCGTGATGCAAGTGAGTCAATCTTTCGAAAGTATGCGTCCACTGTTAGGTCACCAATGTCCAAGTTCCGTAACTCACCAACGAGTTCCACAGTTTTCGAGCGTTTGTTATCTGTGGAAATCTTCACAAGGACGTCCCATATGTCCTTCGCGGTCTGAGGTTTGGTTTTGAGTACGCGTTCCATGAGCGATTCTGAGATGGTGGAGAGGATCCACGATTGAATGATGGAGTCCACGGTTAGCCATTCATCCGTGGGAGGTGGGGGAGCACTAGTCGACGCAGGAGGTTGGATGAACTCGAGCGCGTTGCAACCTCGAATATGGATCTTGAAGAGGGCGCTCCAATTCGAATAGTTCAATTTGTCGACATCGAGGGTGACAACCATAAGGTTTTTGAAGTTGTTGGTCGTGAAGAGCTTTGCATACTTGGATGTAGATGAAGCAGGAGCGGCATCAGTAACCATGGTTATGGATATCAAAGATGATGGCTTGAATTTTGATGTAGTGAAAGAAAGCAATATAATAACAATTAATAACTTAAAACAACGTAGAAGTGATCTCCTATTGTATTATTGCATGGGAATTGGGTATGGGAAATTAGTATAATGGCGAATATGAATTTTTGTTGGTGGAAAAATGACGGCTAGGTACCATGGTAGAATATCATCACTCTTTGTGTAATTAGGGTTTTTGGGATAATTCTTGGTAAGCTGCTGATACCATGATAGAATTATATTGTTCCCGTATCTCATTATGATTAACCAATGAGTATAAATACACAATACATAAGGTGAAGCTAGACCCAATATGTAATACCCTGATCTTTATAAGTTTCATAAATAGACTTATATATTTCTTGTAGAAAATTAGAAAGGTCCTTATGATTGTATTTTATAAAGATAAGGACTTAGAATGCAAGATAGCTAATAAAAGGGACCAACGATGCAAAAGACTTAACGACAGGGACTAACCTTGCCAAATTTTGAAATTTACATGATAAGCTTAAGTAGCTTACCTTAGGAAGAAGTAAACTCAGAATTTAGCTAAAATAAATACAAGTATTGTGTGTGTTTTATGGAACGTGGCATCATATGGCAATAAGGAGGGAAAAATATTACAAGTTCTTTCATTTTTCAAGATTAGTACCAAGTGTTTCAAGATTGATTCAAGAACAAGGGTTTAATGTTCTTCATGGCTAAGTGATGATGTTCTTGGTGACTTTGATATATTGAAGTACTCATAATTCTATTCTATTCAAGGTAAGTTCATGTTTAGGATTATGTTTATATGAAATTAAAGAGTTTATGTTTAGTTGAAGACTTATGGAAACCTAGTTTTGATTATGATGAATTATGGCTTTAATAATCATGTTATAATAGAATTATAGAAAGAATCATGTGTTAGAAATAGGGGTGTCAGTAGGGTCGGGTTGACCCGACCCGAACCCGAACCTGAACCTGAACCTGATAAGGCTTATCGGGTCGGGTTAAATCGGGTCAAAAAATATTGTCGGATGATTTTGACGGGTCGGGTTAGGGTTGAATTATTTTTCTTATCCGGTTATCGGGTCAACCCGATAAGACTCGAAAAATGCAACTAATTTATTTTTTAAATAATACCTTGTAAGCCAAATTAATTTTTGTATTACATGAGACAACAAATTATAGATGGTATAATACTAAAACACTTCATTTATGTGTCTAAGTGCCTAAGCCTAAAGACTGTATCTTGTGCATGATACGTGGACTTTAAAATGGATATACAGTGGTATTTTCTTCGAAACTTATATAATGGTGTCTATCTACTGTAGACACATATTACTAAAGTATATTACAATTAGCATTTCACAAAAAGAGACACGACTCTCAGTAATCATACCAGTAATCACCGAATGAGATACTGTAATAAAATTGTGATTGCTATATTTTCTTCCTTAGTTAGCTAGCTTGTTTCAACAAAAACCTCATAAATAATTTTTTTTTTTAGTACAGTAGCACCTTTTGTCTACAAGCACATAAACGCTTTCATACTAACATGTCCAAACGAAGATTACACAAATGAATGTAGTCCAAATGCATAACAGCCTGATAAATAATACATTAAGACTTGAAAGATTGCTACTGTTATGAATTTAGTTAATTATGATCAAATAAGATATTTTGTTTAAGTAACCTGATGTGCTACAATATAATCAATAAAGTAAAGGTATTTGAAATTTCATACAACTATAACAAAAATAAAACGGGGTCAAATAACTTCAATGAAGGATTTATCTTATAACCCGACAACCCGACCCGACTTAACCCGACCCGATAAACACCCGAACCCGATAACCCGATTTCTTATCGGGTCGGGTTGCGGGTCACTTTTTCAAAATTCAAAACCCGACTCAACCCGACCCGATAGACCCGACAACCCGATAACCCGACCCGATAACACCCCTAGTTAGAAACATGGCTTAAAGATTAGTAAGAATTCATGTTACGGTTTTGATGTTATGATTTATTATGTCAAGTTAAGGGGTGTTTGGAACAAGCTTATTAAGTGCTTAAACTAGCAAGATAGCTTATGGGCCTGATGAAAAATGATCTTAACATGTTAAATAAGTTGAGATATAAGTTTGGTAAATATTAGAATAGCTTATCACGATTTTTGGGTCGTTTTGGTGATATTTAAATTTGGGACAGCAAGGTTTTTCAAAAAATGCGCAGACTTAGAAGGGCCGTGGAGAATAAACCGTTTGTCGGATTAAGATGAAATCTAAACGAAAGTTGAAGCTCTCTGAGTCTACTTTAACTGTTATTCTTTAAGTTTTTGCTCATTTGAAAGTTAAATTGGTGTAAAGTGCAAAATACAGCAGCAACCCAGGAAATTCTGCACTTAAAGTGTTTTTGAAAAAGTGTGTTTTTTGATGAAATAGTACCTTAGGTAATCATGTTTAAGTTGTTTAGACCCAATACATGTTAGATGAATGTGTTAGAAAGTTCTAAAAGCATTAGAATGGTTATTATGTGATTAGGTGCTCGTGGGAAGCTTGTCGATCACTAAACAAGACTTAAAGGTGAGTAACGGTTCATTAGCTTCATGTTACTAGATTGAACATGTTGGTGGAACTTGTGCAAGGTTTAGGAGATAGCCAAACATGAATAGTATGCTCACAAGAAGCATGATTTAACAAGTTTAGAGTGCCCAAGAAACGCACGAAAAGTCAAGTAGCGTTCCTAAGAAGCGCATGATGTAGAACTCCCATAGTAGCATCCTAAGTGGATGACACGTGCTTTTATAGTAGCATCCCAAGTGGATGACCAAGCATCCTATGTGGATGACCCGTGCTTGAAAATCACTTACGTCCTAAGTGGACGACCCATATCAGAAAATCACGTATAATAAATTTAGAAGCCGTTAGAAGAGTACTCGTTGGCTAGGGAAGTTCTCACTCATAGCAGGACGACTAAGCATCGTCTAGTCAGAATGCACGTGCTCAGATATCATTTCATGATTAAGAATTCACAATAAGTCTCAGAATCATGTATAATTAGTAAGACGACTATAAGTCGTACCATTTATAGCATTTGAAATAAAATTTATGTTCACAATTGCAAGTGTCAATTCAGATATAGCTCTATATCCAGAACTATGCTTATACACGCATGCAGAAGCTCAAATAGACTATAGCTCATGTTTGAGATTTAGATTTAGATATAGACTCAGACCCGTTTACTCACTAAGTCATCAGGACTTACCGTTCTCAGTTCCCATATTTTGCAGGTTAAGTCTTAAGGATGTCGGGGCTTGTAGATTAAGAAGACGACTTAGGAGATCGACAGTGCTTGCGTTTATAGGTGACGAGCATCTCAACCATACTTTATTATTCAGCTTGTTAACGCCCCAAAACTTTATGCTTTAGTGTCAAAATCATTGAAGTCATGTTTTGATATTAATGTGTAAATATTTATAACATGTATTTGAAAATGGGTCAAAATAAAGTTGTTTGGGTTAACACCCGCAGTCATAGTTTTACGCTTCCGCATACCAAATTTAAGTACCGCGTTTATGTATTATATAATTAATATGTGTTTAATTCATATTTTTAGTTTAGTAGTTTTCAGGAGTACAGATCGTTACGATGTATAGGACAGAACCTATACGACGTATCCAATGCAAAAATAAATTTTTCTGGAGTCGGGCGTTACACAATAGCAACTAAATACGTACATGGGCCTATACTACTAACAATACCTTCATTTTTTTAGTCCTAACTCATATAGATGGAAAACCTTTCCTACATGACATGGGTGTGTGCTTTTAACAGTGTGTCCATACTTGAGAAATAAGTCGGTAGTCTATCGCCTGCAGAACCACTTGACATTATGTACCTTCTCTTTTGTCAATAAAGGGTTCTATATAAGTTTACGTATATATTTTGTAACCTCTTTTGTCAATATGACTATAAAACCTATTTAGTATCTCTACTTCTCTTTGCTCTTTTAATACACTGAGGTTACTTGTATGGAGCGTGATTTTTGGTGGGTAAGTATGAGTATGGGAAGTAACTCTACTTCTTCTAAACATGTTTTTTACCGAGGTTAGTTATAGATGGAGTGTGGTTTTGGTGGGAAGTAGGAGTAAGGATACTAAACTCTACTTCTCTCAAAGATGATGCGAACTACTACACTTCCTATGCACGTCTCAATTGATAATTAGGTATTTGCCAAAACACGAAACTTGTAGATATTTTTTTCTATTTAAGTGGACTTTTGAATCACCGAAAAAGGAGTTTTTATGAAAAAGTTATGGCTAAATTACTACAGCAACTTCAACATATGTCCACACACACGTTGATTCCTTTGCTCGGCTTCTTTCTACTTCATACTTATTCACTCTTTTGCTCCATTTTTGGTCATCATGTCATCATAGAACCTCTTTAAAGTACATATTTTGATATCCAATAGACATTAAGGTTTCCATTAAGCTATTTTGATATAATTTATGATCGTTTTAGCACATATTCGCTCCAACTTGTTAAACACATAGAACCTCTTTAAAGTGCTAATTCCCAAGTGAAATAGGTGCGACTGTAAGTAAATTAACCATGATAAATGTTGAATACCGGAAACTGTTTGTTATTGCTTGCATTGATACTGTCTACATGGAATCTTGTGCTTTGGATGATCACATTTCATGCTTACTGGTACGTCCTGTTTGTCTGTTTTGATACAGACTTGGCTCAAGCATTCTCCTCCATTAGCAGAGATGCCAATTTCATCGATCATACCAGTGAGCTTGGATGGAAAGAGTGAGCATATTTCAGACGTCTCCATGGTTTTATAATAATTTTTTATCCAGCCTCCCAGACTGATCTAGACTGTTTCTTCGTTTTGGGATCAAAGAATCCGCCCAATTGTAGTTGATCTAGGGCTTGACTTAGCAAGACGAACCCAAATCTTCTGAGCCACCGTAAAACGGCCAATGCCCAAAGCTTTTAAAGTTTTCACAAGAAAAGTCTCCTTCCCTCTTTTTTGAGTGAGCTAGAGGTGCCAATTTGACCCATTTACTTATGAATGGGTCGATTTCAGTTATGTTTAACGGTTATAATAAGAAATTTGTCATACTGGTCGAAAGTCACATAAAGAAAGATAAAGTCAAGATCAGTCTAAAACTCTTAAAAATATAAAATTTGGACTGAGTGTTTCAATGAAACCCAAGCCAACCCTTAAAAACTATACCTGCTTCACCTGTTGCCCATTCTGCCCGTGATGGCTTTTATCGCATTCAGTTATGGAACTTTAATAGCATTCCTTGAGTGATTCTGAGCCGTTCATTCCTTGAGTACATCATTTATGCCTGGGACAATCTTCCTCGGACCCTCTTAATGTATGTTAACAATGTGGAATTGGCTCAAGATACCATACAGTCATTTGCAACTCACCCGAGTTAAAAAACACAACCATTAACGCAGATCTAAGGTACACGGTCTGGGACGATGTTAATGTTATTAGACCAGGAAAACAAGTTGAGAAGTTTGCAGAATCTTTAAAGAATTTGGTAGATGATTCGAATTTAGAATCAAATCAATGCATATGATGAAGATCTGATTATGATTTTCGAGGATGCATTGCATTGTATTTTGTTTACAGAGATTCTTTTGGTTTGATTTGGGGGCGTTCTTCTTTTGGTTCTTTGGGTTATAAGTTTTGTTGTAAAGTATTCAAATGTGAAATTAAAGTTAACAATAAGAGGTATCCTTCCATTTTGTATAAACCTGTCTGCAATGCTCTTCTATCTCTTCTTTGATTTCTTGTGTAGTTTGTTGTAATATCACAAACATGTAAATGTGTTTGAACTTGAAATGCTGAACTCAGCAAATATAGACCATCAAAAAATAGATGGAGTAGTCATATTTTTGGTATACAAATATCAAATGTGACTGAATCTCTTCATCTTCATAGTTCCAGTCTGCATCATCATCGTCAGACGGTCAGATAGTATCTCAGTTTGATCATATCCATAATAAAAGCGCATAACTTAAGCCACTTTCAAGGAACCGGGCTCATTTTCTTCAAGATCGAAATAAGTGCTTACAAGGCATAAAGTGCGTCGAATCACGTTTCTGACTTTGAATCTTACACATGGAAACAAAAAGAACTCGCATGAATGAATGCTTATAGTCTTTTCAACTAACCACCAAAAGTGTTTTCAATTTCTCAAGCCTATGAGTAAATGCCATTACAGTATCCTCCTTTCCCTCATCAACAAGAGCTTGTTTCAACCTATTGAACATATGTGTAGGAGGCCTTATCCCCGCATCCAACATCTCATTAAAATACTTACAAGCATCGTCCAAGTTTTTCTCGCGACACTGACTGTTAATCAAAATAGAAAACATATGCATTCCAGGTAAAACACCTTCACCTTTCATCTCTTCCCAAACGCCTAACGCCATATCCACCCTACCATCGTTACAAAACATCCTCACCATGATCTCATAAGTACTCACACTCGGTTCACACCCAAACTCATCCCTCATTCGTGTAAAAACACTATAAGCCTCTTCAGTTCTTCGCCCTTTAATTAAATGATGCAGAATTATATCAAAAGTACGCGAATTTGGCCCGATCCCACGCTGTCTCATCTCTTCAATTACCCTAAAAGCATCATCCATCCACAAAGACCAACAATAAGACCCCACAACCGCGTTATAAGTAGGAGCCTCAGGAGCATGGCCACTAGACTTCGACAGCTCAAAAAACCTTAACGCTTCATCCAATCTCCCCTCAGACCCCAACCCATTAATCAAACTACAATAAATATGCGGAGACACATCCACATTCCTCACCCTCATCTCATCAAACTTCTTAACCGCTAAATCATACTTTTTCGCCTTACAATACGCATTAACCAGAATCCCATAAACAACAACATCCAGCTCAAACCCGTCCCCTTTCATCTCCCTAAAACCTCATCCATCTTCAACAAATTCATTTCTAGCCCCCACCCCTCCAACAACACACTATACGTCTTAATATCCGGCCTAAACCTCTTTTTTTTCTTCATTTCATCAAACACATTATGCGCAGTCCCAACCAATCCCGACTTACTTAAAACATCAAAAAACCTATTAAAATCACCTAACTCCGCCTTAAACCCGAACCTACCCATTCGCTCAAACGCCTCAAGAGCCTCTTTAGCCTTTTTCGCCCTAGCGTAACGCCTACTAATAATTAAAAAAGTACCCTTTTCCAACACCCCTGTTAATACAAATAAGCTGTAAAAACGTTTATTTATATTTTACGATCTTCTAATGTTTTGTTGATAACAAACGTAAAATCATTTTAACGAAACAAACAAAATACGTAAATGGTTTGAGCTAATAGTTTTCTAGCACACTTACGTTTTCACATAAAACACTAAAACAAGTATAAGTGATTTTATGACTACATATGTACAACAACTAGTGTTTACATATTTGGGTAAAATATACACATAATTAGTATGTAGTATAGTGGGTAATATAAATGGGTAGAAACTTAAGTATCATAACCCATTGACCAAATACATTGAATGTAGTTGGGTACAACCCAAAGTCCATGACCCATATCCATGGAGCTTGACCCATAACCCATAGCATGACATCATGCTTATGTCATATATGGATAATATCCATAACCCATGGTATTGACCCATACCCATTTGACTAGGTGCATTGCACGCATAAGATATATTGTATCTAGTAAGGGACCCATGGATCAACCCATAACCCATGACCCATAACCAAAATACCCATGGGCAAAGAGGAGCGTCCCACGGATCCCTAGCTTTACGCTAGATGGATCCCTTGTGGGAGGGATCCGTGGGATCCGGGGAACAGTAGGCATTTTCTCTCTACAAATAGTGAGCCATTTCTTCATTGTTTCTCACCCCTTTCTCACATACTTTCTCCTTGAGTTAAAAACTCTCTAACCCCAGATCCAAATGATCTATGTTTGTAGTTTTGTTTTTGTGTGATTCTCTAGGTTCCTCTTAAAGGCGAGATCACCACCTTTGAAGTCAAGCAAGCTCAAGTCCATGAGTTGCCATGCTTCCTCATCATCAAGACTACTGAAGTCCTCTTGTTGATGATTCTTTTCTTTCTTCTAAGAAGTGTAGTGATGAAGACATTAGTGAAAGATGTCTCAAGTGTCAAGACGAAGACATTAGTGAAAGGTGTCGATCGTCCGTATTGTAGGCATTAGTGAAGGATGCCTAGAAGTCAAGTCACAAGACATTAGTGAAGGGTGTCTTGAAGATCTAGTTAAAGGCATTAGTGAAAGGTGCCTTAGATGTACATTTGATATGGTGTGTTTCGATGTACAAGATAGATTAGTATTGGATTCAAGGATGTTGATATCCTTGATGGTGTTGTAATAAGGAGTTGGTCTCCTTTGGGATTAGGTGTCGTGTAGTGTTGGGTAGTAGTTCATCCATTGTAATGGAACTCGGTACTTAGCCTAGTACCGGATAAAGGGTAGGCGACGTTGTGGTAGGTGTGGTTCACCTTGGTGTGAAAGAACCCGGTGGTTAGCCTAGTACCGGAAAAAGAGTAGGCAACGTTGTGAAGGTTTCTACACCATAAGGAGTCGGTGTCGTGTAGTGATTCCCTCGAGTAGGTGACTCGGGGAGTGGAGTTGGGCAAGGAAGGTGTCCTTGTAGCCGAACCACTATAAATACTCGCATTGTGGTTTTGTGCTTCTTACTATTATCTTTTCAATACATACTTCTATATGTTTGTTTATCAACATCCAACATACATACAAATAGATTGACATAAGTCGATCTAAATGTTTAAAACAAGTTTTAATTGGCAAAACTATTCAACCCCCCCCCCCCTTCTAGGTTTCCACAATTGGCATCAGAGCTTCATACCAAGTTTCTTGAAGTATATTGTACTTTAAAAACTTGATATGATCCATGGTTAATTGAAAACTACAAAGTTTTTTTTAAAAAAAAAAAAAAAAAAAAAAACACCATGTCTTATAAAACTCTTTGTTTGGATGTTGATTAGATGACAACATTTTTTTCTTATTAGTTATTTTTTATTTAAATGCACTAATCCTCTTTGTCATGTTGATTAGTCAAAGCTCATACCTACCAAGCCATAGGTATCGCTTGGTAACAAGAATACCTTCCCTAAGAAGGTATCTTAAACAAAAAGGAGCTGGAATTGTCTACTGACATTTGTTGTGTCATTTGTAAAGACATTCTTAAGTGCATTAGAGGTATGATTTTCCACTTATCTCTAAAATGACATTAGCTTGATAAGTAAGTATGCCTACATAGGTATTTATATGATTATCTTTTGTGCATTACATGAAGCTTCATTAGGAAGCCTTTTCTCACATACGTGTTATTTTTTCATCTAAAATCGTGGTATATAAAACTTGTGTTTTATTTCATTTAATTCAAAAATCATATCTTTCTAATAATAAAACAAAACAAAATTTTCAAAAATTCCTCCTTCCCCATAAATAAACCATCCGTCGCTCACTTTATCAAATCCTCACTTTTTCAAATCTTCCATTTTCAAAAAATTACCTCTCATTCAAAACTTCATCTTCCTTTCATCTCATCTCATCTCAAACCAAAACCAAGAAGGTTCATCATCAACATGGTTTACATCGCCCTCGTGCTCATCGCCTTAACACTCATCGCACTTGTGTTCCCTATGATGAAGTTCACATACGGAGACATATACTTTGTTTTGTTAATCTACATTGGGGTTATATACCCAATCCTTTGTATCATTCTTAGCATTGAAATGAAATATTACTAATAGTCTAGTTATCTAGGTTATTATCATAATGTGTTTATCATTTCTTTTTGATTTATTTCATTCTCTCGTGATACATTAGAAAGCCATGTATGCATGCTAAAAGAAAATGTAGGCTAAAACACATATCTTGGTATAAAACTATAAGATCTAAAAACCTATGTTTTATCAAGAAATCTGCTTCTGTTACTAAAGATCCACGGATCCCGAAAGTTAGACTAGCCGGATCCTTTATAAAAGGGAACCGTATTCCTGGATAACAGTTTTTTCATGCAAAATAAAAACCGCTTTCTTTCTAAAAGTAATATTCCACTAGAATGTCAAAACCTTAAGTGAGTTAAGTATCACTATTGTTAAAAAACCATTGTTAATAAAAATCTAGTAAAAACATTAGATAATCATTGGTTGACCACAAAACATCACTTTCTATTAACTCATCCTTTCTATAGGTTCAACTATGACGCATGAATACGAGTTTGATTTTTCACTCACTAGCATCTACACTCCGAACATCTCCCTTGAGCCCAACACACCTGGCAATCATGTCCGTGGGTTCAATAATCTCGAAAATCGTCACTTCCACGAAGGACGTATTGTAGACACCACTCTACAATTCGAAGAAGGTATCAATACCTCCTTTCGAGCCATAGGACTAGAATGTCTTCTCGAAATCAACGAGAAAATATGTCCAAGGTTCATAATGGAATTCTTCCGTCAAGTTGAACTCGTTCGTAACGAGGATCGCTCTCTATCTCTTTGGTTTTGGATCAAAAACCAAAAGTTCGTTTTAACCCTTGGGCAATTTGCTCACATCCTCCGGATTCTAAATCATGGACAATGTGCCTTCACCGAAGATTGGTCTCTTGATTCTCTCTTCAACTTTCGTGAAGAAAATAGTCCATATTGTTCACACATACCCTCCCCGGAGGATTTGAATCGTATAATATGCAAAACTCGACCATATTACTCCGATCCAAACATTATCTTTACAGGAGACATTCGAGAAGAGTACAAACCTCTTGCACTCATCCTACGTGAAAATGTTTGGAGTCTTAGGGGAAATCGAGAAATCCTTCCCGCTTGTTGTGCTCACATAATGTATTGTTTGCTAACACAACAACCATACAATCTCGCCTACTTCTTCGCAAGGCGAATTGTAAATCTTCAAGGCTCCAAGAATAAACTCATCCCTTATGGAATGTTCTTGACGCGCCTCTATCATAACGTCATGCATTTTCATCCTCAATTTCAAAGTCCATTGTACTTACTTGTGAACAAAATGATGGAACCGCTAAACACATCTCTCATGAAGACTTTCTTCATTCTTTACTCCACCAACACTCATCAACCACTTGATGATCCTTTTAGCGAAAACGCCCAAGGAGCTTAGTAGTCTTTCAAATAGGGTTAACCCTTTGTACCCGTACTTTATCAATGTAATCCAAAGAAATAAAACATCTTACTTTTGATAACTTAGTGTTAGAACCTCTTTAACTAAACTTGAAATATAATGCATTGTCAAAATCATTACATACCTTTAGTAAAGGTTCTGCTTAGCAGATAGACGGACCCTAATGGTTGTGCTAGACGGATCCCTACTCTTCGGGAACCGTGGGATCGGGCAAACAGAAAATGCAATTGCAATCATTGTATTTCAAACATGTCCTTATAACACCTGACATTAAGCTAGACATAGTGCCTTAAGGCAAATTAAGTCCTTATCAAGTTAAGTAGATCTTCTCTACTCACACATAACTCACCTAGATCACACTCAAGACACTTGTAGATCTATCGCTTCACTTAAAACCATTACTCTTCTGCTCTCAAGCTAACTCATTATTTCTCACATGATCCCTCACATCTAGCATTGGAAATCTTTCAATTATGGTAAAATTGATCATAATCATCCTTACCTCAAAATTGATCAAATTCTAGTTTTTCCATTTTAAGCCTTTAGGATATTCTCCAAAACATTATCCTAAGTCACTATCTGATCTCTAGGATCATTTAGCTCCATTTGACACTCTCAAAATATTTAGTGTCATCTTTGTTCATTCATTGGTACTCATGAAAGTTCTAATTTCTTCCATAAAAGGCAATCATTAGCTACTTCACTCATTACTCTCAAGTACTTAAGCACCTCTTCATTTAAGACACTTAGATAAACTGAAACACTCAAGATGAGATAGGCATTAGACCTCACAAACATCATTGCTATCTTTTCTTAGCTGCTGATAGACGGATCCCTAGGATTAGCCTAGACGGATCCCTCGTTGGAGGGAACCGTGGGATCCGTATGACAGACTCATGCCAACTCTAGCTAAAACAATCATTTCAAGCTCATCTTACTAACTTAAACACTCCATCTCATCTTAAATGAGTTCCTAGAACGGTACAAATCTGAAGTTGGCTCTTGTGCATGTTAATCATCACATTCCAATAAATTTTAGTGGCTTAAGTCTTGAATGCACTTGCCAGAACCCTTGCTTTATAAACCACATTGTTAGGACCTCTAAAGTCATCATCTTCATCTTCATTTTCAGCACTTAGAAACCTTTGCAAATCTCTTGAAATCATCTCATCATGAGGAAAACTCCAAGTAGCAACTTATCCACCAAAGAACCACCCAAGAAAATTGCTCGTGTTGTACATGAAATCTCTTCAACCGAATCATCTCCGGTCAAATCCACAAATGCAAGGATTGCTCCTCCACCAATCAAACCAATCCCTAAAAGGATAGTACCCACAAAACTACTTATGCCACACACCAACATACCTCCTAGGGAAAACAATCCCATCTCCACTAAACCATCACCATTGGTTCCTAGAGCTATCTCATTCACAACTCCACTATCATCACCACACCTTTACAATTTAGAGGATTTGCCTCCTAGGCCGTCTCATCCTCCTCCACCGGCAACATTCTTCTCATTAGGAGAAATAATGGTACAAAATCAAGGTGTTGAGTCAACACTAGCTCCGCCTTCCTTTTCGCCGTCACCATCATATAATCCCATTTGGATTATGAGAAATTATCAAAATCTACCACCACCATCATTCTTGGTCGAGCCATCTTCAACTGCGCCTCCACCAATCCCTCCGTCGTTTGAGGCTCCCCAACCCGCTTCACTTGATCCTTCGCATCAAGCAACTTCATTTCTTCCACCACCACTACCTAGCCATGACAAAGATTGTTATCATTGTCAACATGTTGAAAGTTTGATACATGAAGTACGAGAAGATCAACGTTTCATGTTCTATCACCTCCTCGAACGTTTCGACAAGATTAAACCTAAACAAACTTGAGCTAGAGGATTTTTAGTGGTGTCCTAGTATCAAGTGTTACTTAGATAAGTCTAGTAATTCCAAGTCATGTATCTTTCATTTTCTTAGTTTTTAGAGTCATGTATATCATATCTCTAGTTTTATTAAATGAAATTACATGCTACTTGCTATATTTCTGAGTATATGATTATGTTGTATAATACATATCTCACTTTGATATTAACATTATTTGTTATACCACCCTTGCTGAAATCAGTCATTAGCCAGACGGATGCCATATATTTGCCTAGACGGGTCCCTACAAGGAGGGAACCGTGGGATCCGTGATACAGGAAACTATTTTCCTACTAACTTGAGTCATATTTGCAGGAAATTATGCATTATACTTGTTTTCTAACCTTTGTTTTGTAGTTATTCAATTTACACATGAAAGACTTTGACACTCTAAAGCTATGGGAGCTTTATGTCAAAGCAATACATTGCAAAATCACTTGCAATATTAGGATTACATTTCATGACGTGCCTTTGCAAAGTTGCAATAATCAAGGGGGAGCATATTCGTCACATAGATGAAATCTTTTGAAAACTTAGTTGCAAATGAACTAGCTTAGTATTACTTTTTCTTGACGCCCTCACATAGGGATGGACTCGTCAAGGGGGAGTTAAGACGAGATCCTTTCCCGTTACTTGCTCTCTACTTTTTCTTTCTTTTATATTTTTCACATGTTTTTCTTAAAACACTGTGTTATTTTCCTTTTGAAGCTCTTTTTGTTTCGACAAAAAGGGGGAGAATAAAGTAAAAACTACAAATTCAAACCTTTACGAATTTTAGCTTTTCCTTAAAATGATTTTAGGTTTTGTCATCAACAAAAAGGGGAGATTGTTAATACAAATAAGCCGTAAAAATGTTTATTTATATTTTACGATCTTCTAATGTTTTGTTGATAACAAACGTAAAATCATTTTAACGAAACAAACAAAATACGTAAATGGTTTGAGCTAATAGTTTTCTAACACACTTACATTTTCACATAAAACACTAAAACAAGTATAAGTGATTTTATGACTACATATGTACAACAACTAGTGTTTACATATTTGGGTAAAATATACACATAACTAGTATGTAGTATAGTGGGTAATATAAATGGGTAGAAACTTAAGTATCATAACCCATTGACCAAATACATTGAATGTAGTTGGGTACAACCCAAAGTCCATGACCCATATCCATGGAGCTTGACCCATAACCCATAGCATGACATCATGCTTATGTCATATATGGATAATATCCATAACCCATGGTATTGACCGATACCCATTTGACTAGGTGCATTGCACTCATAAGATACATTGTATCTAGTAAGAGACCCATGGATCAACCCATAACCCATGACCAATAACCAAAATACCCATGGGCAATGAGGAGCGTCCCACGGATCCCTAGCTTTACGCTAGACGGATCCCTTGTGGGAGGGATCCGTGGGATCCGGGGAACAGTAGGCATTTTCACTCTATAAATAGTGAGCCATTTCTTCATTGTTTCTCACCCCTTTCTCACATACTTTCTCCTTGAGTTAAAAACTCTCTAACCCCAGATCCAAGTGATCTATGTTTGTAGTTTTGTTTTTGTATGATTCTCTAGGTTCCTCTTAAAGGCGAGATCACCACCTTTAAAGTCAAGCAAGCTCAAGTCCATGAGTTGCCATGCTTCCTCATCATCAAGACTACTGAAGTCCTCTTGTTGATGATTCTTTTCTTTCTTCTAAGAAGTGTAGTGATGAAGACATTAGTGAAAGATGTCTCAAGTGTCAAGACGAAGACATTAGTGAAAGGTGTCGATCGTCCGTATTGTAGGCATTAGTGAAGGGTGCCTAGAAGTCAAGTCACAAGACATTAGTGAAGGGTGTCTTGAAGATCTAGTTAAAGGCATTAGTGAAAGGTGCCTTAGATGTACATTTGATATGGTGTGTTTCGATGTACAAGATAGATTAGTATTGGATTCAAGGATGTTGATATCCTTGATGGTGTTGTAATAAGGAGTTGGTCTCCTTTGGGATTAGGTGTCGTGTAGTGTTGGGTAGTAGTTCCTCCATTGTAATGGAACTCGGTACTTAGCCTAGTACCGGATAAAGGGTAGGCGACGATGTGGTAGGTGTGGTTCACCTTGGTGTGAAAGAACCCGGTGGTTAGCCTAGTACCGGAAAAAGAGTAGGCAACGTTGTGAAGGTTTCCCCACCATAAGGAGTCGGTGTCGTGTAGTGATTACGAACTCTCGAGTAGGTGACTCGGGGAGTGGAGTAGGGCAAGGAAGGTTTCCTTGTAGCCAAACCACTATAAATACTCGCGTTGTGGTTTTGTGCTTCTTACTCTTATCTTTTCATTACATACTTCTATATGTTTGTTTATCAACATCCAACATACATACAAATAGATTGACATACGTCGATCTAAATGTTTATAACAAGTTTTAATTGGCAAAACTATTCAACCCCCCCCCCCCTTCTAGTTTTCCACAACCCCTTTAGTTTTCATTTCATTAGCTAATGTCCATATGATCTTAAACTGTTTTATCTTGCCTAATGAATCTATTAACGCATTATAAGTATTAGTATCATGCTTAAAATTGTTTTGTTTTTCGACCCATTTGAAAAAAGAGAGGGCTAAGATTATCTTTATCAACAACCCATCACAACCCAATCTCTTAATAAAATATTATTATTTCTTTCCTCCACCTACACAACCAATATATACAACCAATCTATATTTTTCATCATTTATCAACAACCCAACCAATCTATACTAAATATTAAAAACTACAAAATAAAAAAGAAAAAAAAAAGCCACAAAGGCAGATTGTGGGTTGGCAATATTGGGTTGCCAAGTGATCTAGGTTGCTTCATTAGGTTGCTTATTTTAATATAATATTGTTTTTTATGTCCTTTTTGTCCTTCAATAGGCTGGCAACCTATACCAATAAACATAGCCTAATACAACTGCATTGGTTAGGTTGGTTAAAATAGTGGATACCAAATCATAGGTTAGTTTAATGTTTGTGTTTGAGAGGAATGAGTTAAGGGTTGATGGGTTTTGGTGGGATGTGATTAGTTTGGTTAAAACAGATGGGTCTGTGATTACTGTTGTTGTTTGGGTTTGTGCTTTGGGGATGAGATGAGGTGATTGTGTTATCAGGGTTTAAGGATGATGATGAGTGAATGATGTTAAGTGTTGCTTTTGGTGTTGTTCTTGTTGGATGTTTTCTGATAAGTTTGGAGATCATCATGGTTTTTTTGGTAAGGAGGATAGTGGCTGGTTTAGTGGTTTATAACTTTATATACACATGCAACATACATGAAACCAAGATGAAAGTTAAAACAAGTGTTGGATATATCTAGCGCCGTCTCATAAATCGGCAAAATTTTTCTGTACGAAATTATATAATGAGGCCTTTCATTAAGCAATATTATATATAAAATGTCACCATTTATAAGATATAATTCAATTAGTTATCTAAACGTTCTAACCATCTGCATAACCATAAGGCATTAAAAGTCAAAAACAAACCAACCGAATACTTCATAACATTGTAGA
Organism: Chrysanthemum makinoi; assembly: GCA_910596185.1. Classification (NCBI taxonomy): domain Eukaryota; kingdom Viridiplantae; phylum Streptophyta; class Magnoliopsida; order Asterales; family Asteraceae; genus Chrysanthemum; species Chrysanthemum makinoi. Next base: position 327,333,863 of record OU343225.1, on the reverse strand, counting down.
CAATTAAAAGTCAACTTTAATCTTAACCATGTGCATAAACATACGGTAAACTGAGCATAATAACAAGATTCATAACCTTCTGGGACACAACGTTACTACAATTCAAGATAATGAACATTAACCATCTGGCCTCATTACATAAAAGCTAAACAGTTATCCCAATGCATAGACAATCAAGAACAATATCCAACTGAGCACCAGGAAATGTTGCAAAAATCGTGAATCGGTAGTCGGGCGGTCGACCACCCTGTAGCGAGTAATCGGTCAAGGCGGGATTAATCGGTGATTAATCAGATTGGCATTTCCTGCAAGTTTTGGGTATTTCTGGAGACCAAACTAAAGATCTTAACCGATTCCAAGCCTACTATGTTTCCAAACTTTAATAAAAAGCTCCAATTCTGATTATGAGGCTCATTGTGCGTTATATGTGAAATAAACGATCCCCATTGTGCGTCATAAGTGAAATTATTATTTTTTTAAATTTGACCGATTCAACCGATTTTTTACCGATTCGGCCGATTTTTAACCGATTCGGCCGATTTTTGACCGATTTTTTTACCTGTCCGATTTTTTGACCGATTTTCAAAATTCTACAAGATGTATGGCCGATTACTGATTAATCGGCCGATTCGGCCGAATTTTGCAACACTTACATCAGGTAAATCTTCCACTTCTACACATTACCTTGAACAGCTTCTAATCTTTCCTCAAGCTCATTTCTCCCCCTCAAAAGGCCTGGTATGATCATTCTTGAACGAGCACAGATTTCAGGATCATACCATCGTATCCACCGACAAGAAGACCCCTATTCATGATTATGGAAGTGATTAAACAACAACCATTGTTACAATGCAGTTTGCTACTTGCGAAAAAAAATGATACGATACATATTAAAAGACACTTACTTCAGCAGGACAACCAAAGAATCGACGCCCTGGGTTGGCAGAGGTCCACGAAGTGCGGATATAGCTTGTTTACCACACCAACAACGTACCATGTTGAAAGGATTATCGTTTTGTAGAAGACAATTTTTGTAGGATAGTTTAGGGATGATAACTTACGACCAAGTTGTGTTACCCAGACATGTAGCAACTAAAAAGATTATTTAAGTAGTCAACTTAATAATTTATGATGAAAACAAGTAGCAAGCTATTTATTTTAAAATGTTTATTTGGAATTATGTGCAACTTTATGTGATTGGCTTATGAGCTTATTGAAAATTTTAAACCAATAATCTAATTGTTTTTCATACTTATGAGCTAATTAAGCTCATGAACTTAATAAAGCTATAAGCCATAAAAAGCGGTTTCATTGACTTTTCGAATTTTCAACAAGTAATAATCCCATCAAATGCTTACGCAAACGCTCCTTAAATTATTAGACTAAAACCTTTAATAAATGGGTTTGGTTGAAAAATTATATAATCGATAATTATTTCTTTGAATATTACTGCATTTTATGGACTACAAGATAAGAAAATCAAAGTACTATTTCTTGAAGTACTTATTTCTAAGTAGAAACCTAAGGGAAAAAAACAATTCCAAACACCCCGTATAAATAGTTGCATAAAATTTTATGATTTATAGTTTTTTACTATTAAAAAAGGAGAGAATATATCTTAAGAGTGCTAGCATCTTTATACATGTTTAGTGTTTACCTACTAGTGTGTGTTACAACATTTTTTTTCCACAGTATGATGTTTTGGGTCAAAGCAGTTTTTGATCCGATTTAATTTTGATCGGTCTAGTCTGGTCCGGTTTTTGGACGCTGCTTCACCTTGCATTTGATGCTCTTAACTTAAGACCAAAATTGAAAAAAATGAAAGAAAAAAATGGCACAATATGTTTGGCGGAATGGGTTGGGGCTGGGGCTAGGGCTTATATTATAAGCCGATAGATTGAGATTATATTTGTATACAGCTGTTTGGCGAATTAATTGTAGTTGAAGCTTATTAATGTAAAATTGTATAAAAATACATGAAATTAAGTTCAGATATATTTTGGATTTTGTGTGACAATCTATTATTATTTTTAAGAGTATTTAAGTAATTTAACTAGCCGTAAGCCCCTACAACCCCTTTTATATGGACTTGGGCTTATAAAGTCTTATGGCTTATTTTGTAAACCATAAGTCTCAATAAATCTGTGTGACAAACAAAACTTATTTTATAAGCCCAAGCCTCAATAAGCCCCAATAAACCCTGTACCCAAACATAGCCATAATTTATGGGAAAATGATCCCTGCTACAAACTGCAGGGAAGATACCTGATGTTGTATTTTTAGCTAAGGATGGTTTATTTATAATTAAAGATCTTCAAGGATAAAAAGTGTAAATATTAAAAGAAAATTGCTTTTTGCTGCACGCAGTAGTGGTGAGCAAAACCGACCGACTCCCGAATCCCGTCCTGATCCCGAGTCCCGAATTATGTCTCGAAAACGAACCGATCTCAAACGGGTCGGGACTCGGTTTGTGTTTTCCGTTTAGTCGGGATTCGGGCTTGTCGGGATCGGGTCGGGACGGGCCGAAAACCAAAAAACAACAAACAAAACCGATCAAACCGACCAATCCCGTCCCGTCCCGACTATCGCGAAACCGAACCGAGCTTTATCAGGTCGGGACTCGGTTTGTGTTTTGCCGGCTTGTTGGGATTCGGGTCGGGACGGGTCGGGAGCTGGCCGATGCTCAGCCCTAGCACGCAGTATTGCTATCACTATCCCCAAACTCCATTTTCACATTTCCAAAACCCCTAAAAAACAAAAATTATTCGATCACTCCTTAAATCACAGTTTTATAAAAACAAAAAATCAATTACCATGCATGTACGACCTACCTCCCTGTCCCAGATTCAACTTCAAAATGATGACGTCAATATGAAGAATATGACTGATGCTGATACCGAAATCGATAAACAACTGTAGGTATTACTGATGGTTTATTATACATGCCTCTCTACTAATTGAGCGCAATATCTTTTGCTTATATACTCTATGGCAAAAGTTCAATATAGAACCAAAATTTACCATAGATCCAATCAACCAATAATAGCCATTCATTTTTTTATTATGATAAACTTTCACCCTTTTTTAAAAAATTAAATATCTCGCAAACCGTTAATCGTTACGCGATAAAAATTATACCATCGAGACGAGAATTAAATTATCTTTCTATAGATATGCACTACTATATATTTTTTTTTTCAAAATTTCGGTCAACAAAAATCATATATGATTTGTGAAAATCATATATGATTCGATTTTTACGAATCACATATGATTTTTGAGAATCATATATGATTGTAAAAATCATATATGATTCGTAAAAATCGAATCATACATGATTTTTAAAATCATATATGATTCGTAAAAATCATATATGATTTTTTCGGACGAATTTTGAAAAAATGTTTGTCGAAAATATGTCAAAGTGCATATCTATAGAAAGATAATTTAATTCTCGTCACGATGGTGTATTTTTTATATTTTGAAGATTTACCGTTTGTAAGATATGTTGTTTTAAAAAAAAAGGTGAAAAATGATTTTGTATTAATTTAGATAAAAAATAGAGGGTTATGATTGGTTCATTTGTTCTATGACAAATATGAGTTCTATATTGATCTCAACTCTATACTCTATATGTCCATAAAAGTTGCTACATTTTACTTTTTGGCGAGTTCTTAAGGTTCAATTACCCATTCACAGTATACTACTATTGGTTGCGGTGAGCGGTGGCAATTTCGACCCAATCACAAAATTAGCTATAAACGGGTCGAATTGGGATATTTCTATTCGAATGGGTCAACCTTGTATCAACTTTACCTATATCGATATTTTGAGGAAAGTAAATTACGTGATAAATATACAACATTCAACATTCTTTTTTCTTTTTTGGGCGGATTTTTGGGTTATTTCTGTTATTTCTCCAACCTCTTTTTAATTATTTCTAACTTGGTATTTTATGCTGTTTTTATTTGCCAAGTTTTTTGTTTAGTAGTATGTAATTTAGATGTAGAGACAAGTTATGAGCTCACAATTAATTCATCTAGTAAATTTGAGATGCGCACTAGGTATTTGATGAAATGTCAATCAGAATTAGTCTACTAGTTTCTAAGATTTTCACATTTGATAACACAATTAATCCTTTATTTTTTGACAAATGAGAATGAATGGGTGCCACCAAACTCGATAGGTGAGTTATTCTAGTATTATAGTGGTTTCTGAATAAGCCCTATAACCCAATCAATGTTTTTCTTCACATGTGACCCAATGGTTGACTAGAGAAGGCACTGACACCATTGGAACAAGAAGAAATGTTGTTTATACGTGTAGGAAAGAAACCGGATTTTAGGAAGGTTGTAAGTGAGATTATGCATTTCGCTCCAGGGGTTCTTGATTTTTCTTTTGTGTATATTCCCTTCATTAGAAAATGCGGCTGAATTTGGAAGATTGGGAACCAATGCCTCATTTACCCAACTTCAACTTAGATCCATCAATATATGCTCCATAACTTAGAGATATAAGTCGGTGCTTATGAAAAGTCAAATAAGCTTACCCAAACATTCCATATAACTCATGTTTGCTTCCCCACCCCCCACACACACACCCTCTCCGGCTCGGGCAGGGGCAAAAAAAGCTTCCAAGGCGAATCCGTTCACAGTCCTATGGATCAACACCATTCGAAGCGCCATGGCCCAAACGAAAGTCAAAAGATTTCGTGCAACTTTTGTGGAATGAAATACTTAACCAAACGGTCTTTGCCAAGCGAATTTGTTGATGTTGCACCCATTAAGTATGGAAAGTGCCAAAAATTGGGAACTTCCCCATTCATTCCTAGATTCCCGGATTGATTTCATCCGTCAAAGAATTAGGAATTATTATTCTTGCAAAACTAGGAAAGTTCCTCAGGTCGGGTTGTTTATTTTTCAGAGCTCTTCCGCTCGTTGCCTAGAGCCTCGACTTTCCATGTTTTTAGCCAATTGCGTGCTAGCGTGGGTGCGCAACACTAATTAATCAAAGCCAACCCGTAGCTGTTTGAGTCGTTTCGTTAGGGAAAGAGAGTGCTTCTTAGGGCCTGGTTTTCCCGAAAAAGTAGAAACGATATGACTTATGATATCGGATCCAGGAATGGGCACCAAGTCATCGCCAGCAATCCGCTCTTCTCCACATTCTTACCGGGCTATCCAGGGGATGGTGAGTCATCTAAGGGATTTGGCATAGTGGATTTCTCTTTCTTTCGATTGGCGACCGCGCTTCGCGCCTGCGGCACTTTTGCCAGATGGTCTGATTGAGCAACGCGGTTATTTCGCCCGAAAGAATTATCTTACCTTTCTCTTCTAGCACCCACCACTCTGTCAGTAAAAGAGGTCCACTTTAACTAGTTTGCCCATTTTCCTCGGATAAAGTAAAAAAAAGTCCTCCTCATCTCGCCCATTGCGTTGAATCTACCCCTCCCCGCTTATTTCAGGGTTTATGAGCTTATTAGAATACAAAATTCTCTAAAATGGGCTTATGAAAAATTTGATAAGCTCATAGGGTAAATATACCATTTAACTAGTATGCGTACTACGTTTTGATACATGAGACAAAACAGTGTATTATATTTTATCCAAAATTGATTTTCACCGTAATTTTTGTGATTACAAAAACAGTTTTTGTACTTTACTTAAGTTTTTTGCATTGGACTGAAAATCTTCTTTGGCCAAAAGGTTGAGATATACAAGTGATTAAAATTGTGAAGCAAAGGTTAATGGGAAATCATTTTTCAATAATACATTCTAAACACCCCTTTAGTAAGGGATTTACCATTTTATGATTTAGATGGAGTATGTTAGTATAAGCATTTCATCTACTTCAAGCAATAATTTATGTTCTATTTTAATACGGGGTTAAATATGCGTGGCTAATATCGGTAAGGAATCATATAGTAATATAATTTGGTTTTGTATTCTACATTGCAGGCTTGTGGAGTATGACATTATTGTAAAAAGATGAATGTTCAAAGCGTCAATTCGGATAAAATCAGTAGCCTTCCTCAGAACATAATTGAAAATATTCTAACTCTTATACTAATCCAAGATGTCGATTCCCCATTGGTGGACAACTAGAGAAATGAAAATATAATATAATTGAATCGAGGTCCGATATAGAAACAACTCAATGGAAACATTTACAATGAAATTTTATTTTATATGTAGAAGAAAAGATCTTGAGAGTGGAAAGTGGTGCTCAAGCGACTTTGTGGAATAATTGGCTTCCTAAAAAGGTTAACGTGTTCATATGGAGAGCTTTAAAAGGTAGATTACCGGTACGTGAAGAATTAGATAAAAGAGGTATAGATTTGGATTTGCTACTTTGCCCGCGTTGTGATAGCATGGTCGAGTCATATGCTCATAGTTTGGTCTTGTGTAATTTTTCTATGAGCTTATGGGATAAGATTTTTAGTTGGTGGAGGATTGGGAGTGTTAACACTTTTTCCATTGGTGAATTATTTTCGCCCAATGGGAACGTCAACATTCCTAGTCATTCATGTTGTCTATGGCAAGCGGTTATTTGGACTTCCGGATTTTATATACGGAAAGAGAGAAATATTTGCGTATTTAAATGGAAAGTGTCAAGCATAAACAAAATTGTTCAAGACATTCAACTTAAGAGCTATGAGTGGATCGTGAGACGTGCAAAAAGAGAAAAGCGAGATAAATTGGCAACTGTGGCTTTTTCATCCTCAAAAATGTCGAATTCTATAATGGATCAGTAGTTGCTGCACAAGTCTAGTCTGCATATTTATGGTCTGCAAGGTTTCTGATCTGCGAGTTTATTTTCTGGTCTGCAAGTTTTGTTCTAGTATTATTCTCAGTTGGTCTGTTGTGCAAGATTATGGTGTGCTATTGTGATTGGTTTGTCACAAAGTCTAGTGCAAGTCTAAGTGCTAAAGGTTTTCCCTTATTTAGTTGTGAGATAGTGTGGATCATCGTCAGGTATGTTATGTCATATGTTCTTGGTTTGGTGGGTCTTC
>OU343225.1:327207100-327326754 GCA_910596185.1 Chrysanthemum makinoi | reverse complement strand
ATAGAAGGTAGAATTTTTATAAGCATATCTCATGATCAACATATGTTGAGAGTTTTAAACATGATCTCGTCTTATATATAATAGAAAAGTATACATTTTCAAGATAATAAATCCATTATTAATTTGTAAAATAGAAATATGTTGATAGAAAATTTGGTGTGAACCGAGTATATATTTCCTATTTATTGCGGTTGACGAAATGTAAAAACTTGTATATTGAGTCCATTTTTTTTTCCGGTTTCTAATAGTTGTAAGTATATATATTTACAGGTCTTGGACTATTAATTAGATGTGTAAAAGAAATTTCTATTTACGTTATGAGTAATATTAATAACTCATTAGAGCGCACGGTGTGGTCGTTGTTGTGGCTCGCCGTGGCCTACGTGGAGCCTCGCCGTGGGCCGCCGCCACACCGGCGTTGCTCGTTGTGGCTCGCCGTGAAGTGTGAAATCGTGGGGACGACGAAGGTAACCGACAAGCGATTTTTTCTCTCTTTTTTTAAAGATTTGTAAAGTTTTATGTAATAAGGTGAAGGTGAAGTGTTATTGATTTCGAAAGTTTCGTAGAGATACGAAAGCTTCTCGTGGTTAAACAAAAAGCTGAAACTTGAAAGATTAACTGAAAACATGAAATACATAATAAGCTTAAACATAAAAACTACAGAGGGATCCCTAAAAACAACATAAAAACATGAAATACATAATAAAACTTCTAAACACTTAAAAAGCGAGTCATCCGAGTCCAAACCATCATCACTTGTTGGCGGAGAATAAAACTCCCCATTAATGTATCGACTCTCCATTATGTCGAAAAAATTGTCTTGGAGGTACCGAGCCTCCGTGCTTCTTGCTCACGGCGACCTCTTCACGTGCTGCTCTTGCGGTATCTCCACGTTTTCTTCATCTTGTTCAAGCCATTTGCGGAGGGAAGCCTCACTTTAACGCTTGGGTGGTTTTGAAAATCCACGTGAATTCCTGAGTGGACTTGGAACAATTGGGAGGTACAAGGGATGTTTCAAACCCCACCGGGAAGACATTTTCGGTGGTGTTGAGTAAACTTCAAACTCTGGCAGTTGGAAAGTTGGTTTCGGCAAGTGATCAGGTGCTTGGAAAGCCGGTTTCGACAACTTCTCGGGTTGGGGAATTGCCTGAGAAAAGTCTTTGCGAGACATTTTTTGTGTGTGAATTGTGTTATTTGTGTGTGAAACTAATGCTGGTATGATAGTATATATAGAAAACTTAACCGTTTGAATTTGAATTTAAAATTTAAAATTTGAATTTGAATTACCCCCAACTTGATTCGCTAGTTTTTAATTTGAATTTAAAATTTAAAATTTGAATTTGAATTTTGAATTTAAAATTAGAATTTGAATTACCCGGCCAACGATGCTTGGCTTTAAAATTTAAATTTGAATTACCCATTACTTGATTACCCGTTTTTAATTTGAATTTGAAATTGAAAACCACCTTTATAAATAACATCAACCACCATTTTATTTCACATCTACATCAATTCAAAAAACACACACAAATGTCTCAAAATTTGAAGTGGAACAAGTTTGAAGAAATCTTGCTTGCGCAAGTTTGGATAGAAATTTCGCAAGCTATGGATATGCAAAATAACCGTTCAGAAAATATTTTTGGAGCGGCGTTATGAATATGTTCAATAATCGGACACCGATGACCATCGTACAAAAATTCAATCAATGGTAAATGGGCGAGGATTAACGCGTCGATTGCAAAGGTTCAACGCAATTTACAAACAGTTCTTGTCGAAGTGCTCAAAATGATCACACTCTTCTCAAAATGCGAAACTAAGCTTCCAGCAACAATTTGGTAGAAAGGAGTTCAAATATGTTCACGTTTGGGAGATTTTGAAAAATTGCCCAAATTGGGATGTCGAAGATTAAATCCAGTAGTATGTGTTGTTTTTTTCTAATCGTGTTGTTTTTTTTTTCATATCGTGTTGTTTTTATTATTGTGTTATGTATTGTATTTTTAATTTGAATGAAATGAATTTATTTAGTTTTTATTTGGAAGTGAAAATTGAATAAAAAAAATAAAGTGGTAGTGGTGGGCCCCAAATGAAGAAGTTGAGGTTTGTTATGAGTGAGGAGGGGGTTTGTTGTGGTTAGTTGAGGGAAAATGGGATGCTGATGTGGCGCTGAGGTGGCGCGACGACGAAGTTTCACTTCGTTATGACACCTTCCACTCTTATAAGTAACATATTTTCCATTTGTATTGTTTATATTTTTGCCAATTGGTTTGTAACTTGAATTCTCAAAATATTAATGATGCGACACTAGATGAGTAGCCATTCGTGGTTTACGGGCATGTATAAATCAACGAGTCGTTTGGCTAGAGTATGTCGTGTGCATGGTTATGCCACGCATGACGAACCGATATGAAATGGAAAGTATATTGAAAGGTAAGGAATTAGAATCGAGGTCTATGCACAACTTAATTTCACCCATGGTGATAGACAAAGAACCAAACGGACCCTTGCAATAGATGGGCTGTGGCCTAGAAATAAAACTACTTTACCCGGTTAGGCCTGTGGGTTGTGGCCTAGTACGAGATTATCATAAGAATAACCAAAACACCCCTTGTTTAAGTGGGCTTTGGCTCTAGTACACATACGAATTTGGGAAACGCAAGGAAATGGATGTACACTGTGTCAAGTTTAAGGAATCATATAGTATAAGCGAAATATTTAAAAATCTAGCTAACTCCCAACCTCAACAATAATAACTCATAGCTCAAAAGTTATATTACAAATAAAATGTAAATGTTTATGACAAAGTGTTATATTAACAGTTTGTGGAATTGTTTGACACCGAGACTTAACATCAAACGTACCGCATTCTTTATGTCACGCGGACTAGAGATCCTTTAGCTCAAGTAAAACAATTACGCATTCGACTCACACGACCACCCTTGTGGTCTTGTGTCAATAGCGGGTAACCAAACACCCTTCTTGAGTGAGGTTGAACCATGATAGTCAACGAGTACACCCATGATGTCTCATTAACCAGGAATCAAAAGCAAGACGCAAACAAGATACAAGCATGCTACAAAATGCTTCGGGTGGGGTTAATCTCAGCCAAGACTAACAACTCAGATAAGTCACATTCATAATTTCGGATGCACTACAGAATAGGCCGAGGGACACGTAAAGCTGGAAACTAAAATAAGCCTAATAAGCTAGGGATTTGCTCAAAAATTTCCATTAATAAGAGGGACAAATAAGCCGAAAACAAATGAGTATGGATTAAGCTGGAAACTGAAAAGGAATTTAGTTAAGCCAATACTACTTATGCCAAATGTTTTTAAGTTTCTCCATGTTTTTCTTTTACCACATATTCGCAACAACAACAATTTGCCACTAAAACACATCATTATCAACTCTTTCATCAACTTAAATTTTTACCAAAAATAAAGAATAAGATTTCCAATTTATTAATATCAGTCGAAATAAAAAATATATTTATAATTCGAATTTTTCTACAAACGAGATTACCACCAGACATTCATTGAATATTCTTACATTGGATTTTCGTGGGTCGAACTAGATGAACACCGAAAACCTCACGAGCTCAATGGAGGAGACTAGGATGAATTAGAACAATTAACTTTGGAATAGCTTCCTATGCATCAAATGACAAAACCCCTCTATCGATTTTCAAAAGCCCTTTGTTTTGATGAAACCCTAAATTGGTTGAACCCTAATTTCGGATTTTATTTTGAGGAGTGGATGAAGACTTCGACTGAAAGGCCAACCCTTTTATAGATGCACAAAGGGAAGGTCTTGAATCCACTTTCTCTTCTAGATTGCAACGTGGCACTCTACTTGGCTTCCATCTCCATTCATAGCCGTGCTAGTGTCCCCTTGTCATGCTAGAGAAGAGGTGTAGGGTGGCTAATAATGACAATACCTTGGTCTATTTTTGGAGGAATAAAAGAGAAGCTTTTGGTTTCCTGGGTTTTAGGGTGAATCGAAGAAACAGAAAGAAAATAGAGAGAGAGAAGGAGGATAGGGTGGTTGTAATAGGAGTAGCTTAGGTTTTAATTTGTTTTATTACTGTTTGGCGTATTATTTGTACCTCGTGTTTTGTCGAATCCTCGAGTAAACGTACCTTCCGGTACTTCGGAAAATATAGAAATTATATTTTGGAAGCGATTTCTTAACCGTAATAATATGACATTCTTATTATGTAGAAATTTGATTATAAGTGTTTGCCGATATTAATTTGGTGTCGGTATGCGTGTGGTGTCGTGAGTTTTTAAATTAACGAGATAACTTCGTTTTCTTTAAGTAAATTATTAGTGATTGATAAAATGTGTATTTTTTCTTCTCTTATCTAAGTATTTATTTTTAGTCTTGTATGCTCTGCACGCTAGATGTCGAATAACTAATGGATTAAGCTTGTGTATGCTTAAATTTGATGGGATAATAATAAATTTCACATTTATTATATGGATATAGCGGACAAGCGAGTCTTATTTCTAAGGAAACGAGATGACCTCTCGCTTTAAATTTTAGATATTGGCATTTTGTCGGAAATAATTGATTTGGATTTTCGGCGTGATAAATATTATTATAATAATCCGAAATTTTACGGGTTGTTATAGTCTACACCCTTTTACAAGAGATCCGTCCAGGATCAGCTCGGTTTGAGTTCGTTACCCGATAGGGTGTCGGGGCAGGTGATGGTATTTGGAACAAGTTTTGAATTGTCCCTAGGTTGTTCTTGGGTTTCCCCTTTGGGTATGGGTACCTGTGTGTTAGGAGCCATGATTTTTCCTGGATAGGTTCATTGAGTGAAAGTTCAAATTTTGATGTTATGAGGTTTCATTATTTTGCTAGTGTGGGCACCTCTAATTTCTCGTTGTTTTATCAAAGCATGCCCATTTATGGTGTTTAATGGTTCTAAAGTATATAGGTTGATTCTTAAGGTTCGATATGGGTTTGTGTGTGTTTCTTTCTTTAAAGGGTGAAGAAACATTTGTTTTAAATTTTTTTTTGACTAAATGTTTATACAAGGTTGACTAAAACTAGATTTCAAAATCGATAATGTGTAAAAATGACACATTTTCAAAAGATTGTAAAACCGGTTCTTAATTATGGGGGGTATAAGAAGGTCTTCTTGAAACTTTTAGTGTTTCAGCATTTTGTCTTGTTTTAATTAGGGATTTGGAAAGTATTATTGTTGAATTTTAAAGGAGAATCCTCTAATTTGAAAAATTTATTACTGCAGAAGGATCGTGCTTGAGGGGTATAACCTTTACCCATAGCTACTAGTAGGGTTTAGTTTGTCTAAGTTGGGTAAGGTCTGGGATTTAATGTTGATGAACCTCATGGTTATCTATGGTTTTAGGTGGCGGTGTAGGATACATTCTAGGGTCAGGCTTAGTTACCAAGGAGGACATTGATCATTTCTGTTTATGGGGTATTAACTTTAAACACATTTCGAGGAAATAAGTAACCAATAGAGTGGTTCCGGAATACCTTTCAAAGTATTAAGGAACACTTTATTTTGGTAAGGTATGGGTAGAATTGTAGTTTACTTTATGGTGTAATGGTAAGGTGGTAATTTGGTTTGTAGAATGATTCATGAAGTATTTTGGTTATAATAGTTTGAGGGATAATCGGAAATAGTTTGTATGACAACTCTTTTGTTTGTAGGAGAGTGACAAGGTAGGCACGGTTATTCTTAAAAGGTATGTGGAGTTTCTAGGTTTTTAATTCTCAAGGTAGGGCGTAAAGTTTTCAAGTTTCAGTAGGATTTTAGGTCCTCTATCGTGCCCTTCTAGATTTTGCCAAAGGTTTATTGTATTTTCTCATAGGTGCTATTGAAAGGTTGCTCCTAAAATGGTTTGATTTGTCCATGGGGTGTAAGGTGTGGGGTAGGAGTGACTATAACATAACCCGATTGTGATATAGAAATATAAAGTTTATGACTAAGGAATGCTAGTGAGTGACTTGTGATTAAGGAATGTCAGTGAGTGACTTGTGGTTAAGGAATGTCAGTGAGTGGCTTGTGATTAGGGTATGCCAGTGAGTGGCTTGTGATTAGGGTATGCCAGTGAGTGGCTTGTTTTTAGGGAATGCCAGTGAGTGGCTTGTGATTAGGGTATGCCAGTGAGTGGCTTGTGATTAGGGTATGCCAGTGAGTGGCTTGTGTTTAGGGAATGCCAGTGAGTGACTTGTGATTAAGGTATGCCAGTGAGTGGCTTGTGATTAGGGTATGCCAGTGAGTGGCTTGTGTTTAGGGAATGCCAGTGAGTGGCTTGTGATTAGGGTATGCCAGTGAGTGGCTTGTGATTAGAAAATAGTGTGACGCCAATGTGTGGTTTTAGTGTAACGCCAATATGGGGCTTATTAGAATGTTACATGTTTATTAAAATATTATCATTTTCTCACTTGACATAAGGCTATTATAACTATCCTAAGTACTGCAAAATTCACCTCTGAGTCGGACATAGGTGATCAGGCTATGTCTCACTGTCCCTGGTTGAATATAGGTGATCAGTCTATATTCACCCGAGGTTAAATGAATTTTGAAATACTTAGCTTAGTTACGCTAGTAATATGTCACAATACTTTTAAAGGTTGTCTTGAAGGATTAGAACAATAATTCTCTTTATGTGAGGAACGGTGTAGTGGCGCTTGTGATACGTAAGTATACATTATAGGGAAGATAATTGTAACCTATAATGAAATTAGGTGGCAGTGATAAAAGCGTGTATCTTATGGAGTATGATCTTAGCGGATCATAAGTGAGGCATCATTTCGGCGAGCAGTGCACGCGTGTCGGTCATAGGGTTAAGTTTTTCTAAAAGTGGTTATAGTCTAGGTTTTAAAAATTACCCAGGTTCTCTCTATAACCTAGGCTCGATGCCAACTGTAACACCCTCCAAAATGACTCGGAGAAGCATACAAGTATTGGGGTGCTACTAAATTGGTATCACAACATAAGCATAGAACAATTGGTTTTCATAAATAAACTTTTATTTATTCTTAAAAACAATGTTTACATTATTGATTAGTGTGGAAAATGGCCCATTATAAACGAGTGGTCCCATTACATAAATCAGAGTCATCTATGACCATGCCATGCCTTTGCCTTACGCCTCCAAAGATAAGCTATCACCTCAAAACACGAAGATACATGTTAAAGGGGTCGGAACTATTTACTTACAGGTGAGTTCATAGGTTTATTTAAAAGAGGACTTCAAGATACTATTTCAATTTTAGTTTTGATGATCATTACGTCTTGCATAATGTCATAAAGTTTATGGTTTCAGTTCATAAAAGGATTTCATAAAATAGATTTCATTAGTGGACCATAAGTAGGGTATATGTACATTACAACGGATATAATGTCATATATATAGAATCTATTACGCTAGCACTAAGTTCATGCAACCGAAGCTACGACAGTTCATGTATGCACAAGGAAGTCATACAAATAAAGAGCCCATGGCGAGTGTTTATCCCAATACACTCGGTCCCGACATGCTATATGTTTCGCCTTGACCCAAGCGGGGTCAACCGAACAGAGGAGTCACCCTCAATAGATCTATTTATAACATTCGCGCTTCCCAGCAGGAATTGACGGTTCATGAAGAGGGAAATTTGGGATCTAAGGACTTAGGCTAAGCTGCGTAATATTCTAGGTCAAGGGTTTTGGTGTGGTCCTTAAAGCATCTAGGTATGATGTATCTTGAAACATATCAATCAAAGGGCATAGTATGCATGAAATGCACAAGAAAAATGATTTAAGTAAAATGAGCATGTATCTTCCCCCAAAACAAGTATAAAACAGTTAAAAGTAGGGGCTATGAAACTCACCTTGGCAATGTGCAATATGAAGTCTAAAGAGAATTAAATCAAGGAGTGATAGTGCACGGCTCCGACACGCGACCTAATTAAGTACGACATATTTAGTCTTTATGTTTAAGACTCGATAACGTTTAACTAACTTTATAAGTTTACAAATGTTTTTGTTGTTGTTGTTGTTGTTGTTGTTGGTGTGACATCGTTTAAGTTTTGAAAAATAGTTTTCAAAGGTTTATGTGCATATTGGCTTATGGTAGAGAGACAGAGTATTTACTGGAAAAGTATCGAGCATGAACGAGACCTTGGCTTGATGATGATGTACGAAAGATAATAATGATAATGCTAGAATGCGATGCGACGAAAGAAATATATATATTAAGTTATATATAAGTTTATGACATCTAGTATAACTATATTTATGTTGAAACGAAATTAAATCTCAATTTAAATTGTGTATCGATTGCATAAAAAATAGAAGGTAGAATTTTTATAAGCATATCTCATGATCAACATATGTTGAGAGTTTTAAACATGATCTCGCCTTATATATAATAGAAAAGTATACATTTTCAAGATAATAAATCCATTATTAATTTGTAAAATAGAAATATGTTGATAGAAAATTTGGTGTGAACCGAGTATATATTTCCTATTTATTGCGGTTGACGAAATGTAAAAAACTTGTATATTGAGTCCATTTTTTTTTCCGGTTTCAAATAGTTGTAAGTATATATATTTACAGGTCTTGGACTATTAATTAGATGTGTAAAAGAAATTTCTATTTACGTTATGAGTAATAATAATAACTCATTATAAGTAACACATTTTCCATTTGTATTGTTTATATTTTTGCCAATTGGTTTGTAACTTGAATTCTCAAAATATTAATGATGCGACACTAGATGAGTAGCCATTCGTGGTTTACGGGCATGTATAAATCAACGAGTCGTGTGGCTAGAGTATGTCGTGTGCATGGTTATGCCACGCATGACGAACCGATATGAAATGGAAAGTATATTGAAAGGTAAGGAATTAGAATCGAGGTCTCCCGAGGCTATGCACAACTTAATTTCACCCATGGTGATAGACAGTAACCAAACGGACCCTTGCAATAGATGGGCTGTGGCCTAGAAATAAAACTACTTTACTTGGTTGGGCCTGTGGGTTGTGGCCTAGTACGAGATTATTATAAGAATAACCAAAACACCCCTTGTTTAAGTGGGCTTTGGCTCTAGTACACATACGAATTTGGGAAACGCAAGGAAATGGATGTACACTGTGTCAAGTTTAAGGAATCATATAGTATAAGCGAAATATTTAAAAATCTAGCTAACTCCCAACCTCAACAATAATAACTCATAGCTCAAAAGTTATATTACAAGTAAAATGTGAATGTTTATGACAAAGTGTTATATTAATAGTTTGTGGAATTGTTTGACACCGAGACTTAACATCAAACGTACCCTTATGTCGCGGACTAGAGATCCTTTAGCTCAAGTAAAACAATTACGCATTCGACTCACATGACCACCCTTGTGGTCTTGTGTCAATAGCGGGTAACCAAACACCCTTCTTGAGTGAGGTTGAACCATGATAGTCAACGAGTACACCCATGATGTCTCATTAACCAGGAATCAAAAGCAAGACGCAAACAAGACGCAAGCATGCTACAAAATGCTTCGGGTGGGGTTAATTTCAGCCAAGACTAACAACTCAGATAAGTCACATTCATAATTTCGGATGCACTACAGAATAGGCCGAAGGACACGTAAAGATGGAAACTAAAATAAGCCTAATAAGCTAGGAATTTGCTCAAAAATTTCTATTAATAAGAGGGACAAATAAGCCGAAAACAAATGAGTATGGATTAAGCTGGAAACTGAAAAGGAATTTAGTTAAGCCAATACTACTTATGCCAAATGTTTTTAAGTTTCTCCCTGTTTTTCTTTTACCACATATTCGCAACAACAACAACAATTTGCCACTAAAACACATCATTATCAACTCTTTCATCAACTTAAATTTTTACCAAAAATAAAGAATAAGATTTCCAATTTATTAATATCAGTCGAAATAAAAAAATATATTTATAGTTCGAATTTCTCTACAAACGAGATCACAATTTAACAATTTAACCAGATATTCATTGAATATTCTTACATTGGATTTTCGTGGGTCGAACTAGATGAACACCGAAAACCTACGAGCTCAATTGGAGGAGACTAGGATGAATTAGAACAATTAACTTCTTGGAATAGCTTCCCTATGCATCAAATGACAAAACCCCTCTATCGATTTTCAAAAGCCCTTTGTTTTGATGAAACCCTAAATTGGTTGAACCCTAATTTCGGATTTTATTTTGAGGAGTGGATGAAGACTTTGACTGAAAGGCCAACCCTTTTATAGATGCACAAAGGGAAGGTCTTGAATCCACTTTCTCTTCTAGATTGCAACGTGGCACTCTACTTGGCTTCCATCTCCATTCATAGCGCGCTTAGTGTCCCCTTGTCATGCTAGAGAAGAGGTGTAGGGTGGCTGATAATGACAATACCTTGGTCTATTTTTGGAGGAATAAAAGAGAAGCTTTTGGTTTCTCGGGTTTTAGGGTGAATCGAAGAAACATAAAAGCAGAGAGAGAGAAGGAGGATAGGGTGGTAATAGGAGTAGCTTAGGTTTTAATTTGTTTTATTCTTGTTTGGTATTATTTGTACCCGTGTTTTGTCGAATCACAGAGTAAAATACATTCCGTTTTCGGAAAATATAGAAATTATATTTTCGGAAACGATTTCTTAACCGTAATAATATGACATTCTTATTATGTAGAAATTTGATTATAAGTGTTTGCCGATATTAATTTGGTGTCGGTATGCGTCATTGTCGTGAGTTTTAAATTAACGAGATAACTTCTCGCTTTCAGTAAATTATTAGTGATTGATAAAATGTGTATTTTTCTCTTATCTAAGTATTTATTTTTAGTCTTGTATGCTACTTGCTGCGGCAATATCTTGAATAACTAATGGATTAAGCTTATGTATGCTTAAATTTTGGACGGATAATAGTAAATTTCACATTTATTATACGGATACTTAGCGGACGCTGAGTCTTATTTCTAAGGAAACGAGATGACCTCTCAGTTTTAAATTTTAGATATTGGCATTTTGTCAGGAAATAATTGATTTGAATTTTCGGCGTGATAAATATTATTATAATAATCCGAAATTTTACGGGTTGTTATACATATCTTGACGACCAAGATATGGAGTGAAGGTAGCACGCGTTGGAGCATGCAAAGTTACTGCAAGAAAAGTTCCGAGTGAAGAAGATGACGAAATTAGAGTTGAAACGAATCAAGAATGAAGCTTTTCAAATACTCAAAGACATTTCGGAAGAGTGCTATTGAGTTGAATATCACCTTGAAAACATAGCACGCGAGCCATGTCTAACAACATTGATTGGCTCAACCTCAAAAACATCGACTACACCGGGAAAAGACAACGCTCCATACTACACAGATTGGACCAAACCTCTACCTACCATTGGTCGACCAGATCAACCTTAGATTCCATTTCGATACTTCTTCAACAACGATCTGGAATTTCTTCTACATGGTAGCGATGTGTCAAAGAAATACGCTACATCAATTACACTTCCGTTCCGCGGCCAGCCATATACTCCAACTGCGTAGCCATCGAGGAAAAGGCTAACCACATGTTCAACAACAAAGTGGAAGAGTATGACATCGATGCAATGTATGGGATTCACCATTGGCGGGAGCCGAAGCAATCGAATCTACTACGGTTTGCCAGTTCGTAAATAACATGAAGTGCACATTGAACAAGGGATCGTTGCTATTAAGCATGTTGCTCTTTCATCTAAATGGGACTACACCTTCCTAAAGAATATCGTGGTCAAAAGACAAGACGAAAAGGACTATGCTTTCGTGAAGGCGTTTAACTTCGAATTTGTCTCTCAGCGACATTGAAGATCGTATCTTGCAAAGGTGCAGGGGCGCGCATGAGACAATTCTCGACAGAAATTCAACGTGAATACATCAAGTCCTTGCTCATCTTCATCGAAGCATCGTGATCGAGGCGTGAAGACTTGCAACTTGCTGTTGAGTCGTATCGGACGTGTCAACTTCACCGGACCTAAGCTAGAAATTCGACATCAACCATCTCCTCAATTCACTCTCATCAGCAAACCCTTTGGAGTAGTCTACATGATGCACTCCACCGCAAATGCTTGATGGCGTGTAATGAGCTTCATAAGTTTGGAGATTCAACATTGAAGCATGTCAGGGATGGGCTAGCATATAGGTTAAAGGCGATTCAACAATGCATTCGGTCACCAACGAGATGGAATTCTCGAGAAAGATGGAATGTAAGTCATCAAGATGATTGATGAAAGGTTGTTTCGGGATTGAGAACATTGGAAAGCCGTAGGTGGGCGTCAGCATTAATCTACGGCTATCAAAGCCCGTTCGCATCCTGGAGTTCTTGCGAACTACGACATTCCTAGTACCCCTTAAAATGTTTCAATTTCATACTTATTTGGATGTGTGATTATTAATGACTATGGCTTGTGCACACATAGCGTGTACAACCCGTACTTGTAAATAAAGGACCCGTGGTGCAGCTTGATTGCCACAATCCTTATAAAAGGAGCGAAAGCTTCTTACTTTTGAGTAAAACTTATCAAACCTTTCATTTTCAAAGGTTTTACTCAAAAGAACAAGTACTTCTCCTTCAAAACCTCAACCGTTTATATCACTTGTTGAGGGGGAGTATTTGACTTAAAAACTTTGTTCACAATATGTTCATTGTGTAATCTTCCCACAAAACTCAAAATGGTCATATTTATTCTCAACATTTCTTCAAAAATAACATTTATATGCCATTTTTGAGGGGGAGAAAACTATGTGATAAGAAATATGTTGTGTAAATGCAAATGAATCTTTATGTTATAGTCTTAACCAACAAATTGACGAGATCTTAACTGATAGTAACTCGAAAAGACTTGTCCGGGACGGGTAATAATTTCAAGCTAGTTCGCTAGTGATGTAAACGTGTCTCGCAAAGGACTTGTCCGAGTAGAATGTACCATTCGAGAAACTCTTGGTAGACATGAACTTTGACGGGTTTGACAACCTTTCGGGGTTGTCCACATCTTCAAGGTAGTTATGTGACAACTCGTAATTTCAGGTCATTTTACAAACTTTAAAAGTTTCACTATTTCATCATTTATCGTAAACTACGTTTACGAGTATCAAATTCGCGTAACCTTAATGGTTTAGCTGCGAATTCATGAACATATCATCAAGGACATTTCATATAGACTAGATTTAGTCTACACAACATTAATAACATCATTTCATATCGGTTCATGCATGGATTTGCATTTATTCATTAAACGTTTATTTTCCTATTAAATAAACGCTATCTCGTAAACATTATTTTGAAACATTGATCCGACACTTCCAAAAATAATCTTAATATATTTTTATACTCATTTTTAGACTATAAAAATTATATTATCAATTTACCCGATGTTTTCAATTTATTTCGTATATAAATTGTTATGTTTATATAATTACGACGGTTTTCGTAAATTCAAACCGATAAATATTTATTCACTCAATTTTTGCAAGAAATGTATTTTTATAATTTTTATGACTTCAATATATTTTATCTTGACCCGTTAAAATTTATTTTTAGTTAACGTTACCCTAAATGCTTAAATATGTATACAAGTTACCAACTATACATAAATATTTATACAATTACTAATGTACTTATACTTTAAATGATACAAAATACATTGAAACTTGCCTTGTAATACCTTGGTCGACATACAAGGATGACACACAATTGAAGTGCAAAATATCTAGCTTGAAAGATACTTACAAGTGTTATTATTATACTACTACTCATTTTTTTTACACATACAACACACAATACCAAGGTGTAAAATAAAATCCTCTCTTCCTTTTTGCTTGAAGAACCGGTCACACAAGACACCAAGAGGAAACCATCAATTTTTTTTTATGATCAAGTGTTTATCAAACTCATTTAGTGATCTTGTTAAGGTTTTGAAAAAAAAACCTCAAGATTATTAAGCATACTTTGTTCAAAAATACATAATCATTCAAGTAAGCATCTCATATCCATTTTCATCTTTCATATTCATTTCATATTCATTTCATCATATTTGAGCAAAACATGCAAGTCTTATGGATGTTTATACCACTTATTCATTGTTTTTTTTAAGAGTTATATATATATTTGTTATCCTATAATTACTCCTTGTTATAAATCACTCTTGGTGATGTCTAGGAACCCATGACACCCTAAGAAGATGTATGGTAGGATTTGAATAGCTTCGGAGTTGTTTTGAATTGGTTAGAATAGGTTTTGCGCGAGAAAAACTCATTTCGACAAGTTTGCAAAAGGGTCTGTCCATATTTTCGAATTCTGGAATTTTCGACGTTAAGCAAAATATTTTGGGCTAGATATTTGGAAAATACACTTTAAAACGAAAACGTGGCGCTTGAACGGATTAAAACGGAGCTATAACGAAGAAGTTATGAATTTTTCAAGTTGGCGACGAAAACTATAATTTTCTGGAAAATTCAGCATGTAATATCGACTTTTTACGAGTCAAAAATGAGTCTTAAGCGTTATAAAATGTGTCGACTTATCAAAAATATATTAGTATATATTATTACGATTCCTAGGACATATAAAACGCGAAAGCGGACTTATAACGACAAAGTTATTCACATTTTAAACAAGTTGCCGTAACTTTTATTATAAGTACAATTATATGTTTCTATTAGGCAAATATTACGGCCAACAAAGTGACCATGTTGAGGGTCGTTTTTAACATTGATGGAGTACTTTTCATAACATGATGTCTTCTAGTAAAAGTAAGTTCGCCAAGCATATTTTCCAAAATGTCAAACCATTTGTCAAGCGGAGTTGTAACAAATAAGATACGGTCACTTAAACTTTGCCGAAAACTATTCTTAAACAATATTTTGGACAAAAGTACCATATTTTACCTATACTTTTCTTCGTGATCGAGACCTCTAGGATGAAAACTTAAATGCTAAAACTTTGAGATAATGATACAAACTTCCCAAAACAGTTGAGTTCGTTTCTTAACACTCGACGTGCACCATTTTACGACTAGCTTTTCAAGGCCATTTTAGTCACTTTCATGAAAATTTCAACGACATAATTTTACGACGAAAAGTTATAATTTCACAATAAATCATTAAATGATTATCGTAAGATATCATTTCAACGTAAATACTTGTAAAGTATTTTATAACATGACGAGATGTCATAAACATGTATTTCGACGATATATTCTATTTTCAAAAGCGTACAAGTGGTATAGATTTCGTATGAGTTTGCATGCACGACATTACATCATAACTTATCATAGAGCATATCATTCATAATAGGTCACGGTCAGAGGTTGCGCCTCATTTCAGTATTGTCTTTACATCATTATTATCATTGCAACAGGTGAGTTTTCATAGCCCCGATTTATTCAAGTTTTTACTTTATTTCAAACCTACGGGGGAGAATACATTGCACATCATTTTTATTACGATACCAAGTATATCAAATTCATTACATTGCTTAAGTTACCTCATTACCAGTTAAATGTCCCCATTTCATGAACATGAACCGTTAATTTCATAGAAGCGAGGGTGAGTGGATAGATCTATCAAGGGTGACACCTCCATCCGGGTTGGCGGATTCCAACCGGACGGATGCATTTCATTTCTTAATCATTATTTGAGTTGTTTGGCAAAACACTCTGTTAGGGCGAACATCATCCAAGCTTCGGTGTCATGGACTTATAGCAATTGTATCATTTTGTGACATCATTGTCATACAAACTTATACTTGTGGTAGTCGTATTATGCATATACATAAACTCTATGAACTCACTCAACCTTTGTGTTGACACTTTTAGCAATGTATTTTCAGGTAACTAAGGCTTTCACTTCATGGCATGCATGTGAACATATCATAGAGTCGGTGACGGCGTGTGTCTCACATGGGATTTATATACTTTAAAAACATCGTTTGACTTGTATCAAACTTATTTTCCCCACATAGTAACTTTCATTTGGGACCTATCTTTTGTAACTCGAATGTTTTATTAAATCAGCGATGTATTTTCCAAAGCGACACTTTAGGTCGTTCAATATACTTGTGATTGTGATGCTATGACATTAATCCCGAGAATTCCATTCCGCCAAAGCAGTAATTTGGGGTGTGACAGATTGGCATCAGAGCTTGGTTATAGAGAACTAGGTTGCATCATTGACCCTAGACTATAACTACATCATCATAGTATCTCATCATTTCATCATAAGTGCATAGTCACTATACATGCGGTTTCATACGCACATTTTGCGAGTTAATTACTTTCATTTCAAATCGATTGTCACATTAATGCCTTTAGATACCCATTCCATCATACTCACATCACTTTGACATGGAGAATGCCCTGACATTCCCTATTACAATTTTAACATTAGTTGATTCAACACCGATAACATCAGATGATGAGACTGAACTCTTTTAGGAGGACGAAGTTGCACCTACACCATCGCGATCACTATTGATTCACCGTAGGATCAGGACAATCTTTATCATTCGGTTGGGACAGATTATACCATTTGGTAGAACTTATAGGTTTAGTCCTGACGAACCTATTTTCTTAACTCACCACAAGGATTTTCATTATCATCATTGTCATCTAGAGTACCATCCGTGTCATCACGTCTCATAGACACTACTCATACACCAGACTTGCAGCTTGGGAAGCGTGCATGATTTGACACACCATTATCATTTATCACTAAGACTATAGACACTACACCGTCTCATAGGTTTGAGGACTGTGAGATTTCTAGGGCTATTGCTGCTGGACCGCCTACTACTCCTACACTTGAAACACGATTTGACCATCAACAGGAATAGATAATAGGTACCTTTCAATCTTATGAAATCTTTATCCCTTATTAACTTCACGATAATCACAACTTTTGTTCATTTCATTCCTATTCCAATTGCCCAATTTTCAATCATTTCGCGACAATACATCACTATCTTACTAAGGGTTAGGCCAACTTTATTCTTAACCAATTAGGAGACTATTACCATTCTATGAGGTTTCCCCGTGTATCCTACAAATCATTCAACAAATTATATTTCAAGCTATTTTGCTACCATTTCATGAAAGCATTTCATTTAACTTT
Organism: Chrysanthemum makinoi; assembly: GCA_910596185.1. Lineage (NCBI taxonomy): Eukaryota > Viridiplantae > Streptophyta > Magnoliopsida > Asterales > Asteraceae > Chrysanthemum > Chrysanthemum makinoi. The sequence continues at coordinate 327,309,629 of OU343225.1, read as the reverse complement.
ATTTCGAGCTATTTTACACCATCTTAGAAACATTGTTTCATAAAGTTTTAAAACAAGTTGTTTCGTTACCACCCTATCAATTGGTTTTCGGTCATTTTATCAACGATTTAATATCATCATGCGAAACGATTTTCATGTTACTCAAGAAAAATCATTGAGCCATTATCTTACAAAACAAACGTTGAATACCATCTAAAACTTCGGAGAAACATAATACCATTTCAACAAAACAAGCATCACATCGTTTGTCCTCGATTATACATGGCCCGATCACCTATGTATAATTTAGGAAGAATTATGTCATGAAAACAATCTTCACTCAAAAGCAAAGCTTTGTAATCAGATAAATTGTTCATAAATATTTCTTTTTGTTAACACTCTATAGAAGCCTACGCCATTCATCCCTCACTCAACCGATAAGTTAGAATTTGACGAGTGACCTTTTTAGGAAAGGCTTTTTATACCATCTATGAGGAGGATTCCTCGATACAAGAAAACAATGAAAGCATTCTAGGACTACCAACAAGGACTAGAAGTATATAGTAAGACGTTTCAAAACTCAACAAAAATCATAAGACATCACGAGACATTTCAAAACACTATTTTGGACTAGAAGCCAAATTATATCATTTCAAAAGTACTAGCTAGACCGAGTTACGAAATTTAGTACGAAGCGAATACACACTAAGCAACACTATAGGGAGAAACCAAGTCTTCTAACTGAGACTATAGAACATTTCACTAAACATGGCTTCAACAATATGTGAACTCCCCTTCAATGAGTTTTCTTTAAAGGAAAATTTGGTTAAACCAAGGTTATCGATATAAACTTCCTATAAGGCATTGTGTTCTCTAGAAATTCCAAGTAACCTCACTTTCATATCAAGAGAGGCAACAGGTTTGAACATATCGGACAATCAATGACACTCCATCTACAAGTGAAATTAGAACAAACATTCTTCGACATAGTATAAGCTGATATCTACTTTCTGGCTAGCATGATAACAATCTAAGTGATGAAATATTTTAGAAGCACTCAATATCGGAACAAATCTTGAAAATCAATCACTACACCACATCACTTGAATATTTAAGGTTTTGCGACTTTACAACATAGAACATGGAAACACTTCGATAATCAAACAATAAACATTTTAGTCATGGAGACTAAACACCTTAGGCAAGTAAGATTCAAATCATGACATTCGCTGGAACGAGAAACGCAAGGAATTACAATTGTTACCCATAATCTATTCTTTTCAATAAGGTCATTTTTTTTCGACAGACTTAACATTTTGAAATTTGGCATGAGTCACGTGGTATCAATTCCAGTTGTACCTATTATAAGCTATTCGATTCACCTTAGGCTCCTGATAACCATTTCAATCTTTTCATGGAACCTACTAGGACATGATTATCACCTATTATCCTCAGCTCAATGGTTAGAGCGAGAGAACAATTCAAACGTTACAAGATATATTCAAGGCATGCGTGATTTTTCTATAAATGATTAGGCAAATCATTCTTCATCGACAAGTTGCTTTACAACAATAGCTAGCACCTGAACATATTGACTGCACCAATTGAGGCACTCTATGGTCGAGGTGTCAATCACTCATTCACTGGTCAAAATCAGGAAAGTCCAACTCATTAGTCCATGACTTATTCATTGTGAAAAATTTATTGTACTTTTTAGTAAAAGGTGTTTTAATTGGTTGTATTTTATTTGGTAGATATGCTTTTAATTGGTTGTACAATGTGAATAAATCATTATACTTTTTAAGTAATGAGAAGTTTTAATAAGAGTATTAATTATAGAGAAAAGTACTAAAATAGTACAAAATCTTGCATCAAGTTCCCATCATGGTTATTTTCCAACCTAATTCCCTAAATGTTCATGCGCAACCACGCATTTCCGCAACTCCACTAAAATTGCGCCACTTGTCCATTTACAAAGGCCTACGTTAACTTCCACAACTGTACAACCGGCGGCTACTCAACAGGCGGATGCGCAACCGACGGCTGATTTGACTGATACTTTATTGGAAAGGTAACAAAAGTATCAGTCAAATCAGTCGTCGGTTGCGCAATTATGGAAGTTAATGTGGGCCTTTGTAAATGGAAAATGGCGCAATTTTAGTGGAGTTGCGTAGATGCGTGATTGCGCATGACCATTTATGGAATTAGGTTATAAAATGACCATGATGGGGACTTGATGCAAGTTTTTGTGCTATTTTATTACTTTTCTCTTAATTATATTATGGGGGTGTTTGGGATTGCGATTTGAAATAGATTATTTGATTATTGCGTTTTGAAAACGAAAATAATCTATTTTTGGTGTTTGGCAAAAAAGTTCAATAATCAATTATTTACGTTATATAGCTCTCAAAACAACGTTTTGAAACTGCAGGTGGCCCCATACTTTTTGAAAACGTGGTTTTGTAAAACGCAAATAATCAATTTCATATAGTTGCCAAACACCCTCTATATATTTTATCACTTTTGACTATTTTCAACTTTCAACTTTCAACATTTGACATTTTCATTTTACTAGACAAGTACCCGCACCCAGCGGCAACGGTGTCTAGTTTTTTGCAAAATTCCGACGACCCATAAGTTTCTTTCAACAAACTGTATTTGTAGCGTTAGAGAATCATTTTCGAATAACTATAATTATGATGCGTGGTTGCATAGCAGCAGAAATATAAAGTTTTCAAGAAAATTATATAGAGTCGATCTAAGTGTGGGAGTATATTTCTAATAGGATTGTTTTAACTTTTAAGTTAGGGGCTTTTGCATATATATCCTCTCGAAAATATAAAATTGCATATATATCGAAAGAATGCATAAAAAACTTGTACAAAGGATATATATGCAATTATTCACTTTGGGAGGGATATATTTGCATTTTTGCCTTTAAGTTATTATGATTTTAGTAATAATAGATTCAAGCATTACAGAAAGCAATGATATTATTTAGTTGACAATATTATATTGTAGTTTAGAAGTATAGCCAACGTGTGTGACCGCCTTTTCTTGTTTTGTCAGTAATTTAGCAGTGATAATTTTTTTTTACATGTGTAACGTTTATTATTTGGTGTGTGGCTTTTAAACTTGTAACATTAGAAATTTAATATCGCCATAATAAGATTATCTTGTACTATTAATTTGTATAGATATTTAAGTATTGTTCAAAGCTATTTGTTTGGGGTACAAATAATTATCGCTAAAGATAACAATACTATTTAATTTTTGTGATTCTAATAAACTTACATAACATTATTGATATACCGGACAAATGGCTATACAATATATATTAACTTTTAAAAGACGATTCATATATGCTAGTCCTTTAAGTGGTGCACGACCAACATTTTTCAAAATAACATTATACAAATGACAACGTACATGTGTTAAAGCAAAATAAACAAAAAAAAACTACAATTACTTAGTCTATCATTTTTCTAAATTTGTCACGGGTTCCACAACAACTTAATGATTTCTCAAATAATTTTGTCAAATTTGAAACCTGGTTCGACCCGGGTGGTTCAACCGGTTGAACCATTTCGGTAAAAAATAATAAGTCGATTTAAACCGAGTCAACCCGACAGGTTGGGTCGAAAACAAGTCAAATTAAATCGGGTCAACTCGCCGAGTTTGAACCGTCCCGGGTCAACCCGGTTTTCGATGTGTATTAATAGTTTCCTTTTGAAATATATGTCTTCAATATTTCCACTTTTAGTTTCAACTTTTCACTTTTTACTTTTTGGTTTTTCCTTTATATATAGTATATAGCAGCGTACTCGCGTGTTTTTGCGGCGGGTACCCTGTGACGATTAACCACAGAAATAGATCTCGATGAGACCTGATTCACTAGTTTGTATCGGTTTCAACAAGTCCTCTTTGGTTCGTTTTCGGATGGCTTTAATTGGTTAACCGAACTGGTGGCAACACCGGTTTCCGGTTGAACACGTTGGTCCGGTCCGGTTTTCAAAACTATATGTAACATCAACTTGTTAGCTTTTATGAAGTTTTGTGTGTTTCATTAAAATTTGTATAATGTGTATACTGACATGTACTTTTCATTTTAGGTTTTTTAAAAATATCATTAATTAGTGTGTTTAATTATTTTATATTTTGGATTATGTTGTAACTTTTTTAAATTGTACGTTATGAAAATTTTATTGTACTTTTTAGTAATGGGTGTTTTAATTGTTGTTTTTAATTTGGTAGATGTGCTTTTAACTGGTTGTACAATGTGAATAAATTATTATACTTTTAAGTCATGGGGTGTTTTAATAAGAGTATTAATTACACTATGCATTTCTCTCTCATTTGACCAATTTCAACAATTCAACTTTTCAACTTTTCACCTTTGACCGTTTTTCTATTATATATAGTATAAATAGATATAGATATCAGTGTTGCAAAAATCGGCGGATTAATCGGTAATCGGCCATACACCTTGTAGAATTTTGAAAATCGGTAAAAAATCGGCCAGGTAAAAAAATCGGCCTAATCGGTCAAAAATCGGCCAAATCGGTCAACTTTTAAAAAAAATAATTTCACTTATGACGCACAATGGGGATCGTTTATTTCACTTATAATGCACAATGGGCCTTATAATCAAAATGGGAGCCTTTTATTAAGGTTTGGAAGCATAGTAAGCTTGGAATCAGTTAAGATATTTAGTTTAGTCTCCAGAAATACCCAAAACTTGCAGGAAATGCCAATTCAATTAATCACCGATTAATCCAGCTTTTACCGATTACTCGCTGCAGAGTGGTCGACCGCCGACTACCGATTCGCGATTTTTGCAACATTGATAAATATAGATAGTCAAGCTCGTGCATTATATAATGCATCTCTGTTAAATAGGATTAAATCCCCCCATTTGTACTTTTGAAGAAATATATCTTCACAAGCTAAGTGTACAAACTTATTTAGCATATAATATCTTTAGTTTCACACATCCGTCAAAACATATTAAATAGTGGTCAAACTCTTTGTTAAGAGGTCATTATAGTACTTTTTCATATAAAAAGTATGTTTGAAAAAAATATATTCTGCTGGTGCTGTTGTTGGAAAAAATTATAAAAAAAAATATATTTTAATAAGCTACATGAAGTACCTTTTATTTTCAGTGATTATGGAATATTATTTTTTATAATCTCTTATAAGTTATGTCTACCAAACAAAGATTATTTTTTAAGTAACTTATTTTTTGAAAAAATAACATAATCTTATGTACTAAACATAGCCAAAGTGCGCAATAATTAATAATCAATCTGTCTTAATATAAATATTCACTTTTCTATTTTAAGATACATAAAATAAATGTCTGCTTTGTGTTTCAAATAATTACTATATATAACTATAGATCGAGCAACATGATGCATTGCAATGCACACATTAATTGCCAACTTTCAAAAGTTGGCAAAAATAGTCTTTGAGGTTTAAGTGTCGTTGCAAAGTAAGTCCAAGTTGGCAAAAATAGTCCCTAAGGTTTAAGTGTCGCTGCAAAGTAAGTCCTTTATAGCAATTTGGCAAAAATAGTCCCTATCCAAATTTACGGCTACAAAAGCAATCCCGCTGCATCGCGCGGGTTCCCACACTCGTTAAAAAAGATTTAGCAGGTAGAAATGATCTTTGATCAATAAACACTATAGTTTGTTAAAAATTTGTAGGCTTTGTATAATTTAAATATAAATATTTATTTTGTGACGGATGGTGGTAGTTAATTTGATGGAGTAGTAAGAAATGATTCACTACACCAACAATATAACACATTTGCTTGAAATATGTGTGTTTTGCTTGCAAAAGTCAGAATAAAAAAAAGAAAGAAGTTCACTTCGTATCAAATATACTTTATACTTAATAAAACCTAATATAATAAAGTGAAACGAGAAAAAACTTTACGCTTAATACGACTATTTAGAAAACAAAATAGGAGTAGTTTTGTAACGGCCTGAGACAACATAAAAGTGGTGTAAAAGTTTATATTGAGAGTGAAAAAACTTGTATGAGTTAAAGATTAAACAAAGAGAGGTGATGACAAACAATCAAAAAAGTAAAAAAACTAACATGTTGTTGAGAAAAGCCAAGATTTTTTAATTGGCGGGAGTAGAGCAAGGAAAGAACTTAATGTTTTAGAGTTTTGAAATAAAGGAAGAAAAAGAAAAATAAAATTAAACAAAAAATAAGAGAGGAACAGAGGAAGTGATATTACTTTTATATTTCGTGCTCCTGTGTCGGAAAGAAGAAAAAAAAGAGTAGTAACAAGAAAATATGCTTTTCGTGTTTCTGAGTTCAAGAGAAAGAAATGACAATTTTACAACTATACCATTGATTTTGTATAAAAAATATATGTTTTATGTTTGGTTATTTAAGTCATTTGGATTTATTGAAAGTTTTTTTAAATTAATGCCATACCACATTTAAGAATAAAGTTTTATAAAGAAAAAACTCAATCCACTTAGTGCATCAACTATATGAGGTCCATGAAAAGGTTCATAAAATTTGAAGAGGTTTATAAATTGAGTCACCATAATGAGGTGAGGTTTATGATGACATGTAATGAAATAGGTCCAAGTTTATAGACCTTTTCATTCGAACTAAATACATGTAATTCATTTAATATCTCATTAAATTATAAAGTTTTAACAAGTTTAAGCATAGTGATAATAGGTTTATAGAATGAGAAATTTAAGAGCATATGACATGGAAATTATATAAACTTTTTCAAAAAGTTTACCATAGGAGATGCTCTTATTCTTTTCTAAAAAACTGGGCAACTTAAATTTATTTTGTTGTCTTTTCATTTATAGTTTTTTTCTTTCAAATAATAAAAATCCACGCAACATTAGTTTTAGTACATAGAAAATAGTTATGCTTCTCACACCTAAAAATATTAACAACAATTACGCCATACAAAAAAATTATACCAAATATGATATCTTGAAATTAAATTTTACAAAAAAATATAATTTAATATTTTGATATGTACATTCAAAATAATGTAATTTCTGACATATCTATATCGCATATAAAAAGAAAATACATTTTCTTCAGACTTAAAATTAAAAAATATTACACATTCAAATTAACTCTACTATACACCGTCTTTGCTATGCCCGGAATATTCGTATAGTTTGTTTGAAGCCATAAATTATGAAACTTAATTACGTAAATTCTAACATGTATTTTCTCTCTTACATATTTAAAGTCAACAATAAATGCAGCAATAAATATAGGCATATCAAATTTTATTTCATTTCTCATATAAATATGTTCATCACACATTCATTTATCATTCATAAACAAAACGAGTACCAATATGAAAAGATCCTCGATTTACACTGCATTTCTCTTGCTTCTTGTTGTCATAGGTAATATTTGTTTCCCTACTTCTGAATCATTATTTTTTAAATTTTAATTTCATAGAAATTAATGTGATTTTATATTTTGGGAATACATTGTCCAAGTTATAACTTCTTGTTCATTATTACTACGTACTAGCTAACTTATGTGTTTACTTTGAATTTTGCAGGTATAGAGTTGGTGGTATCCCTACCAGAAGTATGCACTAACACTCATTTTTTACCCGGATGTATCAAAGACTTATGTATGCGTCTTTGCGTAGTAAAATATGGATGGCTTTCTTATGGAGAATGCAAAAACGTACTCACTTGTCGTTGTCATTTTGATTGCCCACCAAAGAACGGAAAAACTAAACCTAACTTACCATACCCTCCACACACTAAAAACCTCAAAGCTTAAAGTTTAATATTGGATAATGAACTGCATTCGCGTGATGAATGAGTATTATATTTAGTGAAATTTTATTCAAAATTTCCTCTAAAAGAATCTTTTCTATTGTGTTTGGTTGTTGAATGCATAACATTATAGTCAAATTACAAATTAATATTTTGAGTGCAATTCTATATTTACATTTATCAAGCTTATAATTAAGTATTCCTTCTTATCTTAATCACGAAGGAAGGGCCTACGTATTTTTCAAAATGATTGAAATCCTGTCATGTTTAATTTTCTCATGTTCTTTTAATGTTAGTGACATTATGAGAAAGAACTAAAATAATGGGTCTTTTGTTTCGGTAAGTGATGGTTCTATTTTATATATTTTTTGTTTTTAATTGATTTAATATGAGAGAGGTTAATTTAAGGAGGAGAGTTATTTTACATACCAAATTTTTCTCACATACCAAGGGACTCATCTCCACCATCCATCTAAAAAGAAATCAATGGCTGATATTAAAAACATTTTATTATTTAACATATTTTTTATAATTTAAATATCTCTTAAACCGTTAATCGTTAAGTGAAAATATTTACACCATCGCGACGAGCATTTAATTATCTTTCTATAGACGGGCACTTTGATATACTTTCGGAAAAAAAAAACTCGTTTTTTTCACCTTTTTTCGTTATGTTTTTCGTTTTTTTATGTTACTGAAATTTACATGAAAAAATCATATATGATAAAACACTAAATCGAATATCACATATGATATTAGTGTTAAATCATATATGATATGTAATATCACATGTGATATTATATGTAATATCATATGTGATATTACACTAATATCACATGTGATATTCAAATTAGTGTTTTATCATATATGATTTTTCAAAGCAAATTTCAAGCGTAAAAAAAAGCGAAAAAACTTAAAAAAGGTGAAAAATACGAAAATAAAAATTTTGTCGAAAGTACATCAAAGTCTTTTTATCATAGAAAGCTAATTAAATGCTCGTCGCAATGATATATTTTTTTTCGCTTAACGATTAACGGTTTGAAAGATATTAATATTTGAAAAAAATGATGAAAGTGAGTTTTTTAAATTGTAGGGATTAATCTCATCCATTAGATCAAATAAAAATGAAGGGTGGAGATTGATCCCTTGGTATGTAAATAATATTTTGTCCTCAAATGATCTTAAATCTTTCTTCAATTCTAAACTTGTCAACTTTTCAAAAACACACATTATATTAATTTTGAAAAACACACACTTTGTATTTCGAAAACAAATGCTTTTGCATCAAAGGTCAAACCTTAATCTCGATTTCGCAACTATAATTATTTGTCACTATACACCGTCACTTTACACGAATATACATCTAGTATTCATAATATATCTCCACAATATAGTCAATATTCGATCGTCTCGTTTAGGGCATAAAAAATGTCTCGCCCAGGGCAGCAAAAAACTCGGAACCAGCCTTGAAGATACTTCGAAGGTCCCAAGTTGGAGTGTCAACTTTTATTCTTTAATGAATTGACTAGTTTATTTATAAGACAACTAGTATAAGTTTTTACTTTTCAAAAAGTTATTTTTTGGTCCTAAAGTTTGGTATTGTATCATTCCTAAAAACCAACAAGACCATTTAATTTGACTTATGGTAAGAACAAAAGGGGACATGTGGCTTTTGATGCTTTGAAAGTTTGAAGTATGAATATTTTGATGTTGATTTATTAATTTACTTTGATTAACTGGTTTATAGAACACTTTTAAGTCGAATCATTGTTTAAGCAGTCATTCATATTGAGTACTATTGACTAACGAGGCATTTTTTTTTCTTTTTTAATTTAATTTATTTATTATTTATTATTATTATTATTATTATTATTATTATTATTATTATTTAGTTTCTTGAAGGAATGGGAGTTCATTTGGAGGAAGAAAACAATGTTCTAGGATCAAAATTTTGGAAGAGCGTTTTAGTATGATTTTACAATTTGGTCTAAAAGTATTAGGTATAAAATCTTAAGTACTTTTGTACATTTTGTTTTTTTTTTCTTTGTTGTATTTAAATTTGATAAACGATTTTTTTAAATAAGCCAAATTAGGAAATATTAAACCTTTTAAATTAATCATAGTTGAAAAACTAATAATAATTAAAAAAATATATATTACCTAATAAGAAGTAATTTAGTTTTTTAAAATGTCAAAACTTTCGATAAAGGTTTTCCTTTATTATATAAATATATAAAAGATATTATATTATACTACATTAAAATAATTTTTAGATAGTTACAATATGTTATATTAAAAGTCTCAAATATATAAGTTTTTTTTTCTCATTAAAGCTAAATTGTGTCATAAGATTGTCGTTTGTGTGTTATATGTAGAGTTTTATACCTTTCATTTGTTGGAAAGATGTTATTGCAAAATGAGTTTTTGTAAATTTGGGACGTTATTTAATATATATGTATGTTACATATATATATATATATATATATATATATATATATATATATATATATAGGTATCTTTGCGTTCTTTTTTACGAGAGCTTCGCAACGAGCTAAAGAGTGTCTAAAATGGAGTTAATATATGAGATATCTTGTCTCAAAGTGAGGCACTTGGAACACAAAATATGGAGAAAAAAAAAAAAAAAAAAAAAAAACACATCCTAAATTGCCTAGAAAATGAAGTGGGAAGGTGTTTATATAGAAATCTTGATATTGACCTTCAAATTGATTTGTTGGTTTTAGTCCTATGTGTGCGCGCAGAGGGTGCAGATTTCAGGATTTCTGGCCCAAAATGGGTTCGAAGCTTCTGAACTCATGCAAGCCTGCGGGACAAGCGAACAAGAATGCAACTCCAAAACTTATAATAGAAAATATGAAGAATTGTTTTATGTATAACTGATTTGTCTATTTTCGGATTAAATTTAATCTTGAAGAACAAGTCGGGTCTTCAAAATAAATATAGCCTACCTTATTTAGTTTTCATTCATTCAGAAAAACATAACTCTTAGCATACGATTTCCAGCAATCCATCGATCAGAATTACGCAGAGCTTCAGTGGTCTTTCAAGCAAGTGTGTCTAGTCCGGCTGTACAACAGCTTTAGACGTTGTACCTTGGGAAACAGACGGCGAATCCGTTTTAAGGGAATCGTGTTTAACACGAGCCTCGTTCCACTACCTTTACTGCTTTATTTACTTATCGTTCATAGTGTATGTCCTCTGCTTCTACCCCTTTCTGTCTGCTTTTAATTTTCTGTTATTTATAATATGTTAATTATTATTATTATTATTATTATTATTATCTGATTAGATTAATAAAAGTGTACACCGTTTCCCACATCATTTTCGTAAAATAATTATTGCAGTAACTTTCATTTAAATTTAGCTTTACATTTCCGTTTGTCATAAATTAAGTACTATACTTATAGAGGCTAAAAGTCTAAAACTAATCATCTAGTCTTTAAGAGACACGTAACAAATAACTATTACATAAATTACATTAGTTTCTTTGTAATTATAGTATTTCTTTATATAATAGGTAGATATATTTAAAGATGAGAATTGTTGTGTTGAAGAAACAGTGTGTAGGTTTCATTTTTTACTGTGGATATGTAACAACCTCCCATTTTTTACGGTGGATATGCAGGGAAGCACTATTCATGTTAACTGTAGCATTGTATTTTTGTGGTTCATTTTTTTTGTGCCAACTGTTGTTCTAATTTCAGTTTACAAAAACACGAAACAACCGACTCTCTTCTCTCCTGATCAAACAACCACAAAAATCTACAAAAACACATACATTCCCCCGATTCCAGAGGTTTCTTCACCCTTTTCTTCTCCATCTTCACCCTCAGAAACAGACACACACAGACAAACAAGAAACAACCGACTCTCTTCTCTCCTGATCAAACAACCACAAAAATCTAATAATCAAAGTCCCAAACACCCGTGAATCATCAACAACATCAGTTCATCATCAACATATCCAAACACCCGTGAATCAAGTTAACCCTTGGACGCTACTACTTTGTACGTGTTTTCAATACATATACTCACAGATTAGGTGTCCCTCAAATACATAATCCACCGCACCCACTTATCATGATTCACAATGATATCTTAGTTACTGACAAATAAGGAAGTGAATATTTGGCTAATAATTGTTTTATTCTTATCAGGTAATAAAACCCCCTTTTTAATTATTGTTTGATTTGTGTTTGATTTTAATAATTATTGTTTTTTTTTAAATTTATTGTAAATTGTGATTTGTGATGTGGGTTTTTACTTTTGTTAGTTTGTGTGTGCGTATGAAAAGGCCAAATGGGTTTTGGATCAGTTCGAGAAGAATGGGTTGCATAAAGATGTGTAACTGATAGCTATAAAAGATCTTCTTTCAAATACAGTAGCAACAACAAGTGGTAACTTTCCTTTTGATCGTTATTGCTTACCAGTCATGTTGATAAACTGATTGTGCTTATGTGTTGCCTTCTGTGATGTGGTCATATGCGTGAAGATGACTGTCCTTTTTTCAACATGCTAATACAGGTTAGTTTAATGCACAAAAGAAAATATAGGTTAACCATTACTGTGACTGTGAGATGTTCAGCTCTCAGCTCACAGATCTTGGTGTTTTGAGGCTTTGTTTAACTTATGGTTAGAGAATAATTATTTTTCTTTGTGTGCCTAATGGAATGGCCATGCCGTGTGAGTCACTTGATACGTGAATGTTGACTTTCTACTTTCAAGGTCAAACTTAATGACATAGAAATCCAACATTATGTCAATTTTTAGCTGCACATTTTCATCACCTTTATGGTAAAAAGTATAGTGCTTTTACAGGCTAAAGTGGTTACATTTTGTTTAAATATAGGTTAACCATTACTGTTAGTAGTTCTAAATTCATTCTGATTTTGGTAATATATTGTTAAAATTATTTATTTTTATGCTATTAATTGAGGATTTGGTATGTTATTAGGTGAGAATTTGATACAAAGTTTGGGTATTTATTGTTTTTTGATATTGTCTTATTTTTGTTGTCGTTTAGGACAGGGACTAATAATAAATCATGCAAACCGGACGCTGGATATGCGCAAGGGTGGTTTTTTCAGCCATGGTGGACATATCCTTAAAACAGAATGAATTTGATTGTTTATGGCTTGCGTGGATGCCAGCAAGTATGAGATTATTGGTGTCGTGGCGAGGCAGGTTTACCAAGCTTGCAGCCATGGTGGACATATCCTTAAAACAGACTAAATTTGACTGTTTGTGCCTTGCGTGCTTTGTTGCACATGTCTGGAAAACAGATTGTGATTATTAGTGTCGTAGTGGCGGGCGGCTTACCAAGTTTGCAACCATGACAGGTCGGATACATCTGCAATTGCAGGGTACGGTTTCTGAACTTGCAGATGGCAGGGCAAACTTGGTGAGGTTGTAGCCATGGCAGTCATACGGTGATGATGATGTTATTGCTTTTGTGCGTATATAATTTTTCAGCTACAATAAGCTGTTGAACCGTCGTGGGTGAAACTGATCCATATCTTGGCGGGGCAGCACGACTTCGTTTTTGCAGCCATGGCGGATTAGATACCCGTCTATACGGTTCCGCACTTGCAATTCGGAGCCTAAGAGTTTCGCACTTTGAAGCTTTTTTTTGTACCACGTTCATGAATCGAATCTTTTGTCTCTTACTCCCTCCGTCCCATTTTAAGTGTCCACAATGGAATCTTTAGATGTCCCAAATTAAGTGTCCATAGAATATTTCAACCAATGAGATGAGACTTTAGTGGGTGAAAATGATATTTGATGTAACACCCCCAAAATATCGCAGCGGAAGATTGTGTCATTGGGGTGCTACTTCATAATACACAGTACAAGTTATAGAAAACGACCTCTAAATGAGACGTTTTGAAAAGTTACCATTCGATTAATGAAATCAGAGTTACAAACAATGAGGTCCCAAAGTATAATATATAAATGTTTACAAAATGTTTCGAATGGTAAATGATAAAAGCGTAAGTCTTCAAAATATGTCGTGCGACTCTATGCTTCAAACTCTAGCTATCGCCTTAAGACTTGAGATAAACATGCTAAAAAGTGTCAACACAATGGTTGGTGAGTTCATATAGTTTGTTTAACATGTAAAGCCTTTAAAGAATGTTCACACAGCAAAGGCATTGTAAATCCACTCAGTTCCAAGTTCCGCCCATACAAAACTTGCAACCTGTGTGTTTACAACCCACTGCTAAAATATAGTGCATTTTATATTTAAGCACACAAATAGACATAATAGTTCACATTATTGCACTTAGTGTTGCTCCTTCTATATTGGGAGACTTTCTTGCTTAACGAGGGACCTGCCCGTGTATGTTGGGAGACTTATCATCGACTTATCATGCGAACGAGGGGACTGCTCCGTGTATGTTGGGAGACTTATCATCGACTTATCATGTGAACGAGGGGAGTGCTCCGTGTATGTTGGGATACTTATCATCGTCTTATCATGTGAACAAGGGGACTGCTCCGTATATGTTGGGAGACTTATCATCGTCTTAAGTATAACACAATCAAGTATAATGCAATCAAGTATAACGTAATCAAGTATAATGCAATCAAGTATAACGCAATCAAGTATAATGCAATCAATCAAGTATAATGCAATCAAGTATAACGTAATCAAGTATAATGCAATCAAGTATAACGCAATCAAGTATAATGCTTTGAGTATTTTTAAAAAGTATAAAGTAAATGTTTGAGCATGTTTCTCCCCCAAAGAGTTTGTAAAATAATTAAGCGAGTAAAAGTGGGGCTACGAACTCACGGTAATCCTTAAAAGTTTAGAGTACTTGTGAAAGTAAATGAAAATAGTTGAGCATGTATCTCCCCCAAAAGTAATTGAAAATGTATAAAAGTAGGGGCTATGAAACTCACGATAATCAGTAAAAGTTTAGAGTACTTATGAAAGTAAATAAAAATAGTTGAGCATGTATCTCCCCCAAAAGTAATTTCAAAATGTATAAAAGTAGGGGCTATGAAACTCACCTTAATAATGATATCACAACGTATAACGGGATCGATGGATAAGCCTGGAAGTCTCTACGTATAACCTTAAAATAGAATGCTTGAGTATTATGGAAAAATAAAATATTAACGGAGCTTCGACGTAGAATTTGCAATCTTCGAAAACCCACGGCTATTAGAATATTATAACAACGCCTTCTTGAAAACCCGAAGAAGAAAAGAAGATTATAACGACGTCTTTTTGGAGACTTGAAGATATTTGAAGATTATAACGACTTTTTCTTGAAAACTTCCAAGAACGAAGATCAAACGCTAGTTTTCTTCAAGAACACATGAATGTTCTTACAAGATCTATAACAAATGCCTTAGGTTTAGGACTTTAGATGATAAGAAGGGGTGGTGCAAGAATAAATGAAGTGATTTGCTTGGTATTTATAGGCTAGTGGTTTTGGTTAACTATATATTGGGTTAAAAACTAACCATGGTTAAATTTACACATGTAAATGATCTAAAGGAAGCATGCTTAGGATCATGCCACCAAGGTGATGACTCCCCTCCCTAATTTTGTTCATATAGAGATAAGATGACTTAGGTGGATAGTTTTGGTATTATCTTGATTACGGAGTGAGTTTTGGTTCCGTTAAATGCTAACCGAAGCCATAAAAGGTAAAACCGGGTATCGTAAAAATATGAAACTTGCAGGAATGATGAAACTCATCATTATACTCCATCTAAAAATATAAAATGGGTGATAAGTCTTATTGAGTGCAAAAACGCTGCTTAAGGCTGGAAATACGGGTAAAAAACGCGTAATTCGCAGTTTATCGGAAAAGAACGAAATTTCAGGGAAATGATCGTGAATTTATTTAGAGTAGACTAAAATTAGTCTAGAAGTGAAATGAGATGTCAAACTTTGGTTTTCGGCATAACGTGTGGATAACTTAACAGCTTATACGTGAAGTTTAAAAAGTTACGTGATTTAAGCAAAAACATAGAACGTACAAGGTTAATTTCTTTATGGTCAAAGGAGGAGGGAAATATGTTTGACTTTTCCAAAAATGTAAAAGTGTCAAAAACATATTAGAAACACAGTGCAAGAATCGTTAAGTCCGATGTAAGTATAATTGTTTAAAACGTAAGTTTAGTTTCAGATCAAGGCCTTATTTGGGCTTATTTGGTAACATAAAAATAAATCTTAAAAATTCTCAAATTAATCATGAGTGATCTAAAAATTTATTTGATGCGGGGAAAATTTTCGGAGTTGGTTTTCGATATGCGTGGGATGTTTAAATGGTGTACCGTCCAAAACGAAACTTTAAAACGATATTTTCTTAATAACTTTTGCGAAAATGATCTAACGATTGTCGAACTCTCAAGTCATTACTAAAATAATTTATCCTACGAGAATGTGAAATAAAAATTTTACGGGATGAATAGTGAAAAGTGAATAGTAAAAATGAATAGTGACCCGAAAATGCGAATTGTTACAGCCTCTACCCTTAAAAGGAACTTCGTCCGAAGTTCTGTGATGTTCACTACTTACAGTGTGCATAGTCTAAGGGATTACGTCAAAGCTCATGTATATGGGTTTCTTATCTACTTAGGTACGTTCTTGTGACTATAGCGACTATTGCCCGTTCTAAAGACATATTCTCTTATGGCTAGGTTTGATGAGGCAAACTTTCCCATTCTCGAGCAAAACCCTTAAAAGACTTTTAGGTAACCGATTTTTACTTAATCCCACAACTCATCAAACAAGAACTGTCATACGATTAGGCTAAATCGGTTTAAGTAACAACTTGTTTCTAGCTTGATCTTTGCAACTCATCAAATAAGAACTGTCACTCGGATCAAACTGGAAACAAGTGGTTTGAAGAAAATCTTTTGAAAATTTGGCTGGATTACGAAATTGCTTACACATATGAGACTACTACTCCCTTCATTGCATGATTCTTCCTAAATTAGACATAGGTGATCAGGCTATGTATAATTTAGGAGTAACTATGAAATGCTTGGACTAATCGACTCATATGATGTTTGGTGTTTCAGTCAGTTCATAGAAATCTCTCTTAGGTGCTAAAATTACGAAAAAGTCTAAAGTGTGCAAGGCGATAAGGAGGAAGGTCTCAACGTATATAGTAGTTATAGACTAGGCTCTTAAATGCAACCTAATTCTCTATAACCAATGCTCTGATACCAATCTGTAACACCCCCAAAATATCGCAGCGGAAGATTGTGTCATTGGGGTGCTACTTCATAATACCAAGTACAAGTTATAGAAAACGACCTCTAAATGAGACGTTTTGAAAAGTTACCATTCGATTTATGAAATCCGAGTTACAAACAATGAGGTCCCAAAGTATAATATATAAATGTTTACAAAATGTTTCTAATGGTAAATGATAAAAGCGTAAGTCTTCAAAATATGTCGTGCGACTCTATGTTTCAAACTCTAGCTATCGCCTTAAGACCTGAGATAAACATGCTAAAAAGTGTCAACACAATGGTTGGTGAGTTCATAGAGTTTGTTTAACATGTAAAGCTTTTGAAGAATGTTCACACAAAGAAAGGCATTGTAAATCCACTCCCTTCCAAGTTCCACCATACAAAACTTGCAACTGTGTGTTTACAACCCTCGCTAAAATATAGTGCATTTTATATTTAAGCACACAAATAGACATAATAGTTCACATTATTGCACTTAGTGTTGCTCCTTCTATATTGGGAGACTTTCTTGCGAACGAGGGACCGCCCGTATGTTGGGAGACTTATCATCGACTTATCATGCTAACAGGGTGGACCGCCCGTGTATGTTGGGAGACTTATCATCGACTTATCATGTGAACGAGGGGAGTGCTCCGTGTATGTTGGGAGACTTATCATCGTCTTATCATGTGAACGAGGGGACTGCTCCGTGTATGTTGGGAGACTTATCATCGTCTTAAGTATAACACAATCAAGTATAACGCAATCAAGTATAACGCAATCAAGTATAATGCAATCAAGTATAACGCAATCAAGTATAATGCAATCAATCAAGTATAATGCAATCAAGTATAACGTAATCAAGTATAATGCAATCAAGTATAACGCAATCAAGTATAATGCAATCAAGTATAATGCTTTGAGTATTTGTAAAAAGTATAAAGTAAATGTTTGAGCATGTATCTCCCCCAAAGAGTTTGTAAAAAAATTAAGCGAGTAAAAGTGGGGCTACGAACTCACGGTAATCCTTAAAAGTTTAGAGTACTTGTGAAAGTAAATGAAAATAGTTGAGCATGTATCTCCCCCAAAAGTAATTGAAAATGTATAAAAGTAGGGGCTATGAAACTCACGATAATCAGTAATAGTTTAGAGTACTTATGAAAGTAAATGAAAATAGTTGAGCATGTATCTCCCCCAAAAGTAATTTCAAAATGTATAAAAGTAGGGGCTATGAAACTCACCTTAATAATGATATCACAACGTATAACGGGATCGATGGATAAGCCTGGAAGTCTCTACGTATAACCTTAAAATAGAATGCTTGAGTATTATGGAAAAATAAAATATTAACGGAGCTTCGACGTAGAATTTGCAATCTTCGAAAACCGACGGCTATTAGAAGATTATAACAACGCCTTCTTGAAAACCCGAAGAAGAAAAGAAGATTATAACGACGTATTTTTTGAGACTTGAAGATATTTGAAGATTATAACGACTTTTTCTTGAAAACTTCCAAGAACGAAGATCAAACGCTAGTTTTCTTCAAGAACACATGAATGTTCTTACAAGATCTATAACAAATGCCTTAGGTTTCGGACTTTAGATGATAAGAAGGGGTGGTGCAAGAATAAATGAAGTGATTTGCTTGGTATTTATAGGCTAGTGGTTTTGGTTAACTATATATTGGGTTAAAAACTAACCATGGTTAAATTTACACATGTAAATGATCTAAAGGAAGCATGCTTAGGATCAAGCCACCAAGGTGATGACTCTCCTCCCTAATTTCGTTCATATAGAGATAAGATGACTTAGGTGGATAGTTTTGGTATTATCTTGATTATGGAGTGAGTTTTGGTTCGTTAAATGCTAACCGAAGCCATAAAAGGTAAAACCGGGTATCGTAAAAATATGAAACTTGCGTAAATGATGAAACTCATCATTATACTCCATCTAAAAATATAAAATGAGTGATAAGTCTTTATTGAGTGCAAAACGCCGCTAAAGGCCGAAATACGAAACGTAAAAACGCGTAATTCGCAGCTTTATCATGGAAAAGAACGAAATTTCATGGAAATGATCGTGAATTTATTTAGAGTAGACTAAAATTAGTCTAAAAGTGATATGAGATATCAAACTTTGTTTTTCGTCATACGTGGGATAACTTAACAGCTTATAATGTGAAGTTTAAAAGTTACGCGATTTAAGCAAAACGAGAACGCATAAGGTTAATTTCTTTATGGTCAAAGGAGGAGGGAAATATGTTTGACTTTTCCAAAAATGTAAAAGTGTCAAAAATATATTAGAAACACAAAGTGCAGAATCGTTAAGTCCGGATGTAAGTATAATTGTTTAAAACGTAAGTTTAGTTTCGATCATAGGCCGGGCTTATTAACATAAAAATAAATCTTAAAAATTCTCAAATTAATCATGAGTGATCTAAAAATTTATTTGATGCGGGGAAAATTTTCGGAGTTGGTTTTCGATATGCGTGGGATGTTTAAATGGTGTACCGTCCAAAACGAAACTTTAAAACGATGTTTTCTTAATAACTTTTGCGAAAATGATCTAACGATTGTCGAACTCTCAGGTCATTACTAAAATAATTTATCCTACGAGAATGTGAAATAAAAATTTTACGGGATGAATAGTGAAAAGTGAATAGTAACAATGAATAGTAAAAATGAATAGTGACCCAAAAATGCGAATTGTTACATTTGATTGGTGGAGAGTGTAGTTAGTGGAATTTTCTAAAACTTTGTACATATGAATAGTGGACACTTAATATGGGACGGAGGGAGTACCATGTTATTAGCTTTATGCCGGCGTATAAGTGTGTTTCATTTCTCATTTCTATTTTTTTTTTTTGTATATCACAGTGAAATTGAATTGAAAAGGTAAGGCTTAGCCCATTTTCAAATGTTAGGTTATCAAATGTGATAACTAAGTTGATTGGTTTATTTTTTTTTTCTTTTTTTTTTTGAATTTTTTTACGATATGATATTAAAGTATTTGAAGCAAACCGATGCAACTGTATGTAATTCAATCAATTTTTGTTGCGTGATTGGAACATGATGGTCGAAAGTTGTTGCACCAACAACCGAGCTAAGTTTCCTAGAGCTTTGTGAAAGCACAAAGCCCTTCGTTCGGGTCGTTTACAAAACGACTTCACACAATAAAAATAGTCGCTAATCTGGATATTCTAATTTTTAAAGTTGAAGATACTTGAGGATGTTCTACAAATACGGCTGCCTCAAGATAAACTGAAAGACGAACAACTAAAGATAAGATTAAAGCCGATAAAGTGCCACATTTCAAAGACCCAGTGCCACCTCTAAAGCGAAGGTATGTGTTTGATGTCGACTTAGGATGCATTAGGATCAGGCCACTTTAAAAATCAGTGTTTGGATGAGTGTATTCATTTTCATTAAGAAGGCGTTTTATATAATTGCATTTACATATCAATGAGTGTTTGGGTTGATTATTCCAAAACATATAATCTGTCACAGAAATGCATTCCCAAACACCCCTTAATTACTACCTATTTGAAATATTCCTTATATGAAAGAGTCTTTTGAGATTGAATAACAAATATAATTTCCACAAAGGGTATGTTTTCCTTAGGTAAAGTATTGACTTCATTATCTTCTTAATTAATGAAGTCAATACTTTACCTAAGGAAAGCTTTCTAACGAACATGTTTGCTTATTATTTCAAAGGGTATTTCCACAAATCAGCAGATAAGGAACTAAAATTGAATAACAAACATAATTTGTGCATTTAAGGGGCTGAGGTGGAGTCTAGAATGGGTACGTTTAGGGGCTGAAATGGGATGGGTTTAGGTGCTGAAACGGAAGCTTAAATTGTTGTATTTGAGGGCTGAAATGGGGTCTTAGAGTGGGTTTAAGGGCTCAAATGGGTGGTTTTGTGGAATAAAATGGGTGAAAGTTTTGGGGCTGAAATCTGGGTGTTTAGGTGCTGAAATAGGGGCTGAGACGGGTGTGTTTGAGTTATGAAACACGGGCTGAATTGGGTGCGTTTAAATGCTGAAAATGGGACCAAAATCGGTGCATTTAGGGGCTGAAGTGGGGGTTGAAATGGATATATTTGACTGCTGAAACAGAGCCTCAGAACGTATGGGTTTAGGGGCTGAAGTTTGGATGCAGAAATAGGAGTGAAATGGGTGCTTTTAGGGGCTGAAATGGGTAGGTTTAGGTGATGAATATGAATACTCATAATTGGTAAAAATATTGTAGGTATAGTTGATTTGGTGATGAATATCTTGAACGTTATAGGTACATGGCACCGTTAAATATATGTGTATGAAATTTATTACGGTATAGGTACCTGGCACCGTTTTTTTTTTTGCAACTCATAATTCAACCTTGAAATTGTTGCTCAACGATGGAATCTTGCAATATTTTGTTTCTAAAGATGGTTAATTTGCTCGGAAAACCAATTATAGAAGTTTGTAGTATTAGGGTAACTCAAACGTATTAGGTTTGAACACCGAGATCGTTCCGAACGAGGGTTGAATGGAATTTTCAACTCACGTCGCGATTATCGAGATTTGAATGTGTTAAAAGAGATTTTTGGGATTTCTACACTACGGGGCAAGGGTAAATAAAGGGAAGCATATAAAAATTCTAAATCTATAGCGCAAATGACAAATTATGCAAATTACAACTAAAATGCAAAATACGATTTAAATGAAACGCGAATTAAATGCAAATAATACCAAACTAATTCCTAAAAATGATCTAAAATTATTCTAAAGTGGAAAATGCAATTTGAAAATTATCTAAGAATTAAAAATAACTTTTATGACTTTTCTTGAATTTATTTGAATTAAAATCTAATTTTTAACTTTTAGAATAAATCTAAAATACAAAAAATTATGAAAATGAGTGAGAAAATTATGAAACTATTTTTCAAAAATCTAAAATAACTAAAAAGAATTTTTAAAAATTAAATTTGTATTTTTCTGAACTTTTTTCGAATTTCTATGAATTAAAATCTATTTTAAATTAATTAAATTGCTAAAAATTATTATTTGAACTAAGAAAATTATGAAAAATATTTTTTTGGATTTTTATATTTTTCTTAATCTATGAAAATTGAAAAAATATTTTTTTGAACCTTTTCTGATTTATTTGTATTAAATACTAATTAAAAAGTATTAAAAACAAATTTTAAATCAGAAAAATAGCAAACAGTTATGGAAAATTATGAAAATTTCAGGAAAATTCTAAAAAGTGATTAGGAAGCTAGGAAAAATGAGAAAAGCTACTTTGGATCACTAGAAATACAAGCTATAGTGAAACTGCTATGGGAAAAGCTATCTTAAATAAGCTATACGCTACTCTACAGAACCATAAGCTACTACTACTTGTAATAAGCTAAGACTAAGTGAAAACAACTTAAAGCAACTAATTCAGATAAAATAATCTCAGATTTAAAGCAAATAATCAAATTCCAAATCCTATCAGCACATCATCACATTAGTTCTGACCACCTAACTTGCAGCTAGTCAATAAGCTTAAAAATAAGCTCCAACTGAAAACCAGATGTTGGAAACTTAAGTTGAACTGGCAAAGATTTAAACTACCAAGTATGAGCTTAAGAAGTCCAATTTTAAGCTTGCTAGAAGCTCTTGAAAAAGCTGTGACAGTTGAAATGCTAGTGCACAGGGCACATTTGGAAAAACAGACTAAGTTTAAGCTTTGATTAAATTGTACTAGAAAAATCACAAAAATAATCTGAAAATATCCTCTTAAACAAAAGCAACCAAAGATGTTAAATCCAGAATTTTAGCTCAAATGGAGTTGAAATGGAGATTTTAAAAATCAAAAAGTAACATCAGTTAGAAACTGTTATGAGATTTTGACTTTTGAAGGAAAACTTGGAATTTGACTTTTATGAAATTTGAATCAATTTTATGTGAATGATTATTATGTTTAAAGATGAAATAGGACTGATGCAAACTAAATTAATTCCTACACCTAAATGCTAGATTTTACCCACTGATTTCTACTTAATTGAGAGTGAGAACAGATTTGATGCAATATTGACTTCTAATGTGTATATCTGCAAAATGATGATTGAAATGAGTAAACTGAACCTTAGCAAACCTCAATCAACAGATCTTAACCAACAACCTAACCTATAGCACAAATTAATGCTATGTTCCAAACACTATTTTACTAACTGATATGAAGTATTAAATCAGAAGACCACTCAACCATTCTACACTAACATTAAATCTAGATCAAATATACCTAATTATGACTAAATGCACAGATCTAAGCAACATAATCAGATTATAGCAGATTTAAGAACAAAGACAGAATTCAAAACTTACAAGTGGTCCTGCTACTATGGCATGTAATTTGAGATCCAAACCTACTTAACCAATTCACTAAACTAATCCAAATCAAGCCCCATTCCAACTATCTGACCATCAAACCAGCTACAACTGATCATTTCTGCATGTTGTTGACTTTTGTTAACTGAGATTTGTTTTGAGAGTAGTATCTGAGTAAGCACTAGTGAAGCACTAAATAAGCTATCAGAAAACTTATAAGACCTTGTGAATCATTAATCAACAACTGAATTTAAACTTAATACAGAATTTATATATTTTTTATTTTTAAGATATTTTTCTATTTTTTAATGATTTTTATTTATAAAGATTTTAAGCTGAAAAGGATTAACAACACTCTAGAATGATTAAGCAAAGAATGAAATTAATCTATTTAACACTTAAAACAGAGATTAACAACAAAATAAGATATTAAGCTAAAAATTACTTCATTAATAAAATTTGAGTACAAAAAGAGATTCAAATACAGAATTTAATTTCAAACATTAAAACAATTTAAAACTAATAACAAGCTACTCAGAAACTACTCCTACACTACTTGAGATTACAATGCAAAATGAGATAGGTATTTATAGCCAAGCTCAAGCCTTAGAAGGATCCAGAAACTTCATAGCGTGCTTTCTCTGAACGTTTTTGATCCCTTGATCACCCTTCCACGTCACCTCTTTCAATAATAGCCCTTAGATCAAACCTTACACGTAGCTCTGGCCAATCAGAGAAGAGGGATTGGGTAGAATGGCACACGGATTGCCAGCGTGGCATCCGTGTGTCAGTGTGTGTCAGACTAAAGTACCAATTTGCCCTTAATTGTAGTGTAGTTGGGTAATTGGGGAAAAGGGCAATTAGGGTTCTTCACCTGGGAATATTTGGGGGTTTAAATGGCGGTAAAGTTTTTGTGTAAAATATTACATTTTGACTTATTTGTTGACCGGTTATATGGGAAGGTTCAATGGATTTGTGACTTGGTTCATAAGGAAGAAGGGGTTCAAAACGTTTTAGTAGACTTTGACCAGTTGACCGGGTGGTTAAGTTGGACCAGGACTTGGGCTTTTGGTAAATGGGCTAAGGTGTAAATGGAATTGGATTTGGACTAAATATTGGATCCAATGGCTAGCATAAGGACTATTAGTGTAAAATCTGAAAATCCAGGGACTAAATCTGTAAATTCTAAAAATATAATCCAAGGGCCTTTCTTGTCAATCTCAAATAAACCAAGGACCATTTTTGCCAATTTGAATCTTTAGGGGTAATTTCTGCCAATTGCTGAAACTTGAGGGACTGATTCTGACATTTCTTTAAACTTGAAAAAATCTTTCATAAATCATCCTCTCAAAGATAGAAATCTTCATAAATGCTCAATTCTGACCTTCCAGCTCAGCTTTAGCACTCTTTATCTCTCGTGCTCGGGGTTTTTGTCTGATTTGGCTATCTTTTGCGTGTTTTGTCATATCCGTACCTGCACGTGCATAAACTCAAGAAAACAGCAAATATTAGCAATAAACGGCTCTTTCTTGGTTATTTTGGGTCTATATTTGGTAAAGAAATGGTATGTGTTTAAGTACATACCAAAATACCCCAGACTAGAAGATTGTCGTATCCTCACGCAATGCAATCAACTCACGCTTCTAAAA
Source organism: Chrysanthemum makinoi (assembly GCA_910596185.1). Taxonomy (NCBI): domain Eukaryota; kingdom Viridiplantae; phylum Streptophyta; class Magnoliopsida; order Asterales; family Asteraceae; genus Chrysanthemum; species Chrysanthemum makinoi. The sequence goes on along the minus strand of OU343225.1, from coordinate 327,284,625 downwards.
CTAAGGATTTCAATCTCTTTCTACTAAACCTATGAAAAGTAGCAAAGATTCCTCAAAAGAGATTAAGAAACCCTTAATTCTAAAAACGCCCCGTTTACCTTTTAATTTACATATAGATATTACGATTAAGCATTTATTCATTATGGTGACGGTTTGTTGAACTTTCATATCGATTGATAACTCCAACATTTTTTAAACGATATTTTAGGATCACGGAGTAGGAAACACAACTCAGCTAGGAGTGACCATATGGATAGAATACATCGTCCCTGATTTTTCACAAGTCCCCAAACTAAGCGTAAAATCAAAATCATTGTTAAATATGACTTTAGATGCTAACACTACCCATGGAAGTTACTTGTGTAATTACCTTTTGCTCCCCTTTTCCTATTTTCTTCTATTTATTTATTTTTTTTTGAGAAATGAATTTCTTCAAATTTCTCGTTTCGATAATTTTTATTCCGATAAAGATATGAAGCTAAAACGCTAATTAGTTTTCCATCTTCCCTCGAAAACCGTTGCACCAAAGAATGAGGTCCACATCAAGGTCCTAATTTAACATGATTTAGAAAGCTCGTTTCGATAATTTTTATTCCGATAAAGATATGAAGCTAAAACGCTAATTAGTTTTTTATCTTCCCTCGAAAACCGTTGCACACAAGAATGAGGTCCACATCAAGGTCCTAATTTAACACGATTTAGAAAGATATCCTTTTTATGGCGACCGAAACAACTCATCTACGAGTCCGAGACGAAGATTTATTTAGATATCTCCTGAGTCAAAGTTTGGCTTAACACTATTTCAGCGCATTTGCATTTTTGCAATTTAGGCCCTTGGTCTTTTCAACCACTAACTCAACGGGATTACCTTTTTATCAGAAGTCTTATTATGACTTTGGATTTTCCTCCACCTTTTCGAAGTCCATGACAACGGGGGTACCGTCGGACATAGAAAACTTTTATGGCTTTGGATTTTTCACTTTAACACATTTGGGCTTTATTTCATGTTAATTTTTGTGCCAAACTCCAAATCCTACGGTTTTTATACCGTAACACTGACAATACCTCGATGTGTACCCAACTCTAATGGGCAAGGATTTTCTAAAGAAGATAAAGAACTAACTATCGTCAAAAACTCGACATCTTTAATTATTTATTCACATATATGGGGCGAGACAATTTTGTGGGAGCAAAAAGCCACAAGTACCTTCGATGAGCTCCAAAGAGAACCATCTACTCCACGCTTAGCATCTAAACTCATAAGTAACTCTATCATTCCTCGATCTCCGCAAATTTAAAATCTCAAATAATGAGATCCGCGGATGCTTAGCCGATAATTAAATTATCTATGGTTAAGGGAACAAGCTAGGGCTCAAAACGCCCGGTCAAGTCGAATTTATTCCTACTCACCAAATGAAAGCCAACAAGGTGTCAAAACATATATTAACTTAGCGAATGCTTCGTCAAATAATCTCAAGTCTCGCATTTTTAAAGTCACTTATTAGAAACTAGCAAATTCTTATTTAAGCTTCGCATATTTAAAATCACTTAGGGAAGCTTGCAAATTCTTGGCCTTGTGAGCTAGAATCGCATTTTATAGCCTCTTGTCTAAGCAATTAGCAAAGGCTTTTTCAAGAAAACGCATATTTAAAGTCACTTCTAAGAAACTCGCAAAGACTTTTCAATCATAAAACTAGCAAAAGCTTACAAAAAAATTTTAAATTTTCTCATTTTTGCACATTTTTTTTCATTTTCTAAGGAAAAACGGGGTTACGAGAGTTCACGGCAGAGAATAAGCAAGTGCGGTCAAATCAAATCGAAGATTACCCACCCCAGACTAAAACGAAACATTGTCCTCAATGTTTAAAGGCAAGGGTAAAACGAAAATCTAAAAGCAAAGGTATTAAGTATGCTTAAAGATAAACGTTAGTTGATAAGATTTCGGATATCGGATTTCCATCAGCTTCGATCATGAAACTCGAGTGGATAAAAGACAAACTTCGAGCACGAGAGTCTTCATATTGGGAAAATCCTAGACAAAACATCACAAACAACCAAACAAGAGAAATCGAAGAGGCTAATCCCTTCACGTCACTTATTAGAAAACAGAAAGAAAAAAGAGATAAGCATGGGGTGCCTCCCACGAAACGCCATCGTTTTTATCACCGAGTCGCTAGCCTGACTCGTCCCCGAATTCATTTGTCCTTAGGGAAGAAAACGGTAGAGATACCAGGGTCGAAAACAGTGTCCTCATTCCTGAAGGAATGAGATTGGGTGGGTTGGGTGGAGAAGAAAATGTCGGGCTTAAGCACATAAGGGATAACATGAAAGAATGAACCATCATCCGGCGGTTTAGCGAGTGGACGAAAGGATGGTGGATAGAAATGACAAAACTACAAAGAAGACGGGAGCTCATGGTAAGGTATCAGACGTGAAAACTCAATACTGAAGGCATCCATTAGAGGATCCTTATCTCGAATAATGTTTTCAACAAAGAACTCGTCAATGTCGAATATCCCGAGGTTGAAAATCTTGTCTTCACATGTGGGCTCAACGGGATAAGTGAGAGTCAACTCAGCAGAAGAAGGAGAATCATCATCAAGTAACAACGTATCCCCCTCGGGATCATGTACGACATCCTCAATACCCGGTGGTATCAAGTCATCAATAGCATCCTCAATGATCGGTTCATCAGCCTGAGTATCGGATATCTCATTCAAAATTTTGCTCATATCAACATCGAAGTAGAATCGCTCAAGAATCGGAGGATAAACATCAGTAATAGTGGGATTGCCACTAATCTCTTCATCAAATCGGAAAGTCTCAAGCTCGGGAGAGAAGTCACTATCATGAACGGAGATAGGAGGCGAACTTGAATTATCGTTTAAGACTTCAATTTTAGAAATGAGAAGATGAACATTTAACAATGTTCCACATAATTCTTCATCCTCGATCTGAATATCATCGGGCTCAATCTCTTTCATCTTCTGGCTCAAAATCATTTTCTTCTTCTATATTGACGGGCTCGGAAGGTAAATCGTCGACGTAATCGATGTCTCCATAAGAATCATCATCAGAATCGGAGAACATCTCAACATGATCATTTGAATTATCAAGAGAAGGCTCATCACAAATATCGTCAAAAATAACATCGGACTCTTGGGATTGGGATAAGGATCTCAGCACTAGACGATTCCGTTTCCGGAATATTACTAAGATGCTCATCCCCCATTATGAGAGAGTCAACAGGTTCAACAATGTCCGTAGAAATATGATCATCGACCTCTTCCAAAACGACGTCACTTCTCTCAACCGGTGTGAGTGAAGGGGAAGGGTCGGAAATGAAAGGCTCAGAAATGGGAGTGAGATTGCCACTTAGAGGCATATATTCCTCATTAGAATCGTCATCATAGTCGTAAACGAGAGGTCTCCGGTAACTAACTTTAGCGGCTTGCTCTTCAGCGAGTAATTCACCATAAGTCTTCTAATGAGGATCTTCTTTTCCGTGGGAAATTTTATCAACAAGACTCTTAAGATCAGTCATTATTTCCAGAAATTTTTGATTAAACTCTTCATACCATGGTAAAGGTTGTGGTTAAATCTCTTGGTATTGTGGAGGTGGGTTATAAGGATAGTCGTAATTATCACAAGGAACTTGCTCGTAAACAATCGGGTTTTGCATCTGACAATCGGAATTAACGTGCGGACCTCCACAATACTCACAACAGTATGATTGTTGTGACGAATAAGGATAAGGTTCATAACCAAAGGTCGAATTGTTAAATTGAGCTTGACATTGAAAACCTTGGTGAGGACCTCCACAGTACTCACAAGAGTATGTCTCCGGCTCATGGTACGGAGTTTGGTTAAGGAAATCAGTTGTTTCATTGTAAGGATTTTGGTGATACTCGATTCCCGAATTTCCATTGCTACAACCGGGACAATTCCTACCATATTCGGGTCCTCCGCACCATATGCAAATGAGATGAATAGACGAAGACATCGAAGAATCATACGGGTAAGAGTTAGTGATTTACACCATTTCCGTGATAGGCTCTGATTCTTGAACGGGAGTCACCTCGGGCTCAGAAACATATTCCATTTCCCTCACCAGAGAAGGAGTAGGAATCGAGGGTTCTTCAATTAAATTCTTCCACCATGCTATTATATCATCATCATTATGAAGAGTACCCTTTTGTTCTAACCGTGCATAAAGAAGGGCGAGATCTGGATTTGGATTAATAAAATTATGGCATACATTACAAAATCCATTTCGACAATTATTTCCGCACCAGTCGGATATACATTTCAAACATCGATATTGATTCTCTTCCATACGGCTCTGGCAAAGGAAAACAATGACGATAATTGATTGTATCCATGAGAATTAAACATTTAGAGGGTTGAGAAGAAAGAATTATCGGTTTAGAGGATAAAGAAGATAGAATTATATGAATCAGAGGGTAAAAGAAAAGAATTATCAAATCAGAGGGTAAAGAAGAATATTTTTGGGTTTTTAGAAAACATATTTTGAAAAAGAAAATCTTTTTGGGTTTTTATTTAGAAAACTTTGAAAACACAATCTTTTTGTAACCGTCGGCCAACCGTGCTCGGTAGCTCAAAAGTACATGCAATGGAGCTGAAAGAAGAGTGGATCTTTCTTCAGTCCGCAATTTAATGTCAAGACTTCCTTATACCCCGTGTATAGGTTGTACTTCTGAGGTGAGCCGACGTAATAATTGACGCTTTCAGCTTTTGTTGGTTTTTTAATTTTTATGGTTTTGTAAACACTCTAGGAAGAATGTTTTGGTTTTTAGATGTTTTTGGGTTTTTGAAAAAGATATATTTACAAAAACAACGGTAACTTCACACGGGGAAGGTTCTTCAAATGCACGCGATTCGAGACGTAAATACAAAAATTCACTACAAGCCCTCCCGGCAGCGGCGCCAAAAGTTAATTTGCTCGGAAAACCAATTATAGAATTTTGCAGTATTAGGGTAACTCAAACGTATTAGGTTTGAGCACTGAGATCGTTCCGAACGAGAGTTGAATGGAATTTTCAACTCACGTCGCGATTATCGGGGATTTGAATGTGATAAAAGATATTTTTAGGATTTCTACACTACGGGGAAAGGGTAAGTAAAGGGAAGCATATAAAAATTCTAAATCTATAGTGCAAATGACAAATTATGCAAATTACAACTAAAATGCAAAATACGATTTAAATGAAACGCGAATTAAATGCAAATAATACCAAACTAATTCCTAAAAATGATCTAAAATTATTATAAATTGGAAAATGCAATTTGAAAATTATATAAGAATTAAAAATAATTTTTATGACTTTTCTTGAATTTATTTGAATTAAAATATAATTTTTAACTTTTAGAATAAATCTAAAATACTAAAAATTATGAAAATGAGTGAGAAAATTATGAAAATACTTTTCAAAAATCTAAAATAACTAAAAACAAATTTTCAAAATTAAATTTGTATTTTTCTGAACTTTTTTCGAATTTCTATGAATTAAAATCTATTTTAAATTAATTAAATTTCTAAAAATTATTATTTGAACTAAAAAAATTATGAAAAATATTTTTTTGGCTTTTTATATTTTTATTAATCTATGAAAATTGAAAACATATTTTTTTGAACCTTTTCTGATTTATTTGTATTAAATACTAATAAAAAAGTATTAAAAACAAATTTTAAATCAGAAAAATAGCAAACAGTTATGGAAAATTATGAAAATTTCAGGAAAATTCTAAAAAGTGATTAGGAAGCTAGGAAAAATGATAAAAGCTACTTTGGATCGATGGAAATACAAGCTATAGTGAAACTGCTATGGGAAAAGCTATCTTAAATAAGCTATAAGCTACTCTACAGAACCATAAGCAACTACTACTTGTAATAAGCTAAGACTAAGTGAAAACAACTTAAAGCAACTAATTCAGATAAAATAATCTCAGATTTAAAGCAAATAATCAAATTCCAAATCCTATCAAAGACATCATCACATCAGTTCTGACCACCTAACTTGCAGCTAATCAATAAGCTTAAAAATAAGCTCCAACTGAAAACCAGATGTTGGAACCTTAAGTTGAACTGGCAAAGATTTAAACTACCAAGTATGAGCTTAAGAAGTCCAATTTTAAGCTTGCTAGAAGCTCTTGAAAAAGCTGTGACAGTTGAAATGCTAGTGCACAGGGCACATTTGGAAAAACAGACTAAGTTTAAGCTTTGATTAAATTGTACTAGAAAAATTACAAAAATAATCTGAAAATATCCTCTTAAACACAAGCAACCAGAGATGTTAAATCTAGAATTTTAGCTCAGATGGAGTTGAAATGGAGATTTTAAAAATCCAAAAGTAACATCAGTTTAGAACTGTAATGAGATTTTGACTTTTGAAGGAAAACTTGGAATTTGACTTTTATGAAATTTGAATCAATTTTATGTGAATGATTATGATGTTTAAAGATGAAATAGGACTGATGCAAACTAAATTACTAATTCCTACACCTAAATGCTAGATTTTACCCACTGATTTCTACTTAATTGAGAGTAAGAACAGATTTGATGCAATATTGACTTCTAATGTGTATAGCTGCAAAATGATGATTGAAATGAGTAAACTGAACCTTAGCAAACCTGAATCAACAGATCTTAACCAACAACCTAACCTATAGCACAAATTAATGCTATGTTCCAAACACTATTTTACTAACTGATATGAAGTATTAAATCAGAAGACCACTCAACCATTCTACGCTAACATTAAATCTAGATCAAATATACCTAATTATGACTAAATGCACAGATCTAAGCAACATAATCAGATTATAGCAGATTTAAGAACAAAGACAGAATTCAAAACTTACAAGTGGTCCTGCTACTATGGCATGTAATTTGAGATCCAAACCTACTTAACCAATTCACTAAACTAATCCAAATCAAGCCCCATTCCAACTATCTGACCATCAAACCAGCTACAACTGATCATTTCTGCATGTTGTTGACTTTTGTTAACTGAGATTTGTTTTGAGAGTAGTATCTGAGTAAGCACTAGTGAAGCACTAAATAAGCTATCAGAAAACTTATAAGACCTTGTGAATCATTAATCAACAACTGAATTTAAACTTAATACAGAATTTATATATTTTTTATTTTTAAGATATTTTTCTATTTTTTAATGATTTTTGTTTAAAAAGATTTTAAGCTGAAAAGGATTAACAACACTCTAGAATGATTAAGCAGTAATGAAATTAATCTATTTAAGACTTAAAACAGAGATTAACAACAAAATAAGATATTAAGCTAAAAATTACTTCATTAATAAAATTTGAGTACAAAAAGAGATTCAAATACAGAATTTAATTTCAAACATTAAAACAATTTAAAACTAATAACAAGCTACTCAGAAACTACTCCTACACTACTTGAGATTACAATGCAAAATGAGATAGGTATTTATAGCCAAGCTCAAGCCTTAGAAGGATCCAGAAACTTCATAGCGTGCTTTCTCTGAACGTTTTTGAGCCCTTGATCACCCTTCCACATCACTTCTTTCAATAATAGCCCTTAGATCAAACCTTACACGTAGCTCTGGCCAATCAGAGAAGAGGGATTGGGTAGAATGACACACGGATTGCCAGCGTGGCATCCGTGTGTCAGTGTGTGTCAGACTAAAGTACCAATTTGCCCTTAATTGTAGTGTAGTTGGGTAATTGGGGAAAAGGGCAATTAGGGTTCTTCACCTGGGAATATTTGGGGGTTTAAATGGCGGTAAAGTTTTTGTGTAAAATATTACATTTTGACTTATTTGTTGACCGGTTATATGGGAAGGTTCAATGGATTTGTGACTTGGTTCATAAGGAAGAAGGGGTTCAAAACGTTTTAGTAGACTTTGACCAGTTGACCGGGTGGTTAAGTTGGACCAGGACTTGGGCTTTTGGTAAATGGGCTAAGGTGTAAATGGAATTGGATTTGGACTAAATATTGGATCCAATGGCTAGCATAAGGACTATTAGTGTAAATCTGAAAATCCAGGGACTAAATCTGTAAATTCTGAAAATGTAATCCAAGGGCCTTTCTTGTCAATCTTAAATAAACCAAGGACCATTTTGCCAATTTGAATCTTCAGGGGTAATTTCTGCTAATTGCTGAAACTTGAGGGACTGATTCTGACATTTCTTTAAACTTGAACAAATCTTTCATGAATCATCCTCTCAAAGATAGAAATCTTCACAAATGCTCAATTGACCTTCCGGCTCCCTTTAGCACTCTTTATCTCTCGTGCTTGGGGTTTTTGTATGATTTGGCTATCTTTTGCGTGTTTTGTCATATCCGTACCTGCACATGCATAAACTCAAGAAAACAGCAAATATTAGAATAAACGGCTCTTTCTTGGTTATTTTGGATCTATATTTGGTAAAGAAATGGTATGTGTTTAAGCACATACCAATGGTTTATATTAATAGGGTGTGGAAAATAAATGCAGATTTTCAACCATATAGTTTATGTAGTCATAGCAAACATTTCCGTTATTGTGACTTTGATGACTAATGAAAATAATTGGTATAACCTTTGTTTGCAGATCGAAGTGGCCTTTTTCTGGTGTGGAGGAAAAAGAGATAAAATCTAAAAGTGCGCCATTAAAGCAGTTGCCTCCATGGGTGATTAAGGAAGGTATGAATCCAACAAATGAGCAAATAATCAAATCTGGATGGAACTTCTTTATCTATGGCTTAACCATATTTATTGTATGGCGACAATGGTATAACTTTGATATCTACATAATATAAAGATTTTGTACTAATAACATTCTACATATACATAATACTATGGTTGCAAAACATTGATCTTCCTTTGGTATGTCAGTTGTAAACAGACTAAGTTTTCCTTAGATTTTTTTTGGACATGCTTATAAATCATTACTGTGACCTGCAACAATTTGGGACAAGTTTGTTATTTTAAAGATGTGTTGGTTATGTGAAATTTGCAACAATTTGGGACAAGTTTGTTATCTTAAAGATGCGTTGGTTATGTGAAAATAGAACAAAGGTTAAGACAACTTTACACATAACAACAACAAACGATAAAAAAAAAAAAAAAAAAAAAAAGAAAAAGACACCATCAACAAGGCAATCCCGCGACAACGCGCGGGCTACCACGCTCGTTACTAATCTAAATATAACCATGTTTCCTTAGAAATATAAAAGTTTTAAGTAGTTTATACGAACATGAGTCACTTTATTTTGCATACCCATAAATTCATGCTTACGAAGGTACAAATCATCACCATTTATCTTTTTTTCTTATCTTTTTGTCTTTCTTTTTATTCACATTTTTTTTATTCACGTTTTTTTTTGTTTAAGCTCATGTTTTTTTTAATTCGCGTTTTTTTTATTATTATTATTCTAATTCACGTTTTTTTTAATTCGCTTTTTTTCTTCGCTTTCATACGTTTTCGTCCGCTTTCATACGTTTTCATTTGTTTTCGTCCGTTTTCTTACATTTTTGCTTGCTTTCATACGTTTTCGTTCGTTTTCATACGTTTCGTCCGTCTTCATCTTTTTTCTTTCGTTTTCGTCCATTTTTCATATGCTTTCATACTTAGGTTTATCTTTAAATCTTAGGTTAATCCTCACTATTAGATCAAACTAGAAGGATTGTGGGAATTTGTCACTTAGTAAGCACAAAATAAGAATAAGCATTTGAAAATTCCTCTTACGAACATAGAGGAGAGTTATTTTACATACCAAACTTTTCTTACATACCAAGGGACTCATCTCCACCATCCATCTAAAAAGAAATCAATGGATGAGATTAAAAGCATTTTATTATTTCACATATTTTTTATAATTTAAATATTTCTTAAACCGTTAATCGTTAATTGAAAATATTTACACCGTCGCGAAGAGCATTTAATTATCTTTCTATAGTCGGGCACTTTGATATACTTTTGAAAGAAAATTGATTTTTTTTTTCGCTTTTTTTACGCTACTGAAATTTGCATGAAAAAATCATATTTGATATGTGATATCACATGTGATATTACACTAATATCACATGTGATATTACACTAATATCACATGTGATATTACATATCATATATGATATAACACTAATATCATATATGATATAACACTAATGTCACATTTGATATTCAAATTAGTGTTTTATCATATATGATTTTTTAATGTAAATTTCAGTAACGTAAAAAAACCTTAAAAAAACGTGAAAAATACGAATTTTTTTTTTGTCGAAATTATATCAAAGTGCCTATCTATAAAAAGATAATTAAATGTTCGTCGCAATGATATTTTTTTTCCGCTTAACGATTAACGGTTTGAAAGTTATTAATATTTAAAAAAAGATGATGAAAGTGGGTTTTTTAAAATGTTGGGATTAATCTCATCCATTAGATCAAATAAAAACGGATGATTGAGATTGATCCATTGGTATGTAAATAATATTTTGTCCTCAAATGATCTTAAATCTTGAAGAAAATACATAATTTAAATTGTCAAGTTCAAAAAATTGCCAAGTTTAAAGATAATTAAAGGTATTTTAAGCAAACCACATTAACTTAAGTTTTTAAAATCTCAAGAATAGACATTCACTATTTATAAGTAACTAGTAGGGTATCAGCGCGATGCGGCCCTAAATTTTCTGACGAACAAATGTTATTTTGTTTTAGGCTACTGGATTTCAGAGTGATAATTGTGTTACATGTCTGTGTACATTGTGGTTAAAGAATTGTATTTATTGATGAAATGGTGTATTAATTGTAAGAAATAATGTTTTAAAATGAGAATAATTTGTGCTTCATATACTTGTAAATTATGTTTGATGACTTGTATTTGATTAAAATTTTATTTATGATGGTTTTAAAACAATTAATAAGAGAAAGAGTGTTAAACTTTTTATAAACTTTATAAGTAGTATAGATAAAGATTACGATTAATAACGGATTATAATGTCACTTAATATTTTTAATGTATTAAGAATTTAATTCGTAAAATAGGGAGAAAAAAATTATAGACACAAAAAAAATAATAACAAATAAATAAAAAATAAATTAGTGATTAGCTAGTTAAAAATATTTAGAGATGATTATTCTTATATAAAATATATTACGCACAAACCAACATGAGTTAACAAGTTATTACATACTTGTATGTCAAACGGTTTTATAAACCAAAAACAAAACTCCAAACATTTCACATGTAAGAATTAAAATTGAAATCAATAAGAACATGAAACTAAAAAGAAAAAAAATTCTAAAAATGAAAGCAAAATTGAAAAGCTACTGCGAATCTAAGTGGTCGTAAGTCGTAACTTATGACTTTTTTTTAACTATTTATCACAATTACATTGTTATTTAGGTGCATGAATTATATTTTTTTAAAGAGGAGTATTTCTTAAAGAGATGATCATGAAATATATTAAATATAGTGATGACCATGAAGTAAAATAAGGTAGCCGACACCTTATATTGGAAATAGTGATAACCATGAAGTATACAATAATTCTTTTTTTTTAACCAAATACTTTTACTTTTACGCATTTGTTTTTCTCCTCTCTCATGGGTCTTCTTCTTCACTTCATTGTTAGCCATGGATGAAAAAAAAAAAACAGACATTGTATCACGAGAATATCAAATAAAACTTATTCCTACCGCCATAAAAATGATACCCCCTACCCACATGATGCCCTAGGCCGTCGCCCAAGACTGCCCATAGGCAGGGCCGGCACTGAGTATCTTAAGCAGACTAGAAACATACAAACAATTACAGAAGTTATAATTAAGTTAACTTAATCAAAATTTAACCACTTATACAAGCCACAAAATGAGTACAAAGTTTTTGTTAGATAATAAAGGCTCGCAAGCCTGTTGGGTTTGACCGTTTTAGTTGAGAGAGTTAGATTAGTTTGTTTTTTATTTAATATCTTATAAACTTAATTATTTCGGGAATCTGATTAATACAATTTTCAGTATTCCCTCTGATTTCTACACGATACCAGAGCAAAAATTATTCGAAATTATGTGTTCACTTGGATCCGACATGTTTCCGTCAACAATTTCATTGGGTTATGAAATTAAAAGGTAAGTGTACATATTAGTGGAATACGTTGAAATTGATTAGAATATAGGTTGGTTATTAATTGTTGTTACTTTTTTTTGAACGGCAGAAATATGAATATATATATATATATATATATATATCTTTATATTATATGTAACAGGAGTCATTTGGCATTAATGCTACCTCAATGTCAAATAATCAAATTTCTTGCCACATAAGCATTTGTTGTCTAACTAAGCATTTTCTTTTTAAAATTTAATTAGCTATTATTTAATTTTCGGATTTTTTTTTATTAATTAGCTATGCATTAATTTTCGAAATTTGATTATAAAAAATGACAATGGTGAGGATTGAACTTGAGTTGTTTGTAACATTAATACACATGATTACCACTAAGCCAACACATTTTTTTGATTATATTTTGCAAATCCTTATCTATAAACCTATGCAACTAATTATATAACTATGAGAATCTCTACAACCAAATATGCAAAATATATATTCGCTTTAACAATCTTTTTAATTAATATTGACCTTTTCATTCATCACAATAAACCCTAATATCATTCATATCCGACCTTTTTTCCAAAACCCTAATATCATTAATCCAGTTTATATTAAACTACGTAAATTATATTATTATTTTTACCTATATTGATTAATTTTATGCTCCTCCACTTTTGATGTTTCAGATGTTGGTGGTAGACATACATTAAGCAGTACATATGGAGGAGTTGCTACCTTGCAGGTAATTTAACTCACCTTTCTTGCATGACGTTTTGTATATACATTGTACAATGACGTTTTGTATATACATGCACTATAATTATGTAATGTTCTACTAATTCATGAAAATGCTGGCCGAACATGGAGATTGGCATTCTAAAGTAATCAATATGATAGTGTCAAGTATTGAGTTAGCTGCTTTACCAAGTCTAACAGTTAATTTTAAATTGTGATATACTAGATGATATTTGTTAAGAAAAAGCTATACATAACCTACTTTAACATTAAAATTAATATTACCAATAGTGGTTTGAAATCATATTCATACTATAAATGGCTATGTTGTTCATGATGCTCAACATCCATGCAGGTATATAAGCTTGCTCATGCTTTATTTGTTCTAATTGGTAACCTTATTACATGTTCTTTAACCTGAAACTATCATGTCTTCATATAGATTCAATGAGCTATAAAAAAGAAGCTCCATTCCCCTGAATCCGACCGATCTTACACTCATTTGGAATTTGATATCTCTAATACTGGATTATCGTAAGTTATCTTGATGTAGTTTACTTGGTTACTGATATATTTATATGACTCTTTGATGGAAGTAACCAAATTTATATGATATATGATACATTATTGATATTCATTTTAACTACGGAGTGGCTGTTTACATGTTACATTGGATGTGTCATGTCATGTGCGTTGGGGACTTGCGAGATGTTGGAAACACAACCAAAAGAATGGTAGTGTGAAGGGATATAATGCTTCGTAACTTAGAGTAAGCCTTATTGTCCCCACAAAATGAGAAATCTAACCACAATAATCGAGTACAATTCTCTTTTTCCGTAGAGGGGACACAATTAGATTCACACTATGGAATGAAAAAGCAAGGACCTTTGACGCCGACGGTACGAGAGTCGAGAACGCAGTGAAACCAACTGTAATGGCGGTCAGTTCATGTTGAGTTAAAACATATGGAGGTAGGGTCACTATTACAATCATATATTTAAAGCAAATCAAAAAAAAAAATATTCTAACGCATGCCGCAGATGGCAGTTCCCAAGAACTTTCAAGCACACTCGCTACCTACTACTATCAATACATATATTCTGAAACACTATATACTAAGCATAAGCTATTAACTAACCATGTCAACATAAACTCTATCGACTCGATAATGCTAAACTAAAAATGAAACACTGTTATGTGTATAACCAACCTGTAACGCCTCCAAGAATACAAAACGCGCGACATACCAAGACGAGAACATAGAACAAGAAAGTTACGGAACCGTGTTAAACTCGACGAGTTGTTGCGAGATGATCCACAAAACCGATGGTATACAAGAAAACTCATTTAAAGATATTTTAACTAATAGAGAGCATAACCATTCATTAATTTTTGCAGAATGTAAGATTCATTCATCGCTACGATTTTAGAAATCATTGCGAAGAGACCTTGGTACTTCCATCGATGTTGCAAACATCAACCCTGTCACTACAGAATACCGCGAAAGCTCGCACGAGTCTGTTGCGAAGGCTAAAGGGACAAGGGCCTCTGTTCGGAGATAACTGCTTAAGGATAACTTAGAAGAGCAACCAAGTGCAAGTGCAAAAAGGACAAAGCAAGAAGAATGCGACACATGATTGTTACAATGGGTGTACTTCATTTATGATGGGTGAGGCTTCTAATGGCCCCGTTAGTCTCATTCTTGCACCCCATAATCTTGAATTAGGAAAGTTTTTGATTTTCACATTTTTGTTAAAAGGCTACTTTTGTGGTGGTTAACAAAAGGAGTGTTTGGTTTGGCGCATTTGTATAGCTTATGGGCACATCGAAATGTGGTAAGGCGTTTTGCTTAGCCAATGTAAGGTTGGTCTTTTAGAAATATAAGATTATAAATAACGCACTACTTTTTTCACACCTAATATAGTTATTGTTTGAAATGTAGGGTGATTTTTAAACACATTCTTAACCGAACAGTATTTATTGTTTGAAATGTAGGGTGATTTTTAAACACATTCTTAACCGAACAATATATCACATTTGCTAATTGTTGTTGCACTTACTAAAGTTGGGCACTCCTTCTGCGGTTTATTGTTGCTGACGAACTTTGGGCTAACAGATATGGAAGAAAAGCAACAGCAGGAAATATGTTCAAAGAAATAGTTAAGTAAGGATGGTTGTGATAAGGATAAACTCCTAGACCCCAGGTTGCAGGTCTCACGGTGGTTCGGCCTGGTAATGATATTTAACTTGAATCTATTGATACTTTGTTTAGTTTAGACTATGCGTTGAGTTTTGGATCGGGATTAAAACAGGTATTCAACCTTAAGTAGGACTGACCTGACCTGGTAGGACTTACCCACATTTCTGTAATTATGACCATAATTGACTGGATTGAAACCAATCATGTAAATTACCTATAAAGAACCTAGACAATTAAATATCTTCACATTCATCAAGATCACTTTACAGTTTCAACATATAGAATAAGTAGGTATAGGTGGCTTAACGGATGGTTTGTAACAGGTCAATACAAGTTGCTTTGCCTACGGATTAAAATGGGTCATGTTGAGCGGAAGAGTTTATCATTCAAAAAAAAATTTCCAGCAAACAAGATGCCAAGTTTACTTACAAAAATTAAATTTTGCAAATAATAGTTCGATTTAGTGTATGAAATGTATAAGATACTCAAAGTGGCATGTTAAGATTGAAAAAACCAAGAAAGCATGATAAACTATGGAACCATTAAACTCGACCAATGGGGATGGCAACTCTCTCTTGGTCTAGCCGCTGTCCAAAGACTTTTAATGACAGTTGGTGGAATACTTCTTCCATAAACACCAAACAGCTTAATTGAACAAGGATCAAAAGAAAAAGGAAGGAAAGTTCTAAAAAGAATCCGAAGTACTCAAAATGTAGATGCTCAATTTGCAAACTTGGTTGACGTGAGTGAGTTACCTAACTCAATCAAGCATCCTTTAAGAAATATTCTAAAAAGGAATAACAGACGACAATTAGTGATGACTATTTTTATGCGAACATTTCAGATCCTTACTGGGATTAATTCTATCTTATTTTATGCCCCTGTTCTATTTCAAGGTTTGGGTTTTAAAAGGAATGCATCTTTATACTCATATGCTTTGACCGGAGCGGTTCTTTGTCTTTCTACTTTTGTTTCTATAGCAACAGTTGATAAATTGGGCCGAAGAGTGCTCCTGATTGGTGGCGACATTCAAATGATCATTTGTCAGGTAAGCTTGAAAAATGTTCTGAAATAATTGCTTATTCCGTTCTAATAAGCATATCAGACTTCAACTATTTGCCTAAAATGATAAGACCTTTTCTCCCATTTTTTAACAGAAGTTGTCAATTTAGTCCATCTACCTACTAACTTAACAAATATTCTGCTTTGAAACAGGTCATTGTGGGCATATATTAGGACTAAAATTTTGACAAGCATTACATATCTCAGAGTTTACACTAGCCATGTATCTATCCATGGCCGAGGTATGTATATAATGCTTGAAATTTTGAACTACGGTGGTTCGTGGAAAAGACCTTTTAGATAAGGAAAATGAAATCTTATTCTTTTGTGTAATGTGTATGTTGAGTTAGTATTTAATCTATGTTATGTTGTGAAAACGGATTAGTTAAAGAGATGTTGTTTGATCCTGTTTGAATTCGAATTTTGCTATGGTGTTAATGATAGCAATTGTTGAAATAAAATGGATAGGCCCAAAGCAAAGAATGCGCTTGGGAAAGATATGTTGAGGGGATTACTCAATAGCTTTGAAGCTATAAGTACTGATTCGACAACAAATGTGTTGATGATACGTAGCTCAGTCCTTAGAGTATTCTGTTCAGGTGCTGATTTGAAGGTAGATTCTTTCTTTTTTTTTCTTTTTTTTTGGGTAAAAGGGACGACACCCGGCAAATTGCTAAAGAGGTTAATGATTTCATAGGGATAAAGTATGGCAAGTTATTGATAGAAATATTTAGATTATTAGTATGACATACTTGAGTTTTGTTTTGGTTGACCTCTTTAGACATCTTGTCACATAGAAGGATTTTTATTTATAAAAGCTCCCTTCATCACTCTCTTTACAACGTTGGATTTTAGTGCGGGTGTCATTACTTCGGTTCCGTCCTCATCCACTGGAGGCGTTTCTGGTATCACAAATTCGAGTACAATTTCTAGCCATTTCTTTAACAAAAAACAACAAACAAATAATTATAAGTCATGCCCGCCCATTGGGCGGGCTTCGAAATCTAGTATATATATAGATTTATGAGTAAATTACACCGTTCGTCCTTGTGGTTTGCGTTGACCGCAGGAGTTCGTCCTTTGACCAAAAAAGTTGCACCGTCCATCCTTAAGTGGCAAACGTTATGCGCCATTAGTCCCTCCCTCTAACGAAGCCCACTAACGGTCGTTAAGTCTTGTTAACCTGAGGGTATAATCGTCATTTCAACACCATAAGGACGAACGTGTAGTTTACACTTTTGTCCGCTTTTCTTACGCTTTCTTACTTTTAACTCGCTTTTTACGCTTTCGTCCGCTTTCTTACGCTTATTTACGCTTTTGTCCGTTCTTATGTTTTCGTCTATTTTTTATGTTTTCATCCGCTTTTACGCTTTACTCGTTTTTACGCTTTCGTCCGTTTTTCTTACGTTTTCATCCGTTTTTATCCGCTTTTATACGCTTTTGTCCGTTTAATACGCTTTCTTCCGCTTTCTTACGCTTTACTCGCTTTTACGCTTTCGCCTTTTTACGCTTTCATCCATTTTCTTATGTTTTCGCCCATTTTCTTACTTTTTGTCTGCGTTTTTCTTACGATTTACTTCTGTTTTTACGCCGTCAGTTTTACATTTTCGTTCATTTTTTTCTTACGCTCATCTACTTTTACTTTTTTCGCTTTCTTACTGCTCGCTTTTTCGCCCGCTTACGTTTACTTTCTCGTTTCTTAGTTTTCTTACGTTTCGCTACGCTTTTTAAGTTTTACCGCTTTTTACGCTTTCATTGGTTTTTACGCCCCGTTTTCTTACGCTGTCCGCTTTTTATGTTCCTTTTTCTTACGCTTTACTGCTTTTTACGCTTTCGATCGTTTTATTACGTTTTGAAAGATACGTTTTTACGTTGTCCGCTTTCTTACGCTTTAAAAACGTAAAACACGACGAAAACATAAAAACGACAACGTAATCGTTTTATGCGTTTTTTATTACGTTGTCGCTTTGTACGTTTTAAAACGTCTGTTTTTTTATGTTTTAAAACGTAAGAAAACGGACGAAAACGTAAAAAAACCTATGAAAACGTAAAAAAGAGTAAAACGTAAGTAAGCGCAGCGAAAAGCGTAAGAGAAAACGGACTAAAACGAAAAATAGACAAAACGCCGTAAAATGAACGAAAATGTAAAAAAACTGACGAAAACGTAAAGAAAAGAGTAAATCGTAAGAAAAACAGACAAAAACGTAAGAAAATGGACGAAAACGTAAGAAAATGGAAGAAAACGTAAAAAAAAAAAACGTAAAAAAGACATAGTAAAACCTAAGAAAAACGGAAGAAAACGTATTAAAACGGACAAAAGCGTATAAAAACAGATGAAAAACGGATAAAAATGGATGAAAACGTAAGAAAACGTAAAAAAACGCAAAAAAACGGAGTAAAGCGTAAAAAAACAGATAAAAACATAAAAAATTGGACGAAAACGTAAGAAAACTAACGTAAATAACGTAAGAAGACACTAAAACGTAAAAAAACGGAGTTAAAAGTAAGAAAACGGACAAAACGTAAAAAAAGGACAAAAAGTGTAAACTACACCGTTCGTCCTTATGGTGTTGAATGACGATTATACCCTCGGGTTAACAAGACTTAACGACAGTTAGTGGGCTCCGCAGAGGGAGGGACTAATGGCGCATAACGTTTGCCACTTAAGGATGGACGGTGCAACTTTTTTGGTAAAAGGACGAACTTCTGCGGTCAACGCAAACCACAAGGACGAACGGTGTAATTTACTCTAGATTTATGTTCAAGTGGTAAACATCTTAAAGTGGTGAACAATAGAAACCAATAAGAACATGACAATTGGCATTCTTCTTTTAAGAAAAATAAAAACTAATTATATATATATACTAAAAAGCATATGGGGTAATCAGAAGCAAATGGTGCACACAAACGCAAGTTTCATGTTAGCCTCATTTTAGCCCCGAGGTTATTGTCATTGCAAAGTTAGTCCTTAGCGGTTGTTATCTAACGTACCGACGCGTAAATTTGTAACGTAATAAAGAACTTCGTGGTCAAGTTCTCGCGCAAATATTAAACATAAAATGCCTCTAATGTTAACTTTTTTTCACCGTTAGTCCCAAGGACTAACGCTGCAACAACCCTCACATTTCAGTGGACTAAAAGGAAAATATCAATGCTACAAGACGGTTAACAAGACTCAAATGTTGTTTTGCTACAAGACACATATAGTTGGGAATAGTGCGCGTAATCTTTGCTCATACGCAATTTACGCTTTTAGTCCCTCAAGTTAGCTTCAAATCGTACTGTTAGTCCCCCGTTATCAACCTTTTGCAAATTTCGTCCTTAATAACAAAAAAAAATACAATATTTTTGTTTCGACTTAGATTAAACACAACATTCCCGCAGCAACGCGCGGGTGCCCACGCTCGTAAGTTACTACAAGGGTATAATGGGTAATTGTTGTATCCTACTTGTTTGCTATAACCCGTCATTTACTCTCCCATTCATAGTACATACAGTAACATTTTTCTTTCGCTTTGTCCCTCTTCCATTTCATCTCCACAAGCAAAAAAACACAGATCTCAACAAAAAAGACGCACATAAAAAACACAGATCTATCTCAACAAAAAAGACGCACATAAAAAACACCAAGCTATTTATTTTTTACGTTTACAATCTTTAGAAAAAATGGGGGTTTGTTGTTGGTTGAAGTTGTAACTTTGTAGTTGTTGAGGAGATGATTTGGGGTAGCATTGTTGTAGTTAACTGTTGATGTGTAGATGTTGAAGTCTTGTTGTAGTTGGTTTTTGTTCATGGTTTGGGTCAGATCTTAAAAGCGTACCGGCAACAGGTTGAGCTTCTATTCTAGGATCAGATCTGCAGCTCTTGGTTGTTTGGGTGAGTCAAATATGATGCGCGAGATTTGTAGCTTTGGGTCGTGAGGATGCGCGAGATTTGTGGTCTTTGGGTCGTGAGGAACTGAGGATGGGTGAGCTGTTTGTAGCTTTGGTCGTGAGGATGGGCGACCTTTTTGGTTTTGCAGGCGTGTGAATCGGTTTGTAGAGTATGTATCAAATGTATATCAGATTATATGTTGTGAATAGTCATCTATCAATGTATTTAATGATTTAATTAGTCGTATTTTCTGTTACTATATTTGTTTATCAGCGTTTTCATTATTGTGTTACAAGATATGTATAAAAAATTAGTTTCATATATCATATAAATTTTGGTGTTAGTCATGGTGCATCAATACTAGTCTTTCAAAAAAATGGTTAAACTAATGAAATGGATGACTTGGAAATAGTAGTCTTCACATAAGTCAAAAAATGCAGATGGATTCACTTGAATGAAACATAAATTAATTGTATTTAAAATTCAAAATAATTGTGTAATAAATATACTGTGTCACTACAAATGTGTCATAAAAATTAGTGTTACTATATATGTGTCAAGAAAATTTGTGTGATAAACATAATGTGTCATTACAAATGTACTAAAATATGATAGTGTGTCATTAATAATGTAGTATTAAAATTTGGTTATGTGTTACTAAAAATGTACCAAATATGTTATGTGGTGTTACTTTATATATATGTATCAATATATTTATGTATCAAAAAATTGATGTGTCATTTTATATGTATCAAAAATTAATGTGCCAGTATAACTTTGATGTGTCATAAATAAAGTGTAAAAATATTAGTGTGTCACTTCTACCGATGCAACAACGGTTTAACAAGTTCTTTCTTTTTTGTAAACTTGCCGTACAAGATTGAACTATAGTCCTTCGCTTGTTTAAAAAAAAAAAAAAAAAAAAAACGCTTAAATAAGAAAAACTAGATAAAAAAGCAAAAAATAATATTTTTAGGCCTATAAAAATTGTCACCCTATTTGTTGTTTAAATGCTAAACCATGCCACTCATCTTTAAATAATTTACAAGAACGCCATCAAACTCTATTTAATTAGATCAAATCTAAAAAGTAGATTCAACGGTTCACAACTGTGCCTATTATTTTTCATTTTAAAGTGTACATCACAATATATATATATTGGATCATTTAAAAAGTTAATCTCAAAAGAAAAGTAATCTCAACCATTTGATCACCCCCTCTTCTCTTCCCTTTTTTCACACCAAACTACAAAGACCTAATTGTATTTTCCTTCATTCTTTAAGGAGGTTTTGTAAATTGCGACCCTACCCCCTCCCTCGAAAAAAAAAATCCCGCCAATTTTTTTTTTCTGGGGGCCAATTTTTTATTTATTTATTTATTTTTTTGCCAAAAATTTCCCGCCAAATTTTTATAACTGTGATGCACCTTTTTATTTTTTTGCATCACAGTTATAAAAATTAGTTTTAACTATGATGCACCAAATTTTATAACCGAGATGCACCCAACGATTGTAATATGCTCCAATAATGTTGCAATAATTTAGTATACTATGCTCTTTAAGAGGCATTAGTTGTACAACTAGAGACGGAGCTATGGTAGCCATGGTAGCGCCGCATGCTTTGTCATTGAGATAACGCAAGTGCATATTAACAATCGTGAATTGATGAAAAGTAAGTTAACCATGTGATTAATAAAATTACTCAAAACATATTAGGATAATTGATTTCATTGTATATTAACCAAGTGATTAATAAAATAAGCTGTTGAATCAGCTTAAAAATCTCTCTTTTATACACAAAGGTTGAGGGTTCTAATTTAAACTTTTCTGTAATAAGTTAATCATATGCGATTTGATGCACCTTTTATTTTGGTGAATCACAGTTAAAAAAAGTAGTTATAACTATGATGCATCAATTTTTATAACCGAGATGCACCAAACGATCATTACCTAATATGCTCCTGTAACATTGCAATAACTTAGTGTACTATACTCTATAAGGGGTATTAGTTGTACAACCAGGGACAGATGGTAGCCATGGTAGTGCCGCATCTCTTTGTTATAGCATGCTTTGTCATTGGGATAACGCCAGTACATATTAACCATCGTGAATTGATGAAAAGTAAAACAAAATAACTCTGAAACATGTTAGGATAATTGATTTCATTGTATATTAACCATGTGATTAATAAAATAAACGTGTTGAACATTTGAAAATTGTCTCTTTTATACACAAAGGTTGAGGGTTCTAATTCAGAACTTTTTTCTGGAATAAGTTAATAACATATGCGATATGATGCACCTTTTTATTTTGGTGAATCACAGTTAAAAAAAAATAGTTATAACTATGATGCACCAATTTTTATAACTGAGATGCACCCAAAAAAAATGTGTATCACAGTTATAAATTTTTGGCGGGTGATGCGCATATAACGCGTTCAGGGTCAAAGGAACTTCCTTTTCGTCGAACAAGTTTTTCAACACCCTAGGCAGTGAACCTAATCCTTGTAGTGTAGTATTGGGTAAGCCTCGGGTATTGATATCGTCCTCTAAGGGAATAGGAATGCTAGTGAGAAGTGTACTATGCTAAGATTGAGGTTGAGGAAGATTATTTTTTATCTTTTTATAATTTTTTATAAAGCTAAGGGTAAAATCTCGGGGTTTGGATTTGGTGGTTGATACTTCTACCGATTACTTCTACTATCTAATTATCTAAACTAAGGGTAATCTACATCTATTGATGTGTGCTCGTATGATAATTAAAAATGTGTCTACCTAGATACTATTACTCCCTAGTTATCTTTTATTGGTGGTTGAATTGTCACGTCCTTATTCTTAACACGTTGTGTTTTCTAAGGTCGTAGGGTATGCTTTTATCCCTAACTCTTTGAGACTACCTTAAGGTTATTGCCTACGAAATCTCTAGGATTCATAAACTAACTCTAAGGTTATCTTTGGATGTTTAGTCTACGAATCCGCTAAGTGACTAAAAACTAAGGTTCACAAAGATTACTCAAGCATTAAAAACACAATGATGGCCTAATGCACTCCTAATGTAACACCCCCATAATATCGCAGCGGAAGATTGTGTCATTGGGATGCTACTTCATAATACAAAGTACAAGTTATAGAAAACGACCTCTAAATGAGACGTTTTGAAAAGTTACAATTCGATTAATGAAATCAGAGTTACAAACAATGAGGTCCCAAAGTATAATACATAGATGTTTACAAAACGTTTCGAATGGTAAATACGAAAGCATAAAGTCTTCAAAATATGTCGTGCGACTCTATACTTCAAACTATAGCTATCGCCTTATGACTTGAGATAAACATACTAAAAAGTGTCAACACAATGGTTGGTGAGTTCATAGAGTTTGTTTAACATGTAAAGCCTTTAAAGAATGTTCACACAACAAAGGCATTGTAAATCCACTCAGTTCCAAGTTCCGCCCATACAAAACTTGCAACCTGTGTGTTTACAACCCACTGCTAAAAATAGTATGTCAATCATATATGCATGTATCATAGTAGTTAAAAGTATAAATCTTTTAAGCATGTAACTAGTATATTGATCACGTATACGTGCATCAAAACTTATGCAATTAGCCATGAGTCTCCACTCCATCTCCAGAAACCTCATGTGGGTATGTTGCTCACAAGGAAAGTAATAGCATTAGTTTTACTTCATCTCCGAAACTCAATGCATGTGTTATCCAAGGAGACTTATCATGCGAACGAGGGCACTGCTCCGTGTATGTTGGGAAACTTATCATGCGAACGAGGGGACTGCTCCGTGTATGTTGGGAGACTTATCATGCGAACGAGGGCACTGCTCCGTGTATGTTGGGAGACTTATCATGCGAACGAGGGGACTGCTCCGTGTATGTTGGGAGACTTTCAAGTTTAGTATAACACAATCAAGTATAACGCAATCAAGTATATAACGCAATCAAGTATAATGCAATCAAGTACAATGCAATCATGTATAATGCAATCAAGTATAATGTTTTGAGTATTTGTAAAAGTAAAAGCAAGTAGTTGAGCATGTATCTCCCCCAAAAGTTTCAAACGTGTATAAAAACGGGGCTAAGAACTCACCTTAATAAATGTGATATCCAATGTATAACGAATCGATGGATAAGCCGAGAAACCTCTACGCGCAACCTAGAATATGTGTTGTGTCTTAGGTTCTAAAACGACGAAGTGAATATATAAACATGCCTTATATAGTTATTACATTCATTATGCTTGGATACTTAACATTTGTGAAGTCGTATAAGTGTTTACGTTTCTTATATTTAAGTTTTCCCCGTCTAAATCTACCCATTACTTCTAAACCGTAAATGATCACGACTCGGTTTTTATGTCCTCGGAGAGGTAATTGAATGTACTAAACAGATCAGTGGGTCCTACTTCCCCAGAAATTATTTAACTAATGTGAAATTACTAATTTACCCTTGGATGTACTAGTTATTTCAATCAGCAGCAAACTGTCTCACATTTTGGTTATAAGTCGAGTTCTACAACTTCGTTTAACGCACGGCCAGTGGCCACGTTCAAGTTAGGGTGTTAGCTATAACTTTTATTCTTTGACCAACAGTTGGTTATATGCAAGTTTTATGAGTTTTACCCGTTTGAAATCTGTTACTCAGATTTGGACACGTTTAGCCGTTTTGGCTCTAGTTTATTCATCGGGATGAGTTACGGCACGAGCCACCCGGAGAAACGACCACAAGACATCGATCTATAATCCTATGTTATTACCTAAGTTTCTCAGTCGACGAATTTTACCCAGTAATTACGTTTACAGCCCCTGTTCAATTTCTGTTTTGCAAATCTAGTCCTTTCGACGGTTTCTAGTGTTTTAATCCATTTATCCAAGCACAATCAAATATAATAAGGATATAGAACATATTAGATATATGAAATACTATTATTTACATAAATATAATGATAACATAAGAGTTTGCTTACAATCCTTGTGATGAAATTTAACTAGAACCATGAACAAGGACACTAAATTCTAAACTCCTTTCAACCAAAGTTCCTAGCTTCAAATCTTTTATCCATCTTGCTAACCCTTGCTAGGCTTGATCTAACCTTGTAAGAACCTTGTAACTTCCGCCCGTTAAACCCTTGTATAACTTCTAACTCAACCATGGAATAATGAAACAAACTTAAGAACTAGGTATAGAGCACTTAGGTCTTGAACTTTGGTATGTTATTTATTGTATGAAGATCAAAGATGAACGGTGTAGGGTATTTGAGGTTTGGTTATGGAGGATGAAACAAAAGAAAATGGATGAGTTTTTATGAGTTATCAAGTCTTAGATGAAGTCTTATAGGATATTTCCTAAGACTTAAGTCTTAAGTTTAAGACTTAAGAACTAAGTAACTAGCACATGTATATGACTAATAAATTCAAGACTTATCTCCAAGCCAACAAGGCTTGGTGATTCACTAAAATTTCGTTCATGCTCTATCTTGAATGACTAGGTATGAATTTTGATGTTATCTTGCTTTTACGGAGTCAGTTTTGGTCCCGGTAATCGCTAACTCTAAGTCGTAAAGTCACGAAACGTAAAATCGGGTATCGTAAAAATATGAAACTTATAGGAATGATTAAACTCATCAATATACTCATTATTATCTTATAAAAATGAGTGATAAGTTTAATGGGTCGCGTAAACGCTGTTAAAACTGGAAACGTAGGCTAAATACGTGAAAAATGCAATTTATCAGAAAAGAACGAGATTTCAGGGAAATGACCGTGAATATATATAAAGTAGACTAAAATTAGTCTATGAGTGATATGAGATGTCAAAATGTAGTTTTCGTTATACGTGGGATAACTTAACAGTTATACGTGAGGTCTAAAAGTTACGCGATTTAAGCAAAAATGTAGAACGTACAAGGTTAATTTCTTTATGGTCAAAGGAGGAGGGAAATATGTTTGACTTTTCCAAAAATGTAAAAGTTTCAAAATATCTTAGGAAATACAAATGTGGAATGGTTAAGTCTGGGTCTAACTAGAATTGTTTTAAACTTAAGTTTAGTCTCGTACGGCTCAGGGTTTATATGGTAACATTTAAAATAAATCTTAAAAATTCTCAAATTAATTATGAGTGATCGAAAAATTAATCTGGTGTGGGGAAAATTGTCAGAGGCGGTTTTCGTTATGGATGTTGAAATGGTGTTCCGACCAAAGTGAAACTTTAAGACGATGTTTTCTTAATAACTTTTGCGAAAATGATCTAACGATTGTCAAACTCTCAGGTCATTACTAAAATAATTTATCTTACGAGAATGTGAAATAAAAATTTTACGCGATGAATAGTGAAAGTGAATATTAAATTCTCGAAAATGCGAATTGTTACACCTAAGCCAATTACAATTAAGATAAGAGACAACCAATCAATAATTAATAACTAGGTTTCATAGATCTAAGCAAACACACAAGAAATTAATCCTGACATGTTAAACATGCAAGCATACACACATACAATCGAAGACATAATGAAATCAATGAAGTAAATTACTTATCTTGATGTAAAATAGGGTATGAGAACCATAAGATACTGTCCAAACCGAACCAAAATCTTTTTAGATTTTTACTCCACAAATCTACCCCTCTAAAATTCTGAAAATTCGATTTCTATATATAATTTTACATTCGTGACGGCGTCGCGTTATAGTTGGGACGCCGTCAGATCGCCGTCATTAGGGTTTCGTCTTGGCCAAGTCATCATTGGGACGGCGCCACGTTGTAGTTGTGACGCCGTCCGGCCTTCGCAGTGACGCGTCGCCCTGAATCGGATCTAGGCCGCCTCGAGAAGAAAAGTCTTCATGACGCCCTTGCTCTTCAAAGCTGACGCGTCACTGTAAATTAGCAAAACCGCTCGAGTCGTCACAAATTTAATTACGTAGAGAGGGATGGCATCGCCTCTGCTTGGGACGCCGTCAGGTGTAATTCCAGCAGCTTGAGTGTCTTGATCTTGACTTAGCAATTTTTTTCACATATTCACTCATTTTCGCCCAAAATGCATCATTCTAGCATTTTGCTTCCAAGAGACCTAAAAAGGGCAAAAGAACGAAATTAAGCAAGAACGGATATAAAAGTGGGTGATTAAGGGCTTAAATGACCTCTTAAAAGTGTACGTTTAAATCCTTATCGTAATTTTTTTGCCCTAAAATAAATTTCTTTGGCAAAAAAAAAATTTCGGGGAGGGGTGGGGTGGTTTTCAAAACTTACCCCTGAAGTTTGAGATGTTTCAAATTAGACCCTATAATTTTTTTTCTCACTTTTCTCTAAAACCGCACTCTCTCTCTCTCTCTCTCTATATATATATATATATATATATATATATATATATATATATATATATATATAAAGCAACTAGCAAGGCTCTAGAAGTCAAAAAGTACAACACAAAACTAGGAATAAACCAAACAACACATTCTAGATACTCCCCGTGGCTTTAATCATGCAGAGTACAAAAGGATGAAAAAACTCTTGCCAATTACGGAGAACCACGACAAGAGAAAAATCCCCATCCAGGAGGCGAGCCACCGTTTTCACTCTGTGTGTTTTTATGTAGCCCCAAACAAGCCCCGAGGAAAAAAAATACAAATTGAAAAAGCGAGCAAAATAAAAAGAACCAAAATACCAAGCGAAATCCAAAACATCCTGCAGCATCATCGAATGTCAAAACTCGCAAGCAACAAAGGAGACTTAAGCCATTCTAACCAACTACAAGCCATACGACCCCTGTGATGAAGCCATGAGAAAGAAGAAGAACAAATGTTGTCCAAAATGTCACTTTTTCTCATCGGATGCAAACAAAAAGTAACACTATTACATAACCTCCATAACCACCAAAGAGACGAAGCAAAAATAACATAGAAACAATGCTTCTTCTCCTTAGAAGCATGCCACAAGCCAGACCAATTATTCCAATGCTCAAAAGAGGTAAAAGGAGGAAAAGGGATATCACACCAGTTAGGAACAAGTCTCCAAACCTCCAAATCTATGTCACATTAAAAAAAATGTGATTAAAGGATTCCACGTTGCCATTACAAGAAGGACAAGAAATCGATGGTATGTCCATTCCACGAGACGAGAGATTCAATCTATGAGGAAGTCGGTCCAAGATCATTCTCCATAAAAAAAATGTTAGCTTTTCTAGGAAGAGTTTTGTCCCATGTAGTCGAAGGAACCAACGAGGGAAGGATCTTGGAATCAATAATACGCCGAGATTATCCCACTATAGAATTACAATCTAAACCCAATGTCCACACGCAAGAAACTTCAACATCATTAGTATCGGCGTAACTAATCTCATTAAGCATGTCACGCAAGTATGCCAAATTACGAGCACCAAGATTGGTCCTTGACCAATTTCAACGCCATTGACTCAATACGATAAATAATGAGACAATCTTTATCTTGATCCAAACGATAAAGTCTATTATACCTGATATTTAGAGGAGACTCGCCTATCCAAATATCCTTCCAAAAACGAATACGAGTGCCACAACCTGCTTTGAACCGAAATGAATTGGACGAGATGATGCCTTTCGAGTGTAAGTAATTAGATGAACCCACAATCTTAGCCCACTCACCACTAAAATCCGGCCTTGAATATCAAAACCACCTTCATGACCATGTAAAGCTTTAACGATTTTAACCCAAAGAGCAGTCGGGTAAGACATCAACCTCCAACGCCACTTTTGAAGAAGGGTTAGATTAAAAGCCTTGAGAGTACCAATATTTAAACCACATTTTTCGAACGTAGCAAGAACATTGGATCATTTAATCCAAGCCAACTTTCTTGCGTTATTAGTACCGCCCCAGATAAATGTCGAACGAGCTTTTTCCAAAGATTGAAGAACTGTCTCGGGAGCTTTGAAGATTGAAAAATAATAAATGCCAAGAGTGCCAAGAACCGCCTTGAGAAGAGTAAGGCGACCACCCATGGAAAGAAGATTAGCATTCCAAGAAAAGAGCCTTAAATGAAAGCGATCAATCAATCTTCCGCTTAGATATTAAACTCATATTAGAACCAATCGGAGTCCAAGATAAGTGAAAGGAAAAAACCCGGGCACAACCGAATTCCTAGCCATACTCGAGACGTCATCATCGAAACTCCAGGCCATATATATTTGATTTATGGATGTTAATTCGAGACCCGGCTAAGTAGAAAACATGCAAAACTCGAATAATGTTATCAAGATCACTAGCGCTCAATCGCCAGCATAATAATCACATCATTTGCATAAAAAAGGTGAGAAAGAGTAATGTCTGAATGCCGTATTTTGACACCTCTGATAAGGCCCGGTTCAACTGCATTAGAAAGAACACTATGAAGACCCTGCATTACAAGGATGAAAAGAAAAGGAGAAAGAGGATCCCCCTGTCTAAGCCAATGTTTAATAGAAAATTTGGAAGTAGGACTACCATTAACCAATACCGAAGCTCTAGATGATTGCAAACATGCTTTAATCCAGGAACACCACTTAGGACCGAAACCAAGGCTAACTAAAACAAACTCCAAGTACTTCCAACCAATGTTTTAAAAACCAGGTTTTTAATCGACCCGGTCGAGTCACCGGTTCGACCACCGGGTCAACCCGGTTTTCTATTTATTATTATTTTATTTTTCCGACCGGGTCAACCGGTTCGACCGCCGGGTCTACCCGGATCAACCGGTTTTTATAAAAAAATTGAGAAAAACCAAACCCGACCTAGTTTCGAGACCCGGGTCACTCAAACCCCGGCGGGTCTAACCGGTTAACCCGGTTTTAGAAACCCGGTTTTAGAAACCCGAGTTTTTTTTACCCGTTTTTGTGGCCGGGCACCGGTCCGACCGGTTGAACCGGCCGGGTCGACCCGGGTTTGAAAACATTGCTTCCAACTAACCGAATCAAAGGCCTTTTCGAAGTCTACTTTGAAGATTAATAACTTTTTCTTACTTTTTCTATAACCAATCAATGACCTCGCTGAGAATGACCGGACCATCAAGAATTTGATGGTCAGATATAAAAGCGGATTGCTCTTGGCTTACAATCTTGTCAATCACTTTAGAAAGCCGATTAGCAAAAATCTTAGCGATAATCTTATAATGAATACAAATAAGTGAAATAGGACGGAAGTCTTTGATAAAAAGAGGATTAATAACCTTTGGAATGAGGGGTGAAAAATGAAGAATTCGCTCCCTGAGGCATCAAACTTGAGACAAAAAAACGAGTTAACAAACTCAAAAATATCCATCTTAATGATATCCCAATATTTCTTAACAAAGGCAAAAGAGAAGTTGTCGGGGCCAGGAGCTTTATTACTACCACAGTCCCAAATCGCATTCTTGATTTCTTCAAGCGAAACTTGGATCTCCAAGGCATGTCGGTCAAGAGGCCCAAGGCCAGTAAAGTGAGATAAAGGAGGAAATACTACTTCTAAATCGTGAGCTTGAAATTTGTCTTTGTAGAAATTAATGAAAGTGTGCTTAACAAGAATTGGATCCGTAATCCAAACTCCTTCGTGCATAATACCTGTAATAGACTGGGACCTCTTTTTTTGATTAATCATGCCATAAAAAAAATTAGAATTCTCGTCTCCTTCAATATCCCACTTGACACGAGCCTTTTGAATTAAGTCTGTGGAATCAAAGTTGTCTAATTTATCAACTTCTTGGATAAGCCTGATACGAATGTCTCTATCGTGAGAAGTCGTGGTACCATCTTTGATTTTCTTGTCAATAGTTGTGACGCGTAACAAAGCTTTCTGCTTTTGGGATCGATCCGAGGTTTTGATGTTGACATGCCATTGTTTGATTTTGGTTTTGAGATGACGAAACTTCTCGTGAGATTTAAGGTTTCTGCCATTATTGTAACCCTCCAAGTTTGGCTACTCGGACTTAATCTGATCATCAAAACTTTCACGGAGAAGCCATGAATTGTAGAGCTTAAAAGGAGTTGGACCAAAATCTGATTTATTAACATGAAGGAGAATGGGATTATGATCCGACCACAAACGATTAAGGGCAGTAATGCGGATATTCGGAAGAGCTTCCAAAACAACTTCAGAAATAAGGAAACGATCAAGTTTACTTTGTTTAGTGGCAGCTTTATTCGTCCAAGTATATAACCTACCTACAATGGGGAGATCTATTAAACCTGTATAATCAATAAAAGAATTGAAATGGTCAGCTTTGATACGAGAAAAAATAGAACCAAACCTTTCTTCTTCATTACGGACAACATTCAAGTCACCAAATAAGATGAATGTTCCATTTTGATGATGCATGAAGTCAGCCAATCTGTTCCAAAGAGAAGATTTAGCCGCCAATTCTTGAGGACCGTAAATGTTTACCATATAACAATCTCCCACCGAATTTTTCCAAAGCCCTTTCACAATAATATAATACTCGTCACACCAAATTGATTCCTTCACAAAAACTTTCGGATCCCACATAGAGATCAAGCCGCCTGGTCTACCACGAGCTATGCTACAAGCATAATCAAAATTGAAATTTTCCAACATAGATTTAAGCCGAAATAATTCAAGTCTCGTCATCTTAGTTTCTTGGACACCAAGGAAATGAACATTATGTTTAAAACATAAATATTTGATCCAAACACGTTTACGCCTTTTCTTCGTTCCACAACTATCAATAGAGAGAATATTCATTTATCCGCAATGTGTACTCCAATCCCATTGATCATTATGTTGAGTCTTTTTACAACCTCTGACGTCATAACCTAGCAAATGACCAACTTCGATATGATGATTCTATTTAGTTCATGAATAAGAGAAAATCCTTTAATATCCTTTTTTTGGGTATCTAGAAAACGAGGTGGAGCACTTGCTAGTAAGGGAAGGACTCCTATTCATGTTCTCGAAGCCAGGAGGGCGGCTTAAATCTGATGAGACACCTTCTTTGGTTGAGTGAGTATGATTGTTCTTGTCCTCAAAGTGCCTTTGTGACTGGACCTCATTAACTTTTGGTGAATCGATAATGTTTACAGTTGGAAATTCCTCTTCATCAATATCTTTTGCCATTTTTTCAAGATTCTCATTTAGATCATTTAAGTTATCTACTGAGTTCACTTCAACAGAATCTTCAACTTTATCATAGTCATTCACATTAAAGGAGGTGTCATGAGAGTCATCACTGATATTTAAGCTCCATGAACCTAGTTCATGAACATGAACATCGAGCATTGACCGGCGCACTTCGACTTCAACTTTTTCAGAAACAAAATTGTGTGATTTGGTAGCGATGCAAACTCTACCCGAACTCATAGCAGTGGACTCCTCGGCTTCAAAGAACATGAATTTACCAAACATGGACGCCACTTTTTTAAAAGCATTTGATCCCCAAGCACAGAGGGGGAGACTACTTATCTAAATCCAAATCATTCGTTCATCTACTATGAAGGAAGGTGAAGCCGATTTGACCGATGAATAAATACTTTTCAAACTTTCGTTTTCTTGGAAATTGGAGCAGGACAACGATGTGGTTAATTGTATCCAAATCCAGAGACCACCAACGTGATGTATTTTCAAGTCCGAGAAGCCTTCGTTCTTGCAGATTGTGTGCATGTTGCGCATAGAATCTACGTCTTTTAGTTTCACCAGTATGACTGTCGAAGTGTCATCAACACTAATGAGTTCATGCTCGTTTAGAGCAACGGTTCGTACTACAATGGATGAGGAAGGTTCGCTAGGTGATTTGGGTTTGTTGTGAGTAACCGATGCAAAAGAAGGCTTAGCAGCTAAGGGATCAGTGTGTTTGATGGATGTGATGTTAGGGTTAGGTTTAGGTATTTCTTTGGAGTTAGCATCTTTATGCAGCACGTTATGGTTTGGATGGGATCCATTGATATTGGTTCTTTGAAAGCGAGCTATCAAAACATATAATGTGATAATTACCAAACCAAATATTTGATAGAGATCGAACAAAATCATAAGCATCTTTAACCCCCAGAAATCTAATGAAACCGAAACGCTTACCTCCTTTGGATAATTTGTTAGCTTATGAATGTATCCGTTAACCAAGCGACCTCTATGAGACACAAGCTTTCCACAGGCCTTTTGTATCTAAAGAATCAGGAATATTGGAAACGAAAAAAGAGGCCGCCACTTTTTCCAAATCTTGTGATACAGGTTACCAATGGGTTTTGAATTAGGTTTGTTTTTGTTATGAAAAATGAAGGTCCATCCATTAGAATCAGTTGTTTGTGATTGTTCCCCGGATCCGAAGTTTAAGGAGGAAGAAGGCTGAAAAGGGTTTTTATTTTGGATATAATAAAAAATATTAATTGTTGTTACTGATTTGATCAGTGATTATTAAATCTCCATTTGATTATATGATTATAAAATATGCATGATGTAGTTAGTGGGTTTCGTTTGGGTATTGAAGAGGAGAGAGAGAAAGAGAGGGGGGGGGGGAACTTTTACATATATAGACATACTGAATCAGTTTTTTTTAAGTTAGTAATAACCCATAGGGAAGAAATCTAGTGACAAGAAAATTTGAAATGAGAACAATGAGAAGAAATTTGAGCCACACATTTTAAATAAGGTGAAGAAATTTAAGGGGAGATGCATCTATATTTGTAGGTGCATCTGAAATGTGCGGTTGTGGTTTCTTCTCACCATTCTCATTTTAATTTTATTTCTAATTTGATCCTTACTCATAACCCATAAACATCTAATAAGCTGCGGTGCTTGACTGCCTGCACCCAAAATACAACCTATCCCCTCTAACCACTTGATTATTTTTAATCTCCTCCCACTTCCAACTCATTCTCCTCAACATCAAAATTGGTCAAATACCGAATAACACGCTGAACATCAGGATGAATCATACTCGCATTGAATCGAGATATAAATGCTCGATGCATCCCCAACAGACTTGCAACCAACGAATTTTCTTCTCCAGCAGACGACGAGCGAAATTACCAACAAGTAGCATTCTATTCCTCCCTATATTTTCTGAAACCTCACCAAGGTCTTAAACCTTGATTTCACAATTGTAATCTGCACTCAGTGGGATTGAAGATTGCATAATACTGAGGATATGCCTTGCTATTCACTTTGTTATAAGCATCTATCAGATTCTGAACTTCTCTCCCAACCCTTGGATCGTCTAGGACAGGAGAGTTTGTCATGCACAGAGTGTCGAAGATGCAAATCAGGGTAGACATCTCAGTCCAGCTCAAAATATAAGAGAGATAGTTGCACACTTTATTGAAACTGCTTTCTCCTTCACGATTCGACAATATTGCCCTCAGCAGATAAGCTCTTACCTTTGGGCTACGCCATGTGAAATCATTAACAGATTTGGCCACTTCATAAGAAAGAAGAATATCACCATCACCAGGAACCAATTCCCCATACATACCGGCGAACCTTTTGATTGCCGCAGTCCTGTTCCGCATAAATCTACTATAACTGCGGTCATCAATTTTCTTATAAACAATCGAGCCAACTCCACCAAAAAGTGATGAGAGTTGTCCAGTCCATTGGGTCTTGGAGAGTTATCATGTAAGGTTCCAGCTGCTGGTCTGTCACTTATGTCACTCGATAGCCGGTCTCTCTTATTACCTCTCTTGCTATTGGAAACAGCCCGGGAAACATCCCTACAATTGCACTAAGAAAGTAAGTAGCTCTCTTAATTGAATCTCCTACAGAGTTGCATTCAACCACACTAGTGTTGACAATCTGAGAAACAAATGCAGGCGTTGGACCTTAACATAATAACATCGCCGATTGCTCCACCATTAACAGCTATGAAGTTCCTCATGCCTCCTCTAACGTCTTCCCGAGGTCTCCTAGCATTATCATCATTTGCCATAGTCTTGATTTCGGAACTGCCTAAGTGAAACGGTATACAAATTTTTGTCTAAAGTCAACGAATACGTTTACTTGTCGCCATGATGAATCGAGGATATAAACTCTTGAAATAGAATAGGTATCTGTCAAAATATATGCAATAATTAGATAAGTTCATTAAAAAACCAAACATAACCAAAACCAGGGGTTGTTGTTTTCGGCTTATGAGCTGCTCAAATTGATCTCATGGCTTATTAGCCATAAGCTCAAGAAACACATAAGCTAGAAAAGTGATTTTATTGACTTTTTTCAAATTTCAATAAACTGATAAGCTCAAAAAATAAGCTAATCAAAACACCTCATAAAACACAACACAACTACACTGATATTGGCTTATTTGAATTTTGATAGTAGCTCATTTCATGGGTTTATCCGCTTTTTGAGATTTGAAAAAGTCAATAGTCACTTTCTCGGCTTATGAGCTCCTCAAATTGATCTCATAGCTTTTAGCCATAAGCTAGAGAAACACATATGCTAGAAAAAGTGACTTTATTGACTTTCACAAATTTCAATAAACTAATAAGCTCATGAAATAAGCTAATCAAAACACCTCGTAAAACACAACATAACTACACTAATACCGCCTTATTTAAAGTTTGAAAGTAGCTTATTTTATGGGTTTATCGGCTTATTGAGATTCAAAAAAGTCAATAAAGTCACTTTTTCAGCTTATAACCTCATAAAATTGACCTTATGGCTAATCGCCATAAGCCCAAATAACTCATAAGCTAAAAAAATAAACTACATTGGTTTTCCCATATTTCAATAACAAGATGCGCGCTTGTGTTAAAAAACATGTTATAGGTGTCACGTCAGCTTTTGTACATGCAACACAATCCTATAACACAATACCAAAAACAATGAGACCCGCAAAATAACAAATCCAAACAACCCCTATAGGTCACCAATTTTGGCTATTACGCAACGGTACCTTGTGCTCTAAAAGCCGATAAACCCTTAAAATAAACTAATCCAAATATATAATACCCATAAAGCATATAATCAAACAAGTGAATAAATCTTCTCTCTTTAAAAAAAAAGTACAATTATTATAAAAAAAATAACATTGTATCTTCCTGTTGTTATTCTACACTGGGATACCTTGAAGCTTATAATGTTGTTAGGGAAATGTAGTGATTGTTTTGTATGAAAATGTGAAGAATAGATGTTGATACAAAAGTTGGGCGTTCCTTGTTTGGGCTTCGGCTCTCGTACCAATTGATGATTGTTGCTTGAGACCTGCGCACTAAGAAGACAGAATACACCGTTAGGCTTATCGAGGATTGTCTCTCACGATTATCCTCCCGCGTGAGAGTAAGTAATCGGTTTAGGGTTAAAGGAGAGTTAGGGTTTGTAGATCGTACCTTTAACAAGGGATAGGATTCCCTTTATATACACACGGAATCCTTGTTGGTTCCGTGTTCCTCAACCTTCGGCGTATCCCGCCTAAGTCGGTTGGGGAATGATTATCTCCATAATTAGGATATATCCGATATCGTGTTACGTAAATAACATTGGGTTTGGGCCTTCGTGGGCCTAAACTGTTGGAATCGCTCCTAACAGGGAAATGGAACGACATTTACGGGATTACAATATCTATCCTAGTTAGCCAAAACACATGGACTTATTATGTCATATTGTAATAGATGTATGTGCTAGGCTATAAATACCCCTCCATACTTCCATGGAGGGGTGAGACTTTTAGTGTAATTTCATCCTTCATCAATAAAACACCTACTAGTTTTCTCTTCTCTCTCTAGCTTCTCTCTCTAACTTGAAGATGGCTTTCTTCCATCTTCCAAGACCTCCCGATTCACCATATCTTCCATAAATACGATCCTAACATTGGTATCAAGAGCAAGGTCGGTTTGTTATTTATGGTTGATTTTAGTGATTTTTTTTCTTGTCAAATTCGACATCTTTAAGGATGTTATAACAAGTACCTTTTAATGTTTTTTTTAACACTTTTGGTTATAACAGTCTTAATTTTTTTTGGTATCAAAATGGTCAAAACTTCCAACTGCTATTATCGCTTTTGTATATCCATTTATTTGGTTTTTTGTCCTTTATTGGTTCAAAAAAAAAGATATATAAAACTGTGTTGTGTGAATCGTTTTATACCAAACAAAACCGTGATATATTTGTGGTCAATAACTGCTGGTCGGAATATGGGCGGAAAAACTCGCCGGAAAAAGTCAACAAAGGGTCAAAACCCTAGTTTTACGCCTAAGGAGCCATCTACAGAGATATTTACGCATAACTGTGAAGTTATGCGTAGGAACAGTTACGCGTAAGGTGTTTACGCATAAGCTTTATGCGTAAGACCAAGTTTACGCATAAGACCATGTTTACGTGTAAGGGATTTTATGCATAAGGTCTTACGCGTAAGACTTGTTACGCCTAACCTTTTCATTGGTTTACGCATAAGGACAATAATAAGATGAAGAAGAGTTTTATGCGTAATCTGATATAGACCATGACCACAAACAAAACCAAACCAATCAAGACCTCAGTTTAAATTACATCATCAGTCCAAGTTTTATACGAAAAACAAGATGAAGACCTGGATCGATACCAAATCATCATCTACAAATTCATCCTAATTAACCCATCTCCAACGACATACCATCTACAACTACAAACAACAATCACTCTTCTATCAACTGAAATTAAAAGTAATTATAATCAATTAGATCTCGATGATTTATCTCTTCTTGGTACTCAACTCGTCCAAAGACATAAGCCATAGAGATAAACTCATCATAGATCTATCTATGTTGAAGATGAACTTCTTTTTAATCTTCGAACCACTAAAGGCACACAAAAGAACCATAAGGTTTATATATGTCCTTTCGTTCATTTATTAATGAAACACAAGTTACTAAAACAACACAACATCTATCCCTACCTTAGACCTCTTACGAGAGACCTTGAAGCCACATCTTGTCTCGAAAAATTTTATCAAAACTTGGAAGATGACCGGTGCTCATGTGGGGTTCTTTTGATAGCTAATGATTGTTATGATTGTTTTGGGTTAGTAGCGTTCAAGGAGATTAAAGGAGTTTGTGTGATAGTTTATGAGATTAGAATGTGAGGTTAAGCTTGATTAGATCTGTCTTGGAGTGAAAACGTTTTGTGGGGGCGGAGTATATGATGGTTGTTTTAGGTTTAGGTCAAAATGAATCTAGTAAAGTGGTATTTATCATGTCCGGGTATTTACTTCCTTGGGTCGTGAATCCATTTATTGGACTGATATTGTTCTCACACATTTGGGCCCTATGATAGAATCGGATATCACTTGCTGCTTGGGCTTCCCTGGATCGTGGTGTTCATTTATTTATTTTGGGCTTCATATTTATATATCAAAGATTGGTTCTTGGGTTAATATTTTGATGATTGGGCCGAAGGTATGAAGGATTGGACAAAATCTGTTATCCGAACTTTTTGGCTACAAAATTTTTGGATACATTTTTTATATACAATGAGTGGTATTTTGGTATGAAAAATTTTCACGGGGATACATTTTTGACAAGAATCGGGAAACCATTATCAAAGCTCACTTAAACTGTTAATGAAGGCTAGTTTTGAGCTTCTAACCGCAAGATGTGACTACGGCGTTAATTCTTTATTATTTATTTGAGGTTGAAGTGGGATATCACGGGTGCGTGCACTTAGTATCATGAAGATATCGGGGTTGGTTGGATGCATGATTCTTCAAGATCCTTGTTCGAGCTTTAACCGTTACGAATAACAAAGACTTACGTTATCTAGTTGAACCTGATGTAAGGAGTTACATGGTTGTGCTCACAACTTATAACTATCACTTTTAAGGAGTTACGTTGTTGTGCTCAAGTGTCACACTAAGGTGTGGATAATTTGAGAAACTTTAAG
The DNA here is from genome assembly GCA_910596185.1 of Chrysanthemum makinoi. Lineage (NCBI taxonomy): Eukaryota > Viridiplantae > Streptophyta > Magnoliopsida > Asterales > Asteraceae > Chrysanthemum > Chrysanthemum makinoi. The sequence goes on along the minus strand of OU343225.1, from coordinate 327,245,868 downwards.
TTTACCTTTTTTCGATGGAGTTAAGAAAAAGGGTTCTTCGTCTGACAATAGTGCAAGTTTAAGTCACAAGTTCGGGTTATACTACTCCAATCTCAAGTTCATCATATTGGGTTTTCTCCATCAGTAGTCACTACAAAAAGCTGTCAGAATGATAATGGGGTCGGTAAAGAGTTATCTAAGAAGAGTATACACGAGTAGAGAAGTCTTATCAGCAATTGATTCTCACATGATATTTATGGTACTTCATAATTGTTCGACTACTTGGACATACATGGTTTCGATGTCTTCAATTCATCATCAACATACGTGGTGTATGATTCTGATTCAATGAAAACATCGGGGGAAGAGAGTATAGGTGGTGTCCGCTTCCTTTGATGTTTTGTATTTTTTGCTAAAAACCCTCTCCTTTCATGAATTTCTTCAATCAGGGGGAAGAAATGAGACGATCTGTGGTTCAAACGTCTCACTTTGGTGTTATCGTCTCACGTTCACAGAGTTATCATGTGTGAAGTTACCTAAATAGGATGTTATGATGCCTCACACACGGTAATTTTATCGAGTAATTGCAGATTCACAGTAACTATTATTCGATAGACCGCAACATTCAGGGGGAAGTCATTTCATTTCGTCTTTCGTGGTCTGTTTGGTGTGAAGCGCCTACATACGGAGAAGATCTTGTTGATTTCTTGCATGTTACCCCCGAACGGATTTTCCGCAACAAGTCAGATTTACCTTGTGTGGTTTACTGCTCATCTACAAATTCCGCCGCATCTGAAAATTTCAAAAGTTAGAGGAAATGTTCACTACATCAAAGTTTAGAATCAGCTGAAGACGGTTGTCATTGGGGAAGCCGATCTTAAACTTTGCCAAAAAGAGTGTACGGAGAAGTCGCTAAAGACATCGACATGAATTGGGGGAGGTTAATCCAATTTATGCATATTACATCATTTGCCTACAAGTGAAGAAAACGGTTCTCAAGTCAAGGTACAAGAAGAAGACAAAGAGCGTAAACTTTCATCATCCTCAGCACTTGAAGAGCTTATGAAGACCTTTCTTCACTTGTTTTCTATATTTGTAGTAAATGTTGTAAGTAATCCCTTATGTCATCCCATTGGGGGAAGATTGTTGGAATCGCTCCTAACTCGTAAATGGAACGACATTGACGGGATTACATTTCTATCTTTGTTACCTCAAACACAAGGGCTTGTTATGTCATTTAGTGATAGATGTAAGTGTTTGGGTATAAATACCCCTCCATACCTCCATGGAGAGGTGAGTCTCATTTGTGTAATTCACCTTTCCTTATCAATAAAACACACTAGTTTCTCCCTTCTCTCTCTAGCTTTTCTCTCTAACTTGAAGATGGCTTTCTTCCATCTTCCAAGACCTCCCGAATCACCATATCATCCAAACATACGATCCTAACATAAACACTTATCGGCGTAGCCCAGTTCGTGCTGGGCTTATTAGTATTAGGCTTTGCTCGGGTTCGTGACCCGAATATAGACTATACGTCATCATGTCCCCCCCAGTCTAGTATGCTAAGAAGTGAAGGATCAAGGATGCTAGACTAAAACTGGCAACAATGAAAACCACAAAGGGTAGCAAAGAAGCCAAAAAGATACCCGCCATACATTGTATCTGTGACATAGTATTTTAAAATGGACGCCTCAGAATCGGGGGAAGTAATCTGCAGCTACGTCACATCAAGTGATCTGAACCACATGTTGATGATAGTGGGATCCACGTGTCGCTCATCGCGTGGATGAGGAAACATTATATAACCGGCTGCCTCATTTTACTGTGTTTCTCACAGTGAAAAACTCAATCCACCATTTTTAAGAAACCTTGCACAGAAAATCACCTATTTCAAAGGTAACCACGCGTGCACCTTTAAAAAGAAAAATAATACCATGGTCAAGCAGTTATCTGATTTCACCTCCGATATAAATGAGGGTGAACTTCTAGAGTTTACCTCGGATTATTTTATACCACTTGACGTGCATCCGGTTGTTCCGGGTGCGCGGGCATCTATTGCAGATTTCCCCGAAGGGAAGGTAGGGGTGTACACACGTTTTTTCGAGTTCGCGAATCAACGTGTGCCCATATCCCTATTTCTGTACGACGTATTGAATTATTACCAGTTACACCTATCCCAGCTGCCTCCATCGGTGCAGCGAAGATCACCAACTTCGAGGTTAATTGCCGATTACTGGCGATTAACCCGACTATCCACTTATTTCGTGCGTTCTACCACACAACGTGGTCGCACGGGTGGTCTCATTTGCTAAACGCGCTGGGCGCTTACAGTGTTATACAGAAAAACTAGATGCGCTCCGGAACTGGAGAGAAACGTTTTTCTGGGTAGACGACGTGTGCTTCCCACCGCGTTTTGAATTTTATACCCAGGGGACATTGCCGAGGATGACGCCCCCTGCTTGGATCATATGTCGTGGAGGATGCGAACTGATAAATGCCAACCGCATCCCTATTAGTTCCTATCCTGAGGAATTTCTGGTGCATATGGGCATTAGCCGTAATTACTTTGGTATGTCAGATGAGATGCCAATCTTCTTAGGCACTAATGGCCAGGGTGGGTGCTCATCCCTTCGCATCCCCTTTCTTAATTAATGTAAGAGCTTTCTTTTCCTTTTTGCACATTATGTAACCTGTGTATTTGTTGTCTTCTGTCGCGCAGAGATGGATTTGTTTACAGTTGTGCAACTAGCAAAGCCGATTCAAGTGAGTGTAGGGACGCGGCCGCTAAAAGAAGGAGAAGAGACCCTACTGGATGCCACCGCAGGGCGTACCCTGGCAATGAATTTAGGAGAAACAGGGACCAGCTCCTCAGTCGCAGTGGAAGCGACGCCGCTGCAAAGCGTGCCAAACCCCATACTTCCATCCCCAGTAGCGGAGCCACCACCCGTAGCAGTGGCGCAGCCTATGGAAGAAGAAGAAGAGGAAGAGCAAGAATCCGGGCTAAAACGCAAAAGATCGCTCGGAGAGGATGGCGTTAGCTCATCGAGGAAAAAATGCCCTGTGGTCGTCACTGTGGAATCATCCTCCAGTGATGTTGCGTCATCTCACCCCTCCGCTAATATCTCTGGCCCTCAGTAAGTAACGTCGTCAATATATATATATATATTTTTTATTGCATTGCGCGCCCACTGTTTATATGGGAAACTGATAATTCTCTGTCTGCGTATGCAGGTTTGAACAGGCTGCGGAGTCGCCCCCCAAGGATAGTCCTGTGCAGTCTGAGTCTGCCGAGCCACACAGCCAAAAAGATGAGGATGTGTCTGCAGGGGATGCTCCAATGGAACAACTGGTTGAAGAGTTGGTGCATGTATCTGCGCATCAAGCTTCGCTGGTTGAGAAGCTAAAGGCTAAAATTTCTGGTGAAAGCAGCCAAGGCGCTCAAAAGGATCAGAAAATTGCTTTGCTGGAGGCGCAATTGGCTAGTGCCAAGGCTGAGGCAGAGAGTCTGAGTGTGTACGCCCAGAAGCAAGCTGAGGAAAAAATGGCGCTGATGGGCCAACTAAGCCAAGAGCGCTCTGAATCATCTGGGTACAAGTCTGCGGTCATTGGCACTGAAGTATCGGAGAGGGCAAGGATGAGCTATCCGCACAGTTGGAAAATTTTGGTGCCACTGTAAACAGTGCGCTGGAAACACAAGAGATGAAGCTGCGTAAGCTTAGTTTGGAGTATGATGAGGAATTATATCCTTATCTCATGTCTGTCATTGCTGAGCGCAGGTGGCTTATCAGCCATGGCCTGCGCCTTGCTGCTCTTACCACACTGGAGTCGAAGGAGGTAGTGGACGCATTTGATGGGGTGGTCCAATGTGCCTTGGTTTTGTCGAGGTACTGAATCATGTTTTCCTCCTTGGCTACATACTCGCCCAACACGTGGTTGGCTACTAGTCTGGAATCTACATTCGCTTCCAGGTTGCGTACACCCATTCGAGATGCAATGCGTAGTCCGGCTATTAGGGCTTCATACTCTGCCTCATTATTTGTTGCTGTGAATTCGAAACGCAGTGCGTAAGTGAATTCCATTCCTTCCGGGTTTGTGAGGATGAGGCCTGCTCCTGACCCATCTACGCATGAGGATCCGTCTGTGAACAAGATCCATGGATCTGGTAGTTCCTTCGTGCTTGGTGTGGGTGTAGCATCAGTGTCTGGTTTTTCTATGATGAAATCTGCGAGTATTTGCCCTTTTACTGCAGTACGTGGTCTGTAGGAGATGTTGTGCTCACCTAGCAATACACTCCACTTCTGCAGTCGTCCTGATGCGTCAGGTTTGGAGATGATTTGCTTGATCGGTTGGTCTGTGATCACTGCTATCGGGTGCGCTTGGAAGTACCTGCGCAACCGTTTGGCGGCGAATACTAATGCGAGGACCAACTTTTCCATTGCGCTATAGTTCATCTCTGTTTTCTTGAGCGCTTTGCTTACAAAGTACACTGGTGTTTGTACTGAGTTCCTATCTATTAGTAACACTGCGCTTCGCTCCATGAGTTGCAGATAAGTACATAATCAACTCTTCTCCGGTCGGGTGCTACAAGTGTAGGGAGTGTTGCCGGGTGTGTTAAGCTTCGCGAAGGCTTCTTCTGCCTCCGTAGTCCAACGAAAGTCTCCCTTTTTATACACTTCTTGAGTGTTTTGAAAAGAGGTAGTGATTTGTCTGCTGACTTGGATAGGAATCTATTTAGACCGGCTAGCTTACCATTGAGAGATTGGACTTCCTTCAACGTGCGCGGTGAAGGAAGGTCGATGACAGCCTTAGTATTTTCTGGACACAGCTTTATACCATCAGGTTCTATCAGGTATCCAAGGAACATGCCTTCTGTAGCGCCGAAAGTGCATTTTTAGGATTTAGCTTCATGTTGATCTCTTTAAGTGTCCCGAGGTTTCCCAATGTCGCACACCAACTCCTCTTCAGTGTGGCTTTTTATGACCAGGTCATCGACGTAAACCTCTAGGTTGCGCCCAACCTGTTTTTCGAACACCTTATCTACCAACCGTTGATAGGTGGCGCCTGCATTCTTCAAGCCAAAAGGCATTTTTGTATAGCAGTAGACGCCTTGGCTTGTGTGAAGGCGTCTTTTTTCCTCGTCCTCCTTAGCCATCTGGATTTGATGGTATCCTTTGTATGCATCGAGAAAGCACTTTAGTGGATATCCACACAAAGATTCCACCTTCCAGTCTATCTCTGGTAGTAGGTAGCAGTCTTGTGGATATGCTTTGTTGAGGTCGGTGAAGTCCACGCACATCCGCCAGCTACCATCGCTCTTCTTTACCATAACTGGGTTGGAAAGCCAGTCATGGTAGTAGACTTCCCGCATGATTCCTGCCTCTACTAGCTTGTGTACCTCTTCCAGGATTGCTTGCGCGCGCTCCGGAGCCTGACCGCGCTTCTTCTGGCGTATTGGTGAGTATCCTTGTAGGATCCTCAATTTATGTTCTGTGATTGAACGTGGTACCCCAGTCATGTGTTTTGGTTCCCATGCAAAGATGTCCAGGTTTTTTTGCAAGAGTGCGCACACCGCTGCTTTGCCGTTGTCCGACAGTGATCCTCCTATCGATATTTCCTGTTCGGGGTAATCGGGATGAATTGCTACCTTTAGGTTTGGAGTTTTGGTTGCGCATTGTTCTGTAATGGGTGCCGTTTCGCATGTGACCGCGTTACATTCTTTAGGTGGTACGGCAGCATTGTAGAGGGTAACGACACCTCCTTCCACTGGAAATTTGAGCATCCCGTGTGCTGTAGAGGGCGGACTGCGCGATGGCTGATATTCCCGTCTTCCGATAATGTCATTGTATGACGGGGATTTGATTACCATAAAATCCAGCCATGCCGTTGTGGAGTGGTCGTTATTACCTACTCTAACCAGTAGTCGTAATTGCCCCATAGGCCATATCTTTTCTCCTGTGAAGCCGTCACGTTGTCGTGGACTGGGCTCAACTAACGACTGCGATCTCCGGGCGCAGTTGTTTGAAGCAGTGTTCGTACATTATGTCTACAGATGCTCCACCATCAACATACATGCGGTGGATGTCGTGACCCCCCGCGTTAATTTCGATGACGAGCGGCTCTACCACTGCGTTGTTCGTAGTTAATGTAAGGAAAGTGATTGTACTTCCATGGGAAAACTTCTGGCTGACCTTCTGCCTAGTTACTCTTTGCCATGACTGTATCATGTAAATAGTATCGGCCTTATCTTTTGGCCCCTCCTTTTTATTCCCAGTCTTTTGTCTATCTTTCCCTTCTTTGATGTTTTTGACCAAATGGTCCAGTCTACCTTCCTTGACTAGTTTTCGATGAGCTGGTGTAGCTGGACACATTCGTTAGTAGTGTGGCCCCTTCGTCCGTGATAGTCGCAGCATACCCACTTCCTACGCGCCGATCCTCTGGGTGCGCATTGGTGGAGGTCTTGGGAAGTTTGCTCCTTCTGTTGCAAGTATCTCCTTTGGGGTCTTTGTCAGGGGGATATATTTGTCATTGTCGCGCCCACTCCCCTGGTTGCGATAATTCCTGTTACGGTTACTACTCCGGTCAGTGGATTGTTTCTCAGGTTGTTCCTATGACCGGTAATTCGAGTAGTTTCTCTTGCTATCTGCCGCAGCGGTGTCTCCTTGGACGAAGGACCGTGTGCGTTTCATGACCTCATCAAAGGATTGGGGAATCTTGTCATTCAACCTCTTGATAAGTTCTGGGTTGCTGATCCCATTCATGAACCCTGAGATTTTGAGCACCTCGGGACACACTTTAACTTGCATGCATTCATCCTTGATGCGCTCCATAAAAGCGCTTGTGGATTCCCCTTGGCGCTGTTTGACCCTGGCGAGTTCAATGGGGTTTTTTGCACACTTTTTCCGTTGAGTAAAGTTTAGGCGGAACGCCTTTCTCAATTCTTCAAAACCATTAATGCTTCTGCGTGGAAGCTTATTGTACCAGTTCCGCGCATTTCCTACTAGTGTGGAGTTGAACATGTGGCACCATACGTGGCGTGGCCGTTTCAATTGTAGCGGCTGATTCAAAAAAATTTAGATGATCGTCGGATCACCTGTTCCGTCCATAGGTTTTCACGTTGGCGGCATGCGCCTCCTTTTGTTCTCTGAGAAATCACTGATGCGTCCGAGTGAACGCGATCCACCTTTTGACGGCGCCACTGGAGAGATATATCTTCCTCCTCTTGGTCATTATATCTGTTTCTGGACTTCCAATGTCCTGTATCGCTATCCTCGTTGTCCAAGGAATTATCAAAGGATGAATTTTCCTTTTCGTCCGGCGCTTGCGACTACCGTCCTCGAATCTGGACTTGAAGGGCTTTCACTTGGGGAGTATCGTCGCCCAAGTCTGTCATGAATTCTCCGGCTACCGAGTCTGGCGTGGACACCGGTATGCCGTTCATCCTCCTCACTTCCTTCCAGATGTTGTGAGTTGGATGTCTCGTCATCCTCAACTCTCCTCCCAATTCTCTAAACCGGGGTCGGCGACTATCCTCCCGCGCTTCTCCTTCTGACGGCGCGATGGAGATGTCTCAAACTCGGGCGAAATCGAGTCGGGCATGCAGACTCCGACCTGACCTCTTCTTTGCTTCCTTTTGCATGAGGGCAGCCAAGGTTTCCGTATTTTGTGATACGAACTCACCGGCGCTAGTTTCGACACAACTCCTTCCGAGTAGGAGTATCGCTTCTACCACTATACCCTTATTTTTATCGGGCGCATCAGGTGCTTTTGTGAAATTTGTTTCCACCGCCGTTTGGAATGGAGTGGCAAAAGGAGTGCGCAGTGGATCTCCTGCGCTAGCGGTAGTTGTCGTGGCCTGGGTTGTCCCCGAGCGCGGTTCCACCAGAGGGAAGACCAAATCTTGGCCTGGTCCCTGGTTTTTAGCAACACTGGTTGTCCCAGAAGTTTGCTTGGAAGCTGATCCGACATGCGCTTCTTTCCGTAAGATCTGTTTGCGATCGCTGATTTCCATGCTTCGTCATTCTAGTTCTTAGTTCTCAGTGAATGGTCCCCCGGATGGTGCCACTTGTTGATACAAAAGTTGGGCGTTCCTGTTTGGGCTTCGCTCTCATACCAATTGATGATTGTTGCTTGAGACCTGCGCACTAAGAAGACAGAAAACACCGTTAGGCTTATCATGGGATTGTCTCCCACGATTATCCTCCGGCGTGAGAGTAAGTAATCGGTTTAGGGTTAAAGGAGAGTTAGGGTTTGTAGATCGTACCTTTAACGAGGGATAGGATTCCCTTTATATACACACGGAATCCTTGTTGGTTCCGTGTTCCTCAACCTTCGGCGTATCCCGCCTAAGTCGGTTGGGGAATGATTATCTCCATAATTAGGATATATCCGATATCGTGTTACGTAAATAACATTGGGATTGGGCCTTCGTGGGCCTAAACACTTATCGGCGTAGCCCAGTTCGTGTTGGGCTTATTAGTGTTGGGCTTTGGTCGGGTTCGTGACCCGAATATAGACTATACGTCATCAATAGAGAGACTTCATTTGTATGTCTTGCTGTAGTTGTATTCCCTTGTAAAATTTATAGTTTGGATTGTTAATATATCTACACATTTTCATCCAAAAAATAATAATAATAAAAAATATGGGGTTATGAAGGTGCTTACGTAAGCAGAAAATGGAGACAATGGGATGATGGCCGGAGAAGGGGTTCTGAAAGCCTCGATGAAGGACTGAAAATTTGGGGTTAAAAATAGGGCTTTGCTTATTTTCTTTTCAATTTGGTGCACAATAAATAAATAAATGGGATTGTTACCGAGTATAAAACGGAAAAAAAGAGATGGAAAAAAACAAGAGAGAGAAATAAAAAAGAGAGGAATAAGAAATTATTTTTTGGGGTAATTATGCAAATACACCTTTTGCTCAAGGTGTCAACAGTTTCTAGGAAAAAAGTTTAGGTATCTCCAAAATAGACCTAGAGACTTGCAACTTTTCTACTTTTAATCTAACCTTGACAAGTGTCCCTCGTAATTTGTGTACCCAATTATTGTTTCTACTTTTACCAGCTATGATAGTACAGCGACCGAATCTTAGCGACTTTTTTAAGAATCTTGCGAATTTTTTTTTGTCCTTTAGTAAAAAAAGTCAAACTTACTAAAATATTGTTTTATACTTTTAGCTCCTTCCCAATGCTGAGCGACTTAAGCGAAATAATATTAGCGACTTTTTTTACTTTATACTTTTGTACCTTTTAGTATCTTTTTTACACTTTTCAAAATTATAATTTTAACAAAATTGTCTATTATACCCTTGTCCCTTCCATTTCCACCAATTATTCTTTCCTCCCATTGTTAAAATAATTAAGTGGTACACCAGCCAACTTGTAATTGATAATCATGAGAAGATATTGCTCTCAAACATTTCCTATTTTGCCAAAAATTTCACTCGTTCTTCACACGGCAATCAATCGTATTTTTTGTTCCAAACCTTATCCACACTTGGATCTTCATCGGTCAAAGGTTATTATACATTTCTTTCTTTCTTATTACATTTTTCATGAATGTTTCCAAGATTCTTTATGGGTCATGAAAAATTCTTGATTTTTAAGGTGATAATGTCAAGATTTCCTATTATTAATTAAATATGATAAACATTTGACCTTGATCATCCTATGTTTAGGCTTGTATATTGGTTTTCTTATATTTTAGTAATTTAAGGTGTAAATGTTATGGAAGTTTTAATCTTGGGCAAATGACAAAAAAATGCATCGAACTTGACACTTTATGTGATTGTGTGTAGCCAACTATTTTTTTTCTTATTGTATGTACTGAACTTTCAAATTTCGATCATTATGTGTATTTTGTGACTATTCTGTCATGTAAAATGACCATTTTACCCTTCAAAACTTGAAAAAATTAAGGGTAAAATGGTCACAAAATATACACAATAATCGAATTTTGAAAGTTCAGTACACGCAATAAGAAAAAAAATAGTTGGCTACACACAATCATAAAAAGTGTCAAGTTCGATGCAATTTTTTGTCATTTGCACTTTAATCTTTTTTGGTTTTATGATTTTGTTTATGCTTTTTGGGTTTCATTTGATTCCAATTCACTGTACAGTCAATAATCAATCAAATTGAAGTTTGTGTTGTAGTGGTTAATAGATGAATGCATAACTCGGCCTCATGGAAACGGCAAGCTAGCAGTGGTACCCGATACCACTAGTAGTGAATTCGAGAAGCCTAGCAGTGGAAACGAATTAAAACTAGCAGTGGTTTCGAGAAGCCTAGCAGATACAAATGAAGCTGTGCACTTGATTTACCTGTCACAGTTGAGAATGGAATTAAGAACGGTGACTCATGTTGAATTGGCCATTGTCTTCACCAAAGTAGCACCTGTTGGATTCAAATAAAACATTAATGTTTGATGAAACTGAATACAAATGTATAGCTGTAAACTTGATCTATGTGTCTCAGTTGAGTACGTAAATTAGAACGTCGGCACACGTTAGACTTGGCCATTGTCTTAAGGCTAGATTATCACCCGCCAAGATTGCACATGTTAGACTTGGCCATTGTCTTAGACCAGATTATCACCGCCAAGATTCGAACAAAATGCTACTCACCTGACACCGATATATACGGAGTTTGGATATCGGTTTTCAAGAACACAAACAAATGACATGTTCGTCTAATCATTGCAACTTCTGTTCTGATACAATGTTGCAACATAGTATGTCTAAATTGCAAGTGTTACAAGTACATTCACTGATTCATGCAACATAGGGATACATTATCCAACACAAGACACTGCATTTGTTAACATGACTCGATATGCCACACTTAGTTTCCGGGCTATGCCCAGAGAGCTAATTTATGACAAGTTATCAGATCAAGGGGCATTTCACACAGTAGAACCCAATGGACCGTTAAGTCCTTGGATTGTTTCACGGGGTCCCGGTGCCATCAGATTTAACCCTCCATATGTTCCTTCTCCAGGCCTTCAAAGCCTATGGCGCAGGTCTCAGAAAGCTTCTGTAATTTAACAAATTGGATGGGACAGTCAACAATTTGCCACACTGAACAATATGATTATTGTTGACAACATTGAACAATATGATTGAACTGGACTGTTCCCCGATACTAATGTTTGAACATTCCAGTAACGACATGTTTATCTGCATAAGATGTTATATTTTATTCTTTTAATCTTCGCGAGCTGCTAAAAGATATGTACATCTATCCAGCGTTATTTTATAACAAATTGTACTAAAAATGACAAGTTATATCGGCTAAACTTGAACTTAATGAACACTATCTCCTTTTGAACGTGTGAGTATTTACTCTTACAAAGTAGTCAAGACTTGAGGGCAAAGTAGTAGGAGAAAAAATCTAACGGGTATGCATAAGCAATGATCGACTAGCAAAAGTTGGTCTTTTGTTTGACGGTAGAACGCGGGATATGCCAACAAACATTTATGTAACACCCCCAAAAATGGTTTGCAGCGGAAGAAAAAGTTTTTGGGATGCTACTCAGTTGGATCATAACACAAGTGAGAAATAATAGCTTTTTCGTAAAATATTTCATTTATTGTAGTAAAACAAAGTTTACAAAGTTTGAATTGTTGCGGAAAATGGCCCATTAACAAAGTTTGGTCCCCATACGTAAATCAGAGTCATCTATGACCATGCCATGCCGATGCCCAAGCGCCTCCAGAGTTAGCTATCGCCTTTTCATCCTGAAAATACATGCTAAAAAGTCAACACAATGGTTGAGTGAATTCATAGGTTTAGTAAATAAGCAGTTGATCACAAGATTTTCAAGTTTAGAAATAAGCTATGGGCTACGTTGTTATACGCCCATAAAAGATAGTTGATATTATTGCACTAAGCTCATGACACCAAACTAACTGCATACACCTAAATTACTGGTGTAAGTAAATAAAATTGTCCCTCTGAGATGTAATAGCCAATTACATAGAGATACCAAATATAGTGCGCCCCGGTTATTTCCGATAACCGAGTCGGGGTCGTCAATTCCCATAGTACTATCCACGATATTTGCGTTCACTCGCAAGTGATTAATGGTTCATGATGTAGGGGACTTTTGGCAAACAACTTAGGCAGAGTCATAATATCAAGTGAACAGCAAACAGTTTTCAAGCAATTGTGATCATAAAAGCAGTAGTAGCATGTATTCTCCCCCAAGGAGTTTATAAAATAGTTAAAAGAGTAAAAGTGGGGCTATGAACTCACCTTAGTCCGAAGCAATGCAAGAATCGATGCTTTATGACTAGCATCGGAAATGAAACAAAGTAGTATCACGGTGTGGAATCGCATAACGATACAAGAGTATAGGCACAATGGCTCGTCATCTGCTCAACCTAGTAGTGTAAGGCTTATCTCAGGACATGTATCGTAAGGTAATTGAGTTTTCAAAAGATACTTGTTTTAGTTTTCGTGGATTACTCGTATTAATGTTTGTTTAAAAGTATAATATATCGTATCACAAAAGTTTATCATTAATGTTTCGTGTGGTGGTAAGAAGACAAGGCTCGACAAGTAACTCACGCCAAATATAACTCACACTAAAGCGTAATGTATATCCCCATACATTATAAGAATAGTCAAGTAGTTTTGACCAAGACTCAAGAACACACACCAAAGCATAAAACATATATAAAGGAACTAAACAAGTAAGAATCATCTAGCAATAAAACAAGCAAATGGTTTGAGCCTTAGGCATTTATAAGAAACTCTAGTTAGTTTAGAAAAGTCAATTAGACTTTATAAGAAACTCTAATTATAATAACGTTTCATAATTTTTATAAAATTGTTGGGTTTTATATAAATAAAAGGATTTTCAAATAGAAGTATAAGTTTAATAAGTTTATATAATTTCCGATGACGTCCGTTTATACAATATTTTCGTGTTAATAGACTTTAATGAAAACTTGATTTTTTTAAAACGATATATCCCATCGATTTATAATTAAACATGTGTTCTAGTTAATTACTCCAACCCGTTTCAATAATAACTTAACTAAATAGTTTTAGTAGTTAATCAAATTTTTAGATTATGTATTAGTTATTGTTTTGCCACTTATCATTAGTTTCATCTCATATATTGGTCCATACGAGTAGAGTCTAATTTATCACCTCCGTCTCGAGTCCATATAGTCCGATATAAGTCCAATATAACGAAGTTCAATAGCAAGTGTCAACCACGAGTTACCGAAACGTACCAATGATCACTAAAAGATTATTCTAGCCGAACCTTAGATACCCGAAAATTGTATTTTAGGTTAATTAAGTTTAACCAAACAAGTATCATATTTTATATTAAGCCTAATGGGCTTATTATCCATTTAATCAAACACACTTAAGGCTTCTAAGCCCACCCGAATTCAATACAACCCAGACTTCAATCATACTTGTTTTCCTTTTTCCTGTTTGACCCATAAACCACATAGACACACCCTTGACTAGGGACTAAAAAGTAATCCAAAACACTCCATGAGCTAACCATGTGTTGAACATCAAAGAAGAAACATCCATAGCTTCGCGACTACCATTCACACAACAAACGCGACAAACCAAACGCCTAGCATAGCAGATTAACTACAAACCATCATAATACACGGGTGTGTCTCTTGTACCAAACATAGACGCAAAAATAAACCACCCTTGTGGTCATCGTGACTGACCCAACTCACTACTAACACCCTAAATGGGTTTAGTACATACCAATCTGAGATAAAGAAAAGAAAAACGACAAGAAGAGGTGGTTGAGACTAATCAAACGACCCTTGAGGTCTCCTTACACACGAATGACACAACTAAGACCACTCAACTCAAGACCAACATCATTTAGACCAACATAACCACACGAATTAGCACCAAACACGTTTTAAATCACGTTTATAACCGGTCAACTCAACTCGACCGAGTTGACTCAATCTCGAGACTCTTGACTCGTTCGAGTTGAGTTAACTCAGCCCACATTACAAACAATCCGTTTTCAATCCCATTTTTATCCACGAAAACCAACCCATCAAAATAATACTAATAATAACAAACTAACAAGAGGGTGTCTCGCTACCATCGAAACAAGAACGAAAAGAAAGAATGAAGGAGATGACAAATGTGAGGGCTGTGGATCGTGACCAACAACGGTGGCGTGGTCTCGGATGCAACCCCAACAATGTGAAACCTCTTTATACTCGTTCAAGACTAAAAACCCTTGAATTTCGAATCTTGTTTTCAAGATCTACGCGCTTTTTGCTTTTATGGCGCCGTAGTATGTCAAAAGAACCACGATGAGATGATCTATTGAATGGTATAGTTGGTGTAATAGGGTGACTGGCGTGGCCGCCGAATCTCGCCGGAGAAGACGACGGGATGTGTTTTCCGGTGACCGGATTTTTAGAGAGAGGATGAGAGAGAAGTGTGTGTGTAAAAAGTGTAATGAGTGGGTTGGGACGTTTATATACCCCAAGAGGGACTAAAGGTGTCAATTCACCAAGTTAAGGGTGCGTTTGGTATTAAAATGGAGGGGCCGGTTGTGCTAATTGCCCCAATCTTTCACGATAACACTTCGAAGCTCGTTCGTTATCAAGATTTCTCGAGACCATGAAACTTGCGCCAATATTTTTGAAATCATTTTTCTAATAAAAAAGGGTATTTATTTGACTACGTTCTCACCAATAGAATTAATGATCAAATAGAATCTTTTAACGAGATTACAATTGTGCCTAAGACGTAGCCGCTCCCGATTTTCACGTTTCATGAGATAACTTTCGTTAACGCCAAATGAGTTCAAAAGTTCGTAATTGAAAAAAGCACGAATTTTCTCAAAACAAATATTTGAAAAAGTACGAGTTGTTACATACTTCCTCCTTATCGAATCCGTCCTCGCGATTCAATTCGAAAGATCCGTTAGATGTGAAAAGAGATAGGATATTTTCAAGATTTCGTTTTCACGCCTCCCGTGGATTCGACATTTCTTAAAGTTTCATTGATCAAGAAGATAGGAAAAACGCATCAAGCCAAGTCGCTGATTTCGCGGATTCATTTATTTCGATAGGTTTCTCAAGACGCTTCTAGGCGTTCTGGTCGATAGGATATCTTCCGCAAGGACAACAATTTCCTTCAACCGCGGGGCATTACCTCAAATTACGCACATGTAAACGGCATGAATAGCTAAGTTCTAGCGGTAGCTCAAGTCTCTAAGCCACTAGTCTAACTCTAGCAAGAGTCTTAACAATGATCAACACAACAAGAATTAAACTTTCCACGTTTACTAAACGTATCACACAATCCATGGTGAGATTTTAAGCATAGCCTCGTCTCCAATCATGGAATTCCAAGATTTCCATCATTTTCAATCACAAATTTTCCGACGCATCGCAAAGCAATTTGCATTCTCGCTTTTGATCCGAACAAATTCAGGATAGAAAGTTGGGTATGCATGCTTGAGAAGTTTAAAAGTTTATGGGCATGATTCAGTTGTTAAGGCTTTCTAAGGTGGGGTATATATAAAAAAAAAAAAGTTAAAATATAGAGCCTTTAAAATTTTATGAGAGAACTTGATGTATGTAAAGAAAATTTGCTAAATTTCAAATTTTTGTGATGAAAACTTGTTAAATAAGGTCTTAGGCTTACAACACATGAATCGGGTTCCAAGTTGAAGGTTTTATGTGAATTAAAAGTTGTTTCAAGAATTTCAAATAATTTTGAAATACCTTAACTTTTGTAGATGATGGATGAGTTTGTTCCTTAGCAATTTAAAATATTTATTGTTTTCAAAACAAAGCGCAGATTTTCAATTCTAAAATTTGGTTTATTTACAAAAGAAAATATCTAAGTATCCTTTGAATTTTTTAGGAGTAAATAGTTTGTAAGAAAATTGCAAGAAGTTTATGAAAATGTTTGTAAAACCACTTTATTGAGTAAGAAAGAAACATTTTTATCATTTACAGTTTAATAATAAATCTTAGTTGTGGTTTGGTGTTAAAGCAACAACTTAGTAAGGTGATTTAAAACAAATTTTATATAGTGATAGAAAAAACTGCTAACAATGGTAGTGAAGTATTTTGGTAAGACACACCGCATTATAACATAACTCGGAAATGATTGTAAAATAGCTTACAAGAAAACAATTTAACGTTTGTCAAATAATAGAAGATTTCAGAGTTCAATTAATATCAAGATGGTTTATAGGTTGGTGATATAAGGTCGTAAGAAAGTAAAGGCTTAATAGTCCTGGGAGGTAAGCGCCGCATCGTTTTATGATTTTAAATCGCATGGCTAAAATAAAATACCAAAAGGGTAGAATAGTTTATAAGACCGTAATATAACTTCTTGCGTAAAGGAATTTTGTAATATAGTTTACAAATTGCTATAGTTCATATTAGATAACGTCGAAGTTTATTATTTCATAAGAGGGTAGTAGAGCAGACAATTGGTGTTTCAAATGGATGAGTGGAAGATAGAGATCCGCCTAGGGGCTTGAGTTGCAAGCTAACTCTTGGTATGTCTTTAGATCTTTTAGTCGTTCGTTTATTGTTTATGTTTAGCGAGGGTTTTTGATTGTCGAGGTGTAATGTTCCTAGAACGCTAGAGATGTAATCCGGTTCATCGATTGAGTAACAGTTTTGGGTAGAGAGGTGGCAATCGTTATCGCAATGGATGACAGACAATTTCAACCCCAACGCATAGAGAATAATGATAGGTTGGGGTTATGAAGACGCAAGGTAATGATCCAAAGAATAAAGGTTTAATGATCCAAGAACGAAGACCTACAAGCTTCCATGGGACGGAAAACAGAGAGACATGGTATTGTAGCAAACCTAAAATATAATCTAAACCTAGAGTAGTGTCATGCAAGCACTAAAATTTAGTTAGTCGCTACGAAACCGCTAAGCAAATCTAAATGGTAAAACCATCACTAACTCGCATCATGCAACATTTCGCTTCATGCATAATTTGTTCAAAGAAATCTCATACATAACGGTAATCTGAGGGCGAAGTGGTGGTGTAAAGTGGTTCATTTCAACATGGATCATTGTGGTGTCCTTGTGCGAAGTGGTAGTGTGCATCATCTGTCAGGCAAATATCCATACACGTTGCTAGTAAGATGTAGATGCGGAGGCGTAAGGTAGTGGTGTAAAATGTTCAGCTTAAAGAGTGTAGTATCACAATGAGAAAGGCGTTCCACATAGGAGAAAAAGTATCGTAGTGAGAAAATGTTGTGACGTAAGTGTGTGATGTATAGTAGTATACCTTTATAACTCTTATGATGAAAACTTTTACTCTTTTTTTTTGAAGTCCATTAGGAGGTCAGCTAGACATACCACTATTATAACTACTTTCAGTATTGCAACATTCACCTCTGAGTCGGACATAGGTGATCAAGCTATGTCCCACTGTCCCTGGTTGAATATAGGTGATCAAGCTATATTCACCCGAGGTTCAATGAATCTTGCAATGCTTAGCTTAGTTATACTAGTAACATGCCCTAATGCCTTTAAAGTTTGGTATGAAAGATGGGACAAATATTTCATTTATGTGGGGGAGAAGGCGTAGCGCAGTGGTACGTAAACATACATATAAGTAAAGCAATCATAGTTAATAGTGAGGTTAAGTTGTCAGTAATAAAACACAAATCTTATCAAAGATGACTTCAACGAGTCATAAGTGAGGCATTCAGCTTGGCAGGCAGGCATTTGTCGGTCATAGGGTTAAGTTTTTGTAAAAGTGGTTATAGTCTAGGTTTTGAAAATTTCCTAGTTCTCTATAACCAGGCTCTGATGCCATGTAACACCCCCAAAATGGTTTGCAGCGGAAGAAAAAGTTTTTGGGATGCTACTCAGTTGGATCATAACACAAGTGAGAAATAATAGCTTTTTCGTAAAATATTTCATTTATTGTAGTAAAACAAAGTTTACAAAGTTTGAATTGTTGCGGAAAATGGCCCATTAACAAAGTTTGGTCCCCATACGTAAATCAGAGTCATCTATGACCATGCCATGCCGATGCCCAAGCGCCTCCAGAGTTAGCTATCGCCTTTTCATCCTGAAAATACATGCTAAAAAGTCAACACAATGGTTGAGTGAATTCATAGGTTTAGTAATAAAGCAGTTGATCACAAGATTTTCAAGTTTAGAAATAAGCTATGGGCTACGTTGTTATACGCCCATAAAAGATAGTTGATATTATTGCACTAAGCTCATGACACCAAACTAACTGCATACACCTAAATTACTGGTGTAAGTAAATAAAATTGCCCCTCTGAGATGTAATAGCCAATTACATAGAGATACCAAATATAGTGCGCCCTAGTTATTTCCGATAACCGAGAGTCGGGTCGTCAATTCCCATAGTACTATCCACGATATTTGCGTTCACTCGCAAGTGATTAATGGTTCATGATGTAGGGGACTTTTGGCAAACAACTTAGGCAGAGTCATAATATCAAGTGAACAAAGAAACAGTTTTCAAGCAATTGTGATCATAAAAGCAATAGTAGCATGTATTCTCCCCCAAGGAGTTTATAAAATAGTTAAAAGAGTAAAAGTGGGGCTATGAACTCACCTTAGTCCGAAGCAATGCAAGAATCGATGCTTTATGACTAGCATCGGAAATGAAACAAAGTAGTATCACGGTGTGGAATCGCATAACGATACAAGAGTATAGGCACAATGGCTCGTCATCTGCTCAACCTAGTAGTGTAAGGCTTATCTCAGGACATGTATCGTAAGGTAATTGAGTTTTCAAAAGATACTTGTTTTAGTTTTCGTGGATTACTCGTATTAATGTTTGTTTAAAAGTATAATATATCGTATCACAAAAGTTTATCATTAATGTTTCGTGTGGTGGTAAGAAGACAAGGCTCGACAAGTAACTCACGCCAAATATAACTCACACTAAAGCGTAATGTATATCCCCATACATTATAAGAATAGTCAAGTAGTTTTGACCAAGACTCAAGAACACACACCAAAGCATAAAACATATATAAAGGAACTAAACAAGTAAGAATCATCTAGCAATAAAACAAGCAAATGGTTTGAGCCTTAGGCATTTATAAGAAACTCTAGTTAGTTTAGAAAAGTCAATTAGACTTTATAAGAAACTCTAATTATAATAACGTTTCATAATTTTTATAAAATTGTTGGGTTTTATATAAATAAAAGGATTTTCAAATAGAAGTATAAGTTTAATAAGTTTATATAATTTCCGATATGATGCGTCCGTTTATACAATATTTTCGTGTTAATAGACTTTAATGAAAAATTGATTTTTTTAAAACGATATATCCCATCAGATTTATAATTAAACATGTGTTCTAGTTAATTACTCCAACCCGTTTCAATAATAACTTAACTAAATAGTTTTAGTAGTTAATCAAATTTTTAGATTATGTATTAGTTATTGTTTTGCCACTTATCATTAGTTTCATCTCATATATTGGTCCATACGAGTAGAGTCTAATTTATCACCTCCGTCTCGAGTCCATATAGTCCGATATAAGTCCAATATACGTAAAGTTCAATAGCAAGTGTCAACCACGTTACCGAACGTACCAATGATCACTAAAAGATTATTCTAGCCGAACCTTAGATACCCGAAAATTGTATTTTAGGTTAATTAAGTTTAACCAAACAAGTATCATATTTTATATTAAGCCTAATGGGCTTATTATCCATTTAATCAAACACACTTAAGGCTTCTAAGCCCACCCGAATTCAATACAACCCAGAATTCAATCATACTTGTTTTCCTTTTTCTGTTTGACCCATAAACGACATAGACACACCCTTGACTAGGGACTAAAAAAAAGTAATCCAAAACACTCTCCATGAGCTAACCATGTAAGCTGAACATCAAAGAAGAAACATCCATAGCTTCGCGACTACCATTCACACAACCAAACGCGACACAACCAAACGCCTAGCATAGCAGATTAACTACAAACCATCATAATACACGGGTGTGTCTCTTGTACCAAACATAGACGCAAAAATAAACCACCCTTGTGGTCATCGGGATGACCCAACTCACTACTAACACCCTAAATGGGTTTAGTACATACCAATCTGAGATAAAGAAAAGAAAAACGACAAGAAGAGGTGGCTGAGACTAATCAAACGACCCTTGAGGTCTCCTTACACACGAATGACACAACTAAGACCACTCAACTCAAGACCAACATCATTTAGACCAACATAACCACTATTAGCACCAAACACGCTTTAAATCACGTTTATATACCGGTCAACTCAACTCGACCGAGTTGACTCAACTGAAGTCGACTTGACTCTTCGAGTTGAGTTAACTCAGCCCACATTACAAACAATCCGTTTTCAATCCCATTTTTATCCACGAAAACCAACCCATCAAAATAATACTAATAATAACAAACTAACAAGAGGGTGTCTCGGCTTACCATCGAAACAGACGAAAAGAAGAATGAAGAATGAGATGCGGTGAGGGCTGTGGTGACTGTGACCACAACAACGGTGGCGGTGGCTCTCGGATGCAACCCCAACAATGTGAAACCTCTTTATACTCGTTCAAGACTAAAAACCCTTGAATTTCGAATCTTGTTTTCAAGATCTACGGCGCGTTTTTGCTTTTTATGGCGCGTGTAGTATGTCAAAAGAACCACGATGAGACGATCTATTGAATGTTGTAGTTGGTGTAATAGGGTGACGGGCGCGTGGCCGAATCTCGCCGGAGAAGACGATCGGACAGGTTTTCCGGTGACCGGATTTTTAGAGAGAGGGATGAGAGAGAAGTGTGTGTGTAAAAGTGTGAGAATGAGTGGGTTGGGACGTTTATATACCCCAAGAGGGACTAAAGGTGTCAATTCACCAAGTTAAGGGTGCGTTTGGTATTAAAATGGAGGGGCCGGTTGTGCTAATTGCCCCAATCTTTCACGATAACACTTCTCGAGCTCGTTTCGGTTATCAAGATTTCTCGTGAGACCACGAAACTTGCGCCAATATTTTTGAAATCATTTTTCTAATAAAAAAGGGTATTTATTTGACTACGTTCTCACCAATAGAATTAATGATCAAATAGAATCTTTTAACGAGATTACAATTGTGCCGGTACGAGCTGCGTCCGATTTTCACGTTTCATGAGATAACTTTCTCGTTTTCACGTCAAATGAGTTCAGAAAAGTTCGTAATTGAAAAACAGACGAATTTTCTCAAAAACAAATATTTGAAAAAGTACGAGTTGTTACAATTTATCTCGCCCATATTTTAAAGCTTCGCAAAAAGGAACTACGCCAATAGTTTCAAATGTCAAGAAGCGTTGCATTGCTTATCCGCAAAGACTATCTGTACACACTTTGAGGACAGTTGAATCCATGAAGGTTTTTACACCCTTCAGATTTAAACCAATGTAGTTAATTAGGTTGTAGTAAAATTTTTTGAAAGTAACACTAAATAACAAATTCATTCATTATAGACACTTCCTAAGATTTCTTATACTTATAGATATCAACATCTCTTACTTTTGGTAAGAAGTTTAGAAAAGGATATATATATTGCTTATAAATATATGCCAGGGTAACTAAAAATCCACTAGTAAGTACTGGAAACCAATTTCATAATGTTACAAGACAAATTTTTGACATGACAGTATGTCCTAAATTTGTATGGCACTAAGGAGTTCCCTTCCAAAATCTTATTGACCAGTCAGTACCACATGATGCAAATGCTGCCTCTGTAGGTGAGTGCTCGAGCCACCTGGGTGCATTGACATGATTAGATGGCCATCTTGCTACTTTTTTCTGTGCAGAGCATCCCAGATGACAATCTGTGTACAACAATTTTAAGGTAATATCAGTTAGAAACATTAGAACAAATAATATCATTAAATACAACCACACAAATGGGAAGCTACACTTGACCTCATTGCTAGGTTCATCGATGCATATTACAAATTATTCTGTATCATTGAAAACAGCCTGCATAGCATAACAAATAAAGTGTCATCATTATAACAACTAAAGTTTCATTATTGATTAGCTGATTAAAGTTTTACTATCGCTACAAACAAATAACATTTCTTGCAAAAGAAGAATAAGTTTGGATAAATCATAAAAATATAAAATGTAGATAAAATTACCATTCCTTGATGCTTTAGGTCCGAAATCACTAAGTCTTGCAATATGTGGTGTTCTTATGGTTCCATTTTAAATTTGCATGTTTGTGTCTAACAAAAAGCCAAATATGATAGTTCAAACATTAATCCGGTAATAATTAACATACCTGGGAACACAATTGTGTGTGTGTGGCTCCAAGATAATGCTTGACCAATCTTCCGGTTCCAACTTCCCATAGCTTCACAGCAGAATCCTTCCCACACGAAAGAACGTATCTATTCAAAGAAAAAAGGTTCTGATTGTCTTTCTTTAATACATTTGTGCCATTATTTGTCATCCTAGTCATGTATTTGACAACACAGACGATATACAGAATGTCGTTTGACTCGTATAATTTTTGAGATCATAAAACGTTTGGAGAAAGGAAGTGCTGGTGGGGGGTCAATATAACTAGCGTTTGCCCCCTCTAATCTAGTGTTGAACATCGATTATTTTGTTTAAATAGTTTTACCTAACTACCATCATTTTAAAGCCCTAACTGAAGATGCAAGTATATGATTAATCGCATATGACAAAAACTGAAACATGAATAGCAGAGGTAAACCGTGTGCACCTTTGATATTTGGTAAAACTTGCACTAGTGGCCTCAGATGATCTGTGTGCACCAGGAATGGAGCGAACAAAGCTGCTATTCACCCCATCCTATATTCTAATTTCACCGTCTTTCGAGGCTGTTACATACATGCTAGTCTTCTCGAAACCACTGCTAGTTTTAATTCGTTTCCACTGCTAGGCTTCTCGAAACCACTGCTAGTGGTATCGGGTACCACTGCTAGCTTGTCGTTTCCACTGTTAGTGGTATCGGGTACCACTGCTCAAGTAACATAAGATTTATTAATGGACATACCTAAAAACATTGTGACTAACATGTATCAGACGGATATTTCAGGATATGGCATATTTTATGATGATAAGATAGTCACGATAAAAGGAAAACCTTAGCTCTGATTGATTTGTCCGTAAGCATGTCCTTGGGTACCATTAGAAGATGACTTAATGAATTAAGATGATTGAACCATTTTACTTCACTGGTTATGGTGTTGTTTTCATTAGCAGTATTGTCAGCATTGGTGTCCACCAAAAACCTATCATTAAGCCATTTGGACCAGGTTTCAACCTGCCACGAAAGTAGACCACTTTACTAGGATTTTATAAGATTATACTATCATATATGTAATTTGCTTCATCTTTTGTTTCTAAATAAATGTGAAGTTAAAGTACGTACCGCCTTTTGAAATTGGGCACCTGATCCAAAGCTTAGATCGCCAGCTGGAATAGGCAAAACACTAAATTCGGTAATAGGATCTGATACATGATCAGTTGGAATCTCATTAGCAGACTCACGAAGAATGGCGTTAAACATTGCTACATCAAGTCTAGCAACACACTGTTCCATTACCTGACAATACATATCACAAATTCTTATAGTCTCAAACGGTCAAAACTGAAGTATGTTAATTTAGTTCATTTCATTAGCACCAGATATTACTCTTATCTTTTAAATAACTTACCCTTTTTGCCAACACTGGAAGGCAGCCACATTCGTGTCCTACAGCACGAATAGGACATAGTCTCTTGAAAGCATCGTGTAAAGCATTTTGCCATATTTTAATGGAAAAGTTGTTCTGTTGCTGGTCACCCGAAGGTTCCATTAACTTCCCCGTTCTTTCCTTTTTAAGCATTTCAGGCATCAAAGTCTACACCCATATAATCACAAATAAGTTTTCATGAACATTCAAAATTATAATATTATAAAAATACAAGTCTTGCATTTTAGAGGTTGTACCTGCAACCATATAGACTCAATGATTCGTGAAAATATGCCTGACTCGATTTTCTGAAGTTCAGATGTGAGATCAGGATCATTGGTTTGTTTAGTTTCAAATGTTTGTGCAATTATTTCCCTCAAAACAATGATGTTCGACCACCAGAAAGTCAACCTGTTAGTGCAAAATGGATCTGCATTATTGGTCCACCATATTGAGATAAAAATAAAATCAATGCCAATTAACCACGGAGCACATGTAAGTGAAATACCTTGGAACGTCATTACCACAAGAGCTAGAAATCATAACAAGCCCTGATACAATGTTTCTGGAAATCATATTGCGCTTTCTTGAGATAAATGCTTGCCTGCATGAATGTAAAGCTTAGAAAGGCGATGAGCAGGCATGTGCAACTCGTGTGCTGAGCTGGCATGGTCTTGTACTACAGAGTATAGAGAAACTTCTAGAGCAGCAACTTCTCTTAGCTCGTCTTCAAGTTGCCTGATTCTCATTTCTCATTTCCATTTGTGCGATCATTACTTAAGGTTGCGTTTGGCTACATCACAAAGAAGACTTACTTTACATATATTTCAGTAAAGCTCAAGGTTAGTGGCATAAAGATGGACAACGACACTGACCAAATCACTGCTAGTATATTTTGGTAACCACTGCTACTTTATTTTATTCCACTGCTAGTGTTACTAAACCACTGCTAGTATATTTTGGTAACCACTGCTACGCTTCTCGAAACCACTGCTAGTTTCTTGTCGTTACCACTGCTAGCTTGTTTTGATTCTACTGCTTGTGTTTTGATTCTTGCAAGTTGAATAAGTTTTCCTATCAATAACTTCGGGAAATTAAACTTCTAATCAATATGGGACTCGCACTAATGCATACAAAGTCCACACAACAATTGGTGATAATCGAAGCTCATTTACACAACAATCGGTGTAAATGAAACCCTAATTATTATATGTATATTAAAATTAGAGAAATAATACCTTCGGCGACGATGAATTGACAGGAGATGGTGAGATAACCAGAGATGAAGGTGTTGATACCGAATGCGGTGATGGTGGCCGGAGGTGAAGGTGTTGATAGCCGGAGTTGATGGGGCTTGAGAGAGAGAGATAAAACTTCTGGTTTTTTAATTGAAATGAGAAATAATGTGAGGACTTATTGTTTTTGTTGACTTTTTATTGACTTTTTTATTCTTCAGTCATAAAAAGTTTCAGTCATTAAATGGCATTTCTCTTGTAGTGTGAATTGGTAGCAGTTGCCAATAACAGTTTTAGTTTCATAGTTTTTAGTTTAAAAAGTGAATTGGTAGCAGTAGTAGGCTAATTCACCAATGGCAGTTTGGTTTTGTTAAAGGAAAGAAGATGCTCAACATGTAAAAATAGTTTAGGGTACAATAGTTATTGTAATTTAAAAAGTATTTAAAAGTTATGTAAAAAAAATATAAAAGTACAAAAGTACAAAGTTAAAAAAGGCGCTCAAAGTAATTCGCTTAAGTCGCTCAGCATTGGGAAGGCGCTAAAGGAATAAAATAATAGTTTCCAAAGTTTGACTTTTTTCTCGAAAATAACAAAAAAGAATTTCGCTCGAATCTTAAAAATTCGTTGGATATAAGTCGATTAGAAAACATAGGTACGAAAAGCAAATTTCAATCATTGGGTTCTGAAAAGTTGAAGGACATTTGGCGCTCTTTGATTGGAAGGAAAAAGTCGCAAGTCTCAAGGTCTATTTTGGAGATACCAAACTTTTTTCCTAGAAACTGTTGACACCTTGAGCAAAAGGTGTATTTGCATAATTACCCCTTATTTTTTTATCTTGTGTTTTCGAGTTGGAAGAAAAAGGGAAGGATGTAACTAAAAAAAAGCTTTAAAATCAACTCCACTCCATTGCATCTCAATTTGGAAATAAAAAATTAGGAGAGTAATTTTGATGTAATTTAGTATCCTTTACCTTACTCTCCTCTCTTAAAAACTCTCAGGAACACAATTTTTTTTTTAATACCATCCCAAACATTTCACTTTCACTCCAAAAAATAAACACATGAACAGAGTGTAAGTGTCTCATTGGATAAGTGCATTAATTCAATACAAAAATTTCTTTTAAAATGAAAAAATGCATTTAAAATACAATAATTAAAGCTATAAATTACCTTAATTGAATGTGATTTTATATTTATTGAAGACAAATTTTTCTTGTTTAACAATTCAAACTAATGCCCTGAGAGTATTGTTTAGACAATCCCTAAATAAATATACAAATTTTTGCATAAGTTTTTAAAACTTGTGTCCTAATCACACCAAAAGTACAATGTCATCCATGAAAAAAATACACAAGTATTCACATAAAAGTACATATAAATGTACTTTTATGTGGGTCTTTATGTACTTTTGATGTATTTTGTGTGTGTTTAACTTGTGACTTTAGGGCACAAGTTAGAAAAACCCTTCATAATTATACACTGTTAATCATTTTAAACATGGTATGTGATGTTAAATATAGAATGTTTGAAGATTATTAAATGCTAATTTTCTAAATATAAAATGCTTAAACAACACCCAATGAATTGTTATTAGCAAATACCTTAACTTAAAAAAAGTTCAAGGGCTTTTTTTTTTTTTTTTTTTTTTAATATATATTTTTATGTTAATCATTGGCTAGTGGGGCATGGTATAGTAAATCCCTTTTCTTTTTAGTAGTTCAAATGAATTAAAAAGGTGGATACTTGTTTAGGAAAATGATTGGGTGGCAAATTTTGTGCTTAAATTTATGTCTAAACATGTTTGGCATGATTCTGATGAATTTTAAAAAGGTGATCCTCTGACTGCAGCCATCAGTATGATGTCACACAAGCTTAGGCATGAATTTAAGTACATAATTTTGGTCTCTCAATCAGGACTCATTTATTAGGTGTTTCTTTTTTTCCTATATAGACACGACACGATAATCATTGAACCCGACATTTAAATTAAATATGTTTGATTTGAGGATCAACAAGTTTGGGTAAAAAACAAGTTAATACGTTTTACCCGCTTAATAAATGGATTGTGTCTAGGTTGAGTATGTATTAACAGACTAACTTGGATGATGCCGTTTTGAAGCCTAAAATTAATAAACTACATTGTTTGTGGTTAATGTTGTTGTTTGGTTGTTTCACGCATGTCGTTTGGTTTCTTAGGTCATTTTAGTTTTTGGGTTGTAATTGGGTGATTGATTGTTGTTTGCTGGCCCGATTTCGTTACAAACTATGCACTGACATTCGGAAGCATACTAAATACTCTTCTTTAGTGCGTAACATATGCACGATTCATTTATGTGTTTATGCATCTCTCTATCTCTCTCTAAATATACACACAGGGGTTCAGCTCTCTCTTTAAGTATGGTGGATTATATCGAGTGTTTCTTCCAAATTTCTCTTTTCAAGATTTTTAGTGGCAACTATATCATTGATGGTGCTACTTTTTAATAGCAAAAACAAAGTATGCAGGTTTAAATAGTCTTCTATTTAAACCTGCATACTTCAATCTCTACCTCCTTTCAATCTCTACCTCCGAGAATAAATTCAGTTGCATGTGTGCAACATCCGACATTCCTTAATAGCATAAAACAAATTAGTTAATAATGTACAATATATAAGATTTTCATTGCAAAAACAAACTATGAAACTCACCATAATCCAAACCACTGGTTGGCACCCCCTTTTGCCCGATGCCATTGGCAGCATGCAAGTACAACAAATCCATATCAGTAACTTTTCTTTTACCCTTATCGCAAATAATATCACGGCTTTCATATACTAACGATTTGGCTGACCCGGTTTCCGGAGACGCATATAAACAATCGGCGATATAGAGACGTCGAAATAGACATAGAAGAACCACATCGATCACCAAATCGATGTTAACAGTACTACTATCCCCCATAACATGAACAACATCTCTTTTTCTCAAACCTGAAAGTGACTCAGAATCTGGATTGAAACTAATATCTACTTTAGCCTTCCCCTACTTACTTAGGTAAAATCAACATCTGTTTTGTAAGTGTATTGAGGGTATGGGCGGAGTAAGTGCCCATACCCTCAACGCATCCGTTAATTGCCTAACCTGCAAACCCAAATGCATCAAATGAATAACTGCCAATGCCAAATGTAAGTATTTTAGAACCTGTTTAAGAAAAAAACAAACCTATGGAACTTTTTTAGATGCCTGAAGTTGCAATAGCTTCATAATGCAACATCCACCACGTTTACGTCTATTGTTTCTATGTGGCCTGCTACAACCCTCTTCTAATCCTTCATTGATACCAAGCACAATAGCAACTTTCATCAGCATGTACATACAGATTATCCTATAACACTTGAACAATTAATATAATGAGCTATAAACACAATTAGCACAAAAACATAAACCTGTATTTAGTTTCAAATGAGCACACATCTTTGAAGTTTTGATGGTACCAACATGTTAATTTGCATACCCGTACATATACTTATATAAGCAATGGACCAAGAGCACTAATGATAAAAAAACCAAAACAAAAGCTTACCACAAACCCAATTCTCTCAAGAATTTGATCGAACACTTGGCGTGCAACAACTCTAACACGAACAAACCCACTTCCCAATTCACGTTCAAGCACACTTAACCCCATCTTCAAAGCAACTATATTTATCATCCTTTTTTATTTTCAGAACCTACCAAAAAAAATCCTGTTAACCCATAAGCAAAATCAGAAGCCGGCAGCAACTGGTAAGCGGTTGAGGAATATTTGTATGTGTCGAAGGTTGTGGAAGATGGGAGACGATTAACTTGATACCTGGGTTATGCAGAGTTGAGTAACAACAGAACCCCAAATTGGAACCCTAAACGCCACTGTCACTGTTATCGTTAAAAGAGGCGGTGGCTCATAAGACGTAGAAGATGAAAAAGAAAGCCACGTAGCAGTGTTATTATCAAAGGCAAGCAAAGGCTGAAAGAGATGAAGATCGGCACCGCTGAGTGGAAAGGAGAAAACGCAGTGTGAAGACACGTATGCAAAAGAAAGGCCACGTATAATGAAAGTTATTAGCAACGTATGTTACGTATGCACTGTTTAGAAAGAGGCCGAAGAACCGCGCAGGGGTGAAGAGAAACGCCCCAAAAAATCGGCCCATACACACAGTAGCCCTAAACGACGTTGCTGGTCACCGTTTTGTGTCCCCATATTATATATATAGTAATATATTCTTCTTTCTCAACTTTTGCGATACTTCCTTTTTACTCACTCAAAACTTTTCAATATTTTCTGATGTAATTAATTTACGCTTAACTACATATAAAGAGCGTATGATCAAACCTTAAAAAGTGAAATCTTGAAAGTCAAAGGTGAGAGAAATGCATAATGTTATTAATACTCTTATTAAAACACCCATTACTTAAAAGTACAACAATTTATTCATATTGTACAACCAATTAAAAACATGTATACCAAATTAAAACACTCCTTATTAAAAAATACAATATGATTTTCACAATATACAATTTAAACAAGCTACTCCCTCCGTCCCAAAATTATTGTCCCATATTGACTTTTTTAGTCTTTCTTCTTCAACTTTGACCATAATTATTTTTGTTTGTGAATGTATTGGGTTTTAAATGTATTTTTATTTGTATAATTTTCATCAAGTATTATATAATACAAATAAATATATTAATGGTCAAAGTTGAACAAAAAAGACTGGTCAAAGTAAAAGTGGACAATAAAAATGGGACGGAGGGAGTACAACATAATCCAAAATATAAAGTAATTAAACACACTAATTAATGTTATTTTTAAAACACCCTAAAATGAAAAGTAAATGTTATTATACACATTATACAAATTAATAAAATACACAAAGCTTCATACAAGCTAACAAATTGATGGTATATATAGTTTTGAAAACTAGAACGGACCAAAGGGTTCAACCAGGAACCGGTGTCGCCACCGGTTCGGCTAACCAATAAAACCAATCCGAAAACGAACCAACGAGGAACCGTTGAAACCGATACAAACTGGTGGAATTAGGTTTCATCCAGATCTATTTATCCGGTTAATCGTCACAGGATATCCGCTGCCGAAACGTGCTGGTACCCTGCTATACTATATATAAAGGAAAAACCAAAAAGTAAAAAGTGAAAAGTTGAAACTAAAAAAATAAATGTTGAAAACATATATTTCAAAAGGAAACTATTAATACACATTGAAACCGGGTTGACTCGGGACGCTACAAACCCGGCGGGTTGACCAAGTTTCATTTGACCTGTTTTCGACCCAACCCATCGGTTTTCGACCGGAACGGTTTAACCGGTTGAACCACCCGGGTCGAACCGGGTTTCAAAATATTATGTTTAATCCCCAAATCTTCAAACTTTTATTATTTTTCGTTTATAACTCATAAACTTTTTTTTATCACTAAACGATCTGTCGCTATAAATCCCGTTGCTATACACGGGTACTCGTCTAATATGACTAATAAGGGTAAGTATTTAGAAATTCACGCTTATAGCTATAGATATAACAAATTTATAAACATTTTAAAAATGCATCCAGATTGTAAATTCTTACACGCTTTCAAAAAAGTATGTACAATTAAGCGTCAACATAATACTTCTTATTCTTTGACTAATTAGCCCGAGTTTTGACCAATCCAAGTAATTTGGTCGAGCAACTTCAAATTGCTTTGACATCTTTTCATTTAGTGTTTACTCGTTATGTAAGTAATCCCTTCGTCTCAAAATTATTGTCAGGGGATAAAAATTTCACTTTAATTTTTGACCACTTAAATAGAATATTCTCAATTAAATTATCTAGTTTTTACTTTAAAAAAATAGATAATTATTTTGAGACATCATGAAAAAGAAATATGAACTATAATTGAAACAAAAAAAAAAAACCCGAGCTAAGTAAGTAGTTGAGTAAGCCGAGTACGCATGGTGAGAGAGTTACATGATCTACACACATCTTTCATTTTTATCAAAATGTTATTGTCGATTTTTTAAATTAAATATCTAGATTTAGCAATGTAACATTTAACTATTCAAAACTATACAGATAAACAAAACGACATTTTATGACTAAATTTAGGCCTAAACAATTCATCATGTGACATGTGTAATGTATATTTTCTCTTTCATAATCTTCACTTTTAATTTTGTCATGTGTCATCTGTTTAGAGTTAGGCATATCTTTAAGCATGAAATTTAGTTATGCAAATCATTGTGGAGATACTTTCACTCTAGCATATTTTTAAACCTGTACCGATAGTGATTGTTATATGCAAACCAAACCCACCCACATATTTTAAACAAGTTTATGACTGACTGCTTAAACCGTGATTCAAGTTGGAAGTGTTTATGAGTCAACATCACTTCATTCACCAAAGATCCATGTGGTTAATCAAAGTAAATTAGTAAATCAACATAAAAACATTCATACTTCAAAGCATTAAAAACCACTTACAAATAGAAGGTCTTGTTTGTTTTAAGGACTGATGCAATACCAAACTTAAAGACCAAAAAATAATTTTCTGAAAATTAAACTTATACTTGCCTTGTTTGTTTTTTCAAAGAAGCTCTTCTTTGCCTCTTTTGTCTGCAGGCGCGCAAACGTATACCTTGAAGACCGTTTGTTTTTTTTCAGACATAAGAGGCTAAAATCTCTTATTTCCTCTTCTACCATGCAGACATAATTTATCTCTTCTTTTCCACTTCTTACCTCTTCTCACAACCCCTACATCTCTTTCTCAATATCTTACATCTCTTTTACGTTCCGTCCGTCTTTTTACGTTTTCGCCCGTTTTTTTACGTTTTCGCATTTTTTTTACTTTTTCGTCCGTTTTTTACGTTTTCGTCCGTTTTTTTACGTTTTTTACGTTTTCGCCTATTTTTTTACGTTTTCGCCCTTTTTTTTTACGTTTTCGTCTGTTTTTTTACTTTTTCGTCCGTTTTCTTATGTTTTCGTCCATTTTTTTACGTTTTCGTCCGTTTTCTTACAATTTCGCCTGTTTTCTTAAGTTTTAGTCCGCTTTATTACGTTTATGTTCGTTTTTCATGTTTTCGTCCGTTTTTTAATGTTTTTTTTTATGTTTTCGTATGTTTTTACGTGTTCATCCTTTTTTTACGTTTTCGTCCATTTTTTTACGTTTCGTCCTTTTTCTTACGTTTTTGACCGTTTTCGTCTGTTTTTTTTGTTTTCGTCGGTTTTTTTCGTCCCATTACGTTTTCGGTCATTTTTTACGTTTTCGTCAGTTTTCTTACGTTTTCGTCCATTTCTTTACGTTTTCGCCAAATTTTTTTACTTTTCGTCCTTTTTACGTTTTCGTCCGTTTTTACTTTTTCATCCGTTTTTTACGCTTTCGTTCGTTTTTTACGTTTTAGTCCGTTTTTTATATTTTCATGTGTTTATTTTACGTTTTCATTCGTTTTCATATGATTTTATAAGTTTTTGTACGTTATTTTATCTTACCTAACAAAACGTAAGATAATGTAAGAAAACGAAAGAAAACAGACGAAAACATAAAAAAAACAGACGAAAACGTAAAAAAACGGTCGAAAATGTAAAAAAGGCGAAAACGTAAAAAAAGACGAAAGCGTAAAAAACGGTCGAAAACTTAAAAAACAGACAAAAACGTAAAAAGCAGATAAAACGGACGAAAACGTAAAAAAAAAAAGGAAGAAAACGTAAGAAAAATGATGGAAACGTAAAAAAAACAGCTGAAAATGTAAAAAACAAACGAAAACGTAAAAAAAAGATGTAAGCGTAAAAAAACAGACGAAAATGTAAAAAACCGGACGAAAACGTAAGAAAATGGACTAAAATGTAAAAAAATGACAAAAACATTAAAACACAGACGAAAACATAGAAAATTGAGGAAAATGTAAAAAACAGACGAAAATGTAAAAAACTAGTGAAAAAGAAAAAGGAAAAAAAAAGTTACTTTAATAGCACAAAAAATACTAGTGAAAAAGAAAAAAGAAGAAAAATGAAAGAAGTACTTCAATAGCACAAAAAACAAACGGTCTTCTTGTTGTAGATGAAGAGCTTAAATGTACCTCTTCTTTTGCAGACATGGTTTGCAGATGAAGAGGTAAAAGCTCTGAAAAAACAAACGACATCTTAGTTGTCTTATAACAACACTAATCAATTCATTGAAGAATATAGAAAGTTGACACTCAAACTTGGGACTATTGAGTTATCTTGAGCATACTAGAAATATACAATTACAAAAGTTGTAATTTAACTTAAGCAAATTTTAATCACTTATACAAGCCAAAAAATGAGTACAAAGTTTTAACTACCTTAAGGCTACCCTCAACGGTAGCAAAGTGATCAAATGGCAAGCATTTTCACACAACAAACTCCATTGGGAGCGTGGAGTGAGTTGTTGGCAAGGAGAGAGAAAGGTGTTGTCAAGGTGAACTCTACACCTTTTGGGCTTTTTTTTAGCGTGTGGGAGATATGGAGTGGGGTATTTTAGTAAATAAGAAAATGTGTTGAAAGGTGAAGTGGTGTGAGATGATTGTGAGTGAAAAGTGAGATGGTGGTGAAGGAGAGAAAAAACTGATGTGTCACTGAGGTGGAAGGTGAAGTGGTGTGAGGGTTGGGGGTATAAACAAGTTCCTAGTTGCTACCATTCAATCATGTTTCAAAATCATCTTTTTAGGCCTTACATGAAGAACATGGTATCCTTGATTTGATCATGTAGTTTGTAGACAGACTCAAGAACGAGTTATCTCTCCCTACCTTCGCAGCAGCAGCCTGTTGATACATTCAGCCTCTGTATGCCACAAGATCAGCATATAGTACAGCGATGGGACTAGCGGGACAGGTTTGGTGCAATGTGCAAAAGTATAACACAAGTGCAAAAGATACACAGAGGACAGTTGTTGCAGAAAAACAAATGCAGCTTCCATATAATTTTAACTTGAATTAATTTAGTGAAGAATAAATCTGGAATAGACAGAGTAGTAATTGCATAGATGGTATACGTGCATTGCTTATCGGCTTATCGCAAGATATTATGAAAAACACAATATAGAACTTGCATATTGTAAACATGTTATCGCCCAGTATTTTCACATATCATAAACATGGTTAAGTTATCATGTCCGAATGCTTAAGTTAATTATATATTTAACCATAATCCAAGCTGATGGTTTTAGAGTCAAGATCGCTACATACATCATATATCATTGGAATGCTGATCAAAGTGAAACAGTGAATCAACATCACGGCCTCGCTACCTCAAAAAATATCAAACATGATATTTAAACTAAAACAAATTTTTACAATTTAAAGACGCCACCAATACATGAAACTCCAAAAATTATAACGACTTAGCAATCCGAGAATACATAGATTTGGTGTTCAAACTGCGTTCAAACGACATACAGCAAACGAATTATTAGATTTAAATACTTAATTAAGTTACTCGTAACTCAGGTGTAAGAATCTGTCAAAATCTTACACATATATCATAAACAAGTCTCGACCACTTGATCAAGTGATCTTAATAATCCGCCGTCAAAAAAATGTTTTTGATAATGTTTAAACTATGATTAAAATGAAGGAAACTATGTCAAAATCACTTTTCGTCATCTACCAAAGATAGGTGCCTCCAGCAACGCTGCTGCTACTTTTGATTCTCAATAGCTTATTAGATCAATAAAGAACACAACACAAGAACATACAAAAAAATCATGAAAACCGCCCACAGACCCACTTAGGCATTTAGCTCCTCCATCTTCTCTCCTCTTCCTCATCCACAGGAGTATACCACGAAGGCCGCCTCTTTGAATTACTCAATCTATAATTCAAGTAAACTTCTTCATTACAAAGCGGTCTAGTAGCCACAAGTGCAAGACTTTTCATTGTAGGTCCTTCCATTTGACCATCACTCGATACCGCACCAGACTTGAACCAAAAACTACCAAATCTTTTCATCTTAACTTCCTCGATACCCCCAAAAATTATATTTGGTATATAAGCTCTCATATCCTTCTCATTTAAAGGAAAATCATAAGGGCATACCATGACATTAGGCTCCATACCTGTTGCCGGGTGGTTAGCAAAATGAGCTAAAGCTAACGGGTTTCTTCTCTCCAATATTTCACCATTAGACACTAGCCTAGACCCTTCTAATGGTTTACTTAGCATCTTCCAAACCCGGTCTGAGCCGGTCTCGGAAGGTGGTTGACCAGGGTTGGACCGGTATACACTAGACTGGCCCCACGGTTCTCTAGTGTCACCACCAGTACCCCACGGTTGCGCATTGATTACTGTCCCATCATATCTGGTTATAAGATATGGGTTTCGTGCATCTACTCTTGGGTAACCTGGGATATAACGGTAATATGCTGGAGAGTAGATAACACCTGGATAGAGTGCTATCACTGAGCCAACATCTGCTTCACCATCTATGAATAAGCCCTGACCCGCTTGCTCATGTGGAATTTGAGACGGTTTGAGCTCAAGGGTGTAGCCCATGAGATCTTTTAACCTTTGGGATGCCTCGGTAAAAGTCAACTGTTTTGTCTCTGGAACATCTGTGCTGAAATGTTCATCATTAATAAGATTCTAATAAGTGTATTGTTTTGAAGTTGAAAACCCGAGTAACAAAAACTTACCAAGATTTATGTTTGCCGGAGTCGTTCTACCAATGGCAAGACTTAGGCCACTACGACGAGGAGTGGTGTCGTTCTTCTGAGATGATCCAAGTGGCTCGTCATGAGATTTAGAGTCAGGTACAAGAATTTCATCCATTGACGTGCAGAAGTTCGTAATTTGAGTATGGATGTTTTCTTGGACCTGTCTTTCTTGGTCGGCTAGTTCGGCCTTACTTGCCATGTTAATGATCTCTTCTACATCTGCTTCTTCAGCATCTTTCCCCACACGGTTATAGCTGTAATTACATATAGCAAATCAGCACTTGTGTATCCCGTGCACACGGATGAACAAATATAAAAAAATGGTTTAAGTATTTGCTCATACTCTATAAACTCATTTTTTGAAATATAGCTCAACAAATTTGATTAAAACGAATTATTAGTACTAATAAATCGTGAACTTATAAAGACGGCGAGAGTTTGAGATAACATTACAGCATTTTTGTGTGAAATGCTGATGTCATGATGTTTTTAAGTATGTATACAAGGGATGTTTACATAAAACGCCAATGTACTTTCTTGTTTGTCCTATTTCAGCCATTGTACTTTTATATGTACATCCGAGTTATTAGAACAATGGCTTTGTGTCCCATTTGAGTCATTTTGTAGCCAAAAACCCTAGAATCGGATAATCTATGCATAAAACTCACAAATTTATGTACAAAAGTGTTATATTTATATATTAGATTAAGTTTTATAGAAAAATGTTTAAAATTAGGGTTGCAAAATGACCCAAACAGCACACAGAACCATCTTTTCATGCCCGGATGTATGTAAAGTAGTACAATGACGAAAACTTGACAGATACATAAAAACGAAGTAAAATAGGTAGTTATTGTGATATTTCACACATAGGTCACGGTTAGTTGAGTTGGAAAGAACATGACCTGGTATAGAGGAAAAGTCGATTTATGTCTGCTTCAAATTGAAGTTGTCTTGGTTCTTTTGCAAATGTCGGACTTTTGGCAAGCTTTCCCACAAACTAAACATACAATATCAAGAAAAATGAAGTTCCATAAGGCAGCTAGCATAGTTTAAACAAATGAAATGTGTCTCATGATTCTGATTATTCCTTTCTATACAAGACCTATTCTGACTTTCCGAGTCAAACAACATCCATTTACTATGTTAACATCACAAAGTTTGCACTTCCGTATTTTAAATGGCATATGCAGATATTTTGCTATACAAAGATGTTACTGCTTTTCTCGATGTTCAGGCATAATATTGTGTAACCAATATGTTTCTGCACAAAACGATTTATGAACTTTTGAATACTTTGAGTAGCCTTCAAAACAAGTTGGAGTTTATTAAAAAGCAATATTACCCTTTTCCCTTGATTAACCGTCTTTACCAATTCTGTTTTTCAATCCATGAGTCCTTCGATGTCATGTACACTTTTCAACTACAGCTACTTTCAAACACTTGTATACAGCTTACAGGTATAATTCAAGACTATAATAAAAAGCGACACGAATTCACAAGTAAATTTGCCAATGATATACAATATTATTTTGTTCACGACCTTGTGGTGCACCGTGCATGTGCAGTGTTCATTATACCTCACACATTTTTCTATACAAACACAAAACTCATATCATAGTTTGGCATCCAAAGTAACAAAAATGAAACTTCTAACTCTTCTTTAGAGTCAAATTGGCTATTCAGACTAGCAAAATTGAAACTTTAACTATTCTTTTCATATTTAAATACGCATGTGTTGGGTGTTTGTTTTAGCGTATTTCCAAATTATGAGCTTAGTTTGTGCGGCTTACATGTCATAAGGGGGTGTTTCTCCGGGTTTATTAGCTTATTTAATTTTTGAAAAGCTCATAAGCCTATTTTTTTCCATCTTAAGAGTTTTTAAATTTGAGGTTATGGGCTTAAATTAGCCATAAGATTAAGTTGATAAGCTCCTAAACTGAAAAATTGAGCTTATAAGGTTTTTCAATTTCAAACAAGCCCATAAGACCAGAAAATAAGCTAATTCAAACACCTCCTAAGCCCGGTTTTTAAGTCATCATAAGCTCATACGCAAGATAAAAGCCGAAAAATGGGTCATGAAAAATAAGCTCATTACTCATTAGCCCGAAAATAAGCTAAAAACAAACACCCCCTAATGGGCTTTTCTCAATATCTAACAGAGTTATCATCTTGCAAAAACAAATTAGTCATCTTAAACAAAAATTCCAAAACTAAAGTTATAGCAAAAGAATCTTGTGCAACTAGCCAACAGTTTATAAGAAAAAAAAAAAAAATTACAGTCAATTTGACTATTTAAACTGATAAACCCTAAATCTGTATAATGGTAGCAGGGTCATAATAAGCTCATGAGTAAGAAAAAGCCGGAAAAAAATGGGCTTAACGGGACATTCACAATTTTAAACAAATTTATACACTTTTTCAATAAGCAACAACAAATTAGTCATTTTTAAACAAATTAACAAACTTTCGAGTCAAACTGATAAAACACTAAATTCAGAAACTTTTCAGCTATACAAATAGTTTTCCAGTTTTTACCATACTAAGCTCGTATGGAGGTGTTTGTCTAAGCTTAATTGATAAGCTTATGAACTTTCTAAGCTAAATTTTTGAATAAGCACATCAAATAAGCTTAAACAAAAGTAAGAAAAAATGGGTTACGAAAATAAACTGATAAGCCAGAAAATAAGCTAAAAACAAACACCCCCTTAATGGGTCATTCTCAATATATAACAAAGTTAACATCTTTATTCTATAACACAATAAAAATTAGTCATCTTTAACCAAAATCCTAGAAATGAAATTACATCAAGATAATCTTATGCATAAATGGTATACTGCAAGATCAAGATTAAAACAAGCCAACAGTTGATAAGTACTGTAGCATATCAGCAAACTATAAACTCATTTTATAAATGGTGACAGAGTTAATGAAATGAAAATCTAATGTTTAGAAGAAAGAAAGGAGTACCTGTTGGAATTTCTGAAAGAGGGTCCCCATGAAGTTGGATCTAAAACCCTTTGGTCTTTCTATCAGTCTTTGTTGATTCTTCAACTCAAGGTTTTTGGAGAAGGGGGCCAAAAGGGGGAATGGACAATGAAGGGTCAAAATGTACAAAACAAAATTGTGGAGGATCAAAATGTAATAAATCCATATTTTTGAA
>OU343225.1:327015454-327207000 GCA_910596185.1 Chrysanthemum makinoi | reverse complement strand
CTCACTTGATTCAGGTGAAGCGCGTCGATTCATATGGTATTAAAGCTTTATAAAAATTTGATAGTTTGAATGATGGATTTATGATGGCGATGAAAAATTGCAGGTATGTAATTTTAATAGAATTGTAGTACCCAACAAAGTCATATGCGTCCTTCGGATTCTCATTTATAGTGCTTTTATGTATCTCATAAATTTTGATTGAATATTAAACGTGTAGAGTTTTTAACAGCCATAAAACTTGACCCCTTTAGATTCACTATTTATTTTAGTCATTTAGGCAGTGGTTTAAAGGTATGTAAACAGCTTATTCAACATCAGTTAGATCCACACGATAGCTTCTTATACTTTGCTAGCAATGGTATGTTAAACATATAATTTACATAAAGATTTTTGCACACAATTTACACACCACACGTATAACAAAACTCATATAGCATAAAAAATCAAATGCAAAAAACCCGCCGCAACGCGCGGGTGCATAACCTCGTTGTATTTAAAATTCTAAATAATTTTGTAATAAATATATATTTGTCACTACAAATGTGTAATAAAAATTAGTGTTAGTATATATCTGTCAAGAAAATTTGTGTGATAAACATAATGTGTCATTACAAATGTACTAAAATATGATAGTGTGTCATTAATAATGTATTAAAATTTGGTTATGTGTTACTAAAAATGTACCAAAAATGTTATGTTGTGTTACTTTATATATATGTATCAAAAAATTGATATGTCATTTTATATGTATCAAAAATTAATGTGTCAGGATAACTTTGATGTGTCATAAATAAAGTGTAAAAATATTAGTGTGTCACTTCTACCGATGCAACAACCGTTTAACAAGTTCTTTCTTTTTTGTAAACTTGCCGTACAAGATTGAACTATAGTCCTTCGCTTGTTTAAATTAAAAAAACGCTTAAATAAGAAAAACTAGATAAAAAAGCAAAAAATAAGATTTTTAGGCCTATAAAAATATGGTTACGAGACATATGTAGTAACCGCCCAATTCACTAATTAATTGTCTCCCTATTTGTTGTTTAAATGCTAAACCATGCCACTCATCTTTAAATAATTTACAAGAATGCCATCAAACTCTATTTAATTAGATCAAATCTAAAAAGTATATTATTTTTCAGTTTAAATTGTACATCACAATATATATATATATATATATGAAGGGATCCAGTGAGAAGAAAAACTAAAATAAGAAGAATAAGAAGGATTTCTAGCCACACATTTCAAATAGAAGAGAGAATTTTAAGGGGATATGCATCTATTTTTGTAGATGCATCTGAAATATGTGGTTGTGGTTTCTTCTTATCCTTCTCATTTTAATATTACTTCTTATTTGATCCTAACTCTCTCTCTCTATATATATAGAGTTAGGATCAAATAAGAAGATTACTTAAAATAAGAAAGAATAAGAAGAACTAGAACCTTAAATCCGAGATGCACCGACCTAAATTAGTTGCATCCCTATAATCTTAGATGCATTATAACGCACCATAGTGTGTTTTCTAGCTTTGTCGGATGCATATCATTATATTAGATGCATTTCATGATTTCTCTTGTTTTTGTTCCTCTGCGTATTAGAAAATCATGAAAATCAATTTGAACCATCTATACATCAAATTAACTTTCGAAACTCAAGATGTCGCATCTATATGAATAGAAATGCATCTAATGCAAGTCGTTGCATCTCAAATGCGTGATTTTGATCACTTCTCACCACTTCTTATTTTAATTTACTTCTCATTGGATCTCTACTCTATATATATATATATATATATATATATATACATTATATATAAGAGGAGGCATGCCACATAAAATGCCACTTGGCATCCCATAATTCCAAGTCATATTTCATATTAATCATTATATTGATGTGTGGCATCCCATATATCTTAGCGTATAATTCTCCACTAAAATTCCGAATAATTCCACCTAAGCACATTTTTGATAAACTAAAATTCGGAATATATTTGGTTTAAAAATAAGAGTCATGGGATTCGAACTTGTGGTGTTGGTACAAGAAACTTGATAACCACTAGACCAACACATTGTTTTTGTTTATATTTTGCAAATCCAAAACTATAAACTCTTAAAATAAAACAACTAATTATTTACTTTAATGAGAAAATTCGGCCCAACTCTGCAACCCTAAAACACAACAAATCATTCGATATTTTTCTCAAAACCTCATTATTATCTTCACACAGTCTCATCAACCGGTCATCATGTGATATTCTACCATCTTTGTCGCCAACAACATCCTCAGTCACCATAATAAGATCTACAACAATCCGTTAAGGTTTACTATTTTTTTATTCCAATCTGATTTTGTCGTATTGATATGCATGTATTAGTTGATTGAATGTTATAGTGATTACGTAAGACAAAATTGTATATGTTTGTTGGAGTATATGATTTCACTATATCGATGATGATGCTGAATTTTTTTTAATTGTTTTGTATAGTTTTGGTTTAATACCAGTCATTATATCTTCACACGATATTCCAGTCTTATCAACAGGTCATCATGTGGCCATCTTTGTCGCCAACAACATCCTCAGCCACCATAATAAGGTGAATACTTTTGCTTTTACAAGTACCTATTTACATATCTATTTTATGAATACTTTTGGCTTTGTAGAACTGCTATGCATGACACATGATTAGAATAACGTTTGCAAAAATTATGATTAGTTTTATGTTTGATTAGGGTCAGAGTTAGGTTTTAATCGATTTTTTAGCGTAATTAGAAATAGTGATTCTATATGAGTAGATTTAGGGTTTATTTGAGGTTGATGTTTTTAGTTTTATGTTTTATTTGAGGTTTTTAAAGGTGATTAGAGACGATAAATTGATGCATTAGCTATTTGAGGTTTTAGCATAAAGACGTTAGGATTGGATTTATATTTGATTGAATTGATGCATTAGCTATTGCGGAGAGGTTGATGTAATTAGTCTTTTACATTTTATTTGAGGGTTTAGTGAATTATGATTAGTTTTATGGTTTTTGAGGTTTTTATAAGTGATTAAAGACATTGATTCATTAGCTATTTAAGGTTTTAGCGTAAAGACGTTATGATAGTAATTCTATACGAGTAGATTTAGGGCTTATTGGATGTTGATGTAATTAGTTTTTTAGGTTTTATTTGAGGTTTTAGTGAATTATGATTAGTTTTATGTTTTATTTGAGGTTTTTATTGTGATTAGAGACAATAGATTGATGCATTAGCTATTTGAGGTTTTTGCATAAAGACATTAGGATTGGATTTATATTTGATTGAATTGTTGCATTAGCTATGGCATCATTAAAGATGTTACCAGTTTATATGCAAAGATCTCATCTTCCCCCTTGTCACATTGCTGCTCTATGACATTTTTCTTTTCTATGTTTCTTTATATGCTTTTTTTCCCCTCATTGTCACATTTGTTATCTTTTATTATAGCGGGTCAATTGTATATTCATTTCTCCTATATATTTGATAGGTATTCGATTGCCGTCTTCATGGCTACTCTCAAACTGTTATTTCTCCTATAAGCATATGTGCTTTTAGAACCATTACATTTTTGTAGTGAAGTTTACTGCTTGCAACATTAATGCACATCCATTTGCATCGTAAACAGACTGAAAGACAATATTACACTCTTGAGTCCCAAGAAAATGTGAAACCTTGCAGTGATCATTGTTACCTTCAGGTATCACATATCAAATCCTTTCCATACACCTAGAATTGTTAACTAAAATAGTTGGTTCTGTTGTTATATAAAATGCAGAGGTACAGTTCTTCTTTTTAACTGCTCAGGTGGTATTTGTTAACCATTATATAGCCTGCGAGCTTAACTGAGCTTCTCATCTTGACTTTCAAGAATCACAGTGCCAAAAACAAAGCTATTTCCAGTTCTGTATCTTTAAGTAGAAATACAAAACTATTATAGCGGGATCAACAGAGACATTAATAATGCATCTTGCAGTATATCAGATCTTGGATTTATTCTTGTTACCCTTTATAATTAGCCAATCTGGCAAGCCTTTTCAGGAATTAGCTCTGCTGACTCCGGTTTGATTCTCACTTTGGTATTATAATTGCTTGGTTTTTACATAAGATAGTGTTGGAAGTGGTAAAATTCTTTTATATTGTGATGACAAGATCTATCAAACGGTCCATATTCTGCTCATGAGAACTATTCCCACGGATCAACTGAGAATTTAGAGTTAAACCTGCACAATTATTTCACAACATCCTTAAACATCGAACGAGGGGATTTGGGAGTAAAATACTAGAGCTGATTATTTGCCCCATTTACGCCAATATTCCTACTGAGCTTCAGGCTAAAATATTTCAACAAACTCTTGAAGTAGCGGGGAAGGTTGTCCTGGCCACTAATATTGCAGAAACATCATTGATGATCGATGGTTTTAAGTACGTTATAGATCCTGGATTTGTGAAGTTGAAATCTTATAACCCTCGCACAGGTATGGAATCTTTATAAATCACTGCTTAGAAGGAAACTTTGAACCATCTATTAGACTAGA
This sequence comes from Chrysanthemum makinoi, assembly GCA_910596185.1. NCBI lineage: Eukaryota > Viridiplantae > Streptophyta > Magnoliopsida > Asterales > Asteraceae > Chrysanthemum > Chrysanthemum makinoi. The sequence goes on along the minus strand of OU343225.1, from coordinate 327,202,451 downwards.
TATTGGTCAAGGATACCGGTGCAACACACCTATCCCTGTTCTTTCAAAGAGATGTTGGTGATGTATATTTGAAAACGTCTGGATAGAGATGTGATAATCACACATGCTAATCTCTTTGCAATCCACTGTATTTGAGTTTTAGTGTATTCAGTGTTTTTCAGAAGAGGGGGTGTTTGATCAATAATTTATAACCTAATGTTGTATGTCAGATAAATCCTTTTACATTAACACTTCACCTTAATAGTATTAAAAACCATGGTGGTGTGAGTGAGCGCGCTGGCCATCCAGTTATTAGAAAGGAATGATGGTGCTCTTGGTTAAAATGTATGAGCAGCTACCCGTTTGACAGATTTTTTAGTGGACCGTTAAATCATGTTTGAGATAAGTCATATTTTAAATAAATCCCGTTATAAGTAAATGGGTCGATTTCACCTAATTAGTTAACAGGTCAAAATGGGTTTGGGTAGAAAGGAATAATAATTGGTATGGTTATGGAAGATGCAAGTGTTTATGATCTTCTATTACCTGTTATAAAAATGGAGAAAAAGGAAAGAAAGTAAAGTAAGCTTTAAATTCACCCGATATTTACCACTATGTATATTTTTGTTATTTACGGTTGATCTTATATAGTGGTAGTGCAGCCAAAAAGGGGAGCAGACTATGTACAACGTGGATTCAGTGCAAAGAATGTTAGAATATTAGCAAAATGTTGGAAGCCGTAGTTCTAATATTCTTGAGAAAAACACAAGGTACATTGCTTTTATACTATTGAGGTATCTGTTTGATCACTGTGACACATATGACTTATAGAATAATAAAGTGTAGAAATCATTTTACCTTTGAGAGATGAGCGGGTTAATCGAATTAGCGCAATATGTATTAAGAAGTATATAATATTAGTACCTCTCTGTATATGCAGGGGATCATACCAAAGGTCATTCTCAGACGACAATATTACCAGCTCAGCAATTGAATGGGAAAAATGAAGAGTCCGAGCATCAGTATCCTGAAGAAGCGCATGCTAATACCAACATCATGTCTGAATCATCACCTGAAATCTCAACTTGTGAAAGTGATTCATCTTATCCCAGGTTTGTTCTCATCACATTTAAGCATGTTAGATTCTTTTTTTTATGTGAAAACTTCTACGTATATAGTTAAAAGTGTTGGACTTAAAATACTGTTTGTTGGGATTCTTTTTGTAGACTACTTTAGTGTTTGGATTAACTGTGCTTTTCACAGCATAAAGGATTGAGGTACCTTTTAAATTCAGAGGTTTAGTTTATAGGTAGAAATAATGGGTGGGTCGGGTAGTTTGAGTAATTGATCAAAACGATCAATTATGATAGAGGTTGGATCGACCCGAAACACTTTTTGACGAACTTCTCTATAAAAATAGTCTCAACTCTTATTTATGCTAACAAGAGTGAATCATTTTTGTACCAGTTGCCTAAAGATAACTGAACGTATGTAAATGTTATTCATCAGTCGCTGCTACTATTGGCTTTCTTGAAGCTATGGTCAGTCAATTAACCTCAGTTACCACTCGGTAGACAAATAAATAAGAATGTTCAATGAAAATATACCAGTTGCTGAACGGAAATCGTAGTCTTGAACAATAAAGCCGGGTTCAGATCCAAGACCAATTTCAGAGACCACATACGCTATGACAGCACTGAGAATGACAGTTGATGCTGTATTTTGTGAGTGACAAGGATGACTCAGGAGCAGGTGTTAACCATAAGACCGACTCTACATCAAAGAAAGAATCGACAGCAACAACATTGAAATCTGAAAAAAGATGCATTAGCCTTCAATAGATATATGTAAAAGATCCAGTATTTTCAAAATGCACTAGATCACATTTCAATTCAAAGTTCATGTAATCTTATTATTTCCACTGTTTTCCCAGGCTTTTGGGTGATTTTCTGCTCTTGCTTTGTAGCTTTTCGTTGTTAACTGAGTAGGTACATTGTGAAAATAGTTCATTTTATTTACTACAAATCTGATGCTGGATTTAATCTGCTGAACATTTTAACCTATGACCCCGAGAAAGTATTATTTTGTAGTTGGACAATTCGATGTGGCTATAAAGTCTCATTCCTGTATATGAACGTGACATTTTTTAAAAGCATATCTGGAATATGTGCAGCGGAAAACAGCTAATGCAGCTCTTAACCATGAGTGGTTTCATGAAGTTCCTCTTCCAAAGTCTAAAGATATCATGCCAACTTTTTCTGCTCAGCCTGCTCAGGACATGTATCTCAAATATAAATGTCAAAACTTTGATAAATAAATGAACTTTATGCCTTAGAATTTTAAGACTGTATTTTCCTTCTTTTAAGTTTTTTGTTCGTTTGCTGTAGCCGTACACGGTGGGTGATGAAAAGCCCCGGCCCATTAGAGGAGTAGCGCCGAAAGAAGCTACAACAAGCCGAATTTCGGAACAGTGGTTTATTTAGCTAGGAAAGGTTTTGCTGAAGCTATTACTCTATAAAAAAAAATTCGTTAATAATGTTCTCGCAAATTGGTGATCCCTCTTTTGGAGGTAGCACGGTGTTTGACCATCAACAGTTTCAAGGTCACGTTTGTCAACAAAGAGGCCGTTCACACACTGATTATGAGAGCTTGGTCGGAGAAAGATGATCCAAATGATTTAATGCAAATGGTTTCAATTCCAGATGGGATGGGGCCATTAGACGACAGGAATGATGTCAGAAAGTTGAATGAAACAATGTCCCGAGTTATGCCTGGAAAAATAGAAGCACTAATAGAAAGTATAGATAAATTAGATGGTGAGAAAGTCACCTGCATTATTGCTGATTATTGCATGGGATGGGTCTCAAAAGTTGCACAGAAGATGCGTATTAGACTAGCAACCTTTTGTTATGGGTCAGCTGCACTTATGGCCTTGATCATGAGCGTTCTGAAGCTATTGGACGATCAAGTTATAGATAACAACGGTAGTATAAGAATTTTAATAACTTAAGAAAATATACAGCTTTATCCTTACGAGAATGAAACTATATTTTTCAGGAGTATCATTGAAGGATCAAATGACACAGTTATCAACAACCATGCCATCCATGAACCCTGCACACTTTTTGTGGGCATGTATAGGCGACTCAGCCACAAACATTATTATCTTTAATATCACAATTCTTGAAGGTAAGGAAGCTGCGGAAATGGCAGGTCGCATAATTTGCAACTCAACCATGGAGCTGGAACCTGGGGCATTCGCCCTATTTCCAAACATATTGCCAATAGGTCCACTTTTGGCAACTAATAGTTTCAAAAAGCAAGTAGGCCACTTCTGGAACAAGGACTCCACTTGCCTAACATGGCTTGATCAACAACCAGTTTGATGCTCATGAATCTTAATATACAGATGGCAGCTATATTTTGGTTAGATTATATTATATCTGGTATAAATATTTTTGCAGTTGATCGCACCTTTACTGCTACGACATGCATTATCTGTGCCCGATTCTTATGTAGAAAAAGACGAGGATGCATTTACGCTCTTAACTGTAAGTCAGAGATTGTGATTATTATAGGGTTATTAATTGGAAGTGCAGGATCATGTAATAGACGCATTTTTTTAAGAGTGTTTGACTGTTATTCAAAGAACTAAAAGTCACTTGATAATGGAAATTAGAGTCCAAATAAGACATTCTTGGATTTTAACTTTGTGGAAGAGAAATGCTTCAGTCCGTTTGTGCTTTAGGTTTGGATTTCGTTGTTTCGAAACTTTTTGAAAGCTTTTCTTGATTTGGATTGCTAGACTCATTCTTCATGCTAAATCATGGTTTCGGCCATCAATATTTTGCTACGTTGAAAGCAAAGACAGGTATGTATACCTTTAGTACTTATCTACCTTATAATTAGTTTTGTCCATTTGTGGGATTAAGGCAAAAATGAGAGTCCACTTTACCCGCTTTAACATATCCTATAATATTATTTTAAAACATGATGAGACAAAACATGATAATTTTTTATAACCCTTTGTGAAAGTCTGTAATGTTTATACTCGGGTATTAGGTTGTCACATTTTGTTACACATTGTAGGCTTAAGTACGTGAGTTTTTTAAGAAATCAATCACTTGCTAAAGGCTGCACTAGACCATAGAAGAACATACTTAGAAATAGTTAAATAGTAATTTACTGATTAGCTAACTGCAACAAATTTGAAAGAATTGTAGCAAGTTAGGTAGTAGTTTATCTGCCAAAGGGAAGCTTATTGCTTCTATGTTTGTGACCATATAAGGTAGTTCTGAATGTTCAAACGCGCGGGTCCTAGCATCAGGGTTTTTCGATTGACTTAGTTTAGGACGTTTTCACTTTTCCTTTATTTCCTCATGGGTCTACTCATGGTAAAATAATAATCATGTGATGATGGGTTATGGTTTATCTTTTGTTCCGTGTATGAACGCATTGACTTGCAAAAATAAAAACCACGACAACAACCCACAGTTAGACCCATTTGTATATAAATGGGTCAAATCGAGAAATGTTTGATATGTAATTGGTCAAATGGGTAAGGCCAAAAGTTAGACCCATTGACATATACAAGGCTTGAACATATCAAACAGGCCAAAAGCCTCATAAGGTGTTCTTTTAATTCTTAAATCAGTTTTAGTATATTAATTTTCCATTGAATCTTTATTATCTTAAAGTTTATATTTGACACATCAACTGTAAGAAAATATGCGGATTTTCTGTTTCATAAACTGCTTTAATTGGCCTTCTCAACAGAATCTAAAATTTTAATAATTTTTTGATGAAGACTCCTTTTTGTTCAAGTGGAATCTATAGTAAAATCCTCTAACTTTGTATCTTAGGTAGTGTTTGGATAAGCTTGTTTAAAGAGCTTATTGATTTTTTAAAATACATTATGGTGTTTTAGCTATCCAAAAAACTTATGGCTTGATAGGGTGAAGTAGCTTATGAAAGCTTGAAAGCTAAAAGGCACAATTGTTTGTATAAGCTTTAACTAAACACCCCCTTAGTCCTTTTCTTCTTTGATATAAGTTTGACAGGAATATGAGAATGACATAGCGTTATGGCTTTTGCTTTAGAAAAGAAAAGGGAAAATTTTAATATTCGAATGATAGACAATTTAAAAAGAAAGACAAATCTGGACCTTCATAAAACACGATGACACAAATAATTAATTTATGTAATAATCTACTTGATGTATGAGTAACCCTATCGCTTCTGTATTATATTGATTTTGGCTTTAGATCTATAAGTATACACACATGTTAACATGTATACATAAATAAATCAACCGCGCATCAGCATATCTTTCAGCCACGCAACATAAAGAATCTTATATAATAACTACCGTATGTAAATATGTAAGGTAATTGGTCGATAACTACATGAAGTGGGTGTAGTACACAATTATGTGAGCTTTTCAGTCTTCTCTTCTCCCATCCGATCTAGAAAGACGCTGAGTAAAAAAAATCAATTCGAAAAGAGCGTGTGAGCCTGTAGTGAGTCTACATGGACTCGATAAATGTGTGATCATCTTTATCTTGGCAATGCAGCTTATTACAGTTGTATCCATGGATTGTGCATCATCTTTTGTCGACCGTTTAGTTTAATGGATAGCATAGGAGATTTTTACTTAATATAGATACACTCGGATGACATTGATTTATTTTAAGTCTTCACATCTCGCTTTGAAGGAGTACAATAATGCACTGGATGTTAATAGTTTAAACCCGGGTGAACATGTGATTGTTTTGCCTATATCTTTTTAACTTTTCTTGATGAATTGCTCTCTTTAATAACGATATGTATATTTGTCATATGATATTGTTAGACATTCGAGAAGATGGTTTCGGGTATGTATTTGGGAGAAATTCTTTGTCGAGTGTTGTATTGGATGGCTGATGAGGCTGCACTTTTTGGTGAGACAGTTCCCTCGAAACTCAAAATGCCCTTCTTGTGAAGCTATTTTCTTTATAATCAGTTTTATACTTTCTTTAGTTCTCTACAAAATTTATCTTCTAATCATAGTAGGCACAGCTTCACAATGATTATTATGTCGTTTGTAGAACACCTGAAATGTCTGCAACGCGTCACGACTCATCCCCGTCTTTTGGTCTAACTAAGAAATATTATTACGGTAACATCAATTATAGTTGTAAATTGTTTAATTTAACTTTTAATTACTTTTTAGTATATATTTGTTCTACTAAAACCTAAAAATAAAAACCACAAGTCATACCCGTCCATCGGACGGGTTTTGACACTAGTGTGTATATATATATATATATATATATATATATATATATATATATATATATATATATATTGGATCATTTAAAAAGTTGATCTCAAGAGAAAAGTGAGAAAAGTAATCTCAACCATTGGATCACCCCCTCTTCTCCTCCCTTTTTTCACACCAAACTACAAAGACCTAATTGTATTTTCCTTCATTCTTTAAGGAGGTTTTGTAAATTCGCACCCTACCCCCCTCTCCCTCGAAAAAAAAATCCCGCCAAATTTCTTTTTTCTAGGGGCCAATTTTTTATTATTATTTTTTTTTGCCAAAAATTTCCCGCCAAATTTTTATAACTGTGATGCACATTTTTATTTTTTTGCATCACAGTTATAAAAATTAGTTTTAACTATGATGCACCAAATTTTATAACCGAGATGCACCCAACGATTGTAATATGCTCCAATAACGTTGCAATAATTTAGTATACTATGCTCTTTAAGAGGCATTAGTTGTACAACTAGAGACGAAGCTATGGTAGCCATGGTAGCGCCGCATGCTTTGTCATTGAGATAACGCAAGTGCATATTAACAATCGTGAATTGATGAAAAGTAATTTAACCATGTGATTAATAAAATGACTCTGAAACATGTTAGGATAATTGATTTCATTGTATATTAACCAAGTGATTAATAAAATAAGCGTGTTGAATCAGTTAAAAATCTCTCTTTTTATACACAAAGGTTGAGGGTTCTAATTTAAACTTTTCTGTAATAAGTTAATCATATGCGATTTGATGCACCTTTTTATTTTGGTGAATCACAGTTAAAAAAAGTAGTTATAACTATGATGCATCAATTTTTATAACCGAGATGCACCAAACGATCATTACCTAATATGCTCCTGTAACATTGCAATAACTTAGTGTACTATACTCTATAAGGGGTATTAGTTGTACAACCAGGGACGGATGGTAGCCATGGTAGTGCCGCATCTCTTTGTTATAGCATGCTTTGTCATTGGGATAACGCCAGTGCATATTAACCATCGTGAATTGATGAAAAGTAAAACAAAATAACTCTGAAACATGTTAGGATAATTGATTTCATTGTATATTAACCATGTGATTAATAAAATAAACGTGTTGAACATTTGAAAAATCTCTCTTTTATACACAAAGGTTGAGGGTTCTAATTCAGAACTTTTTTCTGAATAAGTTAATAATATATGCGATATGATGCACTGATGTGCTTCATCGGGGTTTTAAATTTGTAAACAAGAATTACCGGTTAACTAGGAACACATTCGGGCAAGTATACCCTAGTCAAGTTGTAGTATAGTATATGGTAAATCAAGGTCGTCCCAAGAGACTTGGTTGCACTACAAGTGTCGTTTGTTTGTTTAAGCAAGTAACAAGTAACAAGTTGATGGTTATGATTGTCACGGATCAAACCAACAAGAAAAGCATTATAAGAACAAGTAACAAGTTGATGGTTATGATTGTCACGGATCAAACCAACAAGAAAAGCATTATAAGAACAAGTAACAAGTTGATGGTTATGATTGTCACATATCAAACCAACAAGAAAAGCAATATAAGAACAAGCAAGTATCAAAACATTCATCATTATTCCAATCAAACACAAAATCTCAATAATCATATCAATAACAAACATCTTTAAATAGAAAAGTAACAAGGTTTACCCAAAGTATGAATTACAATAGGCAAAGATGAAGGATTATAGCACTCCTTCAAGCCTCCAATCAACTACAACGGTTCTACCAAGCCGGAAAATGATGTCCAAACGCCTTCGACAACCCTTGAGCACACTACACGAATTTGGCAGAGGTTTGTGGTCTTTTGGGGAAGATAAGTTGGTGTAATTGGTGGAAATTCGTCCTTAAGGGTGGAGGCTTGAATTTCACACAAGTTGGGATAGGATAGTTGGTGGAAACTCGTCCTTAAGGGTGGAGGCTTGAGTTTCACACCTTTGGGGTGAAGGTATTGAGAGTGGTTGTGTTCTCTCAAGTTATGGTTTGCTCTCTAGATGGAAATTCGTCCTTAAGGGTGGAGGCTTGAATTTCACACCTAGAGAGGAGTGGTGGATGAAAGGGATGAGAAAGATGGAGAAGGGATGATGAAATGAGGTGCCAAATGGGTTCTATTTATACTACTACCAAGGCCTAGGGTATTCAATGCATTTCTTGGAGGCCAAGGAGCTTGGAAGGGACTCGAAACCATGTAAGAAGGGACTAGAATCATTTGGAACACGTTTGGAGTCTTAGTAGTGCAGAAATGGCTGAAGCAGGACCTCCAACCGGATCCGGTTGAGCTCCAACCGAATCGGTTGGTCTTCTTGACAGCTCTCCAACCGGATCGGTTACGGGGCTCGACCGATCGGTTGGAGCAAAATCACAAAAAGTCATAAACGGCAAAGTTGTAGATCTTTCTCTTAGCATTCTGTGGCCGCGAACGGGGGGTCAAACGGAGTCCGTATGCAAAAGTTATGGCCAAAATGGTGAAGGTGTGTCGGGAACAACGAGTCTTCCAATATGTCTTCGTTTTAGCTTCTTTTCTTCCTTTCTTTCTCGTTTTCCTTCTTGAACTTTATTATTGAGTCTTTGGACCACTAACTTGATGACTTTACCATCTCGAATATACTCCGCAAGTCTTTCTTTGGTCGGGAATTCTTCATACATGGAGAAATCTTCGTGTTTTACTTCTTTTTCCGTCTTTTTCTCCACTTTCCTGTACTTGGCTACAAATGAACTAGCAAACGCACTTTTGTACGATTAAGCATCAAAAGCATATGATTATAACCAAATAACACACATAAAAGCACGGATAACGCTACTAAAAACATGCACAATTTGAGCGTTATCATGCACCTTTTTATTTTGGTGAATCACAGTTAAAAAAAAGTAGTTATAACTATGATGCACCAATTTTTATAACTGAGATGCACCCAAAAAAAATGTGCATCACAGTTATAAATTTTTGGTGGGTGATGCGCGTATAACGCGTTCGGGGTTAAAGGAACTTCCTTTTCGTCGAGCAAGTTTTTCAACACCCTAGGCAGTGAACCTAATCGTTGTAGTGTAGTATTGGGTAAGCCTCGGGTATTGATATCGTCCTCTAAGGGAATAGGAATGCTAGTGAGAAGTGTACTATGCTAAGATTGAGGTTGAGGAAGATTATTTTTTTATCTTTTTATAATTTTTTATAAAGCTAAGGGTAAAATCTCGGGGTTTGGATTTGGGGGTTGATACTTCTACCGATTACTTCTACTATCTAATTATCTAAACTAAGGGTAATCTACATCTATTGATGTGTGCTCGTATGATAATTAAAAATGTGTCTACCTAGATACTATTACTCCTAGTTATCTTTTATTGGTGGTTGAATTGTCACGTCCTTATTCTTAACGCGTTGTGTTTTCTAAGGTCGTAGGGTATGCTTTTATCCCTAACTCTTTGAGACTACCTTAAGGTTATTGCCTACGAAATCTCTAGGATTCATAAACTAACTCTAAGGTTATCTTTGGATGTTTAGTCTACGAATCCGCTAAGTGACTAAAAACTAAGGTTCACAAAGATTACTCAAGCATTAAAAACACAATGATGGCCTAATGCACTCCTAATGTAACACCCCCAAAATATCGCAGTGGAAGATTGTGTCATTGGGGTGCTACTTCATAATACAAAGTACAAGTTATAGAAAACGACCTCTAAATGAGACGTTTTGAAAAGTTACCATTCGATTAATGAAATCAGAGTTACAAACAATGAGGTCCCAAAGTATAATACATAGATGTTTACAAAACGTTTCGAATGGTAAATACGAATGCATAAAGTCTTCAAAATATGTCGTGCGACTCTATACTTCAAACTCTAGCTATCGCCTTATGACCTGAGATAAACATGCTAAAAAGTGTCAACACAATGGTTAGTGACTTCATAGAGTTTGTTTAACATGTAAAGCCTTTAAAGAATGTTCACACAACAAAGGCATTGTAAATCCACTCAGTTCCAAATTCCGCCCATACAAAACTTGCAACCTGTGTGTTTACAACCCACTGCTAAAAATAGTATGTCAATCATGTATGCATGTATCATAGTAGTTAAAAGTTTAAATCTTTTAAGCATGTAACTAGTATATTGATCACGTATACGTGCATCAAAACTTATGCAATTAGCCATGAGCCTCCACTCCATCTCCAGAAACCTCATGTGGGTATGTTGCTCACAAGGAAAGTAATAGCATTAGTTTTACTTCATCTCCGAAACTCAATGCATGTGTTATCCAAGGAGACTTATCATGCGAACGAGGGCACTGCTCCGTGTATGTTGGGAAACTTATCATGCGAACGAGGGGACTGCTCCGTGTATGTTGGGAGACTTATCATGCGAACGAGGGGACTGCTCTGTGTATGTTGGGAGACTTTCAAGTTTAGTATAACACAATCAAGTATAACGCAATCAAGTATATAACACAATCAAGTATAATGCAATCAAGTACAATGCAATCATGTATAATGCAATCAAGTATAATGTTTTGAGTATTTGTAAAAGTAAAAGCAAGTAGTTGAGCATGTATCTCCCCCAAAAGTTTCAAACGTGTATAAAAACGGGGCTAAGAACTTACCTTAATAAATGTGATATCCAACGTATAACGAATCGATGGATAAGCCGAGAAACCTCTACGCGCAACCTAGAATATGTGTTGTGTCTTAGGTTCTAAAACGACGAAGTGAATATATAAACATGCCTTATATAGTTATTACATTCATTATGCTTGGATACTTAACATTTGTGAAGTCGTATAAGTGTTTACGTTTCTTATATTTAAGTTTTCCCCGTCTAAATCTACCCGTTACTTCTAAACCGTAAATGATCACGACTCGGTTTTTATGTCCTCGGAAAGGTAATTGAATTTACTAAACAGATCAGTGGGCCCTACTACCCCATAAATTATTTAACTAATGTGAAATTACTAATTTACCCTTGGATGTACTAGTTATTTCAATCAGCAGCAAACTGTCTCACAGTTTTGGTCATAAGTCGAGTTCTACAACTTCGTTTAACGCACGGCCAGTGGCCACGTTCAAGTTAGGGTGTTAGATACAACTTTTATTCTTTGACCAATAGTTGGTTATATGCAAGTTTTATGAGTTTTACCCGTTTGAAATCTGTTACTCAGATTTGGACACGTTTAGCCGTTTTGGCTCTAGTTTATTCATCGGGATGAGTTACGACACGAGCCACCCGGCGAAACGACCACAAGACATCGATCTATAATCCTATGTTATTACCTAAGTTTCTCAGTCGACGAATTTTACCCGGTAATTACGTTTACAGCCCCTGTTCAGTTTCTGTTTTGCAAATCTAGTCCTTTCGACGGTTTCTAGTGTTTTAATCCATTTATCCAAGCACAATCAAATATAATAAGCATATAGAACATATTAGATATATGAAATACTATTATTTAAATAAATATAATGATAACATAAGAGTTTGCTTACAATCCTTGTGATGAAATTTAACTAGAACCATGAACAAGGACACTAAATTCTAAACTCCTTTCAACCAAAGTTCCTAGCTTCAAATCTTTTATCCATCTTGCTAACCCTTGCTAGGCTTGATCTAACCTTGTAAGAACCTTGTAACTTCAGCCCCTTAAACCCTTGTATAACTTCTAATTCAACCATGGAATAATGAAACAAACTTAAGAACTATGTATAGAGCACTTAGGTCTTGAACTTTGGTATGTTATTTATTGTATGAAGATCAAAGATGAACGATGTAGGGATTTATTGAGGTTTGGTTATGGAGGATGAAACAAAAGAAAATGGATGAGTTTTTATGAGTTATCAAGTCTAAGATGAAGTCTTATAGGATATTTCCTAAGACTTAAGTCTTAAGTTTAAGACTTAAGAACCAAGTAACTAGCACATGTATGTGACTAATAAATTCAAGACTTATCACCAAGCCAACAAGGCTTGGTGAATCACTAAAATTTCGTTCATGCTCTATCTTGAATGACTAGGTATGAATTTTGATGTTATCTTGCTTTTACGGAGTCAGTTTTGGTCTCGGTAATCGCTAACTCTAAGTCGTAAAGTCACGAAACGTAAAATCGGGTATCGTAAAAATATGAAACTTATAGGAATGATTAAACTCATCAATATACTCATTATTATCTTATAAAAATGAGTGATAAGTTTAATGGGTCGCGTAAACGCTGTTAAAACTGGAAACGTAGGCTAAATACGTGAAAAATGCAATTTTTCAGAAAAGAACGAGATTTCAGGGAAATGACCGTGAATATATATAAAGTAGACTAAAATTAGTCTATGAGTGATATGAGATGTCAAAATGTACTTTTCGTTATATGTGGGATAACTTAACAGTTATACGTGAGGTCTAAAAGTTACGCGATTTAAGCAAAAATGTAGAACGTACAAGGTTAATTTCTTTATGGTCAAAGGAGGAGGGAAATATGTTTGACTTTTCCAAAAATGTAAAAGTTTCAAAATATCTTAGAAAATACAATGCAGGAATGGTTAAGTCTGGGTCTAACTAGAATTGTTTTAAACGTAAGTTTAGTCTCGTACGACTCAGGGTTTATTTGGTAACATTTAAAAGAAATCTTAAAAATTCTCAAATTAATTATGAGTGATCGAAAAATTAATCTGATGTAGGGAAAATTATCAGAGGCGGTTTTCGTTATGCGCGGGATGTTGAAATGGTGTTCCGACCAAAATGAAACTTTAAGACGATGTTTTCTTAATAACTTTTGCGAAAATGATCTAACGATTGTCAAACTCTCAGGTCATTACTAAAATAATTTATCTTACGAGAATGTGAAATAAAAATTTTACGCGATGAATAGTGAAAGTGAATAGTAAATTCTCGAAAATGCGAATTGTTACACCTAAGCCAATTACAATTAAGATAAGAGACAACCAATCAATAATTAATAACTAGGTTTCATAGATCTAAGCAAACACACAAGAAATTTATCCGGACATGTTAAACATGCAAGCATACACACATACAATCGAAGACATAATGAAATCAATGAAGTAAACTACTTATCTTGATGTAAAATAGGGTATGAGAACCATAAGATACTGTCCAAACCGAACCAAAATCTTTTTAGATTTTTACTCCACAAATCTACCCCTCTAAAATTCTGAAAATTCGATTTCTATATATAATTTTACATTCGTGACGGCGTCGCCTTATAGTTGGGACGCCGTCAGATCGCCGTCATTAGGGTTTCGTCTTGGCCATGTCATCATTGGGACGGCGTCCGCGTTGGTTGTTGTGACGCCGTCACTCTTCAGCAGTGACGTCGTCTGAATCTGGATCTAGGTCGTCTGAGAAGAAAAGTCTTCATAACGCCCTTACTCTTCAAAGCCTGACGCCGTCAGCTGTAAATTAGCAAAACCGCTACTGAGTCGTCACAAATTTAATTACATAGAGAGGGATGGCATCGCCCTCTGTTTGGGACGCCGTCAGGTGTAATTCCAGCAGCTTGAGTGTCTTGATCTTGACTTAGCCATTTTCTTCACATATTCACTCATTTTCGTCCAAAAATGCATCATTCCAGCATTTTGCTTCCAAGAGACCTAAAAAGGGCAAAGGAACGAAATTAAGCAGTAACGGATATAAAAGTGGGCGATTAAGGGCTTAAATGACCCCTTAAAAGTGTACGCTTTAAATCCTTATCAGCGGTAATTTTTTTTTGCCCCAAAATAAATTTCTTTGGCAGGAAAAAAATATCTGGGGGGGGGGGGGGGGGGGGTTGGTTTTCAAAACTTACCCCTGAAGTTTGAGATGTTTCAAATTAGACCCTATAACTTTTTTCTCACTTTTCTCTCTAATTACACTTTTCTCTAGAACCGGACTCTCTCTCTCTCTCTCTCTCTCTCTCTCTCTCTCTATATATATATATATATATATGGGGATATCTTGGCTATATTTTTGTAGCCAATTGGCTACAATCCTTCATAAAAATAACACTAGCAATTATTAGGGACCTAGAAAAGAATCAGGACCCACAAAAATAATCAGGACCCACATTTTTAGTACAGAATTGTAGCCAATTGGCTACAATTAATTGTAGCTAATATATTCCCATATATATATATATATATATATATATATATATATATATATATATATATATATATATATATATATATATATATATATATATATATATATATATATATATATATATATATAAATATATATATATATAAAGCAACTAGCAAGGCTCTAGAAGTCAAAAAGTACAACACAAAACTAGGAATAAACCAAACAACACATTCTAGATACTCCCCGTGGCTTTAACTGCGAGGAGTACAAAAAGGATGAAAAAACTCTTGCCAATTACGGAGAACCACGACAAGAGAAAAATCCCCACCCACAGAGGCCGAGCCACCGGTTTTCACTCCAGGGTGCTTTTTATGTAGCCCCAAACAAGCCCCGAGGAAAAAAAATACAAATTGAAAAAGCGAGCAAAATAAAAAGAACCAAAATACCAAGCGAAATCCAAAACATCCTGCAGCATCATCGAATGTCAAAACTCGCAAGCAACAAAGGAGACCTAAGCCATTCTAACCAACTACAAGCCATACGACCCCTGTGATGAAGCCATGAGAAAGAAGAAGAACAAATGTTGTCGAAAATGTCACTTTTTCTCATCGGATGCAAACAAAAAGTAACACTATTACATAACCTCCATAACCACCAAAGAGACGAAGGAAAAATAACATAAAAACAATGCTTCTTCTCCTTAGAAGCATGCCACAAGCCAGACCAATTATTCCAATGCTCAAAAGATGTAAAAGGAGGAAAAGGGATATCACACCAGTTAGGAACAAGTCTCCAAACCTCCAAATCTATGTCACATTAAAAAAAATGTGATTAGAGGATTCCACGTTGCCATTACAAGAAGGACAAGAAATCGACGGTATGTCCATTCCACGAGACGAGAGATTCAATCTATGAGGAAGTCGGTCCAAGATCATTCTCCATAAAAAAATGTTAACTTTTCTAGGAAGAGTTTTGACCCATGTAGTCGAAGGAACCAACGAGGGAAGGATCTTGGAATCAATAATACACCGAGATTCCCCCACTATAAAATTACCATCTAAACCCAATGTCCACACGCAAGAAACTTCAACATCATTAGTATCGGTGTAACTAATCTCATTGAGCATGTCACGCAAGTATGCCAAATTACGAGCACCAAGATTGGTCCTCGACCAATTTCAACGCCATTGACTCAATACGATAAATAATGAGACAATCTTTATCTTGATCCAAACGATAAAGTCTATTATACCTGATATTTAGAGGAGACTCGCCTATCCAAATATCCTTCCAAAAACGAATACGAGTGCCACAACCTGCTTTGAACCGAAATGAATTGGACGAGATGATGCCTTTCGAGTATAAGTAATTAGATGAACCCACAATCTTAGCCCACTCACCACTAAAACTGCAGCCTTGAATATCAAAACCACCTTCATGACCATGTAAAGCTTTAATGATTTTAACCCAAAGCGCATTCGGGTAAGACATCAACCTCCAACGCCACTTTTGAAGAAGGGCTAGATTAAAAGCCTTGAGAGTACCAATATTTAAACCACATTTTTCGAACGTAGCAAGAACATTGGATCATTTAATCCAAGCCAACTTTCTTGCGTTATTAGTACCGCCCCAGATAAATGTCAAACGAGCTCTCTCCAAAGATTGAAGAACTGTCTCAGGAGCTTTGAAGATTGAAAAATAATAAATGCCAAGACTGCCAAGAACCGCCTTGAGAAGAGTAAGGCGACCACCCATGGAAAGAAGATTAGCATTCCAAGAAAAGAGCCTTAAATGAAAGCGATCAATCAGAATCTTCCAGTTAGATATTAAACTCATATTAGAACCAATCGGGAGTCCAAGATAAGTGAAAGGAAAAAAACCCGG
This sequence comes from Chrysanthemum makinoi, assembly GCA_910596185.1. Taxonomy (NCBI): domain Eukaryota; kingdom Viridiplantae; phylum Streptophyta; class Magnoliopsida; order Asterales; family Asteraceae; genus Chrysanthemum; species Chrysanthemum makinoi. Next base: position 327,186,228 of record OU343225.1, on the reverse strand, counting down.
GGCACAACCAGAATTCCAAGCCATACTCGAGACGTCATCATCTGAAACTCCAGTGCCATATATATTTGATTTATGGATGTTAATTCTGAGACCCGAAGCTAAGTAGAAAACATGAAAAACTCGAATAATGTTATCAAGATCACTAGCGCTCCAATCAGCAGTAATAATCACATCATTTGCATAAAAAAGGTGAGAAAGAGTAATGTCTGAATGCCCTATTTTGACACCTCTGATAAGGCCCGATTCAACTGCATTAGAAAGAGCACTATGAAGACCCTGCATTACAAGGATGAAAAGAAAATGAGAAAGAGGATCCCCATGTCTAAGCCAATGTTTAATAGAAAATTCGGAAGTAGAACTACCATTAACCAATACCGAAGCTCTAGATGATTGCAAACATGCTTTAATCCAGGAACACCACTTAGGACCGAAACCAAGGCTAACTAAAACAAACTCCAAGTACTTCCAACCAATGTTTTAAAAACCGGGTTTTTAATCGACCCGGTCGAGTCACCCGTTCGACCACCGGGTCAACCCGGTTTTCTATTTATTATTATTTTATTTTTCCGACCGGGTCAACCGGTTCGACCGCCGGGTCTACCCGGATCAACCGGTTTTTATAAAAAAATTGAAAAAAACCAAACCCGACCTAGTTTCGAGACCCGGGTCACTCAAACCCCGGCGGGTCTAACCGGTTAACCCGGTTTTAGAAACCCGGGTTTTTTTACCCGTTTTTGTCGCCGAGCACCGGTCCGACCGGTTGAACCGGCCGGGTCGACCCGGGTTTGAAAACATTGCTTCCAACTAACCGAATCAAAGGCCTTTTCGAAGTCTACTTTGAAGATTAATAACTTTTTCTTACTTTTTCTATAACCAATCAATGACCTCGCTGAGAATGACCGGACCATCAAGAATTTGATGGTCAGATATAAAAGCGGATTGCTCTTGGCTTACAATCTTGTCAATCACTTTAGAAAGCCGATTAGCAAAAATCTTAGCGATAATCTTATAATGAATACAAATAAGTGAAATAGGACGGAAGTCTTTGATAAAAAGAGGATTAATAACCTTTGGAATGAGGGGTGAAAAATGAAGAATTCGCTCCCTGAGGCATCAAACTTGAGACAAAAAAACGAGTTAACAAACTCAAAAATATCCATCTTAATTATATCCCAATATTTCTTAACAAAGGCAAAAGAGAAGTTGTCGGGGCCAGGAGCTTTAATACTACCACAGTCCCAAATCGCATTCTTGATTTCTTCAAGCGAAACTTGGATCTCCAAGGCATGTCGGTCAAGAGGCCCAAGGCCAGTAAAGTGAGATAAAGGAGGAAATACCACTTCTAAATCGTGAGCTTGAAATTTGTCTTTGTAGAAATTAATGAAAGTGTGCTTAACAAGAATTGGATCCGTAATCCAAACTCCTTCGTGCATAATACCTGTAATAGACTGGGACCTCCTTTTTTGATAAATCATGCCATAAAAAAATTTAGAATTCTCGTTTCCTTCAATATCCCACTTGACACGAGCCTTTTGAATTAAGTCTGTGGAATCAAAGTTGTCTAATTTATCAACTTCTTGGATAAGCCTGATACGAATGTCTCTATCGTGAGAATTCGCGGTACCATCTTCGATTTTCTTGTCAATAGTTGTGACGCGTAACAAAGCTTTCTGCTTTTGGGATCGATCCGAGGTTTTGATGTTGACATGCCATTGTTTGATTTTGGTTTTGAGATGACGAAACTTCTCGTGAGATTTAAGGTTTCTGCCATTATTGTAACCCTCCAAGTTTGGCTACTCTGACTTAATCTGATCATCAAAACTTTCACGGAGAAGCCATGAATTGTAGAGCTTAAAAGGAGTTGGACCAAAATCTGATTTATTAACATGAAGGAGAATAGGATTATGATCCGACCACAAACGATTAAGGGCAGTAATGCGGATATTCGGAAGAGCTTCCAAAACAACTTCAGAAATAAGGAAACGATCAAGTTTACTTTGTTTAGTGGCAGCTTTATTCATCCAAGTATATAACCTACCTCCAATGGGGAGATCTATTAAACCTGTATAATCAATAAAAGAATTGAAATGGTCAGCTTCGATACGAGAAAAAATAGAACCAAACCTTTCTTCTTCATTACGGACAACATTCAAGTCACCAAATAAGATGAATGTTCCATTTTGATGATGCATGAAGTCAGCCAATCTGTTCCAAAGAGAAGATTTAGCTGCCAATTCTTGAGGACCGTAAATGTTTACCATATAACAATCTCCCACCGAATTTTTCCAAAGCCCTTTCACAATAATATAAGACTCGTCACACCAAATTGATTCCTTCACAAAAACATTCGGATCCCACATAGAGATCAAGCCGCCTGATCTACCACGAGCTATGCTACAAGCATAATCAAAATTGAAATTTTCCCACATAGATTTAAGCCGAAATAATTCAAGTCTCGTCATCTTAGTTTCTTGGACACCAAGGAAATGAACATTATGTTTAAAACATAAATATTTGATCCAAACACGTTTACGCCTTTTCTTCGTTCCACAACTATCAATAGAGAGAATATTCATTTATCCGCAATGTGTACTCCAATCCCATTGATCATTCCGTTGAGTCTTTTTACAACCTCTAACGTCATAACCTAGCAAATGACCAACTTCGATATGATGATTCTATTTAGTTCATGAATAAGAGAAACTCCTTTAATATCCTTTTTTTTGGGTATCTAGAAAACGAGGTGGAGCACTTGCTAGTAAGGGAAGGACTCCTATTCATGTTCTCGAAGCCAGGAGGGCGGCTTAAATCTGATGAGACACCTTCTTTGGTTGAGTGAGTATGATTGTTCTCGTCCTCAAAGTGCCTTTGTGACTGGACCTCATTAACTTTTGGTGAATCGATAATGTTTACAGTTGGAAATTCCTCTTCATCAATATCTTTTGCCATATTTTCAAGATTGTCATTTAGATCATTTAAGTTATCTACTGAGTTCACTTCAACAGAATCTTCAACTTTATCAAAGTCATTCACATTAAAGGAGGTGTCATGAGTTCATGCTCGTTTAGAGCAAAAGAAGGCTTAGCAGCTAAGGGATCAGTGTGTTTGATGGATGTGATGTTAGGGTTAGGTTTAGGTATTTCTTTGAAGTTAGCATCTTTATGCAGCACGTTATGGTTTGGATGGGATCCATTGATATTGGTTCTTTGAAAGCGAGCTATCAAAACATATAATGTGATAATTACCAAACCAAATATTTGATAAAGATCGAACAAAATCATAAGCATCTTTAACCCCCAGAAATCTAATGAAACCGAAACGCTTACCTCCTTTGGATAATTTGTTAGCGATGAATGTATCCACCAAGCGACCGTATGAGACACAAGCTTTCCACAGTCCTTTTGCATCTAAAGAATCAGGAATATTGGAAACGAAAAATGAGGCCGCCACTTTTTCCAAATCTTGTTGTTACAGGTTACCAATGGGTTTTGAATTAGGTTTGTTTTTGTTATGAAAAATGAAGGTCCATCCATTAGAATCAGTTGTTTGTGATTGTTCCCGGCGATCTGAAGTTTAAGGAGGAAGAAGGCTGAAAAGGGTTTTTATTTTGGATATAATAAAAAATATTAATTGTTGTTACTGATTTGATCAGTGATTATTAAATCTCCATTTGATTATATGATTATAAAATATGCATGATGTAGTTAGTGGGTTTCGTTTGGGTATTGAAGAGGAGAGAGAGAAAGAGAGAGAGAGAGAGAGAGAGAGAGAGAGGGGGGGGGGGGAAACTTTTACATATATAGACATACTAAATCAGTTTTTTTTAAGTTAGTAATAACCCATAGGGAATAAATCTAGTGACAAGAAAATTTGAAATGAGAACAATGAGAAGAAATTTGAGCCACACATTTTAAATAAAATGGAAAAATTTAAGGGGAGATGCATCTATATTTGTAGGTAGGGGTGAAAACGAGCCGAGCCTGCCAGAGCTCGAGCTCGGCTCGTTTATATTTTAGAGAGCTCGAGCTCGAGCTCGGCTCGTTTCGAGCCTTAAGGTTTGAGCTCGAGCTCGGCTCGTGATATGATATATAAAGCTCGAGCTCGGGCTCGAGCTCGGCTCAACTATATTCCGACAACCTCGCACCAAACACCCATCTTCCACCACTATTATTTCCGGCCACAAAATTTTCCAGCCACCTAAATCAAACACTCATATTCAAACGCAAATCCACATCTTGAAAACTAGATCTTCACATCAATCTCTTGAAAACTAGATCTTCACTACTAAAATAACCATATATTGAATCACGCTAGCAACACAAACGAATATCCAAACGCAAATCCAAAAACGAATCCACGAAACTATAAAACCATTTTACACCTACTAATTCCGGATCTAGTTTGACCTGATAGGGGTTATTTTGGAGCCGGAGGTAGTGATGTACGGTGGTTGTTGTGGAGCCTCTTGCTGGGGGTGGCTCGTTCGATATGATTGTGGTTTGGTGGATAATGACTATTATTGAGAGATAAAGAGAAAGAGACTTTGTGTTGGATTTGTAAAGAAAAAAAGTAGTACAAAGCTGCGTTGTATTTAGAAAAGGAAAGGACAGTGTTTAGATAATAATAATAATAATAATAATAATAATAAAGCTCGTGTAGGGCTCGCGAGCCTATTCGAGCTCTGTATATAGAGCTCGGGCTCGGGCTCGATTACTAAACGAGCTCTAATATAGGCTCGAGCTCGGGCTCGAGCTCGTTTAGGCTCGGCTCGTTCGAGCTTTTTACCGATCTGATCCCGAGCTTTTCACGAGCGGCTCGGCTCGTTTCCACCCCTATTTGTAGGTGCATCTGAAATGTGCGGTTGTGGTTTCTTCTCACCATTCTCATTTTAATTTTATTTCTAATTTGATCCTTACTCATAACCCATAAACATCTAATAAGCTGCGGTGCTTGACTGCCTGCACCCAAAATACAACCTATCCCCTCTAACCACTTGATTATTTTTAATCTCCTCCCACTTCCAACTCATTCTCCTCAACATCAAAATTGGTCAAATACCGAATAACACGCTGAACATCAGGATGAATCATACTCGCATTGAATCGAGATATAAATGCTCGATGCATCCCCAACAGACTTGCAACCAACGAATTTTCTTCTCCAGCAGCACGAGCGAAATTACCAACAGTAGCATTCTATTCCTCCCTATATTTTCTGGAAACCTCAGCCAAGGTCTTAAACCTTGATTTCACAATTGTAACTGCAGCCTCAGTGGGATTGAAGATTGCATAATACTGAGGATATGCCTTGCTATCAGATTCTGAACTTCTCTCCCAACCCTTGGATCGTCTAGGACAGGAGAGTTTGTCATGCACAGAGTGTCGAAGATGCAAATCAGAGTAGACATCTCAGTCCAGCTCAAAATATAAGAGAGATAGTTGCACACTTGATTGAAACTGCTTTCTCCTTCACGATTCAACAATATTGCCCTCAGCAGATAAGCTCTTACCTTTGGGCTACGCCATGTGAAATCATTAACAGATTTGGCCACTTCATAAGAAAGAAGAATATCACCGTCACCAGGAACCAATTCCCCATACATACCGGCGAACCTTTTGATTGCCGCAGTCCTGTTCCGCATAAATCTACTATAACTGCGGTCATCAATTTTCTTATAAACAATCAGAGCCAACTGACCAAAAAAAGTGATGAGAGTTGTCCAGTCCATTGGGTCTTGGAGAGTTATCATGTAAGGTTCCAGCTGCTGGTCTGTCACTCGATAGCCGGCCTCTCTTATCGCCTCTCTTGCTATCGGAAACAGCCCGGGAAACACCCCTACAATTGCACTAAGAAAGTAAGCAGCTCTCTGAATTGAATCTCCTACAGAGTTGCATTCAGCCACACTAGTGTTGACAATCTGAGAAACAAATGCAGGGCTGTTGGACCTTAACATAATAACATCGCCGATTGCTCCACCATTAACAGCTATGAAGTTCCTCATGCCTCCTCTAACGTCTGCCTGAGGTCTCCTAGCATTATCATCATTTGCCATAGTCTTGATTTCGGAACTGCCTAAGTGAAACGGTATACAAATTTTTGTCTAAAGTCAACGAATACGTTTACTTGTCGCCATGATGAATCAGAGGATATAAACTCGCTGAAATAGAATAGGTATCTGTCAAAATATATGCAATAATTAGATAAGTTCATTAAAAAACCAAACATAACCAAAACCAGGGGTTGTTGTTTTCGGCTTATGAGCTGCTCAAATTGATCTCATGGCTTATTAGCCATAAGCTCAAGAAACACATAAGCTAGAAAAGTGATTTTATTGACTTTTTCAAATTTCAATAAACTGATAAGCTCAAAAAATAAGCTAATCAAAACACCTCATAAAACACAACACAACTACACTGATATTGGCTTATTTGAATTTTGATAGTAGCTCATTTCATGGGTTTATCCGCTTTTTGAGATTTGAAAAAGTCAATAGTCACTTTCTCGGCTTATGAGCTCCTCAAATTGATCTCATAGCTTTTAGCCATAAGCTAGAGAAACACATATGCTAGAAAAAGTGACTTTATTGACTTTCACAAATTTCAATAAACTAATAAGCTCATGAAATAAGCTAATCAAAACACCTCGTAAAACACAACATAACTACACTAATACCGCCTTATTTAAAGTTTGAAAGTAGCTTATTTTATGGGTTTATCGGCTTATTGAGATTCAAAAAAGTCAATAAAGTCACTTTTTCAGCTTATAACCTCATAAAATTGACCTTATGGCTAATCGCCATAAGCCCAAATAACTCATAAGCTAAAAAAATAAACTACATTGGTTTTCCCATATTTCAATAACAAGATGCGCGTTTGTGTTAAAAAAAACATGTTATAGGTGTCACGTCAGCTTTTGTACCTGCAACACAATCCTATAACACAATACCAAAAACAGCGAGACCCGCAAAATAACAAATCCAAACAACCCCTATAGGTCACCAATTTTGGCTATTACGCAACGGTACCTTGTGCTCTAAAAGCCGATAAACCCTTAAAATAAACTAATCCAAATATATAATACCCATAAAGCATATAATCAAACAAGTGAATAAATCTTCTCTCTTTAAAAAAAAAAGTACAATTATTATAAAAAAAATAACATTGTATCTTCCTGTTGTTATTCTACACTGGGATACCTTGAAGCTTATAATGTTGTTAGGGAAATGTAGTGATTGTTTTGTATGAAAATGTGAAGAATAGAGAGATTTCATTTGTATGTCTTGCTGTAGTTGTATTCCCTTGTAAAAGTTATAGTTTGGATTGTTAATATATCTTCACATTTTCATCCAAAAAATAATAATAATATAAAAAATATGGGGTTATGAAGGTGCTTACGTAAGCAGAAAATGGAGACAATGGGATGATGGCCGGAGAAGGGGTTCTGAAAGCCTCGATGAAGGACTGAAAATTTGGGGTTAAAAATAGGGCTTTGCTTATTTTCTTTTCAATTTGGTGCACAATAAATAAATAAATGGGATTGTTACCGAGTATAAAACGGAAAAAAAGAGATGGAAAAAAAAGAGAGAGAAATAAAAAAGAGAGGAATAAGAAATTATTTTTTTGGGGTAATTATGTAAATATATCTTTTGCTCAAGGTGTCTAACAGTTTTTAGAAAAAAAGTTTAGGTATCTCCAAAATAGAGCTTGAGACTTGCAACTTTTCTACTTTTAATCTAACCTTGACAAGTGTTCCTCGTAATTTGTGTACCCAATTATTGTTTCTACTTTTACCACCTATGATAGTACAGCGACCGAATCTTAGCGACTTTTTTAAAAATCTTGCGATTTTTTTTTTTTGTCCTTTAGTAAAAAAAGTCAAACTTACTAAAATATTTTTTTATACTTTTAGCTCCTTCCCAATGCTGAGCGACTTAAGCGAAATAATATTAGCGACTTTTTTTACTTTATACTTTTGTACCTTTTAGTATCTTTTTTACACTTTTCAAAATTATAATTTTAACTAAATTGTCTATTATACCCTTGTCTCTTCCATTTCCACCAATTATTATTTCCTCCCATTGTTAAAATAATTAACTGGTACACCAGCCAACTTGTAATTGATAATCATGAGAAGATATTGCTCTCAAACATTTCCTATTTTTGCCAAAATTTCACTCGTTCTTCACACGACAATCAATCGTATTTTTTGTTCCAAACCTTATCCACACTTGGAGCTTCATCGGTCAAAGGTTATTATACATTTCTTTCTTTTTTATTACATTTTTCATGAATGTTTCCAAGATTCTTTCTGGGTCATGAAAAACTCTTGATTTTTAAGGTGATAATGTCAAGATTTCCTATTATTAATTAAATATGATAAACATTTGACCTTGATCATCCTATGTTTAGGCTTGTATATTGGTTTTCTTATATTTTAGTAATTTAAGGTGTAAATGTTATGGAAGTTTTAATCTTTTTTGGTTTTATGATTTTGTTTATGCTTTTTGGGTTTCATTTGATTCCAATTCACTGTACAGTCAATAATCAATCAAATTGAAGTTTGTGTTGTAGTGGTTAATAGATGAATGCATAACTCGGCCTCATGGAAACAAAGAAGCTAGCATTGGTACCGATACCACTAGCAGTGGATTCGAGAAGCCTAGCGATTGGAAACGAATTAAAACTAGCAGTGGTTTCGAGAAGCCTAGCAGATACAAATGAAGCTGTGCACTTGATTTACCTGTCACAGTTGAGAATGGAATTAAGAACGGTGACTCATGTTGAATTGGCCATTGTCTTCACCAAAGTAGCACCTGTTGGATTCAAATAAAACATTAATGTTTGATGAAACTGAATACAAATGTATAGCTGTAAACTTGATCTATGTGTCTCAGTTGAGTACGTAAATTAGAACGTCGGCACATGTTAGACTTGGCCATTGTCTTAAGGCTAGATTGTCACCCGCCAAGATTGCACATGTTAGACTTGGCCATTGTCTTAGACCAGATTATCACCGCCAAGATTCGAACAAAATGCTACTCACCTGACACCGATATATACGGAGTTTGGATATCGGTTTTCAAGAACACAAACAAATGACATGTTCGTCTAATCATTGCAACTTCGTTACGATACAATGTTGCAACATAGTATGTCTAAATTGCAAGTGTTACAAGTACATTCAGCGATTCATGCAACATAGGAATACATTATCCAACACAAGACACTGGCATTTGTTAACATGACTCGATATGCCACACTTAGTTTTCGGGCTATGCCCGAGAGCTAATTTATGACAAGTTATCAGATCAAGGGGCATTTCACACAGTAGAACCCAATGGACCGTTAAGTCCTTGGATTGTTTCACGGGGTCCCGGTGCCATCAGATTTAACCCCCATATGTTCCTTCTCCAGGCCTTCAAAGCCTATGGCGCGGTCTCGAAAGCTTCGTAATTTAACAAATTGGATGGGACAGTCAACAATTTGCCACAGCGAACAATATGATTATTGTTGACAACATTGAACAATATGATTGAACTGGACTGTTCCCCGATACTAATGTTTGAACATTCCGATAGCGACATGTTTATCTGCATAAGATGTTATTTTTTATTCTTTTAATCTTCGCGTACGCTAAAAGATATGTACATCTATCCAGCGTTATTTTATAACAAATTGTACTAAAAATGACAAGTTATATCGGCTAAACTTGAACTTAATGAACACTATCTCCTTTTGAACGTGTGAGTATTTACTCTTACAAAGTAGTCAAGACTTGAGGGCAAAGTAGTAGGAGAAAAAAGCTAACGGGTATGCATAAGCAATGATCGACTAGCAAAAGTTGGTCTTTTGTTTGACGGTAGAACGCGGGATATGCCAACAAACATTTATCTCGCCCATCTTTTAAAGCTTCGCAAGAAGGAACTACGCCAATAGTTTCAAATGTCAAGAAGCGTTGCATTGCTTATCCGCAAAGACTATCTGTACACACTTTGAGGACAGTTGAATCCATGAAGGTTTTTACACCCTTCAGATTTAAACCAATGTAGTTCATTAGGTTGTAGTAAATTTTTTTGAAAGTAACACTAAATAACAAATTCATTCATTATAGACACTTCATAAGATTTCTTATACTTATAGATATCAACATCTCTTACTTTTGGTAAGAAGTTTAGAAAAGGATATATATATTGCTTATAAATATATGCCAGGGTAACTAAACATCCACTAGTAAGTACTGGAAACCAATTTCATAATGTTACAAGACAAATTTTTGACATGACAGATGCGTCCTAAATTTGTATGGCACTAAGGAGTTCCCTTCCAAAATCTTATTGACCGGTCGATTACCACATGATGCAAATGTTGCCTCTGTAGGTGAGTGCTCGAGCCACCTGGGTGCATTGACATGATTAGATGGCCATATTGCTACTTTTTCTGCAGTAAGAGCATCCCGGATGACAATCGTGTACAACAATTGTAAGGTAATATCAGTTAGAAACATTAGAACAAATAATATCATTAAATACAACCACACAAATGGGAAGCTACACTTGACCTCATTGCTAGGTTCATCGATGCATATTACAAATTATTCGTATCATTGAAAGCACCGCATAGCATAACAAATAAATTGTCATCATTATAACAACTAAAGTTTCATTATTGATTAGCTGATTAAAGTTTTACTATCGCTACAAACAAATAACATTTCTTGCAAAAGAAGAATAAGTTTGGATAAATCATAAAAATATAAAATGTAGATAAAATGACCATTCCTTGATGCTTTAGGTCCAAAATCACTAAGTCTTGCAATATGTGGTGTTCTTATGGTTCCATTTTAAATTTGCATGTTTGTGTCTAACAAAAAGCCAAATATAATAGTTCAAACATTAATCCGGTAATAATTAACATACCTGGGAACACAATTGTGTGTGTGTGGCTCCAAGATAATGCTTGACCAATCTTTCGGTTCCAACTTCCCATAGCTTCACAGCATAATCCTTCCCACACGAAAGAACGTATCTAATCAAAGGAAAAAGGTTCTGATTGTCTTTCTTTAATACATTTGTGCCATTATTTGTCATCCTAGTCATGTATTTGACAACACAGACGATATACAGAATGTCGTTTGACTCGTATAATTTTTGAGATCATAAAACGTTTGGAGAAAGGAAGTGCTGGTGGGGGGTCAATCTAACCAGCGTTTGCCCAGTGTTGAACATCGATAATTTTGTTTAAATAGTTTTACCTAACTACCATCATTTTAAAGCCCTGACTGAAGATGCAAGTATATGGTTAATCGCATATGACAAAAACTGAAACATGAATAGCAGAGGTAAACCGTGTGCACCTTTGATATTTGGTAAAACTTGCACTAGTGGCCTCAGATGACCCGTGTGCACCAGGAATGGAGTGAACAAAGCTGCTATTCACCCCATCCCATATTCTAATTGCACCGTCTTTCGAGGCTGTTACATACATGCTAGTCTTCTCGAAACCACTGCTAGCTTTAATTCGTTTCCACTGCTAGGCTTCTCGAAACCACTGCTAGTGGTATCGGGTACCACTGCTAGCTTGTCGTTTCCACTGCTAGTGGTATCGGGTACCACTGCTCAAGTAACATAAGATTTATTAATGGACATACCTAAAAACATTGTGACTAACATGTATCAGACGGATATTTCAGGATATGGCATATTTTATGATGATAAGATAGTCAAGGTAAAAGGCAAACCTCAGCTCTGATTGATTTGTCCGTAAGCATGTCCTTGGGTACCATTAGAAGATGACTTAATGAATTAAGATGATTGAACCATTTTACTTCACTGGTTATGGTGCTGTTTTCATTAGCAGTATTGTCAGCATTGGTGTCCACCAAGAACCTATTATTAAGCCATTTGAACCAGGTTCCAACCTGCCACGAAAGTAGACCACTTTACTAGGATTTTATAAGATTATACTATCATATATGTAATTTGCTTCATCTTTTGTTTCTGAATAAATGTGAAGTTAAAGTACGCATCACTTTTGAAGTTGGGCACCTGATCCAAAGCTTAGATCGCCAGCTGGAATAGGCAAAACACTAAATTCGGTAATAGGATCTGATACATGATCAGTTGGAATCTCATTAGCAGACTCACGGAGAATGGCGTTAAACATTGATACATCAAGTCTAGCAACACACTGTTCCATTACCTGACAATACATATCACAAATTCTTATAGTCTCAAACGGTCAAAACTGAAGTATGTTAATTTAGTTCATTTCATTAGCACCAGATATTACTATTATCTTTTAAATAACTTACCCTTTTTGCCAACACTGGAAGGCGACCACATTCGTGTCCTACAGCACGAATAGGACATAGTCTCTTGAAAGCATCGTGTAAAGCATTTTGCCATATTTTAATGGAAAAGTTGTTCATTCTTTGGTCACTGAAGGTTCCATTAACTTCCCCGTTCTTTCCTTTTTAAGCATATCAGGCATCAAAGTCTGCACCAATATAATCACAAATAAGTTTTCATGAACACTCAAAATTATAATATTATAAAAATACAAGTCTTGCATTTTAGAGGTTGTACCTGCAACCATATAGACTCAATGATTCGTGAAAATATGCCGACTCGATTTTCGAAGTTCGATGTGAGATCGGGATCATTGGTTTGTTTAGTTTCAAATGTTTGTGCAATTATTTCCCTCAAAACAATGATGTTCGACCACCAGAAAGTCAACCTGTTAGTGCAAAATGGATCTGCATTATTGGTCCACCATATTGAGATAAAAATAAAATCAATGCCAATTAACCACGGAGCACATGTAAGTGAAATACCTTGGAACGTCATTACCACAAGAGCTAGAAATCATAACAAGCCCTGATACAATGTTTTTGGAAATCATATTGCGCTTTTCTTGAGATAAATGCTTGCCTGCATGAATGTAAAGCTTAGAAAGGCGATGGCGGGCATGTGCAACTCGTGTCTTGGTGGCATGGTCTTGTCTTTGCAGAGTATAGAGAAACTTCTAGAGCAGCAACTTCTCTTAGCTCGTCTTCAAGTTGCCCGATTCTCATTTCTCATTTCCATTTGTGCGATCATTACTTAAGGTTGTGTTTGGCTACATCACAAAGAAGACTTACTTTACATATATTTCGTAAAAGCTCAAGGTTAGTGGCATAAAGATGGACGAACAGACACTGACCAAACCACTGCTAGTATATTTTGGTAACCACTGCTACTTTATTTTATTCCACTGCTAGTGTTACTAAACCACTACTAGTATATTTAGGTAACCACTGCTACGTTTCTCGAAACCACTGCTAGTTTCTTGTCGTTACTAACGCTAGCTTGTTTTGATTCTATCGCTTGTGTTTTGATTCTTGCAAGTTGAATAAGTTTTCCTATCAATAACTTCGAGAAATTAAACTTCTAATCAATATGGGACTCGCACTAATGCATACAAAGTCCACACAACAATTGGTGATAATCGAAGCTCATTTACACAACAATCGGTGTAAATGAAACCCTAATTATTATATGTATATTAAAATTAGAGAAATAATACCTTCGGCGACGGTGAATTGACCGGAGATGGTGAGATAACCAGAGATGAAGGTGTTGATAGCCGGAGGTGAAGGTGTTGATACCGAATGCGGTGATGGTGGGCGGAGGTGAAGGTGTTGATAGCCGAAGTTGATGGGGCTTGAGAGAGAGAGATAAAACTTCTAGTTTTTTAATTGAAATGAGAAATAATGTGAGGACTTATTGTTTTTGTTGACTTTTTATTGACTTTTTTATTCTTCAGTCATAAAAAGTTTCAGTCATTAAATGGCATTTCTCTTGTAGTGTGAATTGGTAGCAATTGCCAATAACAGTTTTAGTTTCATAGTTTTTAGTTTAAAAAGTGAATTGGTAGCAGTAGTAGGCTAATTCACCAATGGCAGTTTGGTTTTGTTAAAGGAAAGAAGATGCTCAACATGTAAAAATAGTTTAGGGTACAATAGTTATTGTAATTTAAAAAGTATTTAAAAGTTATGTAAAAAAAATATAAAAGTATAAAAGTACAAAGTTAAAAAGGCTCAAAGTAATTCGCTTAAGTCGCAAATCGGCATTGGGAAGGCGCTAAAGGAATAAAATAATAGTTTCCAAAGTTTGACTTTTTTCTCGAAAATAACAAAAAAGAATTTCGCTCGAATCTTTAAAATTCACTGGATATAAGTCGATTAGAAAACATAGGTACGAAAAGCAAATTTCAATCATTGGGTTCTGAAAAGTTGAAGGACACTTGGCGCTCTTTGATTGGAAGGAAAAAGTCGCAAGTCTCAAGGTCTATTTTGGAGATACCCAAACTTTTTTCCTATAAACTGTTGACACCTTGAGCAAAATGTGTATTTGCATAATTACCCCTTATTTTTTTATCTTGTGTTTTCGAGTTGGAAGAAAAAGGGAAGGATGTAACTAAAAAAAGCTTTAAAATCAACTCCACTCCATTGAATCTCAATTTGGAAATAAAAAATTAGGAGAGTAATTTTGATGTAATTGATTCGTTGTTTGTGAGTGTGAAAATAAACACAATATCAAAATATCAAATTAACCATAAAATCCGACAAACCAACCTTTTAGGAAAAGGGTTAACGTGCCAAATCTTACGGGTGTGATAAAAGTGATACCGGAAAAGTGATTTCCCGGGTCGTGTCCCAACGAGGTGTGAAATTGACGGTGTCGTTGAGTTTCGTGAATAGGACTTGAATTGGTTAAATGAATTTTGGAATTGGATTACGCTAATCTACAAAACAAAGAACGGGAATGAAAATAAAGCACATAAGATAATGTAAACACTAAATAAACTATCACTAAGCCTAAGGAACAATAAAACGATGCTAAACTACATCCTAGGGTGCTAAAATGCAAAAACGCGAAAAATCGGGAACTCACCGAGCCCCGAAAGTAGAAAAAAATATGCAATTTAAGGCCTACGGGTGCAAAACCAATTTTCCTACATTCTAAATGACCAAAAATAATTTTAGGAAAAAGCCGGGAATTTTTTCGACTTTTATTTTATTAATAAAGATTAAAACTAAATTAAATTATAAAAAATACTAAATGATTTTATAAAAATTTAAGAAAATTCCTAAAAGTACCTTAAAGACTACTGATTGAATGAAAAATAGAAAAACAGGTTGTTGTTTCGTGAAATCAGCAACAAATAAGCTAAAAAAAACTTATTATACAAACTGCCCAATATGCCTTTTGTATTTAATTGTGCAGATATATCATCAAAAAGAACCTAGGGCAGTTGGACAAAGGTGCGTGCTGTGTGGACGTGGGCAGTAAAACCTGTAGGTCGAGGGTTCAAATCTTTCTTCCTCCCCTATTTCCACTTATTTTTCTTTTTGATTTTTTTTCTTTTGATTTTTCCTTTTGGAAACTAAATAAGGAACTAAAGAAAGCTTATAACAAAAAAAAATAAAACTAAGAAAAGCTTATGTACAGCAGCAGCAATATAAGGTGCTATTTGGCTTATCAAGGGATCTAAAATAAGCTACAAAAGGCTTTTAAAGGCTACAAACTATAAAAGCTGATATGCTTAAACTAAATAAGTACTATGGGACCTAAAAAGCAGAAACAAAATAAGCACAAAAGCCTTCCTAACCTGCTGTGATGACTGCAGCAAAACAGTCCACAATGGGCTTTTCAAACTTAAAATTAAGCAACTAAGGGGCTACAAGATCACAAAATAAGCAAGGACTTATACTTTTCCTACACCTGACTAGGGGTGGAAACGAGCCAAGCCGAGCCCGAGCCTGCCAGAGCTCGAGCTCGGCTCGTTTATATATATAAAGCTCGAGCTCGAGCTCGGGCTCGTTTCGAGCCTCATATTTTGAGCTCGAGCTCGGCTCGTGAAAATTTTCACAAGCTCGAGCTCGGGCTCGACTAATTAACTTATGTGAGGAAGAACAAGCAATATCCAAACTGAAACAAAAAACTATCCCAAATCCAATATGACGTCAAGAACAAAGCTAGATCTAGACACAACACAACAAATAACTCTCACCATCACTCCCCAACTCAAAAAGTTAATCTAAACAAACCATAACCCATCTGTTTCAGTTTCATAACAATATTCGAATACAAAAGTAAAAGAAACAAGATCTCAGTTTTCTCTAAGTAAAATCACAAGATTTGTTCGTCGAACAAATATATAAAGAGATGTCATCATAGATCTTTTTTAGAAGACAAGCTTCTCTTGAATATCCGAAATTTTTTAAAGTAAGAACAAAAAAAAATAAAAAAAATGTTTCATTCTTAACTTTCTTTCGGTTTAAATTAGTAAAAACAAGAACACATCACCTACCCGAGACCTTTTTCAAGATCTAGAAGATAAAAATGAGAAGTTCGTTAGTCATTCGTGTTTAATTTAGTGGCTAAGAAACAAAAGGAACAATCTTTGTTAGTAGTGGAAGAACTAAAATATCATTTGGATAAGAATTTGTTAGTTGTGATTTGGATTGCATAAAGAAATAACCTTTACTTTTGTTGGTGATAGTTTACAGAGAATAGATAATAAGATAAAAAGGGATGAATTTTGTTTATCTAGATCTGCGCTTTTGTTTTGAGAGAAAAGAACAAGTGTGGCTGCGTATTTTACTTATAGACAATATGTATACCCTATATATTAGTAGGGCTCGTTTAGGGCTCGCGAGCCTACTCGATCTTTTTATAAAAAGCTCGGGCTCGAGCTCGATTATTAAATGAGCCTAAATTTAGGCTCGAGCTCGTTCGAGCTTTTTACCGATCTGATCCCGAGCTTTTCACGAGCGGCTCGGCTCGTTTCCACCCCTACACCTGACTAACTAATTGCATCAAATATTAATCCTAAATCTATCTTAAAGCTACTTTAATCTTAAGCACAAAAGGGACCTATGGCTGCTGAAACAAGAAGACTAAGACAGTGATATAGATAAAAAAAAAAACTACGCAAACTGATTCTAACCTACTGAAAACTAACATCAACTTCAAATTCATTGATTAACACTTGCATTTAACCACTTCAACTTCTAAAGTGGGTCAAAAACTGAGTTTTGACCCAAAAATCCCACTGACCCAAACACTCCTATTAGGGGCAGAACATGAAACTGTTTTCAAAATAAAATTTGTTTGACACTTCGAAAACTTTAACGTAGGCTAATGTGAGCTTAAATAAACTTGAAACAACTTTTTATCAGGATTGAAATGAGACAGATTATATAAAAAAAAATTAAACACTGCATAAATGAACTGAATTGAAAACATAAAATTGAATTGACTTGAAATTAAACATTACATTAAAATTAAATGACAATAAAATTAAATGGTACTAGAGAAGAAATTCTAGACAATCTTTACACTAGACATCTATTATCTATTTATACAGGAATAATAAAAAAAAATGCTTTCTCCTTTTTCTTGGCTTCTTTCTTCTTGTGTTTTCTCTGTGAGTGCAAACAAGCCAAAAACCATCTTGTGCTTTCTTGAACCATAATCATAGCCATCCACTAGTTAGGTACATAAGTGGAGCTCATCTGAGCCGTGGGATCAATATGGTGCACCTTTGGATTGCTGAGGTAGAGGGGATTCTTGTGACTGCATTGGGTGATGGGGTGAGTGGGTTTGGATTATGTGCAAAGAGAGGGACAGGAGAAGGAGGGGGAAAGTTTGGCGGGCAAATTGGTTTTAGGTTCTGGCTTTTATGTTATCTGGTTTTGGGTTTGGATAAGGAAGGGGAAAGGTTTAAAGTTTTATTTGTATTTAAAAGGTTTAATTTGTAAAATGTATTTTTTTTTTATTATAATTTTTTTTAGAAACTAAAATTGGTGTTAATAAAAAAATGAGTTTTTATAAAAATTGGGTTTTGGGTAAAATCGGGATTTATTTGGATTTTTGGTTAAAAGGGTTCGGGTTAGGTTTTAGTTGTTTTCCCCCTTCTCACTCCAAAAACGCGTCCGGGTCTTCAATTGATCAACGATCGTAGAAAATCACATCCCGGCACCGGCTTTTCAAAGACTTTTCTGATTTTTGCTCGATTTCTCTGATTTTCGCTCTGTTTTCAATCATTTTGTACCTGCAAGACACAAAACACACTCCGAGGACATTTTTAACATATTTTGATCATATTTGGGTGTTTTTTGGTCATTTTTGAGGTCTTAGGTGGGTAAAAACGATGAGTGAATAAGCACTCATCAGTAATTTAGTATCCTTTACCTTACTCTCCTCTCTTAAAAACTCTCAGGAACACAATTTTTTTTTAATACCATCCCAAACATGTCACTTTCACTCCAAAAAATAAACACATGAACAGAGTGCAAGTGTCTCATTGGATAAGTGCATTAATTCAATACAAAAATTTCTTTTAAAATGAAAAAATGCATTTAAAATACAATAATTAAAGGTATAAATTACCTTAATTGAATGTGATTTTATATTTATTGAAGACAAATTTTTCTTGTTTAACAATTCAAACTAATGCCCTGAGAGTATTGTTTAGACAATCCCTAAATAAATATACAAATTTTTGCATGAGTTTTTAAAACTTGTGTCCTAATCACACCAAAAGTACAATGTCATCCATGAAAAAATACACAAGTATTCACATAAAAGTACATATAAATGTACTTTTATGTGGGTCTTTCTGTACTTTTGATGTATTTTGTGTGTGTTTAACTTGTGCCTTTAGAGCACAAGTTAGAAAAACCCTTCATAATTATACACTGTTAATCATTTTAAACATGGTATGTGATGTTAAATATAGAATGTTTGAAGATTATTAAATGCTAATTTTCTAAATATAAAATGCTTAAACAACACCCAATGAATTGTTATTAGCAAATACCTTAACTTAAAAAAAGTTCAAGGGCTTTTTTAATATATATTTTATGTTAATCATTGGCTAGTGGGGCATGGTATAGTAAATCCCTTTTCTTTTTAGTAGTTCAAATGAATTAAAAAGGTGGATACTTGTTTAGGAAAATGATTGGGTGGCAAATTTTGTGCTTAAATTTATGCCTAAACATGTTTGGCATGATTCTGATGAATTTTAAAAGGTGATCCTCATTGCACCATCAAGATTATGATGTCACACAAGCTTAGGCATGAATTTAAGTACATAATTTAGGTCTCTCAATCAGGACACATTTATTAGGTGTTTCTTTTTTTTTTCCTATATAGACACGACACGATAATCATTGAACCCGACATTTAAATTAAATATGTTTGATTTGAGGATCAACAAGTTTGGTTAAAAAACAAGTTAATACGTTTTAACCGCTTAATAAATGGATTGTGTCTAGGTTGAGTATGTATTAACAGACTAACTTGGATGATGCCGTTTTGAAGTCTAAAATTAATAAACGACATTGTTTGTGGTTAATGTTGTTGTTTCGTTGTTTCATGCATGTCGTTTGGTTTCTTAGGTCATTTTAGTTTTTGGGTTGTAATTGGGTGATCGGTTGTTGTTTGCTGGCCCGATTTCGTTACAAACTATGCACTGACATTCGGAAGCATACTAAATACTCTTCTTTAGTGCGTAACATATGCACGATTCATTTATGTGTTTATGCATCTCTCTATCTCTCTCTAAATTTACACACAGGGGTTCAGCTCTCTCTTTAAGTATGGTGGATTATATCGAGTGTTTCTTCCAAATTTCTTTTTTCAAGATTTTTAGTGGCAACTATATCATTGATGGTGCTACACAAATTAAGATTTTTTTTTTTTTTTAAGTTTGATTATGTTTTAACCGTGTAAGATTTTGAAAATGGTCTATTGCATGTGGTATTTGTTGAATTACGATTATATTTTGGTATTATTGAAATTGTTATATGATTATTTAATATTTATATGTTATCTCTATCATGTTTGAATTTTTACTAGTTGAATCGCCAAACCACTAAACTTTTTTTATCGCTTGATCTATTTACTTAAATAGTTTAATGAGTCACAAACAAGTTACACATGTTATGTAGGGTATGAGTTAGGATTGAGTTTTTTTTACACAATTAATAAAATGGTTCGTGTGTTGGGTAAAGGTTCGTGATTAAAATAACCTAAAATATAAAGCTTATCTCATATTTTGCAATAACGTCTAACCTTAGTTCTTAACACGCTCGCACTTTCACACCTAAAAATCTCTAAAACATCAAATATTTGAACAAAATGAAAATTATATTTTTAGATTGCAATTAAATGAAAAGTAGACATAACTCAATGAAACTAAATAAACTTTAAATTGATGTTAAAATTAGCATATGTGTATGACCGTATGTATTTTGAGTAAATTCGGATTTATATCTAGACAAATTCGGCTACACAAAAATTAGACTCATTGACCATTGACCTGATGCCTAGTTTGCTTTCTTCTTCTTCAAAATGTCGTCTCCCATTTCTGTGGCAAGATTACGATGCTTTTTTTTCCCCTTTCAAACACTGGAGAGTTAACCATTTGAGGGGGCTTATGACTATTACTCTAAAATGTATGAGGTCTCAAGTTTAATTCTTGTTAGGTGCAAACAACGTTAAGTGGCCACACTAACCTCCTGAAAAAAGAGGGATTTACCTGATTTGAGTTTGTGTGACAGTGGGTTCAAACCCCGTATATTAGTCGGCCAAAAGGTCGGAAATCAAGATTAAAAAAATTAAAGAAAATGTTGAGTTAAATAAAGGTATGCACTCACATTTTCGTGTATTTTAGAGGAGGTGCATGATAAACTTTTTTTTTTTTTTTTTTAAACAACTAGTTAGTGGTTCAGATCGTTTAGTGACATTCAAGCGGGCAATATGTCTTCCTTGAACCATCATCTTTTTTGGGAATAAATCCCACTCTTTTTTTTCCGCTTCGCCTAAGAGAAAAACCCCATTCGCAAGCTTCGAACCCGAAACCTTCAAAGGAAACAACCCCCAAGATTATCTCTAGCCTTACACACCTAGTGTATTTTATAGTTACATTTGAGAAAAAACAATTTATTTACACTACTAAAATTTTATACATCGTACGCACGTACATTCTCTGTTTATAAGCTAAATCCACCCCTTAATTCATTTAATATACTAGACGAGTACCCGCGCCTAGCGGCATCGGTTCCTAACGGCAGATAATTAACAATATGCGATATTGTGGTAAGTGTTTCGTAACATGCGATAATTCAACTAAAGCAAAAATTCTTAACATGTATCAAAGAACATATAAAAATATTTATTGAAACTGAAAATAAAACATCACATCAATTATGAGATAACTAACAATACACGTTACATGTCGTGTAAAATTTCATAGTACACGTCATATGAGGTGCTGAATCCTCTTTGACCGAACTCTTTGATTGGCTTCGCTTTGTAGTTATCATCAATCAAGGCATGGTATTTGACTCAATCAAAAAAACTTCAAACCTAAGAAACT
Organism: Chrysanthemum makinoi; assembly: GCA_910596185.1. Lineage (NCBI taxonomy): Eukaryota > Viridiplantae > Streptophyta > Magnoliopsida > Asterales > Asteraceae > Chrysanthemum > Chrysanthemum makinoi. Next base: position 327,164,800 of record OU343225.1, on the reverse strand, counting down.
TAACAAAAATATATACACCAGTTGTATAATGTTTTTTGACCAAATTATTTCAGAAAACTTTGTATATCTTTGAAATTAATGCGCCGGAACAATCAACGATTAAATCACCAATCAATCACCATCATTATAGCAATATTTGGAAACAGATTTGTATTTAACGTATTTAATGCGCAAGAACAAAAAAAAAAAAAAAAAATAACCCTGTGACTATATAATAAATCGATACAATGTTTTGTGATTGTAAACATTCAAGTTATTCACAACAATATCTTTGCAATTTCAACTATATATAAATGTCAAAACAATATTTTTTAAAATCATATTGTCATTGCACACATTTCAATATTTAATAACTGAGATCGCATATGATACACACAGTATAAAGTAGCATAACAATAAAAAATAAGTTGTAATATGGTGCCTTATAAAATAAAATATATTGATAAACTTTTAGAAATTATTAGTGTTAAGATTAAATAAATTAAAAAATATATATTTTGTTTTTTGGAAAATTACATTAGTAAAAGTTATCAAAATTTGTCATACATTTCTTTGAAATTTTTGGTGTGAATTGTTATGGCAGCTATTTCATTAAGGACAAATTCTTTGAATTTTTATGTAGAAATTTTAGTTTTAAAGGAATTTTAGAAATTTAACATTACTCACTTTTTAAGTTTCAAAAACATGGATACATGCTTTGTATGCATAATAATAATAAAAAAGTTGTATTGACTTTTCAACATTGAATATGCCAAATCAGTTTTCATTTAATATTAGTTTGAATTTTTAAAGGTAATTATATATACATATAGTTAAAGACGAGTACCTATGCATAACAACGAGATTTTATAGTGACAGATCGTTTAGTGGTAAAAAAATGTCTATGGTTATAAACGAAAAATAATAAAAGTTTGAAGATTTGGGTATTAAACATAATGTTTTGAAACCCGGGTCGACCGGGTGGTTCAACTGGTGGAACTGTTTTGGTCGAAAAATGGATCGATTTAAACCGGGTCAACCCGACGGGTTGGGTTGAACATGGGTGAAATTAAACCGAGTCAACCCGTCGGGTTTGAAGCGTCCCGTGTCAACCCGGTTTTCGATGTGTATTAATAGTTTCCTTTTGAAATATATGTTTTCAGCATTTCACTTTTTGTGTTTTCCTTTATATATAGTATACGCGAGTACCCTGTGACGTTTAACTGGAGAAACAGATCTCGATGAGGCCTGATTTACCAGTTTGTATCGGTTTCAACGGGTCCTCTTTGGTTCATTTTCGGATGACTTTTATCGGTTAGTCGAACCAGTGGCGAAACCGGTTCTCGGTTGAACCAGTTGGTCCGGTCCGGTCCAGTTTTCAAAATTATATGTACCATCAACTTGTTACATTGTATGAAACTTTGTGTGCTCTATTAATTTGTATAATGTGTATAATAACACGTACTTTTCATTTTAGGGTGTTTTAAAAATAACATTAATTAGTATGTGTAATTATTTTATATTCTGGATTTTGTTGAAGCTTGTTTAAATTGTATATTGTGAAATTTTTATTGTATTTTTTAGTATGGTGTGTTTTAATTGTTTGTATTTAATTTGGTGAATATGCTTTTAGTTGGTTGTACAACATGAATAAATCAATGCACTTTTAAGTAATGAGGTGTTTTAATAAGAGTATTAATTACATTATACATTTCTCTCATCTTTGACTTTCAACTTTCAACTTTCAATTTTCACTTTCACCTTTGACCATTTTTCTATTTTATGTAGTAAAGATTCTTCTTTCTCAACTTTTGCGATACTTCCTTTTTACTCACTCAAAACTTTTCAATATTTTCTGATGTAATTAATTTAGGCTTAACTACATATAAAGAGCGTATGATCAAACCTTGAAAAGTGAAATCTTGAAAGTCAAAGGTGAGAGAAATGCATAATGTTATTAATACTCTTATTAAAACACTCATTACTTAAAAGTACAACAATTTATTCGCATTGTACAACCAATTAAAAACATGTATACCAAATTAAAACACTCCTTATTAAAAAATACAATATGATTTTCACAATATACAATTTAAACAAGCTACTCCCTCCGTCCCAAAATTATTGTCCCATATTGACTTTTTTAGTCTTTCTTCTTCAACTTTGACCATAATTATTTTTGTTTGTGAATGTATTGGGTTTTAAATGTATTTTTATTGGTATAATTTTCATCAATTATTATATAATACAAATAAATATATTAATGGTCAAAGTTGAACAAGAAAGACTGGTCAAAGTAAAAGTGGACAATAAAAATGGGACGGAGGGAGTACAACATAATCCAAAATATAAAGTAATTAAACACACTAATTAATGTTATTTTTAAAACACCCTAAAATGAAAAGTAAATGTTATTATACACATTATACAAATTAATAAAATACACAAAGCTTCATACAAGCTAACAAATTGATATTGTAGTATATATAGTTTTGAAAACCAGAACGGACCAAAGGGTTCAACCAGGAACCGGTGTCGCCACCGGTTCGGCTAACCAATAAAACCAATCCGAAAACGAACCAACGAGGAACCGTTGAAACCGATACAAACTGGTGGAATTAGGTTTCATCCAGATCTATTTATCCGGTTAATCGTCACAGGATACCCGCTGCCGAAACGTGCTGGTACCCTGCTATACTATATATAAAGGAAAAACCAAAAAGTAAAAAGTGAAAAGTTGAAACTAAAAAAATAAATGTTGAAAACATATATTTCAAAAGGAAACTATTAATACACATTGAAACCGGGTTGACTCGGGACGCTACAAACCCGGCGGGTTGACCCAGTTTCATTTGACCTGTTTTCGACCCAACCCATCGGGTTGACTCGGTTTAAATCGACATGTTTTTCGACCGGAACGATTTAACCGGTTGAACCACCCGGGTCGAACCGGGTTTCAAAATATTATGTTTAATCCCCAAATCTTCAAACTTTTATTATTTTTCGTTTATAACCCATAAACTTTTTTTTATCACTAAACGATCTGTCGCTATAAATCCCGTTGCTATACACGGGTACTCGTCTAATATGACTAATAAGGGTAAGTATTTAGAAATTCACGCTTATAGCTATAGATATAACAAATTACTATATATATTAAAAGGAATTTGAAACGACGTCACTTAACCTAGCCATTGAAACGACGTCACTTAACCTAGCCCATTTCATCGTAAATGTTGGACCCAACTTTTGGCCCGGTTTTGGTGGCCCAGCTTGCCTATCTGTTAACAAATAATACATACCTGGTGGTAGTATCTGGAACTCCTTAGAACACACCACTACCGCTTCTCTCATTCTTATCATTCCACAGCAAAAATCTTCCATTGAGTGGTGTTCCGGTATATAATATTTTACCGTATATGATGTTGACTGAAGGATGGAAGTTCGAGGTATGTAGCTTTCTAACTTATAACGATAATTGTTAAACTTGGAATTGCGATGTGATGGGATTAATTGGTTTTTTTTTCTTCTATTATTTTTTTTTTAATGATTTGCAGTGATTAATTTTTTTATAGGTTCAGTGAGCAACTATCTGTAATTTTTCAGACCTTAATCGACCTTAATTAGTTCATGAACTTCAAGGTATGAATTCATATTAAGCTATTAATTGTTTTGCTTATTAACTATTTAGTTGTCATGCACTTGATGTTTCGAATGTTATTTAAGCTTTTCAAGGGTTTAATTAAAAACTTTATTGTAGTTGTTATCAAAATCATCGCCTTCTCTCTCTCTCATTGTATTTCACTTCAGATTGTTTATGATGTGGAAAGAAAAGTCGAGACATAGAATGAATTAGTCGTCGAGATTTTTTGACAACTTTTAAGGTCAAGCAGTCAATAGTTGTGCAACATGTAACTAGATGCGGACAGTCTACTAAGAAGAATGCTTGAGGTAATTGCTTAAGTCTTAGGAAAACCAAAAATGGGGAAATAAAAAGAATGCGGGTTACACATATAGAGTTATACACCTTGCGAATGGTATTTGGAGGTGGAGGTGAAACATTAAGATTCTGGAATATATTTCGTTCATGCAACTTTAAAATGGTGACTAATACAATTTTATTAATGCGACTTGAGAATGGATGTTGGAGAGAATGGATATGGAGGTGGTTACCATAACTACATGGGTGACCAAAATATTATTAGTGCGAGTTGTTATCTATGTGGCCTTGCTTATATTCGCCTTTTTGTATTATACAGATTACGTATGCATACGATTGACTGATTGCTTTTTTTCCCCGTAGATGTGGTATGGAGTTGTAACGCACCGTGCTTTTTGCTATTGCATATGCCGCTGAGAATGGGAACCCTGATTCCTTCCGTGTATATACAGAAGGTACAAAGTTGATGGTTTTAAGAGCCTTAAGGTTCGCGTATGCACCGAAGTTAGTGTAAACCATGGTTTTGAATATCCTGTAAAGAAAGGAGGAAACATGATCCGTTGATTGGCAAAACATGTGTGCTTGATGCACCAAAGATGGATTTTGTAACGAGAAAACAACTAGCGTTAGCATCTCAAGTGAGCCAGGTAACGCACATTCAGAACTTGGTCATTGTTCTCTTTTTTTTTGAGGGCTAACGTATCGTCTGCCGCTGCCCTGATTTATGGCTCTATAAACAATGTGTTTCATGTTATGGCTAAAAACCGGTGTTTCAAGGTACATATCTTTTATATGAGCAGTTTTATGTTGACAGATGTCGTACCTGCCATATGAAAATAATTAATGTTATAACTAATGGCAGATAACGGTGGTGGAATGACTCCTGATAAAATGCGCGGGGGCATGTCGCAGCTACTCTGAGAAAAACAAACTGGCCAACACTATTGGTCAATGTAAGTTAATCTGCAATCTAATATGTTCTGCATATTACGTATGATCCACTAATAAGCATTATTTACTGATTCGTCTGAAGTTTAGGGGTATGTGTGTATGGATAAAAACCACAATATCGATATAAAAAATAACCACAAGTAATGATTTAAAATCCCTTTAGGAAAAAGGATAATGAATCAAAACCCGTGAGTGATAGTGATACGGATTAGGAAATCCGAGTCGTTTCCCAACGAGGTGTGAATGGGCAACGTCGTTATTGGTTCGTTATTAAAATGCTCGATGTGATGGATTTATGATTATATTCTAAACTACGGGAAATGGGAAAACAATTAAGGGAAATTACACTACGGGAAATCCTAAATACGCGATTTATTCTAAAACATATTAAAAGAAACGTAATTAAAAAGAAACTACGTCTATTCTAAGTCCTAAAAATAATCTAAAATTACTTTCTAACTAAGAATGATATTAGAAAATTTACTAAGAATTAAAATTAATTTTTATGATTTTTCTGGAATTTATTTGAATTAAAAACTAATTAAAACTAATATAAATTCTAAAAATTACAAATTAAGCTAGGAAAAATTTGGAAAAATATTTTTTTGGCTTTTTATATTTTTCTTAATCTAGGAAAATTGAAAAATTATTTTTTGGAACTTTTTCTGAATTATTCGAATTAAATGCTATTAAAATAGTAATAAAAACTAGTTTAAATCAAGAAAAATAGCAAACAAAGTCTAAAAATTATGAAAAATTCAGGGAAATTATAAAATATTATTCTAAACCTAGGAAAAATATCAAAACTATGGCTTATGTGTAAGATATGAGAGCTGTAATGTAAGCTGTTACCAAATAAGCACTTTAAAATAAGCTAGACAGCATAATAAGCCACCAAACTTTCTCAAAAGCTATGTTATACTAAAAATACCTACCAGCAACTAGTTACTTCTAATCCTAACCTCTATTAAGCAGTTTACCAAGTTTAGAGCTAATAAATTACTTAAGCAAATCAGTGATCTAGGCCCTACTTTAAGCTACTGCACCAGCTTATTCAGTAAGCTAAAGTGAAAACCAGATAAGTGGTCTTCAAGACCACCAAGCAAACTACAATAGGACCAAATTTGAGACTCTAATAAGTTGTAAAGAACCTTGTGCAAAGGCTGCAAGATTTGAAGAAATCTGGTTTAGACATGTTTTTTACTTTTGAAAACAGTTGGAAGTTTGACTTATTTGAGATTTAAAGGCAAATTAAGGGTTGATTAAGTTGAAATAAGATGTTAATGGACTAAATTAAGCTAAACCATCAATTTCTAAACCTAATATAAGCTCTTTTAACAACGAGACTTGACTGACTTTCTACCTAGTTTGGTTTTTAGAGGCGACTTTGACTTTTCAATAGCAAACAAAAGAATGAAGACTCAGATGATTATATTATAACTAAACAAGGATGAGGCAATCAATATCTACCAGCGATAAGCACTAAAACTTAACTTTAAAGCCTAATCCAAACACCCCCTTAAATGTCCTAAATAAGCAGATTACACTACTACTCCTACTCCTACTTATGCAAACATTCAAACAAGTAACTTACTAAGATCCTAAGCTATATTAACACTGAATTAAACTCTAAGCACAATCCAGCATGAACATGAGTATGAATGGCGCTTTTAGCATAAAACTTACAAGAAGTCCGACATTATTTTGGCAGCATAACAATATTTAACCAATCAAACCTCACTAAACTAGACCCAATCCAGCAACTAGATCAACCCATATCCATCTCTGAACCAAATGAGAGCACCGTTGACTTTTGTTGACCAAGTATTTTTGTGAATGTAAATGAATGAAATGGAACAAGTAAACAACAAATAAACTCACAACAGCTTATATGAAGCTGAGTGAGCTTATTTCAATCTTAAAAACACCTTTATTCAACATTAAAAACTGAAAATGCAAGATAAAAAGGGAAACTTGAAATTTTATTAAAGTTGAAATAAGAGTACAATAAACTTTGAGATTACAATAAAACTTTAAAAGGAAATGACTAAATAAGACTACTGAAAACCATAAGCTTAATTGAATTTAAAGAAAATTAATGCACGAATTCAATGTGAGCTCAAGGGGTCCTTTTATAGCTGGAAATCAGTCTTGGATTCTTGATTGGAAGAGCCTAGAAGGCTTATCCACATCCACATGTCATTCCTCTGTCATCACCACCAATCAGAGCTCTTCAATTCACATGGTGAGGTGTTTCGTCCAACAAGAGAGCTTCAAATGGCCACATGGGCAGCTTATCCTGACATGTCAGAGGCATCTAGAAGGTGGATAGATTCTTAGTACGAGGTAATAGGTGGGTAAATGGTGAAAATGGGGTAAGCGGGTAAAAGGGTGTTTGGATTGGGGAAGAAGGGAAAGGGCGCGTTTGGATTTGTTTATTATTATTCAAGTGTTAGTTGACCGGGTTTTTGGGGTTTGACTCGGGTAATAAACCGGGTATATGGGTTGGGATAATGGATAACGGGTTGGCTGGGTTTAGTTTTAATGGACCGGGTAAAAGGTTTTGGGCCGTGGGTTTTATTATTTATTTTGGGCTTAGGACTAGTATAATGATCCAAGTTAACTTTAAGGACCAAATATGCAAATGCTGAAAATCCAAGGACCAAACATGTAATTCTGAAAATATCTTCCAAGGACCATTCTTGTCATTCTTAAATAGACCAAGGCTGAATCTGCAACTCTTGATTCTTCAGGGGTCATTTTTGCCAAAAGCAAAAACTTGAGGGGCCATTTTTGCCAATTCTTCAAACTTGATTATATCTTCCAAAAATCATCCTCGGAGAATAAAATCTTCATAAATGCTTAATTTTGATCTTCCGCTCAAAGCTCTCTTGATCTCTCGTGCTCGGATTTACGTCTGATTTGGCTTCTTTTTGTGTGTTTTTACATATCCGTACCTGTACAAGCACAAACTCAAGAAAACAACAAATATTAGCAATAAACGGCTCTTTCTTGGTTATTTTGGGTCAGTTTTGATAAACAAAAGATATGTGTTTAAGCACATATCATTTACCAATTTGCGAGTTTGTGTTTCAGATGGAAATGGTTTTAAGACAAGTACAATGAGGCTTGGAGCAGATCTGCTGCTATTTTTGTCCAGACCAACTCAAAGTATCGGAATGTTATCATACACATTTTTAATGTTAACAGCAAAGCAAGATATTGTTGTTCCAATGGTAAGAAATATAACTTTTGTTTCTTTACTTTGTGTATCATGATTAACCCCGTCTGATGTCACTCAAAATTTTTTTTATTATGTTGAATATACATTGATTTTGAGAAAAGAGGAGAAGAGTGGGAAATGATGCCGCGATCTACGGGTGATGATTGGAAAAAGAACATGGATACACCGCCGGTGGTCACCATATTCGAGTGAAGAACATCTCCTTCAGCAGGTAATGTTTACACAAACTTATTGTTGTTTTAGAATTGTAACATTCATCATATACCTTAACGTATTCTTTCTGTTATATGTTTAGTTTGATAATCTGCTATGCGGTTGATATTTCAGTCGACAACAAAAATCCAAGTAAAAAAGGCTTCATGAAATCTTGGATGTGAAGTAGTTGTTTAGAATCTTATATTTGAAAAAGCTTTACTTCGTCAATATTGTTTAACTTAGAATGGCTTTGCTCATATAGGTTTCTGATGCCATTGTTTCTTCCCTGTTATAGGCAAAGGAACCCCGATAACGCAGGTCATGAGTAAGAGCAAGATGATACTATGGCTAATAGAAGGAATTCCAGCAATTTTGAAAGGTGAAGTTGCAGTGGTAATTTTTTGTCGAGTGTAACGTATATCTGAAGTTGCAGGTATGAGTCTTAAAAGAGGTAGACAAATAGGCGGGTCTTATTAGAGGTAGACAATGGCAGGGTAAATTGGTTGGGTAAGAATTTGGCCACTGTCAACTATTGTACAAGCTTCTAGAATATAGTTTGGTCAAAGCATTAGCAACTTAATATGAGCTTTAAAGAGTACGTCATTAGGTACGCATAATTGTGAGCAATATTGTTTTTTGATTGTTGAGTATATAAAGGTTTCATTTTTTAGTGGGATATGTTTTTGTTGCATAATTGGTGGTTAAATGAATGAATTTGACATGTTTTTTTGACGTGCATAAGGTTTTGATTTAATGTGTATATTTTATATGATTGTGTAGGTACCACGAGTCAAATTTGTTTACACCTACCAGTTGTTGTGATGCTCGAGTATAGCCTTCTATTGCAAATGTGGAGGCCGTTGAAAAGATAACATCCAGGTTTACCAACATTTTTTGCGCTATTGTTTACCAACATTGGCATAAGACATGATTATTATTTCAATTATATAAAATAATATAGATAATAATATACTACTATGCCCGAAAGTGTTGCCTCTTGGTTTCCACTAACAGCGTTGGAACATAAAGGACATTCGGTTAAATAGACTAACGCACAAGGTGTTAGGTAAATGGATTAGCTGAGGTTGGACGTATTTTTAACTGTAATTTTCTGTGTTGATAGTCGTTCGAAGCACGAGTTGATAATTATTCATTGTTGTGTTACGCTTATAATAAATTAGCATCAATGATTTTGTCTAAAACAAAGTTTGCACGTCTTTATGCAACTTTGGGAGTCTTTTGGCAATCTTATATTAATTGATTAAAAGTTTATTAAAGGCGTTTGGTTAAGTTAAGTGAAAGGGGTCAAATAATTTGTGGGGAACAAAAAATTGTAATTAGCAGAATCTGTTACAGTTGGGGATTTTCTAGAACGTGTAAACTTATCCCGTACAACCCCTTAATATATGCAGTTACACCTTCGTTAAAGAGAAGAAAGAAAAGCGGTACAAAGCGGCTGAGGCGAAAGTATACAACGGTTTAGCGACCACTCAAACGGTATTTATGATTAAACTTATTTCTTTTTATTCTCCTTTCACAGTGCTTAATGATGGGTTAAACATAAAACCGTACCTAAAGTGGTTTCAATTTTCTGTCGCCTAGAGCAGTCCACAATATTTTTACTCATAATATGATATTAACAGGTAATTGGCTACTTTCTTATTGTTTTGTACCGCTTCCTGGAGCGCTTAATTTGTAAATAGATGTGAAAAGATAAATAAGGTCGAGCTGAAACTATTAAACACTTTTATCTGTTTCATATTCATTTTTATTTATATGAGCATAAATGGTAATTAAAACAGGTTAATGAACACAATCATTTGAATATTCTGTGTGACCTTAAGAAATTATACAAAGTCCTATTTTTTATTTATTTTTTGATAAACTGATGCTTTCATATGTAGCCTTTAGGTGAGCTAGGAGTCCGTGCAGGCGAAGGTTTTGTATATGGTATCCTCGCCTTTAAAGACGCGCTTCAATAGACAATCGGTTATTAGTCTAAAGAGCACGCATCGATTATCTTCAAGCTATTGTTTTGACAGTATTGTGAATTAGTAATAAGGTACACCTAATGTGAATTGTAATAAGATACTGATATTGTGAATTCGTAATAAGGTACACCTAATGTTAATAAGTGAGGTGTATTTGCGGTTATTGATACATTTAATAATAGAGTAGTGATTTAGATAGTGCCTAACCGCCCATAAATTGTTTTTTTTTATTGTTAATCAAACTTCTGATATCATACATTTTAAATTTATCAAGTTTAAGCTCTTTAATTTGGGTTTTATGTGGTTATCTATCATTGGAATTTTAATTTTCCCAGGTCTGTTTTTATCTAAAGTGTTGTGCCTGACATGTAAGTTGAAGTTTACATACTTTTAACGTTTTTTTCCCGTTACATAAATTACCAAATAAAAATGTCAAAAAAAAAAAGCTCCGCCGCAACGCGGCGGATGGTTGCAATACTCGTTTATAAACATTTTAAAAATGCATCCAGATTGTAAATTCTTACACGCTTTCAAAAAAGTATGTACAATTAAGCGTGAACATAATAAGTAGTTGAGTAAGCCGAGTACGCATGGTGAGAGAGTTACATAATCTACACACATCTTTCATTTTTATCAAAATGTTATTGTCGATTTTTTAAATTAAATATCTAGATTTAGCAATGTAACATTTAACTATTCAAAACTATACAGATAAACAAAACGACATTTTATGACTAAATTTATGCCTAAACAATTTATCATGTGGCATGTGTAATGTATATTTTCTCTTTCATAATCTTCACCATTAATTTTGTCATGTGTCATCTGTTTAGAGTTAGGCATATCTTTAAGCATGAAGTTTAGTTATGCAAATCATTGTGGAGATACTTTCACTCTAGCATATTTTTAAACCTGTATGGTGATTGTTATATGCAAACCAAACCCACCCACATATTTTAAACAAGTTTATGACTGACTGCTTAAACCGTGATTCAAGTTGGAAGTGTTTATGAGTCAACATCACTTCATTCCCCAAAGATCCATGTGGTTAATCAAAGTAAATTAGTAAATCAACATAAAAACATTCATACTTCAAAGCATTAAAAACCACTTATAAATAGAAGGTCTTGTTTGTTTTAAGGACTGATGCAATACCAAACTTAAAGACCAAAAAATAATTTTCTGAAAATTAAACTTATACTTAGTTGTCTTATAACAAAACTAATCAATTCATTGAAGAATATAGAAAGTTGACACTCAAACTTGGGACTATTGAGTTATCTTGAGCATACTAGAAATATACAATTACAAAAGTTATAATTTAACTTAAGCAAATTTTAACCACTTATACAAGCCAAAAAATGAGTACAAAGTTTTAACTACCTTAAGGCTACCCTCAACGGTAGCAAAGTGATCAAATGGCAAGCATTTTCACACAACAAACTCCATTGGGAGCGTGGAGTGAGTTGTTGGCAAGGAGAGAGAAAGGTGTTGTCAAGGTGAACTCTACACCTTTTGGGCTTTTTTTTAGTGTGTGGGAGATATAGAGTGGGGTATTTTAGTAAATAAGAAAATGTGTTGAAAGGTGAAGTGGTGTGAGATGATTGTGAGTGAAAAGTGAGATGGTGGTGAAGGAGAGAAAAAACTGATGTGTCACTGAGGTGGAAGGTGAAGTGGTGTGAGGGTTGGGGGTATAAACAAGTTCCTAGTTGCTACCATTCAATCATGTTTCAAAATCATCTTTTTAGGCCTTACATGAAGAACATGGTATCCTTGATTTGATCATGTAGTTTGTAGACAGACTCAAGAACGAGTTATCTCTCCCTACCTTCGCAGCAGCAGCCTGTTGATACATTCAGCCTCTGTATGCCACAAGATCAGCATATAGTACAGCGATGGGACTAGCAGGATAGGTTTGGTGCAATGTGCAAAAGTATAACACAAGTGCAAAAGATACACAGAGGACAGTTGTTGCAGAAAAACAAATGCAGCTTCCATATAATTTTAACTTGAATTAATTTAGTGAAGAATAAATCTGGAATAGACAGAGTAGTAATTGCATAGATGGTATACGTGCATTGCTTATCGGCTTATCGCAAGATATTATGAAAAACACAATATAGAACTTGCATATTGTAAACATGTTATCGCCCAGTATTTTCACATATCATAAACATGGTTAAGTTATCATGTCCGAATGCTTAAGTTAATTATATATTTAACCATAATCCAAGCTGATGGTTTTAGAGTCAAGATCGCTACATACATCATATATCATTGGAATGCTGATCAAAGTGAAACAGTGAATCAACATCACGGCCTCGCTACCTCAAAAAATATCAAACATGATATTTAAACTAAAACAAATTTTTACAATTTAAAGACGCCACCAATACATGAAACTCCAAAAATTATAACGACTTAGCAATCCGAGAATACATAGATTTGGTGTTCAAACTGCGTTCAAACGACATACAGCAAACGAATTATTAGATTTAAATACTTAATTAAGTTACTCGTAACTCAGGTGTAAGAATCTGTCAAAATCTTACACATATATCATAAACAAGTCTCGACCACTTGATCAAGTGATCTTAATAATCCGCCGTCAAAAAAATGTTTTTGATAATGTTTAAACTATGATTAAAATGAAGGAAACTATGTCAAAATCACTTTTCGTCATCTACCAAAGATAGGTGCCTCCAGCAACGCTGCTGCTACTTTTGATTCTCAATAGCTTATTAGATCAATAAAGAACACAACACAAGAACATACAAAAAAATCATGAAAACCGCCCACAGACCCACTTAGGCATTTAGCTCCATCTTCTTCGGTCCTCTTCCTCATCCACAGGAGTATACCACGAAGGCCGCCTCTTTGAATTACTCAATCTATAATTCAAGTAAACTTCTTCATTACAAAGCGGTCTAGTAGCCACAAGTGCAAGACTTTTCATTGTAGGTCCTTCCATTTGACCATCACTCGATACCGCACCAGACTTGAACCAAAAACTACCAAATCTTTTCATCTTAACTTCCTCGATACCCCCAAAAATTATATTTGGTATATAAGCTCTCATATCCTTCTCATTTAACGGAAAATCATAAGGGCATACCATGACATTAGGCTCCATACCTGTTGCCGGGTGGTTAGCAAAATGAGCTAAAGCTAACGGGTTTCTTCTCTCCAATATTTCACCATTAGACGCTAGCCTAGACCCTTCTAATGGTTTACTTAGCATCTTCCAAACCCGGTCTGAGCCGGTCTCGGAAGGTGGTTGACCAGGGTTGGACCGGTATACACTAGACTGGCCCCACGGTTCTCTAGTGTCACCACCAGTACCCCACGGTTGCGCATTGATTACTGTCCCATCATATCTGGTTATAAGATATGGGTTTCGTGCATCTACTCTTGGGTAACCTGGGATATAACGGTAATATGCTGGAGAGTAGATAACACCTGGATAGAGTGCTATCACTGAGCCAACATCTGCTTCACCATCTATGAATAAGCCCTGACCCGCTTGCTCATGTGGAATTTGAGACGGTTTGAGCTCAAGGGTGTAGCCCATGAGATCTTTTAACCTTTGGGATGCCTCGGTAAAAGTCAACTGTTTTGTCTCTGGAACATCTGTGCTGAAATGTTCATCATTAATAAGATTCTAATAAGTGTATTGTTTTGAAGTTGAAAACCCGAGTAACAAAAACTTACCAAGATTTTTGTTTGCTGGAGTCGTTCTACCAATGGCAAGACTTAGGCCACTACGACGAGGAGTGGTGTCGTTCTTCTGAGATGATCCAAGTGGCTCGTCATGAGATTTAGAGTCAGGTACAAGAATTTCATCCATTGACGTGCAGAAGTTCGTAATTTGAGTATGGATGTTTTCTTGGACCTGTCTTTCTTGGTCGGCTAGTTCGGCCTTACTTGCCATGTTAATGATCTCTTCTACATCTGCTTCTTCAGCATCTTTCCCCACACGGTTATAGCTGTAATTACATATAGCAAATCAGCACTTGTGTATCCCGTGCACACGGATGAACAAATATAAAAAAATGGTTTAAGTATTTGCTCATACTCTATAAACTCATTTTTTGAAATATAGCTCAACAAATTTGATTAAAACGAATTATTAGTACTAATAAATCGTGAACTTATAAAGACGGCGAGAGTTTGAGATAACATTACAGCATTTTTGTGTGAAATGCTGATGTCATGATGTTTTTAAGTATGTATACAAGGGATGTTTACATAAAACGCCAATGTACTTTCTTGTTTGTCCTATTTCAGCCATTGTACTTTTATATGTACATCCGAGTTATTAGAACAATGGCTTTGTGTCCCATTTGAGTCATTTTGTAGCCAAAAAACCCCTAGAATCGGGATAATCTATGCATAAAACTCACAAATTTATGTACAAAAGTGTTATATTTATATATTAGATTAAGTTTTATAGAAAAATGTTTAAAATTAGGGTTGCAAAATGACCCAAACAGCACACAGAACCATCTTTTCATGCCCGGATGTATGTAAAGTAGTACAATGACGAAAACTTGACAGATACATAAAAACGAAGTAAAATAGGTAGTTATTGTGATATTTCACACATAGGTCACGGTTAGTTGAGTTGGAAAGAACATGACCTGGTATAGAGGAAAAGTCGATTTATGTCTGCTTCAAATTGAAGTTGTCTTGGTTCTTTTGCAAATGTCGGACTTTTGGCAAGCTTTCCCACAAACTAAACATACAATATCAAGAAAAATGAAGTTCCATAAGGCAGCTAGCATAGTTTAAAAAATGAAATGTGTCTCATGATTCTGATTATTCCTTTCTATACAAGACCTATTCTGACTTTCCGAGTCAAACAACATCCATTTACTATGTTAACATCACAAAGTTTGCACTTCCGTATTTTAAATGGCATATGCAGATATTTTGCTATACAAAGATGTTACTGCTTTTCTCGATGTTCAGGCATAATATTGTGTAACCAATATGTTTCTGCACAAAACGATTTATGAACTTTTGAATACTTTGAGTAGCCTTCAAAACAAGTTGGAGTTTATTAAAAAGCAATATTACCCTTTTCCCTTGATTAACCGTCTTTACCAATTCTGTTTTTCAATCCATGAGTCCTTCGATGTCATGTACACTTTTCAACTACAGCTACTTTCAAACACGTGTATACAGCTTACAGGTATAATTCAAGACTATAATAAAAAGCGACACGAATTCACAAGTAAATTTGCCAATGATATACAATATTATTTTGTTCACGACCTTGTGGTGCACCGTGCATGTGCAGTGTTCATTATACCTCACACATTTTTCTATACAAACACAAAACTCATATCATAGTTTGGCATCCAAAGTAACAAAAATGAAACTTCTAACTCTTCTTTAGAGTCAAATTGGCTATTCAGACTAGCAAAATTGAAACTTTAACTATTCTTTTCATATTTAAATACGCATGTGTTGGGTGTTTGTTTTAGCGTATTTCCAAATTATGAGCTTAGTTTGTGCGGCTTACATGTCATAAGGGGGTGTTTCTCCGGGTTTATTAGCTTATTTAATTTTTGAAAAGCTCATAAGCCTATTTTTTTCCATCTTAAGAGTTTTTAAATTTGAGGTTATGGGCTTAAATTAGCCATAAGATTAAGTTGATAAGCTCCTACACTGAAAAATTGAGCTTATAAGGTTTTTCAATTTCAAACACGCCCATAAGACCAGAAAATAAGCTAATCCAAACACCTCCTAAGCCCGGTTTTTAAGTCATCATAAGCTCATACGCAAGATAAAAGCCGAAAAATGGGTCATGAAAAATAAGCTCATTACTCATTAGCCCGAAAATAAGCTAAAAACAAACACCCCCTAATGGGCTTTTCTCAATATCTAACAGAGTTATCATCTTGCAAAAACAAATTAGTCATCTTAAACAAAAATTCCAAAACTAAAGTTATAGCAAAAGAATCTTGTGCAACTAGCCAACAGTTTATAAGAAAAAAAAAAAAAAAAAAAATTACAGTCAATTTGACTATTTAAACTGATAAACCCTAAATCTGTATAATGGTAGCAGGGTCATAATAAGCTCATGAGTAAGAAAAAGCCGGAAAAAAATGGGCTTATGAGAAATAAGCTGATAAGACCGTAATTAAGCTAAAAACAAACACCCCCTTAACGGGACATTCACAATTTTAAACAAATTTATACACTTTTTCAATAAGCAACAACAAATTAGTCATTTTTAAACAAATTAAAAAAACTTTCGAGTCAAACTGATAAACACTAAATTCAGAAACTTTTCAGCTATACAAATAGTTTTCCAGTTTTTACCATACTAAGCTCATATGGAGGTGTTTGTCTAAGCTTAATTGATAAGCTTATGAACTTTCTAAGCTCAATTTTTGAATAAGCACATCAAATAAGCTTAAACAAAAGTAAGAAAAAATGGGTTACGAAAATAAGCTGATAAGCCAGAAAATAAGCTAAAAACAAACACCCCCTTAATGGGTCATTCTCAATATATAACAAAGTTAACATCTTTATTCTATAACACAATAAAAATTAGTCATCTTTAACCAAAATCCTAGAAATGAAATTACATCAAGATAATCATATGCATAAATGGTATACTGCAAGATCAAGATTAAAACAAGCCAACAGTTGATAAGTACTGTAGCATATCAGCAAACTATAAACTCATTTTATAAATGGTGACAGAGTTAATGAAATGAAAATCTAATGTTTAGAAGAAAGAAAGGAGTACCTGTTGGAATTTCTGAAAGAGGGTCCCCATGAAGTTGGATCTAAAACCCTTTGGTCTTTCTATCAGTCTTTGTTGATTCTTCAACTCAAGGTTTTTGGAGAAGGGGGCCAAAAGGGGGAATGGACAATGAAGGGTCAAAATGTACAAAACAAAATTGTGGAGGATCAAAATGTAATAAATCCATATTTTTGACTCGATGTATTTTTTTCATTGGCTTTTAAAAATACAAGACGAGTACTCGTGCATAGCAACGAGATTTTATAGCGACATATCGTTTGGTGATAAAAAACATTTATGTGCTATAAACGAAAAATAATAAAATTTTAAAGATCTGGGGATTAAACATCGACCGGGTGGTTCAACTGGTTGAACCTTTCCGGCCGAAAAACATGTCGATTTAAATCGGGTCAACCCGACGGGTTGGGTTGAACACGGGTGAAATTAAACCGGGTCAACCCGTCGGGTTTGAAGCATCCCGGGTCAACCCGGTTTCCGATGTGTATTAATAATTTTCTTTTGAAATATATGTTTTTAACATTTCTATTTTTTGTTTCAACTTTTTACTTTTCACTTTTTGTTTTTTCCTTTATATATAGTATATGCGGGTACCCTATGACGATTAACCAGAGAAATAGATCTCGATAAGGCCTGATTTACCAGTTTGTATCGGTTTCAACTCCTCTCTAGTTCGTTTTCGGATGGCTTTTATTGGTTAGTCGAACCCGTGGCGACACCAGTTCCCGGTTGAACCCGTTGGTCCGGTCCGGTTTTCAAAGCTATATGTACCATTAACTTGTTAGCTTGTATGAAAGTTTGTGTGTTTTATTACTTTGTATAATGTGTATAATAACATGTACTTTTCATTTTATGATGTTTTAAAAATAACATTAATCAGTGTGTTTAATTATTTTATATTCTGGATTATGTTGTAGCTTGTTTAAATTATATATTGTGAAAATTGTATTGTACTTTTTTTGTATTGGGTGTTTTAATTGTTTGTATTTAATTTAGTAAATATGATTTTAGTTGGTTGTACAATATAAATAAATTATTGTACTTTTAAGTAATGGATGTTTTAATAAGAGTATTAATTACATACATTTCTCTCACCTTTAACTAATTTTCAACATTCAATAATTCAAGAGTAAATTACATGGTTCGTCCCTGTGGTTTGGGCAAAATCACTACTCTCGTCCCTCGATTTTTATTTTTGCATGGTTCATCCTTATAATGAAGTTTCATAACACCATCCGTCCTTATCACTAAAAGCCGAGGGACGAGTGTAGCGATTTCTTCCAAACCAGGGGACGAAGCATGTTACTGATAAGGACGAACGATGTTATGAAACTTCATTATAAGGACGAACCATGCAAAAATAAAAATTGAGGGACGAGAGTAGTGATTTCGCCCAAACCACAGGGACGAACCATGTAATTTACTCATAATTCAATATTTCACTTTGGCCATACACTTTTTATAGATAGTATAGATTTAGAAGCAGCGAGTATTTAGCGTTGTGATTATTAATGTTCGTTTATTAAACAAACCAATTAACTTTATTTTCTTTTTCAAGATGCTTATTTCTCAACACTCAGTAAGGTAGGATTTAAGTACGTTAAGCTTTTAAAAGTTGTTTATCAAACGTTTTTATTAAAAAAACAATCACTTATTTCTATTTTCTATTGCTATTGCTATTTTTACCTAACACGCTTTCTTGAGTTTTGGGCGTTTACATAACGTGATTAAGTAACTGATATTTTCATATATGTCTTTTGACTTTTCTTTAGCTGTCTCGAGATTTAGGGTGTGTTTGGTATAGAGAAAAGAAAATAGAGAAATGGAATTAAATATATTTCCTTTGTTTGGTATGCCAAGAAAAAAAAAAGCTGAGAATGACAAGTCCTCCCAAATTCTCCATAGTGCATTATGTTATATTATGATTTCCATCTCATATTGAATGGAAATAGTTTTCTCTCACTGTTCTGGAAAGAGAAAAAAAAACAAAAAATAATAATATTGGTTATAACTACCTATTAAATATTTCTTATTACTACATATTATCTGATCGTGAACAATTTTTTAAAATAGCGATTTCACTCTTGCTTTGTTATCATGTATTTTGCAGATTCGTCATTATTTGTCCTATAATGAAACAAATTATTGTTATTTCTATTTGTTTTGGTATTTTGTTGAATGTAAATCAATGTTTCAATATATTATTTGTTAGTTTTTATGTATTACCTCGTTTATTTATAAAAAAAATGCAATAACTAATAAGGAAGAAAAATAAACTAAATTTCTCTAAGGTCAATTCTCTGTCGTTACCAAATAATGGAATTTAAGAAATTTCTCAACTAATTCATTTCTCTGAATTTCCATTCCCTGCTTCATTTCATTTATCTAAAATTCTCTCTACCAAACGTGTCCTTAGTTCTCTCGAATTGTTCACTAAAAATGGTTTGAAGTATAAACTCTTAAATTTTTGAAAACATCTTTTTTCAACATAGGAAATGGTTTTTTATTTGACAATGTATCTACCTTTATATCAATTTTAAACATTTACTATCCATTTTAAAGTTTCACTTTTACCTTTTTAATTTTAGTATAGTTTTTTTTTTCGCATTTACATAGCTTAGTTAATTGCAATTTAACTTTTACCTTTTAAACTTGACTAAATTATACTTTGACACTTTCATTTAGAGCGGGAGGTATCGTGATGTCAAAGGTGGCGCCAACCCACCAACCCAACTTTTTCAATAGCTCACCGTACCATGGTTGGTGCCAAAGCGTCTCGGCTGTTAAATACCAGCCAACGCCATTGGATTTTTTTTTTTTTTTTTTTTTTTTCCATCTTATAGCTTTTTGTTTTGAGTATTTACATTTTAAGTCTTTTTTTTTAACGGCAAATTATATCAGAAAAAACTAGCAAGGAACTAGAAAATTACAAAGTAACAAGATGAGGGTTTTTAAGCCACTCAATCCAACTAAAAGAAGCTTTACATCTATAACGACACCAATAAAAAGAACGAGACCTCACATCTTCAAAGATAACCGCCTTTGATGGAGACTCCGAACCAAAGATACTTTTATTACGAAAACTCCAAATATGCCACCACATCACATAACAAACTCCTTCGAAATGTTTCTTGTGCTTGATTGAAAGACGAAGATTCAAAATCCATTCTAACCACTCTTCATAAGAGGATACTTCCATATACATAACGTCCCACCAACACGAGATCTTATGCAAAATATCCCTAGCAAATTGGCAAGTGAAGAAAATATGCCTAGTAGATTCCACCGCCCTACCGCACGTAGGGCAAAGAATGGATTCAATATCCATTCCTCGACGAGAAATGTTCAATCTAGATGGTAAATAATCTAATTTAATTTTCCAAGCTAAAATATTCACCTTAATAGGAACCGCTTTAATCCAACGCGTTCTAGAAGCAACCTCCGATAACATGAGCTCGTCAATTTTCTTTCTGACCGAGGCGACGGAGAAATCACCCGAACCTTCCAATTACCACACCCATCTATCTCTCTTATTAACAAGAACTGTTCCTTCAACCTTTGCCATCAGCTCGCCATATTGGTCTTGTTTCACACCTCCCCTAGGATCTCGACGGAAAGAATAGGACAAAATATCATGGGACAGTTTCGTAGACACATCAATGATTTTACATGTTTCCAACGCATAAGCCCTTGGAAACATATATTTGAACGCAATGTCCCCATGCCATGCATCTTCCCAAAACGACGTATCGGAACCGTTACCCAGCTTTTTTTGAATAAAACTAAGCAAGTTTAAACCAACTTTTTTACATCGCTAGTCTTTAATATGTTTGCAATGTTAGTCCCTAAGCGTTTTTTTGTTTTTTTTTTAGTTAATCTAATGTGTTTTAATTTTATTTTTATATATCTCTAAGTTATGTAAATGAAAAAGAAAAAAAAATGGCCAACGGCACAACATTTTTTTGGTGCCAACGGTAACGGCACAAGATGTGGCGGCAAAGAGTTTCAGATGTCGTTGAGTATTTTGCTGACGTGGCAGCACATTTTGGGAACGACACGAGCCCAACGACTCCACCGTACCTAGTGCTCTTATGAATTTGATATCAATTTACTCGCGCCATAACACAATAAAACTTTGTTTTCCTCAAATTTAGATTGGTAGGATTATTCTATAATTTTTTAAATTATTATGCCACTTTAATATTGCTGAATTAAAGACCCGTGAATTAAACAAAAGGTAGTTTAATCAATTAGAAATGATAAACGTTGTTGTTCATGTTATTGAAATAGCATGAACCGTGAGAGAGACTGCATTTTGTTGTTACAGGATTTGTAGATTTTTTTAGGTCATTTAGGATAGGGTTGGGGGAGTCCACTCAAGTGCCTAAATTAGCTATAAATCAATGCAAGTGATGAAACATTTCTCTACTGAGCACTTCATGTGGCTTTGTGTATTAGTTATAGTGATTAGACGTATACTCACGTGAAGCGACGATGTATAGCGGCAAATAATTATACTTGTAAAATCGTTATTTTAGTTTGACCTTTGATGCAAAGCGTGTGTTTTTTGAAATACAAAGCATATGTTTTTTAAAATTAATATAGTGTGTTTTTTAAAAGTTGTCAAGTCTGTTGATACAAAAGTTGGGCGTTCCTTGTTTGGGGCTCCGGCTCTCGTACCAATTGCTGATTGTTACTTGAAACCTGCGCACTAAGAGACATAAAACACCGTTAGGCTTACCGTGGGATTGTCTCCCACGATTATCCTTCGGCGTGAGAGTAAGTAATCGGTTTAGGGTTAAAGGAGAGTTAGGGTTTGTGAATCGTACCTTTAACGAGGGATGTGATTCCCTTTATATACACACGGAATCCTTGTTGTTTCCGTGTTCCTCAACTTCCGGTATCCGCCTAAGTCGGTTGGGAATGATTATCTCCTTGATTAAGAGATATCCTCTATCTATTCCGTAAATAGATTTGTACTAGGGCCTTCGTGGCCTAAGCGGCTTATCAGTAGCCGAGCTTAGTGTTGGGGCTTATCAGTGTGAGAGCTTTGGTGGGGTTCGTAACGGATATAGACTATACATCATCATGTCCCTGGTCTAGTATGCGCTAGTGAATGAGCTGCGGACGCTAGATTAATAACCGTAGGCAATGAAAAAGCGTCGAGCGTAGCAAGAAGTTAAAAGAAGATTCTCCAAGTACATTGTATCTAGACATGGGATTAAAAAATTGGCGCCTCGTAAGTCAGGGGAAAGTAACTGCGATAACGTCCCATCAAGCAATCTCAGACCACACGTTAGAGTTAGTGGGGTCCACGTGTCACTCATCGTGTGGATGAGAAAAATTATATAACCCATCGCTTCATTTCCACTTTGGTTCTCACAGTAAAAGAAAAACGTTCATCCGCCATTGCTAACAAAACTTCAAACTACAACCCGGAAAACACGTATTCAAAGGTACCGTGCGCTTTGGAAAAACAACACCATGGTCAAACAATTGTCTGATTTCACCTCCGACCTCACCGAAAGCGATCTTCTAGAATTTACTTCGGATTACTTTATACCTCTTGACGTGCATCCGGTTGTTCAGCGGGCATCTATTGCGGATTTCCCGAAGGAAAATAGGGGTATACACACGATTTTTGAATTCGTGAATCAACGTGTGCCCCTATCCGATTTTGTGCGATGTTTAAAATTATTACGAGCTGCACATATCCCACTGCACGTGATCTGCGGCTAAAATTACCAATTTTGAGGTGAACTGCCGTTTGCTGGCGGTTAACCCAACCATCCATCTATTCCGTGTCTTTTATCACACGACATGGTCACATGGGTGGGTATCCTTGCTAAGCCGTAGATTTCGTGTTATACTGAGAAACTAGATGCACTTAGAAATGGAGGGAGTCATTTTTCGGGTAGACGACACATGCTTTCCGTGGCACTACGACTTTTTACCCGGGAACGTGCCGAGGGATGAGTGCCCCGTGCTGGATCATATGTAGCTGAGGATGCGAACTGATAAACGCCTAACCGCATCCCCATTAGTTCTTATCCCGAGGAATTTTGGTGCATATGGGCATCAGCCGTAATTATTTTGGTATGCCGGATGAAATGCCAATCTTCTTAGGCTGGGGTGGGTACTCGTTCCTCGCACCCCTTTTATAATTAATGTAAGAGCCGTCCTTTTCGCGCATTATATAACCTGTGTTATTTGTTGTCTTCTTAGCGAGAGATGGATTCACCGTTGTGCACTTAGCGAAGCCAATTGAGGTGAAGGTAGGGACGCCGCCCCCTGAAGGAAGGAGAGGAGGCCATACTAGCGGCCACTTGGGTCATACCGAGATGAACATAGGGAACAGTACTAGCTCCTCTGTCAGCAGTTTACGACCGCTGCAGCGTGCCAAGCCCCGGGTGCCCTCTCCCGTAGCGCCAGCCACCACTGTAGCCGTGGCGCGACTATGGAAGAAGAAGAGGAAGAGCCGAAAAGCGCAAAAGATCCCGCGAAGAGGATGGCGCGAGCCTCGAGGAAAAACGCTCTGTGATCCTCCGTGGAATCATCCACCGGTGATATTTGCGTCATCTCACCCATCTCAAGATGTCTGGCCCACAGAAGTAATATCGTGAATGCCTTTTCTTTTTCTTTTTTGTTTTTTGCGACCAACTATTTATATGGGAACCGATAATGCTTTGTCCTGTATGCAGGTTTGAACAGTGCGCGGAGTATCCCCCCAAGGATAGTCTTGTGCGTCCGAGCCCCTCCAAAAAGATGAAGACTTATCTGCGGGGATGCATCATGGGTCAAATGGTTGAAGAGTTGGCACAGTGTCTCATGCCAAGCCGCAATAGTTGAGAAGCTAAGGGCGCGATTTGGTGAAAGCGACCAGTGCTCAAAAAGATGAGAAAATTGCTTCGATGGAAGCCGCTTGGCTAGTGCCGTGAGGTAGAGAGTTTGAGTGTGTAACGACGAGGCGGTGAGGAGAAAATGGCGCTGATAGGCCAAATAAGCCAAGAGCCATCAGAGTCATCGGGGTACAAGGCTTCGTGCCTCTGGGCCCTAAAATATCTGGAGAAGAGTAAGGACACATTGACCACGCAGTTGGAAGAGTTTGGTGCCACTGTGAGCAGTGCTCTAGAGACACAAGAGATGAAGCTGCGTAAGCTTAGTTTGGAGTATGATGAGGAATTATATCCTCATATATGTCTGCCATCTCGAGCGAGGGTGGCTTATCGCCATGGTCTCTGCTCTTGCTGCTCTGAGTACTCTTGAGTCCAAGGAGGTAGTGGAAATCGGTGGGGTAGTCAAGTGTGCTTTGCGCGAGGAAAATCGAGAGGCTATAAAGGCGCTACACGAAGCTAACTTGCCTTTGTACCGCTAAAAAGGTTCTGGGTATGATGCGCAGTCCTATGATAACCTGGTTGCTGCGATGAATAGGATGAAGACTTTAGAGCTTCCCATGATTGTGAAATGGAGCGCGCCAGGATTATCCTATAACCGTTATTATGGAAGGATTGACCTTAGCGCCATCGCATCGATGATGAAGCACAACCGAACTATTATTTTAAGCCCGATGTCTCTCAGCAGTGCATGTTTGCTCGCCTAGGGACATTCTGAATCCCTTCGCTTTAGATAAAGAAATGTCCTTGAAGGAAGTATTGGAAGCATGCGACGGACTTGCTAAAAGGAAGGTATTAAGGGTAAAGCAATTTTGTGCGGGTTGGTGCCGCTCATCTTCCAAGGTCGATGGGGTGCCGTGAGTGTTGCCACGTATCTCTCCAAGACGCGGGCTTGTTGAAGGCTTAGTGAGAGTGTAGCTACTACAAGCCGTAGGGACTCATTATGGAGCGATCTAATAGTATATAGGATTTTATATCCTTTGTAATAACATAGTCTTTAATAAAATCTCCTTTTGCTAAATGTATGTTAATATTTATTGCAACTTGTGACATGCGTACTTATCTGTCTATCTTTGCGTAAAAGATATATTTGTCAAGTTGTACACGAGCGGAAATAATATGAGAAATTCATAGTCATGTATGAAGATCATAGTATACTTAAACATAGTTTCTAAGTAATAGTGTCATAATTGTGTATGATGTGATATACTGCACTTGTAAATATCATTTTAAAGAACCAAGCGTGTTGAATCTTTATGTTGTTAAACGCGCACCATATGCATAGTTGCGCATCCGTCGTGGGAGGCGCACAAACTTATCCCAACGTCTTGAGAACAAGGTGTTTAACAAGGATGCGTGATCCAATGTTGATGGGTTTGCAACCCTCTTACTCAACAAGTTGTTTAGTAGGTTAACTTATCCTTTTACCATCGTGGGTGTATCTAGTGCATGCACGCCATGTAGGCTAGAAAAAAAATTGTTAAGACATACGGTATACGAAAATAACAAATGAAAATATGTCGCGGAGTTAGGTAGAAACCGCGGCGTTTTATTGATACTTGCAAGTTTTTTATGAGGAGTAAATGAGACATTACACTAATGAAACAAAAGTAAATACATAGATAGTTATTGGGCACTTCCATAGTGCCGGAGGCCTGGCGCTGGGCCATAGCCGTTCTATAGGTAGCACCTCTTAAGGTTGCAGATGTTCCATGTATGCGGGCACGCCACCATCCAAGCCTCGTAGTTTGTAGCGCTGTTCCCAATGCTTCAGAACCTCATAGGGTCCTTCCTACTTTGGTCCAAGCTTACCATGTCTTCAGCGTGGCTCGCATCATTGGCTGTAAACGAAGTCTCTGGTTCAATAAAACACTTCGTACTTTAGCCGTAGTATCCCTTCATCCTTGACTTTGATTTTGCTTCACGTTAGCTGGCGCCGCTTTCTTCTAGCAGGTCTAAGTCGATGTGTCGCTCGTCGTCATTGGTTGCCACATTGATTTCAGAAGCGAAATAGTAGGCATTCCAATTTCTGCGGTATGGCTACCGTCCCAGACTAGAGAAAATGGAGTGTCTCCCGTGCTAGTTTTTATTGAGGTGCGATGTGCCCATAAAACATGTGATAGTTCTTCCACCCACCTTCCTTTGTGCTTGTCTAGACGCGTTCCCCTCGCCTAGGCTTCGATTTGGCGCCTACTAAGCCGTTGGTTTATGGGTGTTTAACCGACGCGAAGTCTGTGTGATTTTCGCCTCGCACCGTCTTTAAAAGGTCACGTAACTGTTTCCGTTGTCCGAGATGATTTCACCGTAGCCCGCGGCATACAATATTTTCCACAAAGCGTTTACCTGGTTGCCAGTGATTGTTACCACTGCTTTTGCTTCTATCCACTTGGTGAAGTAGTCTATGGCGACTATGAGGAACTTTAATCCTCCTGCTGCAACTGGGAAAGGGCCTGCGATATCGATACCCCACTTATAGAATGGCCATGGTGATGTGATTGGTGTTAGCTCATGCTTTGGGTTGGCGCGGACGGTCTATGGACTTAGCAATCGTTGCATTTGCGTATTAGGTCCCTCGCATCGCGGTGCATGGTTGGCCAGAGTATCCTCGACCTCAAGGCGCGTGCCACCACGTAACCGTGGTCCTGAGTGCATGTTGCATGAACCTTTCGTGGATTTCTCGCGTACATAATTTGCTTGTAGGGGACCAACACAGCGGAGCCATGGTTGCGGAAGGAGCGTCGTACAGTATGTTGTCTCGAAGTTTGAACCTCGTGCGGCGCCGTACTGCGAGCTTCCTTCTGCTCTTGTGGTAACGCTCCTTTGCTTAGGAAGTCCGTTATCGGTGTCATCCATGTAGGACCTTCCTCCTCTTTTATCGTAGAGACTTCCATCTCTGAGATGGATTTGCTTTTCGATGTTTCCACTAGCACTTGTTTTGACAGTGTGCAAAGCTTGTCGATGCGATCTTGCCTGCATCCGCCTTCGATTTTCCCCTCTAGGAACTTGCTTGATGGTGAACCTGTCAAAGCCATTGATTAATGACTTGGTCTTGTCGAGATACTGAATCATATGCTCCTCTTTAGCCACGTACTCGCCCAACACGTGGTTGGCTACTAGCGGGAATCCACATTTGCTTCCGGTTACGTACACCCATGTGGACGTACGCGGAGTCCAGCGATTAGAGCTTCATATTCTCGCTTCATTTTTTTCGTAAATTCAAACGAGTGCGTAAGTGAATTCCATCCTTTCTCGGATTGTGAGGATGAGACCTGCACTGACCCATCGACGCCAGAGGATCCATCGTAAACAAGATCCATGGATCTTGTAGTTCCTTCGTGGTTGGTGCGGTATATCATCGGTATCCGCTTTTCGC
This sequence comes from Chrysanthemum makinoi, assembly GCA_910596185.1. Classification (NCBI taxonomy): domain Eukaryota; kingdom Viridiplantae; phylum Streptophyta; class Magnoliopsida; order Asterales; family Asteraceae; genus Chrysanthemum; species Chrysanthemum makinoi. Next base: position 327,137,456 of record OU343225.1, on the reverse strand, counting down.
TGATGAAGTCGCTAGAATCGGTCCTTTGATTGCAACGTGGTCTGTAAGAGATGTTGTGCTCACCTAGCAATACACTCCATTTTGCAATCACCTGTCGCGGGCTTGGAGATGATTTGTTTAATCGGTTGGTCTGTGATCACTGCTATCGGGTGCGCTTGGAAGTATCTCTGCGTACCGTTTGGCGCGAATACTAATGCCGGACCAACTTTTCCATTGCACTATAGTTCATCTCTATTTTCTTGAGCGCTTTACTTACAAAGTACACGGGGTTTGTACTGAGTTTCTGTCGTGAGTAACATCGCTGACCTCTCAAGGAGTTGCAGATAAGTACATGATCAACTCTTCCCTGGTCGGGTGCTACAAGTGTAGGGAGTGTTGCCGGTGTTGCTTAAGCTGCACGAAGGCTTCTTCCTCCATAGTCCAACGAAAATCTCCCTTTTTATACACTTCTTGAGTGTGTTGAAGAGAGGTAGAGATTTGTCTGCTGACTTAGATAGGAACCTATTAAGACCGGCTAGCTTTCCATTGAGAGATTGGACCTCCTTCAATGTGCGCGGTGAAGGAAGTTCGATCACATCCTGGTCTTTTTTGGACATGGTTTTATGCCGTCGCTCAATTAGGTATCCGAGAAACATGCCTTGAAGGTGAAGTGCATTTTTTGATTCAGCTTCATGTTAATCTCTCGTAGAGTTTTGAACGTTTCCTCAATATCGCGCACTAACTCATCTTCAGTATGGCTCTTTATGACCATGTCATCAACATAGACCTCTAGGTTGCGGCCCACCTGTTTTTTGAAAGCATTATCTACTAACGCTGATAGGTGGCTTGCATTCTTCAAGCCAAAGGGCATTTTGTGTAAATAAAGATACTTGGCTTGTGTGAAGGCCGTTTTTCCTCGTCCTCCTTAGCCATCTGGATTTGATGATATCCTTTGTATGCATCGAGGAAACACTTTAATGGATATCTGCACAAAGACTCTATTTTCCAATCTATCTCCGGTAATGGGTAGCAGCTTGTGGACATGCTTTGTGAGGTCTGTGAAGTCCACGCACATGCCTACTACCGCTCTTTTGACCATTACTGGGTTAGAAAGCCAGTCGTGGTAGTAGACTTCGTGCATAATCCCCGCATCCACAAGCTTGTACTTCTGCCAAAATTTTGCGCTCAGCTTGGCCGCTTCTTCGGCGTATTGGTGAATATCCTTGTCGATTTTCAAATTATTTTCTGTGATTGAACGTGGTACCGGTCATGTGTTTGGCTCCCTGCAAAAATGTCTAAGTTCCTTTGTAAGAGTGCACACACAAATGCCTTTGCCGGTGTCCGACAGTGACCCTCCGATGGATATTTCCTGTTCCGGGTATTCAGGGTAAATTGCGACCTTCAGATTTGGAACTTTGGTTGCGCAGTGTTCTGGTATGGGTGTCGCGCGCATGTAATCGTGTTACATTCTCTATGCGTTACAGTGGCATTGTAAAGAGTAAGAATACCACCTTCCACTGGGAATTTAAGCATCCCATGCGCTATAGACGGTACTACGCGCATAGCGGATATCCCCGGTCTTCGATAATGCCATTGTATGGCGAGGAGATTTGATCACCATGAATTCCATCCAGAGGCCGCGGAGTGTTCGTCATTTCCAATACTAACTAGTAGTCGTATTTGGCCCATGGGCCATATTTTTTCACCCGTAAAACCGGTTAGCGCCGTTCGGACCGCATAAGCGATCTGCGATTTCGGCCGCAGCCGCTGAAGCAGTGCTCATACGTGATGTTCGCCGATGCTCCACCATCAACGTACATGCTGTGGATGTCGTGACCCCCGACCGATCTCAATGGTGAGTGGCTCTATCACTGCGTTGTTCGCAGTTAAGGTGGGGAAGGAGATTTTACTTCCTGAAAACTCTTGGTGACCTTACGTCTAGTGACCCTGCCATGATTGTATCATGTAAATGGTATCGGCCTTGTCTTTGGGTATCTCTTTCTTGTTTCCACTCTTCTGTCTATCTTTCCCCTCTTTGATATTTTTGATCAAATGGTCCAATCGCCCTCTTTAACCATTTTGTCAATGAGTGGCGCAGTTGGACACATTCATTAGTAGTGGGCCCTTCAAGCTGTGGTAGTCACGATATCCATTCCCGAGCGCGCCGATCCTCGATGCGCATTTGCGCGGTCTTGGAAAGTTTGCGCTCTCGTGCGAGTATTTCCTTAGGAGTCTTGGTCACGGGGTGTATCGTCATTATCTCTTCCGCTTCCCTGACTGCGATAGCTCCTATTGCGGTTGCTACCCCGTGGTGGATTGTCTCCAGGGTTGTTCCTGTGACCGAGGTCGAGTAGTTTTTTGCTATCCGTCAGCGCGGCTTCTCCTGGACGAAGGACCGGAGCGTTTCATGAGTTCATCAAAGGTTTCGGGAATCTTGTCGTTCAACCTCTTGATGAGTTCTGGGTTATTTATCCCATTCATGAAACGAGATCTTTAGCACTTCGGGGCATGCTTTAACTTGCATGCATTCATCTTTGAAGCGTTCCATGAATGCGCTTGTAGATTCTCCCTGGCGCTGCTTTACCTGGCGAGTTCGACAGGATTTTTAGCGCACTTTTCGCTGAGTAAAGTTTAGGCGAACGCCTTTCTTAATTCCTCAAAGCCATTGATGCTTCGCGTGGAAGCTTCTTTGAACCAGTTCCGCAGCGTTCCCACCAAGTGGAGTTGAACATGTGGCACCATAAGGTTGTGGCTTTCAATTGTAGCGGGTGATTCAAAATTTTGAGGTGATCATCGGGATCACCCGCGCCGTCGTAGGTTTTACGTTGGCATGCATGCCCCGTTTGTTCTCTGAAAAGTCACCGATGCGAAAGTGAACGCATCCACCTTTTGACGGCGCCCAGGAGAGATATATCTTCATCCTCACGGTCATTATATCTATTTTGGACTTCTAGTGTCCGTTTCGCTATCCTCGTTGTCCGAGGAATTTCCGGAGGACAATCTCTCTTACGGGCTACGCCGGCCCCTCGAGAGTTTGTACCGAAGGGCTTTCACTTGGGGAATATCGCCGCCAGTCTGTCCTGTATTTTGGCGGCTACCAAGTCCGGTGTGGACACTGGTACTGTCCATCCTCCTCACTTCCTTCCGGATGTTGTGAGTTGGACGTCTCATCATCCTCAACTCTCTTCCCGACTAAACACAGGGGGGGGATGCCTCTACCGCTCTTCTCCTTCCTTCCGGACGGCGCGGTGGTGAGGTTTCATATTCGAGTCAAAACTGAAGTCGGGTTTGTAGGCTTCGACTCGACCTCTTTCTAGCTTCCTCTTGCATGAGAGCAGTCAAGGTTTCGTAGTTTGGGATACTGAAATCCCTTGGTGATTCGTGCGACCTTCTAAGGGTATTCGCTTACCGCGTGTCATTGTTTTTATCCGCATCCGTGCTTTTGTCAGTCGGTCTCTAGCACCGATTGAAGGGGAGTGGTAAGAACAGGCGCATGGATCCGCACGCGCTGTGGTGGTCATAGTGGCTGGGTTGTCCCCGCGGTTCCACCGAGAGGGAAGACCAAGTCCGCCTAATCCTTTGTTTTTGAAAGATCGTTGTCCAGGAGTCCGCTTAGAAACCGGTTTGCGCGGCTTCTTCCATAAGATCCGTTTGCGATCGCGATTTCCATGCTTCGTCATTCTAGTCTTAGTTCTTAGTGAATGGTCCCACGGATGGCGCCACTTGTTGATTCAAAAGTTGGGCGTTCCTTTAAGGGCTCCGCCTCGTACCAATTGCGATTGTTACTTGAGACCTGCGACTAAGAGACGTAAAAAAACACCGTTAGGCTTACCGTGGGATTGTCTCCCACGATTATCCTCCCCGCGAGAGTAAGTAATCGGTTTAGGGTTAAAGGAGAGTTAGGGTTTGTGAATCGTACCTTTAACGAGGGATGTGATTCCCTTTATATACATACGGAATCCTTGTTGGTTCTGTGTTCCTCAACCTTCGCGTATCCCTAAGTCGGTTGGGAATGATTATCTCCTTGATTAAGAGATATCCTCTATCTATTCCATAAATAGATTTGTATTTAGGCCTTCGTGGGCCTAAACGCTTATCAGTAGCCCAGTTCGGCTGGGTTATCATTGACTTTGGTCGGGTTCGTAACCCGGATATAGATCACGTCATCAAAGTCCAAAAGAGAATATATCACAATTGAGCACCAAATCCAATTGAGGGATGATACCATCTAAATGTAGGTAGTAAGCAACTCTTAAAACTTCACTTTAAATGTACAAATATAACACTCACTCAAAATTCACACTTTATTTACCTCGTTTTTATGTTTATCACAAGGTCAAAAAGTTGTTAGTTTGGACCAATATCATGCCATAAGTATCTTTATTGCAACTAAATACATTAAAACAAAGCTATATACTCGAGAACATTAGAAATTAAGATCACAACTATTCAACTAAACTGACCAAATAAATTGATACCTATAGTCACATTCAATATCAATTAAAACAAGACCAAGTGGTAGTGCGTTTAGATCTCACTATGGGAATGAGACTATAACTATGAAAGTAATTAAAGGTGTTTGTTTAAGATGAGGGGACCCAACATTATGGTAATGAATGATAGATATAATCCATACTCCATATACATCAAGTGAGCTAGGTATGAATCTTTCATAGGTGAGAGACCCACCACTACTATCAAACTCATATCCATTGTCATTCATGACAGCATACCAAACGCACCCTAAATACATTAAAACAAAACTATATACTCTATCATTAGAAAATTTTCAAACATTGCATAACACAAGAGATCAAAGTAAATATCAAAACTCTATTTAATACGTCCTAACATATTTATAAGGTTTTTATGATATGATTACCAAACCCGTCGAGATTGGATATGTAATTGTTGTTGTTGATTACCAAACTCGACAAGGTCAACTTATCAAAAAGAGCAAGTTTTTTAACTTCTAAACTTTGAAACAATAAACTAACGTGGAGAGGTGTTTTGGTTATCTTATTAGGACAAGTTATTAATATCTCTCCTAAGATGATTTTGATACCCCTCTTATATCTTTCTAATTTTTTTAAGTTTTTTATAAAAAAATTAAAATTTGTTTCTATTATGATTATGGAACTGAAGTATTAAAGAAAGAAAAATATATGAAACGAAAAATGATATAAATAATGTCATATCTATATCTATACTACTTATAACAGAGGAATGAATCTCTCATACTCATGGTCTTAAAATTAAAACTTACAAAATACAAAGCCTATTGTACAATACATAATGCACTCTTAATGATCTTTCTCATCAATCTTAATTTTAAGACTTACAAGTCTTAAAGCTTAATGTACAAAACACAAAGCACTATTAATGTGGTCAAGATATTTAATGTAGTTAATTAATTAGCATGTCAATAAATACAATTAATGCAGTTATTAAAACACCCTTTACACAAGAAATACAAATTATCAAGCATATTGTACAACCAACTTAAACATAGTTCCTGCATTAAAATGTCACGAATACAAATAATAAAGAACATTATAATATTGATTCAAGCCTAAGCAGAAGCGGCCAAATGGGCCCGAGCGGCAATGTCGATCCAAACGCATCGCCAAATGGGGTCGGGCCGACGCAAGACGAGCTAAAGAAATTTGTTAATACAAATAAGCCGTAAAAACGTTTATTTATATTTTACGATCTTCTAATGTTTTGTCGATAACAAACGTGAAATCATTTTAACGAAACAAATAAAATACGTAAATGGTTTGAGCCAATAGTTTTCTAACACACTTACGTTTTCACATAAAACACTAAAACAAGTATAAGTGATTTTATGATTTAGTAATACATATGTACAACAACTAGTGTTTACATATTGGGCAACACATATACATAACTAGTGTATACTAAAATGGGTAAAAACTACAACCTATGGTATTGACCCATAACCCATGGTATTTACCCAAACCCACTTGACTAGGTGCATTGCACCCATGAGATACATTGTATCTATAAAAAAAACAAATGGATCAACCCATAACCCATGACCCATAACCAAAATACCCATGGGCAAAGAGGAGCGTCCCACGGATCCCTAGCTTTACGCTAGACGGATCCCTTGTGGGAGGGATCCGGGGAACAATAGGCATTTTTCCTCTATAAATAGTGAGTCATTTCTTCATTGTTTCTCACCCCTTTCCAACATACTTTCCCTTTGAGTTAAAAACTCTCTAACCCCAGATCCAAGTGATCTATGTTTGTAGTTTTGTTTTTGTGTGATCATCTAGGTTCCTCTTAAAGGCGAGATCACCACCTTTGAAGTCAAGCAAGCTCAAGTCCATAAGTTGCCGTACTTCCTCATCATCAAGACTACTGAAGTCCTCTTGTTGATGATTGTTTTCTTTCTCCTAAGAAGTGTAGTGTTGAAGACATTTGTGAAAGGTGTCTCAAGTGTCAAGACGAAGATATTAGTGAAGGATATATATCGTCCGTATCATAAGCACTTGTGGTGGGTGCTTAGAAGTCAAGATCAGAAGCATTAGTGAAGGGTGCCTAGAAGTTAAGACACAAGACATTAGTGAAGGGTGTCTTGAAGATCGAGTCAAAGGCATTAGTGTAAGGTGCCTAAGGTGTACATTCGATATGGTGTGATTCGATGTACTAGATAGATTAGCATTGAGTCAAAGGATATTGATATCCTTGTTGATGTTGATAGGGGTTAGGTGATTGGTGTAGTGTTGGGTAGTAGTTCCTCCATTATAATGGAACTCGGTATCTAGCCTAGTACCGGATAAAAGGTAGGTAACGTTGTGGTAGGTGTGGTTCACCTTGGTGTGAAAGAACCATGGTTAGCCTAGCACCAAAAAGGGTAGGCTATGTTGTGTTAGGATTGGTTCTCCTTGGTGAAAAGGACCCGGTATCTAGCCTTGTATCGGATAAAGTGTAGGCGACGTTGTGAAGGTTTCTCCACCATAAGGAGTTGGTGTTGTGTAGTGCTTATTTAACTCGAGTAGGTGACTCGAGGAGTGAGTAGGGAAAGGATGGTGTCCTATAGCCTAACCACTATAAATACTCGCTGTGGTTTTGTGCTTCTATTCTCGATTCTTTCATTACATATTTATACTTCTATGTGCTTGATCATCAACATCCAACACACATTAAAATAGATTGACATAAGTCGATCTAAATAGTTTAAAACGAGTTTTAATTGGTAAAACTATTCAACCCCTCATTCTAGTTTTTCACAAAATTCTTGAAATCCGTAAATTTATTATCAAAAAGAACATAATAAACTAAAATACATGATTCACTTGAAATTTTTATTTCAGTATCCGGCCACGCTGCGGAACCCTTCATTAAATGCCACTAATACAAATAATAAAGCACATTATACAGACATTCAAGCCCGAACGGTCAAGCCGCAAAATGGGCTTAATCCGAACCGGTATGCCAAACTGATCGAGCTCGAGCCGCATGGGCCAAATAGGCACGGCCAATCGGCTAAACGAAATTCTTGATATCCCAAATTTATTGTCAAAAAGAATATAATAAACTAAAACATATCATAGTAAATTTTTGTGGAAACGTAGGGGGTGAATACGTTACCGTTAAAAACTTTAGATCTTTAGTATCAAATCGCTACGAAAGCTTGTTATAATATGAAAGTAACAATTATTGTTTGTGACTAATATAAAGTATGGTAAACCAAGTTGTCACACAATCATGAACATCAAACCACATCACAAACAATAGTATAGTGCAAGTATAAAAGTAAAGAGATAAAGAAAGGAAAGTGCAAACCGAACACGAGGATTTATAGTGGTTCGGTCACGGATCTCCTTTCCGCCCTACTCCACTCCTCGAGTACCCAACTCGAGAGTTACTTCACTAAATCAACAAGCTCCCTTCTCGGCGAAGAAAACCTTACAATCGCCGCTACACTTTTTCGGTACAAAGCTAAATACCGGGTTCTAGTTCGAGGTAGAACCAACCTAACGTCGCCTATACAATATTTTCGACACTAAGCTAGATGTCGAGTTCTTTTACAAGGGTACAACCACTCCCAATATGTATTATGGCCCAACATAAACCTTGTGTTTTATGGCACAAACACATAAACCATCTAATCTAGTTTGGTGAAAGTGTTGTTATGATGCAATGATGTTTACACTAATGATCCATGACACAAATGTCTAATGGATATGAATAACTACTTCTAAATGAACTTCCATTGATAGGAAGCCTTCATGATGAAGATCACAAGTTCCCTAAACTTCTTGTGATAGATCTTCAACTTGTGGTAAGTGGGGATGGCTAAATCTCCAAACTTTCCTTGGTTGATCAAAGAGTATGCTTACAACAAAGATGAATGTTAGAAGCATTATGATCATGATCATTAGGGTGTTTAATGTATGTTATTACATTGTTAATGATTGATCTAAATGTATGCAAGAAGGTGGAGAAGATGTGATTTGAAGTGGTGAAGAAATGGGAAAACAATGGGCTTTTATTTATAGCCAAAAGGACAGGAGCGCCCACGGACCAAGGAGCCCTTTAAAGGGTTCCGCCCTTTATAGAAAAGGGTTCCGCTGACAAAAAATCTAAAAAATCTTTCTTCAAATCTTTCCAAGATATTACCAAATCTTACTAAGATCACATTTGATATATTGTGTGTCAATCTAACCAAAATATTCAAGTGATCTTCCAAGGATTTCAAAGATGATGCATGACATGATGTAACATGTATTTCCATTTTAGATTAAAAGGTTTATCAAGGTAAACTTGTAAAATGTATTATGTAACTAGTTAATAAAATGTCTAGTTACCTTTTGAAATACTTGTGAATGCAAAATGTAAAATGAGGTTCGAAATAGAATGGTTAACCTATTAAAATACTTAGTGACTCTAAATGTATTTTAAACATTCTAAATGATTTGTTAATGGGTTTGATCATAATGCCACATAACAAACATGTACGAACCTGTGTTGTAACATACGAGGACTTGAGACATCGAGAGGTGTTGAATGTATGTTGAGACAAATGTAATTACAAGTAACTTGTACATTTTACGTTATGTATTACAAGTTACATGTTTGTCATCAATCAAAACAAACGAGACTGTATAGATTAAATATCGTAATATTTGCACTAACAATCTCCCCCTTTTGATGATGACAAAGATATGTAAACGTAATAGAAAGTAAAATGTAAAAGGTTACTTGTATCCTTACTACCTTTACATTACCTTCTCCGTTTACACTCTTCTCCCCCTTTTGTCGAAACAAAAAGGGCGTGTCCTTTGAGTTTAACTTAATTTCTCCCCAAAAAGGCGAGCTTGCATCATCCCTAGTGAAGTTAAATCGTCCACTTCAATCCGTCCCTTGTTTGGTAGCGGATCCATGGATCAAATAAAGAGGCTTAACCTACATCAAGGTTAGTTCTATGCAACAAAAATTATGAGAAATATATGAAAAAGGAAAATCCATAGCAATGTTAGCCTATTTTCTCCACTTTTTATCGAAGCACAAATACTTGTTGAAAATTGAGAATGATGCTAAATGCGCATGCTCCCCTGACGGTTGCTCCCCTTGTTTGAGGTGTCGGGTATGATTAAAACCTACAAAACAATTATTAGTGCAAAACTATATTCGTCATTGGACGAGTAAGTGATATACACAAAGTGTGTATAAGATGCATTCAATAAATTCTTGACGGAAGCTCCCTTGCTCTAGGGCGTCAAGATGAACCTTCAAAATAAATATTAGTATAATAGAAGCTTTGTCTTTAGACAAATATGTCATATACAACCAAGTGTATAGACGATGCAATATGAGTGCTTAAAGGGTATTCCTCCTTGTTCTAGGATGTCAAGAAGCACCTAAAATAAGAAAAATAATTGATGCAAACTTCATCCTTAGATGAGTAAGTTATATACAATCGAGTGTATATGGTGATGAACCTACAATGAAAAACATTAGTGCAATATATTTCATCTTTTTCACAAAGGAAAATAAGATGTATATATGTGATAAATGATATAATCAAAGATCTCATGAAGTGTAGTCTCCTAATTACAATCATAAGAAAAGTGAGAATATAATATGATAAAAGCCTACAAAATAGTTCCTAGAAATAAGATATGAAGTCTTCCACGGGTGTGCCACTAGTGGTGCTAGTGTTGGTGTCGGTTTACTAGTAGGATTCATGTGGTGATGATAGATGACTCGAGATTTACAAAAGTAAGTTTTCGCTAATCCATGGTGGTGATGATTAGTGAAAGTGGTGATGGAAGGTGGTGGTGATTAGGTAGGAAGCTATTAAGGAGTTAGAAACTCATATGTATAGCAAATATAAAAATATGGACTCATGCAATCCTTTCGTCATGTCAAGTGACCAAAGCTAAGAAAAAAAATATGAATGGACATTGCATTTCAATGATGCATAAGGGTTATGATTTATTGATGCTAACAACCTATTGTTTTGAGCAAGTTCTCATATGCTTCAACCCAAGAGTAATCAATAATGTGTTCTATCTAAGAATATATAAAAGTGATAACATGAAGATAAATTCGTTCATTGATTGACACGAATTATAAAATGACCTATTCTAGGTGACAATGGGAAAGGTAGTATTAGCATGGTTTTGACCGACATGGATGATTATCACTTTGAAAAGAAGTGAAGACAATATGGAAAATACTAATAATAATAATGAGTACCTATATGAGGATGAGAATGACATCATATGAGTGAGAGTTGGATGGACCAACGCGGTTGGAAATGGTGTTTTGATTAATATATTGTTTGCACTAACAATGACATGCATGATATATGTCAAGCGAGAAAAGGATAAGATCCTATGATGGTGTTCTAGATAGTGAAGTTGTAAGGTGCTAGTTTTAAGGAAAATCCTAGATTCGTTGATTGTGGAGATGAAGAAGTTTGTAAAACACATGATGTGTTTTTCACTTGATGAGGTATTGGTGCAAACTTGTGATATAAGGTTAAAAAGGTTGAACTAGTTGTGGTTTCATGAACCGGTTTTAGCTAAGTGGTGTTTACCTATGTGTTGGTATTTTAGAGTCTAAGAGACATAAATTTTGACAAAAGACAATTATGTGAATGGATTTCTCTTCCCCTTAATTGGTGGATATCTAACATAATGTGCAATGTATCAAATAAGGAATGACAACAAAGTGTTTAGGAGGTTATTCTGGTTAACGAAAGAGGTGAGCTTAGTAATGTTTTTCTGGATGATGGTTAGCATACAATGAACTTCATCCTTAAAGTCAATGCTTCTCGATTAATACGAGATGATCGTATGATGAGGCATGTGATTTCCTAACATGAAGTGAAGAGGATTAGAGTATTGTTATAACTAAATAATGATGGAGATGATTTTTGGAAAGCGGAAGCTTAAATTGAGATTTGGAAAGAGGTCGGTTGAAAGACAAAAATGCAAAGCCAACCCTCTAGAACTTAATTCTATATGCTTTTAAACTATATGCAAGTGTAGGGGTCCCATAAAGCATAGTACTAATCTACGTAGCAATAAAGGGATTATGCAAAATGAGCATATAAAAGTTAAAACCAATTGAGATAACAAATAATTTGTTATCAACCTACAAAACAAATTTGTTAGTGACAAAAGATGTTAACATGATAGAAATCAAATGATAACATATTATATAAGCAAGAACAACACATTGCACTTAAGTAGACAAGAAATCACCATACAAGATAGCATCAAGACAATCATATTATGCAAGAATACAACTTTATTCAAGACATTTCATATTGAGATTGTTTTGTCATAGACTTGCATACTTTTATACTTAGAGATAATTTGATGATACTAATGATATAAAGAAACAAGATGAAAAGAGTCATGCAAGCCATGTTTAAGACATAACAATTTGGAGCATGTATCATTTAGATGCCACACATAGATATAATGAATGCCAACTAATAGCTTTCAAACACAAATATATCATATCAAAAATTATCACATATCAAAATGACATATTATGAGTTCATAAACAACATGTTAATCATGCTAAGGATAATTCAAAAGTAAGTATCATGCAAATAAAGTTTAGGTTTTAAACGTTTAGTAGCATGAAACAAAATACAAGCATTATAAAACCGCATTAAGGTTTACATTTGACTAGTTATCAAACACTAAGATAATGTCAAATCAACTTATAGTATCAAACAAGAACATGTAATCAACACATGTAAGTGCAATGCAAGTGGTTTTACTAAGGTTTATACATTTGACTAGTTATCAAACACTAAGATAATGTCAAATCAACTTATAGTATCAAACAAGAACATGTAATCAACACATGTAAGTGCAATGCAAGTGGTTTTAAAAGAAAAGTCATATATACTACTTGTTTGATTAGTATTCCTAAGGCGAGGCAAACTATCAATGTTTTAACACTTACTTTAGGCAAGTATAGGAATACAAAATTTTCAAGTTGGAGAATGAATATGAGACTATTACTAGTGGTGCTTAATTAAGGCTAAACACACCACCATTTTACGGGTGATTCCACATACCCAACTTCTCTCCGGGAAGCAATTCAACCGTTAGGTCAAATTGAGTTTCTAGTGCAATAGGTTCTCCAGTAGTCATTCTCATGTTAGAAAGATGGGAACTCCTACTTTTGCATATTAAAGTGCATAAAAGATGATAGTTTACCAATACTTGGCTTAATGTGACTTAACTAATATGCAATATAACTAAAGTGATGAAGACGTCATGTTATACACATGAATTTTAACAATGGTGTGTTTGATAAACAATGTGTTTTAATCTTGTGTTTAGAATCTAAGGTTGTTTAAATTACATAACTAATTTTATGATCTAATGGATGATTTTATCTTTGAAGTGTATACTTTAAAAGTGATTGATTATCTAAGACTAGGGAATGGAATATGTTAAATTAAGAATGTTCTCAAGAAAGTTCTTTGGAACTTTATTTGACAAGAATCTAAATAAGGTTACTAACTTCAATAGATCATGTGTATGTTCTAGAGATGTGTAGTTTCAACCTTGGATGTGCACAAGGTTTGAGCAAGGTTAGGTTATGATGTAGGCTTGAAAGGAAATGAATACAAATAGTATCTTTCAACAAATGAGATTATCGCATGGGATAAAGTTATCATGCTTATGAAAATAAGTATGACAAGATGAATTGGATATGCTAGTTCATAGAACTTTTAGATGTTCGTTTCAAGATCATTTAGCCAATGAGGTGTAATGAAATCTCTTGTAACATACAACCATATATGTCGAAGGAGAGAATGATGCATAGGATATACAATATCCTTTTAATAAGATGAATACTTAGCGATGATTTCTTAGGCATAATGTTTTTCAAAACATCATGTTTTCCTAAATGAAGATATGAAGCCAAAGTGTTTGAATTGGATAGTCCTATCTAAATAAACTTGGTCTCAAGATTATATTCACTAGATGATGACAAGAGGAATTCACTCGAGTTTCTTATGTATACTCCTCAAGAGTCATTGTTGCTTGGGGTGTATGATGTTTGCTTTGAGATTGCATTTTAACATATGTTGTTAAAATGTTGATTTGAGGTTTAACGAAATTTATGCAGAAGTTTAATGACAAAGTATTACTAATACTTTGATAATTTGTGAAGGTAGTACTACTTATACCTAGTGGAAATTGACAACAATTACCAAGAGCACCATGCTTATTTGATAGTTGAGGTTCTAGCCATAATGAATTATCTAAGTCCTTATATGTGGGAAAGGATGTTTGAGTTTGTTCAAACGTGCATTTGATTCAATACAAGTGTTGGACACAAGGGCTTTTTGAGCAATACACTCAACAAATTCAAATGATGGTAAGGATGGTGGATTGGTTGATCTAGGTGGTAGGTTTTCTAGTGTGTCTAAAAAGGATGTGGTGATGTAGGGGTTTGTTGTGCTATGGATACTTAGGTTGATTTGTCCATAGATGTTGAACACACAAAAGTACGGATACTAATTCTTATGGTTCATTGGTTGCTACAACTAGTGGGTGAAGTGCTTGAAGTTTTGGTTATGTCTATGAAGCTTAGGGGTTGAGGTATAGGTTCACCTTGAAAGAGGACGTTTGATTTAAAGGATGCTCTTGGAAGATCATGAGCAATACTCTTAATGGTGCCAAAAGATGGAAGAGGGATAGTAGGTGTCAAAGAGGGATAAGTGGCACAATGGGTTGTTTGTTTTGGATAAGTGTTTCAACATGTGTTGTTAAAATACTTGGGTGTTGATTTTCGGATATGACTTTTAATGACTACAATCGTAAGTCGCATATACTTGAATATTTTCGATGAAATACTTAAGTTGTCAATCCTAATTTGTTGAGATTATAAAGCTTAGATTGAACTCAAGGATAACAAGACTTGATAGTATGTCTTTAACATACGTGTGAGTTATGACTCTATGTAAATACTTATCGTCTTGAAGGATGACACATTATTTTCATGTTAACCAAGTGAGGCAATACATGTAGATACAAAACAATATCTATAGTCATATGATAGACTTGTGTATGATATCTTTGCAAATAATGAGTACAGATTTGTTAGTCTCTAAGTAGTCATCTAAGTCATCCCAAGTAAAATGGGTGAGGAGACAAGTTGGGAGGTAAATTTATAGGATGAAGAGTTCAAGTTAATGTAGCAACAAGATCTAATGCTAATCCTAGTGGTTTTCTTAAGTGTCTTATTTGAGGTTAAAGATTTAGTCATTTTGACTTTGCTTTGAGAAATGCTAAACTTAAGGAAAAGTAATGATGAAGGTGTGAAAATGACCATCTTGAATGTGTCGATTTATGGAACTAAGGATTCATGGACTTGATGTTAATCCATACAAAGATAGTAGTTTCTAATGAGATGGAAGTGTCTAAGATCATGTCAAACATCCTAAGTTAATTCATTGAGGATGTGTTGAGTGAGGTATGAAAGATATGCATTAACAACTATCCTAGGAACAAAATTTGGTAATTAGATTTAGATTTAGTAAAATTAAACAACTTACCAGTAGAATCCACGGCACCATTTTTCACGTGGAACCCTTAATTTGTGCTCTGGTCCGCCTGGTGCATGAACTAAGGCAGCAAATCCATAAATGCATCTGCGGTACAAATTTTTGTGCCGTCTAATCGTGGACACCCGAAAACTTCTCAGACCCATTTTTTGGTGTGGGGAGTTTTCGAAACCACAATTTTTGCTTAAAACATGTGACATTAATCATTTCTAGTTAGGAAAAGTCAATAACACATATACAAACATAGTGGAACATAGACTTTGACCAGGGCTAACGATTTTCACATATAAGTGAAAATGGGTAAAATTTGATAACACCCGTGTGTTATCCCCTGCATGAACCAGTTAGCATACATCAATGTTTTAAGTTAGTTTATCATCCTACAAGTGAAAACATATAAATTACATCATACAACATTGTTTTTGTCCTTGTACCAAACACTCTCTTAAAACCTTCATTTTTCAAAGTACTTGACTAATTTACTTAGTACTTATTGCTAAGTGAGTTATGACATTTCATAAGTTATGCAAGATGTTAGTATAACCTATGCAAATGAAGTGATCTAATTCTACGGCGATGGTAAAACAATTTTCCAACTTAGTGCACAAAATCTATCAAATAACCTATTGTGCATAAACAAGAAATCGTCAAACAAGCGAATAAATAACATGGCAAGATTGACACTTATATTATGCAAACAAACAAGTGTAAACAACAATTTGAAAATAAGCAAGCAACATATATGCAAACAACATAAACAAGTGGTCATTTAGCATAGCATAACAAGAAAGACACTTTTTGTCAATTTTCGTTTAAATATGACGATGTATACCAAGCTTGATTAGTTTCCTTTAAACATATTACCAAATTATTTAGTTTCAAAGGAAGTTGTATCAAAGTTCTAAGAATACCAACTTAAATTGCTTGATTCAAAAATTTGAGTTTTTATGTTAAAGCGAAACTCAATATTTTAGACATACTGTAGTATTTGGTATATTTCACTTATTTAAAATTAGACTCAGGCCATGAGAGTATTTTTAAATGAAAGTAGACTCAATTCCATTTAAAATGATAGGTGGCTGACTTCGCAGACGGACTCACGGTTAATTAGTTATGATTTTTGAAGTTGCCCAAAAGCTGATATCTGTACAACGGATTCCACGGAACCAAATAAAGGGATCCGCCCTTTATAAGATTTGGTGCCGTGGTCCTCTGAGACATTCACCAAAACTAGTATTTGACATAGAGAAAACGTGTGACTTACTAGATTTCATAGTAAACATATAATACACATATTTAACAACATATCTACTTATGTAACTTATCTTAAACATTTACGGAGGTGATTTTTCAACTAAATTTATAGTTATCCCAAACACTCCTTTAAAATCATATTTCTTCGTAAATTTTCTATAAGCACACAATACAATACTTACTAGTTCTTTCAACAAACTTTTTATTTTATTTTCAAGAAAACCTTCAAGCTTGTATACAAAGTTATATTTAACAACAAAATTTTTAAGTATAACAAGCAAAACATTTTTCATATTATTTTTCGCTTCAATGGTAATTTGATACATGGATCGTACTCTATTTTAAAAACCATTTGTTTTGAAAATAAGAGCTACATGGCTTTGATACCAATTGTGGAAACGTAGAGGGGGTGAATACGTTACCGTTTAAAAACTTTAGATCTTTAGTATCAAATCGCCTATGAAGCTTGTTATAATATGAAAGTACCAATTATTGTTTGTGACTAATATAAAGTATGGTAAACCAAGTTGTCACACAATCATGAACATCAAACCACATCACAAACAATAGTATAGTGCAAGTATAAAAGTAAAGAGATAAAGAAAGGAAAGTGCAAACCGAACACGAGGATTTATAGTGGTTAGGTCACGGATCTCCTTTCCGCCCTACTCCACTCCTCGAGTACCCAACTCGAGATTTACTTCACTAAATCAACAAGCTCCCTTCTCGCGAGAAAACCTTACAATCGAAACACACTTTTTCGGTACAAAGCTAAATACCGGTTCTAGTTCGAGGTAGAACCAACCTAACGTCGCCTATACAATATTTCCGACACTAAGCTAGATGTCGAGTTCTTTTACAAGGGTACAACCACTCCCAATATGTTTTATGGCCCAACATAATAAACCTTGTGTTTTATGGCACAAACACATAAACCATCTAATCTAGTTTGGTGAAAGTGTTGTTATGATGCAATGATGTTTACACTAATGATCCATGACACAAATGTCTAATGGATATGAATAACTACTTCTAAATGAACTTCCATTGATAGGAAGCCTTCATGATGAAGATCACAAGTTCCCTAAACTTGTTGTGATAGATCTTCAGCTTGTGGTGAGTGGGGATGGCTAGATCTCCAAACTTTCCTTGGTTGATCAAAGAGTATGCTTACAACAAAGATGAATGTTAGAAGCATTATGATCATGATCATTAGGGTGTTTAATGTATGTTACTACATTGTTAATGATTGATCTAAATGTATGCAAGAAGGTGGAGAAGATGTGATTTGAAGTGGTGAAGAAATGGGAAAACAATGGGCGTCTATTTATAGCCAAAGGACAGAGGCGTCCACGGACCAAGGAGCCCTTTAAAGGGTTCCTTTTATAGTGGGTTCCGTGGGTGCACGACTAAAATCTAAAAAATCTTTCTTCAAATCTTTCCAAGATATTACCAAATCTTACTAAGATCACATTTGAAATATTGTGTGTCAATCTAACCAAAATATTCAAGTGATCTTCCAAGGATTTCAAAGATGATGCATGACATGATGTAACATGTATTTCCATTTTTAGATTAAAAAGGTTTATCAAGGTAAACTTGTAAAATGTATTATGTAACTAGTTAATAAAATGTCTAGTTACCTTTTGAAATACTTGTGAATGCAAAATGTAAAATGAGGTTTGAAATAGAATGGTTAACCTATTAAAATACTTAGTGACTCTAAATGTATTTTAAACATTCTAAATGATTTGTTAATGGGTTTGATCATAATACCACATAACAAACATATGCGAACACGTGTTGTAACATCTGAGGACTTGAGACATCGAGAGGTGTTGAATGTATGTTGAGACAAATGTAATTACAAGTAACTTGTACATTTTACGTTATGTATTACAAGTTACATGTTTGTCATCAATCAAAACAAACGATACTGTATAGATTAAATATAAGTAATATTTGCACTAACATTTTATTTCGGGATAGCATAGCGACTTTTGCTAGTAATGTTAATATGGGGTATAAGAGGGCTAGGATGGGTGCCATAACATATCTTATTTTTAGAGTAAATTACAGATTCGTCCTTGTGGTTTTGAGTTGACCGCAGTTTAGATCCTTTGACCAAAAGTTACGCCGTCAGTCCTTAAGTTGGAAGCGTTATGCGCCATTAGTCCTCTCTAAACGAAGCCACTACGGTCGTTAAATCTTGTTAAAATGATGATACCCTCATAATATACTTCTCTCTAACCACTCCCCACTACACATTGATTTCTATACTTTCTTTTATTTCGTTCCTCTCTCTATCTCTTCCTCGTTTTTCTCCACCATCAAAAGCATGAATCGATGTATCATCTCCATCTAAAGGTGAACAAAAGGCCATAGCCTTTATTCTTATCAGAGTTTGTCGCCTTCATTTGCATCTTCCCAAAGTCAACGCAACGAAAACCTCCTAGAGATTGAAGGAAGTCGCAGATCATCTGAGATCATCAAAAGAAAGAGACCTTTATTTAAGCCCCATCACAGTTCCTATCGAAAGATCGGTCAAAGATACCCTACTTCTCCCCTTTTTAATCGTTGCCAAACCACGGAACCGCATCCATCACACTTCTTAACCTTACCAAACAAGTTTTGGGTAAAGGGTCTTGGTTGGCTTTTGGATTTGGATGTTGGGTTTTCATTTGGAGCCGATGGGTACGATTGGAATCTGGATACATGTTCACTGTCTTCACTTTCATCGATATCACTCTATTCCTTGATAAGGTCTCGTTAATTTTCTGTAATTTTTGAGATTTACTCGTTATTAAATTTGCTATTCTGATTTAGTTCACAAGCTGTAAAACTTGGTTTAAGTTAATCGGTTTTTATATTTGGGTTTTGAGTTATTTCTATTCAAGATACCGAGATGTATATATTAGAATTCGGTGGATGAAAGTTTGTTGTTGTTGTTGTTAATATGTGGCTAAATAATGAATAAAATAAAAACTAGGTTGGCTTATGGATTGAAAGTGCTTATTTCCTTCGTTTTTGGTTAACTTCACAGTGAACCTGTGCTTGTTTTCTCTTTGTCTGTTGTTAAATTGACTCCAAATATGAAGGATCTCAAAACTTGTTTTTTTTTCTTCTCGGTTTAAAAAAAAATTAGGTTCTTGATATGGGTTTATGTGAAGATCAATGATGTGTTGTTCTTTGTAGATCTTTAAAGATTGTTTTGTGTTAGTGGTGTGGCAGTGACCAAACTTTGGGTGGTGGTGACCATTGTGTTGGCCGGAGAGAAAGACATGATTAGGTTGATCGGATTAAGTTGACAGGTCTAACACCCACTTGTGATTTACTCACTTGTAGATCTATAGATATATAGATCCGGGTTTCATGAAGGTGGCGGCCGTATGGTGGTGGTGATGAAGTTGATGTGGAATTTTAGATGTAAGATTGAAGGTAGGGGTTGTTCTTGTTAGGTATGTGGAGTTTTATTGTATGAATAAGATCCATGAGTTTTAGATGAGGAGATACAAATTTGAGTTTGTTATGTTTGTTGTTAAAGTGATGAATGATAGTTAAACTACTACGTTAGTCCTTGCCGTTCGTCCTTATGGTGTTGAAATGACGATTATACCCTCAGGTTAGTGGGCTCCGTTAGAGGGAGGGACTAATGGCGCATAACGTTTCCAACTTAAGGACGAACGGTGCAACTTTTTTGGTCAAAGGACGAAACCCTGCGGTCAACGCAAACCACAAGGACGAACGGTGTAATTTACTCCTTATTTTATGAGTTAAAATTTAAAAAATCAAACGTAAGTTTTATACAGCTGTTTTTAATCATAACTCCTCCTATATTGCTATGACGAGATTCAATATTGTTATTGTTAATGTTCTTGATATTGATTACAAACTCTTTTTTATAAACTAAAAACCATTAACTAATGCTCGTAGTACAAGGTGATTTACACACATTAGTTGTTTAGTTGTACTTATCAATCTATAAGTATAATATGTATTATAGTTATAGGAAGAAATCTGATAAAACGATAAAATAAAATAAGAAAAGTGAAAAAAAAATTTTTTATTGAAGAAAGAAAATATAAAAAAGATACATCGATTTTATAAATGCATTATTTAATTTTGACTTATAAAACTTATGTATAACTATTTACAACATCGACCCTTATAAAACTTACGTATAACTATTTACAGTTACAACATCAAACGGATTAGACAAGTAAGAGTTAAAGTTTATTTTTATTTACATCCAGCCCTATACATTTGCAACTGCCCTTTTTGGAGTATCAAAATGATCTAAAAAACAGTGAAGATCCCCACAAGAATATCTCATTTCATTACACCAACACTCACCATAATCCTAAAACAATTAATATTTTATTAAACTTTCCCCAACATAGATCAAGATCAATTCAACTGTCAATCAATACCAAAATCCAAACCACCACTGTGTGTAAACTCACACACTCACATTTCATCAAAATTAAACCCCAAAACAGTTAAAGATCCAAACTTTATCACAAACCCACTTCACATTCACCTTAATTAACATAACCCAGATCCCAATTTCATTAATTTACACCCAAATTAAAAACCCCTAAAATTCATCAATTTCATAAAACCCCATTAAATGTGAAATCAAATTTCACCCCCAAAACAGTTAAAAGATCAAATTTTTATCACAAACCCACTTCAGAATCATCATTTTTAACAATACCCAGATCTTAGTTTTTTTTTTTAAAACCCTAAAATTCATCAGTTTTATGAAACCCATATCAAAACTGAACCTAAAAAATGATGAAGATTAAGTTTTTATTATAAACCCATTTCAGATTTAGCATAATTAACAAAACCCAGATTTAGTTTTTTAATTTTGTTGATTTTGATTTTTAGTACTATGACACCCCCTGAGAAAAATGGCTATTGACACTATTTATAGCAGCATTTATCTCATTACTGTTATTTATTTCATCAATGTATGGTT
Organism: Chrysanthemum makinoi; assembly: GCA_910596185.1. NCBI lineage: Eukaryota > Viridiplantae > Streptophyta > Magnoliopsida > Asterales > Asteraceae > Chrysanthemum > Chrysanthemum makinoi. Next base: position 327,116,154 of record OU343225.1, on the reverse strand, counting down.
TTACTTCATATACACATAACAAACCTTACTTGCGGTACACCGTGGCCCAACCTACCGTCGTTTTCGTATATACATTTGGGTAGCGCGTGATGTTGACAGGGTGTTTAGGTTGTTGTTGGCAGTTTATCATCCTAGGAATAGGTATTTGTTGCATATTGGGACTGAGGGTAGTGAGGATGAGCGGTTGAGATTGAGTGGGTTGGTTAGGTCGGTGGGCGTGATTAGGCTTTGAGAATGTGGATGTGATTGGGAAACCGGACGCGATGACGTATATGGGTGCGAGTAATGTGGCTGCGAGTTTGAGGGCTGCGGCGATTTTTTTGAAAGTTGGGGGTGATTGGGATTGGTTTGTTACTTTGAGTGCTGCGGATTATCCTTTGCTGACGCAAGATGGTATATTTTTTATATTATATGTGCATAGTTATATTTACATCGCTGTTTGATTAAACTGATTAGGTGATTTGAGTTTGCGGTTATTGTTATAATGTTATTGCTTGATTGGTTGAAATGATTGTGATTAGGAATTATGTGATTAGATAGTGGAAAACCGATTGTTCAATGACTTATGTGATTATGAGTATGGTTTTTATAGGTCCGATGATCATGTTGAAACGTATTTACGGATATTCCGTTGATGTTGGATGATGCTTTTGATTACCTGCAGATACATTTCTTGATGATAACGGTTCTTGAATTTGCTAAGTAGAAATGATCTTTTAGTATCAAATATTTAGAAAATTGACAAGCTTGAATGTCTAATTCATGTGGGCTAAGGCTTGGTTATTGGTAGCTCAGAAGTTTGCATACATTACCGGGATTTTTTCCAGGTCCGGCCATTCGGGTATATAAAATGAAATGCAAATATTGAATAAGGGATTGTTCAGTATAATACTTAATAGGTAAGAGACAATAGCAACTATAGAGAGAGAAATTGTGTGTGTGATGTGTATTCGAGTATTTATTTTGTTAAGAGATCTAAATCATTCCTTCCGTGCACCTATTTATATGACGTAGCCCACATGCCTTTGAGTTTTAATGTCTGACGTAAGTCGATTTATTTGAATTCACTCGGGTAACTAAAGATATTTTGTTAGAGTGATCCGTGTCGGGTATGAGGTACCCAAACCGTCAAGCTTGACCCCAATAAGGCACATTATCGAGCCTCTTGGCTCAGTTTGCAATATGATAATACCTAAATGCTATATTAACGAGAAATACAATCAAATTAATAACATAGCTTACTTTCAGGAGAATGGTTCCATTCTGATGACATATGATTGAACATTCTATGACTTCTAATAATAATAAAAAAATGCTAAATTATAGCCTAATCTCATGTTTATTGAGCTATATATAAAGGATATAACAGGGTTACTATGTTATTGTAATACCATTGCCATATATGCTGCAATATATTTTGTGATTGTTGTTTCCATATATATTATGTAATAAGCAAATACTATCCTTCTAACTCATCTCTTAACCAGATCATTATACTTGGCGAAGTTAATAAAAAAACAAGAGAAAGAACTGTTTGTCGTGTGTCATGATATTGTGATTAGGAGAATGAGTTAGAGGAATTGTATAAAGGATATGACATATTCTCGTTTGTGTTTTATGCATGCATGGAAACAACAATCATACGTATATGGCAATAGTTCTATGAATATACAGTTTTTATATCCATAATAGATAGTTGTGTAAATGAGTGATTGGGAGATATTACTTATCATTTTTAATTTGATAGAGCTTATGGAACATTTGATCACGTGGTATTGGAAGAGAAACTTATCTCTTGAAACTTAGTCAATTTGTTACTTTGATGGTATTTCCGTTGATATAGCAATGGGGTCCTATTACAGCTTTCCTAAGTTACCGGGTGTTAAGAAATTGACCTTATTTACGTTCTTTGGTTTATGATCTTAATGATATTGAATACTACTGGTCGACATCATCTGCATACTTTTCCCTTAAACCATATCACATATCAATCCACTTTGTGTGGTGCTTGCACTTTGTAGTTTGTACCAACCTACGTTTAAGGCACATGGTGATAGATTGATGGAAGCACCAACAGTCATTCCATTATTATTGATAACTAAAGGAACCATTATATGTTTGGGCCTAGTAACATATAAGGCTAAGTTGATCATGAGTTTATGGAACACTAAGGAGTAAGGAGCATAAGAAGCATCAATTTTGTATGCACGATTATCACTGATTTTTCTTACTTGGGATTTGTAAAATAAGCTGGAATTGGTAACAAATAGGTATGAGTTATGATGATTTTGAACAATTAATGGCACAAAAGAGGTGGCATAACTTCTCAATTGTATGGAATATGCTTTTTTAATGATGGCATAATGCTAGCGATATGGTATGCAGATATATGTGCGTATTGTTTGAAGAAACTGGTTATTTTTCTTTATGAACAATATGTTGTGCTTGAAAATCATTTAAGTTCTGGAAGTCAGCTATATACGAAGTTAAGTTAAAATAGCAACTTTGTACACACCAATTGAAAGGATATTGCAAAGCTTTGTGAATGGTAGAGTGTAAAGTGTACACATCATATCCCATATACGTGCAGACACACCTATAGGTACCAACCTCCCAAAACGGGACGGCTTTACCAGTTAACCCGGTTTTAGTCTACATGGCGGTGGGCTTAAACTCGGTGGATTTTCCGGCCAAAGATCGGGAACCATAGCTACCTAAATTAATAAAAGACTAGATAAATATCAAAAGTCTTTGATATAACATATAAAGTATGTAGTAGCATGTGTGTAAATGTATTTAGATAAAATTGAGCAGTGAGCCTAACGGGTACTGGCAACTGTTTGTTATTGCTTGCATATATACTATTTACATGGAATCTTGTGTTTCGGATGATCACATTTCATTCTTACTTAATGGTACTTATGTTTTGTCTATCTTGATACAGACCTGGCTCATGCATTCTCCTCCATTAGCAGAGATGCCAATTTCATCGATCATACCAGTGAGCTTGGATGGAAAGAGTGAGGATATTACAATCATCTCCATGGTTTTTAATATATTTTTTGATCCATCCACATAAACTGATCTCAACTTTATCTTTGTTTAGGGATCAAAGAATCCGGCCAATCGTAGTTGATCCAGGGCTTTACTTAGCAAGGCGAACCCAAATCTTCCGTGCCACCGAAAAACGGCCATTGCCCAACGCTTTTAAAGTTTTCACAGGCAAAGTCTCCTTCCCTCTTTTGTGAGTAAGCTAGAGGTGTCACAGTTTGACCCATTTACTTTTGAATGAGTCGATTTTGGTTGTTTTTGTCTCTCTAACGGTTAAAATAAGAAATAAGTAAAACGGGTTGAAATCATCTAAAGAAAGATAAAGTCAAAATCAGTCTAAAACTCCTAAAAAATTTATAAAATTTGGACAGAGTGTTTCAATGGAACCCAAGCCAACCCTTATAAAACTATACCTATTTCACCTGTTGCCCATTCTGCCCATGATGGCTTTTATCGCATGCTATTATGGACATTTAATAGCTTACAAATCTTCTGCTAAATTTTCAGGATCTCCGTGGGTGATTCTGAGCCGTCCATTTCTTGAGTACTGCATTTTTGCCTGGGACAATCTTCCTCGGACTCTCTTAATGTATGTTAACAATGTGGCTTTGGCTCAAGAAGTCTACTATCATACAGTCATTTGCAACTCACCCGAGTTCAAAAACACAACCATTAATGCAGATCTAAGGTACATGGTCTGGGACAACCCGCCTAAAATGGAGCCACTTTTCCTCGGCAAGTCCAATTATGACCAAATGGTTCAAAGCGGTGCTGCTTTTGCAAGACAGTTTGCTAAAAACGACCCAGTTCTTGACATGGTCGACAGCCAAATCTTGAAGCGTAGTGGTAATCGAGCCGCCCCAGATGCATGGTGCACCGCCGGAAAGAGCTGGTTTGTGGACCCATGTTCACAATGGGACGATGTTAATGTTATAAGACCAGGAAAACAAGTTGAGAAGTTTGCAGAATCTTTAAAGAATTTGGTAGATGATTCAAATTTAGAATCAAATCAATGCATATGAAGAAGATCTGATTATGGTTTTCAAGGATGCATTGCATTGTATTTTGTTTACAGAGATTCTTTTGGTTTGATTGGGGGGGTTCTTCTTTTGGTTCTTTGGGTTATAAGTTTTGTTGTAAAGTATTCAAATGTGAAATTAAAGTTAACAATAAGAGGAATCCTTCCATTTTGTATAAACCTGTCTGCAATGCTCTTTCATCTTCATTTTCTTGTCTATTTTGTTGTAACATCGCAAACATGTGACATTCATTTAGGGGCTGTGTTTGTATTTATCAAGTGATTCATTTCCTAATCCAGAACCTGTTTGTGTATTATCAAGAGTTGGCGTATAAAGTTTAAAGCAGAATATAAATGTCTGAATGTGTGTAACTTTGTTTGAATTTGAAATGCTGAACTCTCAGCAAATATAGACCATCAAACAATAGATGGATTAGTCAAATATATTTGGTATACAAATATCAAATGTGACAGATGAAATGTGACTGAATCTCTTCATCTTCATAGTCTGCATCATCATCGTCAGATAGTATCTCCATTTGATCATATCCAGAAAAAAAGGCGCAAAACATGCAACGACATATTTGTTTGTACTTCCAAGGAACCGGGGCTCGTTTTCTTCAAGATCGAAATAAGTGTTTATAAGACATAAGTGAGTCGAATAACTGTTCTGACTTTGAATCTTACACATGGAAACAAAAAGAACTCGCACGAATGAAATCTTTATCGCCTTTTCAACTAACCACCAAAAGTGTTTTCAATTTCTCAAGCCTATGAGTCAATACCATTACAGTATCCTCCTTTCCCTCATCAACAAGAGCTTGTTTCAACCTATTGAACATATGTGAAGGTGGCCTTATCCCCGCATCCAACATCTCATTAAAATAATTGCACGCAACCTCTAACTTTTTCTCACGACACAGACTGTTAATCAAAGTAGAAAACATATGCATTCCCGGTAAAACACCTTCACTTTTCATCTCTTCCCAGACTTTTAACGCCATATCAATCCTACCCTCGTTACAAAACATCCTCACCATGATCTCAAAAGTACTCACACTCGGCTCACACCCAAACTCACCCCTCATTCGTGTAAAAACACTATAAGCCTCTTCCGTTCTTCGCCCTTTAATTAAATGATGCAGAATTATATCAAAAGTACGCGAATTTGGCCCAATCCCACACTGTCTCATCTCTTCAATCACCCTAAAAGCATCATCCATCCAAATAGACCAACAATAAGACCCCACAACCGCGTTATAAGTAGGAGCCTCGGGAGCCTGCCCACTAGACTTCGACAACTCAAAAAACCTAAACGCTTCATCCAATCTCCCCTCGGACCCCAACCCATTAATCAAACTACAATATATATGCGGAGACGCCTCCACATTTCTCACCCTCATCTCATCAAACTTCTTAACCGCTAAATCATACTTTTTCGCCTTACAATACGCATTAACCAAAATCCCATACACAACAACATCCGGCTCAAACCCGTCCCCTTTCATCTCCCTAAAAACCTCATCCATCTTCAACAAATTCATTTCTAGCCCCCACCCCTCCAACAACACACTAAACGTCTTGATATCCGGCCTAAACCTCTTTTTTTTCTTCATTTCATCAAACACATTATGCGCAATCCCAACCAATCCCGACTTACTCAAAACATCAAAAAACCTATTGAAATCACCTAAATCCGCCTTAAACCCGAACCGCCCCATTCGCTCAAACGCCTCAACAGCCTCTTTAGCCTTTTTCGCCCTAGCGTAACGCCTACTAATAATTAAAAAAGTAGCCTTTTCCAACACCCCTTTAGTTTTCATTTCATTAACTAATGTCCATATGATCTTAAACTGTTTTATCTTGCCTAATGAGTCTATTAATGCATTATAAGTGTTGGTATCATGTTTAAAATTTTGTTTTTTTTCGACCCATTTGAAAAAAGAGAGTGCTAATACACCTGCATTGGTTAGATTGGTTAAAACAGTGGAAACTAAATCATGGGTTAGTTTTATGTTTGTGTTTGATAGGAATGAGTTAAGGGTTGATGGGTTTTGGTGGGATGTGATTAGTTTGGTTAAATGAGATGGGTTTGTTATTATGGTTGTTGTTTGGGTGTTTGGGTTTGTGTTTTGGGGATGAGATATGGTGATTGTGTTATCAGGGTTTAAGGATGATGATGAGTGAATGGTGTTAAGTGTTGCTTTTGGCGTTGTTCTTGTTGGATGTTTTCTGATATGTTTGGAGAACATCATGGTTTTTGTAAGGAGGATAGTGGCTGGTTCAGTGTATATTACATTTATTGGGAGGTTTTGCTACGGCACACTTTTGCTACAGTTGTTAAGAACAGTGCCGGTTTGGGGGGCTTTTTTGCCCGTGTTTTTTAGCGGGCTCAATTTGTTTAACATGCCCATTCTATTCATCTCTACTCACATTCTTCCTTTTCATATTAGATCTACCTGGGTATTTTTTCGGGGAGAAACTACCGCGTGCCTTGATCAGCTTAGACACCTTTGCGTGTTCGTATGCTGGTTGGTGAGAGGGGTACAGTGATTCGTACGATGGGAACAATATTTTTCTCCATTTTGTGGATCTCCGTTGGCCACATGGTTTTTGCTACAGCGGTGCCTTTCTTTTGGTCCATATATCTGGTGTGTTTGGTGAATCTGACCGTGGCGTTACCAATTTCAATTATTGATTATGGAAAACCCTAGCTGCGTATTTGCTGATTTTGGGCAAACAATTAAAGGTCTGATTTTTTTTTTTTTACTTTGTTGATCCCTTATTTTACTTCATCTTTATGTTGGCTATGGTATTGTGTGTTTAGTTTCGGTGCTGGGTTATTTTAGGTTTACCTAGGGTTTGGTGTTCTGACGGTGAGGTTACCGAATTTAATTATTGATTATGGAAAACCCTAGCTGCATATTTGCTAATTTTGGGCAAACAATTAGAGGTCTGAAATTTTGTTTGCTTTGTTTACGGCTTATTTTATTTTAGCTTTGTGGTGGTTATGGTATTGTGTGTTTAGTTTCAGTTCTGGGTTATTTTAGGTTTAGTTAGCCGAGGGTTTAAGTTTTTTTAAAAATATAAATTTTCTGTATCAGTTTATTTATCATGCAATTACGGCCTGCTTTGATAGTTCGTGTTGATTTAGTCCGTGTAAAAAAAAAATAATAAAAAAACAAAAACCTCTATGTTGGTCGGTTTGGATGTCATGAGTTATGGTTAGCCGCTTTCTGGCCGCCAGATTTTTATTAAATAGTGTACGTTCTAAAAAGATTTTGCTGGTTTGCAATGCTTTCAAGTGCTGCTATTGCAGAGTCTGTTTACCGAGGTTGCACCGGTTTTAAGCAGCGTTGCTAACAAATCAAACATTTGCTGAGTGGTTGACGGTTGCAGCCCTTTTTTTAGGCTGTGATGAATTGGGTTTTATTCCGTAAATGTGAGATCGCCCGTATCTTGGCAGGGTGACAGCCAGCTGTTGCAGCCATGGCGGGTGTATCCTCTTTGCTTGAATATTCGTTGCTAACAAATCAAGCATTTTTGCCATATTTAACTTCACCGGTAAACATGTTTTTGCATGTGGGTTGGCTTTGCTGAAAAGCATGGTTTGGCAGGGTAACCATTTGGTTGCAGCCATGCTGTTTTTTAGTGCAGCCGCCATTTGAGTAAACAAAGCTGAGCTACTGTGAGGAGGGATGAATTCTACGGGTTTTTCTGGTGGTTGTCATTTTTGTCGTTCGTCCAATGCTAAGTGGTTGACGGCTGCAGCCCTTTTTTTAGGCTGTGATGAATTGGGTTTTATTCCGTAAATGTGAGATCGTCCGTATCTTGGCAGGGTGACAGCCAACTGTTGCAGCCATGGCGGGTGTATCCTCTTTGCTTGAATATTTGCCCATTTGAGCCATGTGTCTAGCAAAAGACTCACATGTGGCTGAAAAAGCGAGCCCAACAAATGTAAAAGTATATAATATACAAGTAACCTTTGGCATGTCATGAATCTGGTGCGTGAGTGTGCTTTAGCAATCCCTGTCTATTGGCGTGGCACTCATATCCACATTGCGGCTGCAGCCATGACAGGCTGCTGATGCCACTACGATGGGCGCGTGTTGTTGTCAATACATGCCTCCACTTATGTTTGGATCATTATACTGTCGAATACTTTTCTGGAGATATACCTGGTTGGATCTAAAAGGTATGACCATAATGGAAAATATGCTCAGTAATTTTGTTTTTCCCCGCTGCTCTTTTGCACGCGCGTTTGTTAAACATGATTTTCGTAAAGTTCCATTTTGTTCTTGCAGGTGCAGTGAACGCTCCGATGAATGTTGGTTTCTGTGGTTACACTTTTTGTCATTCGTGCAATGGCGAATGGTTGACAGTTGCATTCCTTTTTTTAGGCTGTGATGAATTGGGCTTTATTTGGTAAATGTGAGATGGCCCGTATCTTGGCAGGGTGGCAGGTCATTGTTGCAGCCATGGCGGGTGTATCCTCTTTGCTTTAATATTCGCCCATCTGAGCCATGTGTCCATGGAAGTTCTCACACGTGGCTGAAAAAGCGAACCCAACAGATGTCAAAGCATATGATATACAGGTAACATGTAGCGTGTCATCAGATTAATGGCGCACTTATGATGGGTTTGTACGTTGATCTGGTTTGTTAGCGTGCTTTAGCGCCCCCTGTCTGTTGGCGTGGCTCCCATATCCACATTACAGTTGCAGCCATGACAGGTTGTTGATGCCGCTGCGATCAAATGTTCTTCATGTTGTGACATGTAGGAGTGTATTGCAAGCTGATGATGCTGGTAATCATACTTTCTAAGATGAAACAGAAGAATGTGAGTAGGGATGAATAGAACGGGTGGGTTAACAAGATGTCCTTCCACTCGGAAGGGCGGCTAAAAGAGGCCACGTATTTTTTTCGCTGTCAGTGAACTATGCAATAGCATACAAGCCTCCTACTCTTATATGGCAGGCTTTCGGTACAACTGTAAAGCTAGCCAGCAGTTGTGCACACATTTTAGCTATTAGAATGAGTAGGTGTTGTTTATGGTTGCTGGAATGTTACTTATGGTTACATGTTGCCGCAAAAAAATTAGATCACTACTTTGATATGTCGTTTAATGTTATAGTCGGATGCAGTTGGATGTCCTTCATGTTGTAGCGGTCATGCGTGTATTCTAAAGTTAGAACGCCGATGATGATAGTTTCCTGCATTTATGTGTTTCGTGAACGGGCTTCATAGAGGCCCATGTTTTGGCGAGGAACCCTAATCCAAATTGCGGTTGCAGCCATACTGAGTCTCTGATGCCGCCGCGAGATACGCAGGTCTGAGGCTGTGTAGATATTAAAAGGCATAACAGACGTCCTCGCTTTCAGCTCATGCTATCTCAGTGCACATTTTTTAAAAGACATAATAAATCAAGTGCCGTGTTGTTCTTTGAAAGGCACTTTTCCAGAGATTATGCCAACTTTCCTGACATGTCGTGCTGCGAGTGTATCAGCTTTGGTTGTACACTATTTTGCCTTACCTTTGGCAACCAGCACGTGCAAACTACAATGAGTCACACAGATTCAGCCAAAAGTGATATCATCAGTGAACTCTCTGCGGCAATCGGTAATTCTTCCTACCTGAATTTACAATGATTTTCAAATTAGTTGTGTTTTTTTGCATCTTTTTCTCATTTTTCCTTTTTTTTTGTTTGCTTTGATGCAGCCAACCTGGCTTATGAACATGATAAGTCGTCCCCCAATGTAAAGTCCGTTAATGTCTTTTGTTTTTTGCACAGCTCTATGGCGCCTATAAACGAGCATGTCATACTATTTTTTTTAACTAGGACATTGTAACACCCCAACCCGGCAAGGGTAGAATTTCACATTCTGGTGTCATATCAGAACATACAATAAGATTTTTCAAGCGGATATAAAATAAATTGCCAAGTCATATAAACGAATGACTTACAAGTAAAATTACAAAATCCAAAATGTCTAAAATAAAATGAAATCTCAAAACAATAGCCCATCAAAATAAGTCCAAGATAATAAGGTAACTAGGGTCGGTCCACTCAGATATTCCAACTCTCAGCAAATCAGAGCCCATCTTCCAACCTAAAACCTGCGGCAGGAAAAGAAATGCGGCTGAGCTTAAAAAGCCCAGTGAACAGATATAACAAAACGAACGCTAAAAGAAATCAAGATGCAAATGAAATAAGGAAACTGATAAACAATGTCGCAACGAGAAGAGATCAATGAGACGATGAGGGTCCTACAGAAACACAATTACACAAATACCCAAAGGAAACAGATAGCAGAGGAGGAAAAGCACATAACACATTGATGACATAAACGTACGCACATCTAAATAACCAGTCATACAATAAAGCAGGAAATCAGAGTATAAATAAGCCAACGGAAGTCCAAATGCTAGCGGAAGCAATTATCGAGAAGTAAGCATGACAATCACACAAGTCAAATAATTACAGGTAATAACATCACAAGTATCACAACAGCAGAAATACAATCAGTAGTCAGACATGGTAACCACAAGTATCAAGTATGAATTCAGCATGAACACTATAATTGAAATGACTTAGGGACATAGCAGGACAAATTGAAGTTAACAAGCCAAACCACATAAGTTGAACCATTTATCCAATCGAACAGTAGCATAAACAACAATGTACACATGGCAGATCAACAATGAGCAGATAAGGATACTAACAGATATTCATAGTCCATGAGGTTAACAGAACGAAGTTTACATGATAAACCGTCAAACAATTATTTACATACTAGCATGGTCACCAGACAAATCAAAGGGGTCACATAACAGTATGATAACATGTAATCAGATGACAACAGGTGGATTATATAATCGCGTACTAATCATATCGTAGCAGGGTAAACAGTAGTCACATAAGACATGCAATAGCACAATCAAATTCAATAATCATATAATAACCCAGTACTTGAATGGAACGATGGTCTGAAGTAACGGAACTAGAGTATGACAGATCAATGAAGTGGAGTATATATAACATGGTAGTAGAGTGAGTCACATAAGGGTACTGGATAAAGATAATCAATACATAATATGATGCATTGGGAAATACAGAAGGTACAATATGGGTATATCAATAGTGTAAGGTCTGTCAGAAATCCATCCCGAGCCAACAAAACAAACCAATATCAATAGTGGCAATAGTCGCCAATAGTATCCAATAGTAGCCATTGTATTCGGAGGGGTGACCTCGGAATACCAAACCAAATAGGAGGGGAGACCTCAGTAACCAATGGAGTAGCTAGCTCCCAGACTGTGAGGGGTGTATTGCACACACGCACCGCATCACCAAAACATATCATATCATATCAAATGCAAATCAAATCAAATCAAATCTAGGATGCATCCATACGCCCCCTGCAAAACAAATAGTGGCCAAATCCAATACATATATCCGCATTAATCAATACAAATATGGGGACGGTGTGTAACATCACTCGTACACACTAGAGTCATGCCATTGGTGCATCAATGACATGGCCATGTTACCTTGATGGCTAGGGAAACAATATTTGGCTCGGGTATCAATCTGAAGGGTCAGAAAAAGGTCCACAGTGTAGCAATATATCAGTCATAATAATCAGAGGTTCAATATCAGAGTCCACAATTCAAAGGTTCATAGCAGTAGTCCAATATCAAAGTCTAATATCAAAAGTTCAATATCGAAGGTTCATAGCATAAGTTCATAATCAGAAGGTCCATATCAAAGGTTCAATATCAGAGGTTCAATTCACAATAGCAAGAGATCGAAAGTGCATAGAGATCATGAGAAACCTTATAAGAAATGTCAGAATATCTGTACCTCGTTTCGAAGCAAGAAAAATTGGAAAGTACGATCACACGATGAATCAATCCCGCCGTCCGGAACCTATATGAATTTGATAACGATTTTTAAAGTCGGATTACTCATTTTAGACGGCTTTCCATTTTTAGCAGGTCTCCACTTTTAGTAACTTTCCGAAAATAGCAGGTTTTCGTATTTAGCAGATTTAGTCATAAGTGATATAATCAAATTTATATTAGGTTAAAATAGTGAAAACAAGTGTTATCGTACCTTAAGGGTCATTTATGCCAAGTTTTACAAGTTTAGGGTTTAAGGTGTAAATATTATAAAGGGTAGGGTCTTAAGTGTAAATATGCCATTTTTACCCATTTTACTAATTTTACGGCTTTAGTCCATTGCTTTACCATTTTAGCGAATCATCCTTATGTTTTATAATTTACAAGATGAGCCTTTTCCTTTTAATTAGGACCGAACACCCTTTTTAAAAGTCTTAAACTTAGTTGATCACCATATCCACTATATGCATGTCGAAACTTAAACCAACATTAACTCGACCCCCTTATAAAATCTAAATTCATTCGAGATATAAAAATCAATCCATTTTTATTCCAACGACACGCATGAACCATTTGAGACTCATTGGACTAATATCGATACGAAGGTAACCAAAATGTATACACGATTTTATACGACCCATTTAATCTCGATACCAAGAATAGATAAGTATGCATGGTCGAATTACATATATTCACGTCCACATATTGATCGAATTATATATATATAGACCCTATCAATATTTAGGTGATCCTACTCATGATTTTATAAAGCTACTCATGCCAAAAGAATGTAAAACTGTAAGATGTAAATTGATCTCATACTTGATATTAACGTGTCTATAATCATGACTTATGTGTAGTCTCTCATTTGATACTTCATGCAATATCTTTTTATCATTTAATGAGGCTACCTCAACCCATTCACGTGAGGTTTAAAAGACGCACATATATTCGAATGAAGGTCCAATCAAGTCAAAGATATAAGGTCGAGTATGACGTCTCATTTGATCGTTAAGTGAATAATGTTATGACTCTTTGTGACAAAAAGGTTATCATTACATGTACCATATCTTTTATTCATGCAATGCCTTCGTTGGAGATCAAGACCACACGACAACAAAATCAAACGGAACAGTAAGGAAGGATGAAACGAGTTCGAGGCGCATTACCTTTGTAAGGTGTCGAATGGAGGAGAACCAAATCGGGATCGAACCAAAGCAGCCACAACCAATACTCCAACAGCCCACGACAGCAGCAATAGTACAACCAACGCCACAACCAAGCTACCTCGTACCAAATACACGATTTCCAGCAGCCTACCCGAACCTCGTACAACCTTTCTTGAGACCTTTTGTGTCGACAGAGAAAATGGAGGAGAAGTCCCTTTTGTCGTCACTTTCTTTTAGGGTTTTAGGTAATGTGTTTTTGAATGAGACTAGGCAATATATTGTGATAATGGTTAGTTAAATTTGGCAAAGATTGAGGAGCATTGGACGTGTAAATGAGCCGAACAAAAGGGAGTTACAAGACCCATTCAAACTTTAATTCATCTTCCAAAAATACATTGTACACCTTATTTATTTTATTTCTTAAGTGGTATATATATAACATTTTAATGTGTTATATAATTATTATAATTTAATTATAATTTAATTATAAGTTTATAATTTTCAAAGTCTTGTGCAAATAAATTATCGTTAAGTGTCCATCGATTTAACGAGCTTGTTATATTTCGCGAATTATTAGTTGAGGGTATTTTCGTCTTTTAACGCATTTACGATTTTAGGGTTTTACAACTCTTCCCCTCTAACAAAAATTTTCATCCTCAAAAATTGAAGTCGCAGAAGTACCCGGAGACGGACCGGTTAAGGCAGACGTAACAATCCATAGGTTCGCACAGATCAAACAATTTCAGGTCCAAAATGTACAAAACTTAGGCGTAACAGATGTCGATGAGCATCTCTTAAAGAGGTACAGAAGTCCAAATGAACATGAGGATTGACAAATAACGAATACAAGTCATATTCCATTCACATACCAACCCCAGGAATTTCCCCATATGTCGTATGATTTTAATAAGTTCAAATTATATGATCTCGATATTATCACGTTGATCAGGCGTCATAATACTTGCATCACATAACAAGTTCTTATTGTCATCATATTCTGTCCCGGGTCATGACAAACCATATAACCAATATCACACAAAACATATCACATACCGATATCAAGTAACATACCAAAGCAGACCAGATTCACATACATACAACATAAACTACATCAAACAACTTACCATATCACAATGAAAGAAGGCCATCAACTCGCACAAAACGGCTCCTCGTGACTCATTACTGACAATCCAAAAGAAAAGCTGGGATATTACCAAAATTCTATACGATAAAACTTCACGATTCAAACCGAGTTCTGACAGATCAAAGAAAAGTAGTACTGATCAAAATCACATAACAAAATATCAAACCGCCTCAAAACGCGTGACAAACAAATCGGAGTAACACAAGTCGCGCCCAATCATATGAAGTAGATGAATCTTCTCAGCCACCAGTTGAATCTTGTCTCCGTCTTTGCGCCTTTGGTTGATCCGTCCAGCTCTCTCCAGCAGCATCCTGATGTCTCCAGCAGCATGGCAGTCGGGTGCGGCTTCTGCTTCACGAACCTCTCCAGCTCAGGAACTGTTGCAGCAATGCAGGGTCTGCACCATCATCTTCGGCTCCACGGGTAGTGATGCAGGTTTTACTGACCAGGTCTTAATATTTATAGTGTCTCGCTATACCTATGGTCTACCCTAATGCACTAACGGGCAGTGTACCCGGTCGTGTGTAGTGTAGTAAATGGTAAAGCCGAGGTCGTCCCAAGAGCTATGTGTGTCGGATTATTACTAAGTCTAATTGTCACAGAATTATAATGGTTTCGATAGGTATTTAATTAATTAAACTACTAATGCAGAATATAAAATAACAGCAAATAAATGGTAAAGGGAAATCAATAGAGGAATAGTGGTGCTAACCTAGTCAATCCTCCTAGCTAGTTATGTCTACGTCTACCTACTTCCAATTACTTCAGGTGGGGTCAAATTCGAGAGGACAACATTTGGTCAATTCGCCCTAACCTATCAGCAAAGATGCCACCACAGAAGAAATCAGGCGCACCGTCATAAGTCCTGTTGTTCCTGGTCCCCTAAGCCGAGTCATTAAGTACCGCTACATGCTAGATTCTAAATAGTGAGTGCCCGGCCGTTAGGAACTTAGACACTACACCCCCCAAATTCTTAAGTTCATCCAAACGATAGGTGATCAGTTGGTCAAATCGCACAAGTAGAAATGGTCGTTAGTTGGTCATATCTTACCCTTCCCGTCTCAGTCCGCTCACCTAGGGTCAGTTGGTCATATCTCCTAGGCAATTGGCCTCTATCGCCATTCAAAACTACCGAACCAAGGGTGACTACCAAAGAACTATGCATGCATACACTTAGAAATAATTGTTCGGAAGTAAAGGTAAACGCAAACAAAACAATTAAGGAATCATAACTAGGCTAGCTCCAAAGGGTGCTTAGCCGCTCATATTAATCATGCAAGTCAATTCAATATTCAAAGGTACAAAATACATGAATTGAAAGTAAAATAAATAATAAACGCTAAAGCTTATCGTAATGGTGTGACTTCTCCCTTGGAAACAGCTCCGTATGCTCCCCTAGACCTGCCTTGAGCTTTTCCCACGTTCTCAGAGTGTTGTGTGTCGAATGGGATGCTTTGAAATGCTGGAATTCGTGGGGTATTTATAGGCCAGGTCTGGGTTACGGCGTAATCAATAGAGGAGTTACGCCGTAACCTTCTATTTCCTCGTAAATGCACTAGATCTGCTAGTTACGGCGTAACCTTATAAGGGGTTACGCCGTAGTCTTTAATAAACTCGGTTACGTCGTAAGTGATGCAGTAGTTACGACGTAAGTATCAGCGGCGTGGAACCTCTTTTGACCTAATGGAGTTACGTCGTAACCTTTGGGAAGAGTTACGCCGTAACCTCTTGATAAGTTGGACTTCTGGGTCACGCAATAGTTACGGCGTAATGTGAGAGACGAGTTACGCCGTAACTTCTTCCAAATAAGCATACTGTGATAAATCTTTAGTAATGTTTCCATTTCCACGTCTCTTTAGCTCCAATGCTCGTAATCTACCTGAAAGTGGAAAACAATGAAAAACAAGCGTAAATCCATATAAATGATATAAATAACGAGCATTATCGGGGGAAATTGACACCTAATATTCAGGACTATTTGATGTTATCAGGTAGTCTCCATCTAACGATCGACAAACGGATGTGCGAAGACAAATAACAAAATTCTATGCGAAAAGAGGAAGGCCAAATCAGTGAAGACAAACGAATATCAAAGTCAAATTTAAACGAGAATAAAACGAATCGGAGAAGATCAGAACAGACGAAAGCCTAGTGTCTACCCAGTCCTCACAGGTCAATCCTAAGGTCAACAAGACGAAACCTTTGCTCTGATACCATAATTGTAACACCCCAACCCGACAAGGGTAGAAGTGTCACATTCTGGTGTCATATCAGAACATACAATAAGATTTTTCAAGCGGAAGCATTATAAAATAAATTGCCAAGTCATATAAACGAATGACTTACAAGGAAAATTACAAAATCCAAAATGTCTAAAATAAAATGAAATCTCAAAACAATAGCCCATCAAAATAAGTCCAAGATAATAAGGTAACTAGGGTCCATCCACTCAGATATTCCAACTCTCAGCCCATTAAAGCCCATCTTCCAACCTAAAACCTGCCGCAGGAAAAGAAATGAGCTTAAAAGCCCAGTGAACAGATATAACAAAACGAAAGCTAAACGAAATCAAGATGCAAATGAAATAAGGAAACTGATAAACAATGTCACAACGAGAAGAGATCAATGAGACGATGAGGGTCCTGCAGAAACACAATTACACAAATACCCAAAGGAAACAGATAGCAGAGGAGGAAAAGCACATAGCACATTAATGACATAAAACGTACGCACATCTAAATAACCAGGCATACAATAAAGCAGGAAATCAGAGTATAAATAAGCCAACGGAAGTCCAAATGCTAGCGGATGCAATTAACGAGAAAGTAAGAATGACAATCACACGAGTCAAATAATTACAGTTAATAACATCACAAGTATCACAACAGCAGAAATACAATCAGTAGTTAGACATGGTAACCACAAGTATCAAGTATGAATTCAGCATGAACACTATAATTGAAATGACTTAGGGACATAGCAGGACAAATTGAAGTTAACAAGCCAAACCACATAGGTTGCACCATTTATCCAATCGAACAGTAGCATAAACAGTAATGTACACATGGAAGATCAACAATGAGCAGATAAGGATACTAACAGATATTTATAGTCCATGAGGTTAACAGAACGAAGTTTACATGATAAACCGTCAAACAATTATTTACATACTAGCATGGTCACCAGACAAATCAAAGGGGTCACATAACAGTAGGATAACATGTAATCAGATGACAACAGGTGGATCATATAATCGTGTACTAATCATATCGTAGCAGGGTAAACAGTAGTCACATAAGACATGCAATAGCACAATCAAATTCAATAATCATATAATAACCCAGTACTTGAATGGAACGATGGTCTGAAGTAACGGAACCAGAGTATGACATATCAATGAAGTGGAGTATATATAACATGGTAGTAGAGTGAGTCACATAAGGGTACTGGATAAAGATAATCAATACAGAATATGATGCGTTGGGAAATACAGAAGGTACAATATGGGTATATCAATAGTGTAAGGTCTGTCAGAAATCCATCCCGAGCCAACAAAACAAACCAATATCAATAGTGGCAATAGTCGCCAATAGTAGCCATTGTATTCGGAGGGGTGACCTCGGAATACCAAACCAAATAGAAGGGGAGACCTCAGTAACCAATGGAGTAGCTAGCTCCCAGACTGTGAGGGGGTGTATTGCACACACGCACCGCATCACCAAAACATATCATATCATATCAAATGCAAATCAAATCAAATCAAATCTAGGATGCATCCATACGCCCCCTGCAAAACAAATAGTGGCCATTCCAATACATATATCTGAAGCGCGCATTAATCAATACAAATATGGGGACTGTGTGTAACATCACTCGTACACACTGGAGTCATGCCATTGGTGCATCAATGACACGACCATGTTACCTTCATGGCTAGGGAAACAATATTTGGCTCGGGTATCAATCTGAAGGGTCAGACAAAGGTCCACAGTGTAGCAATATATCAGTCATAATAATCAGAGGTTCAATATCAGAGTCCACAATTCAAAGGTTCATAGCAGTAGTC
The DNA here is from genome assembly GCA_910596185.1 of Chrysanthemum makinoi. NCBI lineage: Eukaryota > Viridiplantae > Streptophyta > Magnoliopsida > Asterales > Asteraceae > Chrysanthemum > Chrysanthemum makinoi. The sequence goes on along the minus strand of OU343225.1, from coordinate 327,097,805 downwards.
CAATATCAAAGTCTAATATCAAAAGTTCAGTATCAAAGGTTCATAGCATAAGTTCATAATCAGAAGGTCCATATCAAAGGTTCAATATCAGAGGTTCAATTCACAATAGAAAGAGATCGAAAGTGCATAGAGATCATGAGAAACCTTATAAGAAAGGTCAGAATATTTGTACCTCGTTTTGAAGCAAGCAAAATAGGAAAGTACGATCACACGATGAATCAATCCCGCCGTCCGGAACCTATATGAATTTGATAACGCTTATTAAAGTCGGATTACTCATTTTAGACGGCTTTCTATTTTTAGCAGGTCTCCACTTTTAGTAACTTTCCGAAAATAGCAGGTTTCCGTATTTAGCAGATTTAGTCATAAGTGATATAATCAAAGTTATGTTAGGTTAAAATAGTGAAAACAAGTATTATCGTACCTTAAGGGTCATTTATGGCAAGTTTTACAAGTTTAGGGTTTAAGGTGTAAATATTATAAAGGGTAGGGTCTTAAGTGTAAATATGCCATTTTTACCCATTTTACTAATTTTACGGCTTTAGTCCATTGCTTTACCATTTTAGCGAATCATCCTTATAATTTACAAGATGAGCATTTTCCTTTTAATTAGGACCGAACACCCTTTTTAAAAGTCTTAAACTTAGTTGATCACCATATCCACTATATGCATGTCGAAACTTAAACCAACATTAACACGACCCCCTTATAAAATCTAAATTCATTCGAGATATAAAAATCAATCCATTTTTATTCCAATGACACGCATGAACCATTTGAGACTCATTGGACTAATATCGATACGAAGGTAACCAAAATGTATACACAATTTTATACGACCCATTTAATCTCGATACCAAGAATAGATAAGCATGCATGGTCGAATTACATATATTCACGTCCACATATTGATCGAATTATATATATAGACCCTATCAATATTTAGGTGATCCTACTCATGATTTTATAAAGCTACTCATGCCAAAAGAATGTAAAACAGTAAGATGTAAATTGATCTCATACTTGATATTAACGTGTATATAATCATGACTTATGTGTAGTCTCTCATTTGATACTTCATGCAATATCTTTTTATCATTTAATGAGGTTACCTCAACCCATTCACGTGAGGTTTAAAAGACGCACATATATTCGAATGAAGGTCCAATAAAGTCACGGATATAAGGTCGAGTATGACGTCTCATTTGATCGTTAAGTGAATAATGTTATGACTCTTTGTGACAAAAAGGTTATCATTACATGTACCATATCTTTTATTCATGCAATGCCTTCGTTGGAGATCAAGACCACACGACAACAAAATCAAAAGGAACGGTAAGGAAGGATGAAACGAGTTCGAGACGCATTACCTTTGTAAGGTGTCGAATGGAGGAGAACCAAATCGGGATCGAACCAAAGCAGCCACAACCAATACTCCAACAGCCCACGACAGTAGCAATAGTACAACCAACGCCACAACCAAGCAACCTCGTACCAAATACACGATTTCCAGCAGCCTACCCGAACCTCGTACAACCTTTCTTGAGACCTTTTGTGTCGACATAGAAAATGGAGACTTTCTTTTAGGGTCTTAGGTAATGTGTTTTTGAATGAGACTAGGCAATATATTGTGATAATGGTTAGTTAAATTTGGAAAAGATTGAGGAGCATTGGACGTGTAAATGAGCCGAACAAAAGGGAGTTACAAGAACCATTCAAACTTTAATTCATCTTCCAAAAATACATTGTACACCTTATTTATTTTATTTCTTAAGTGGTATATATATAACATTTTAATGTGTTATATAATTATTATATGTTAATTATAAGTTTATAATTTTCAAAGTCTTGTGCAAATAAATTATCGTTAAGTGTCCATCGATTTAACGAGCTTGTTATATTTCGCGAATTATTAGTTGAGGGTATTTTCGTCTTTTAACGCATTTACGATTTTAGGGTTTTACAACTCTTCCCTCTAACAAAAATTTTCGTCCTCGAAAATTGAAGTCGCAGAAGTACCCGGAGACGGACCGGTTAAGGCAGCCGTAACAATCCATAGGTTCGCACAGATCAAACAATTTCAGGTCCAAAATGTACAAAACTTAGGCTTAAAGATGTCGATGAGCATCTCTTAAAGAGGTACAGAAATCCAAAAGAACATGAGGATTGACAAATAACGGATACAAGTCATATTCCATTCACGTACCAACCCCAGGCATTTTCCAAGATGTCGTATGATTTCAATAAGTTCAAATTATATGATCTCGATATTATCACGTTGATCAGGCGTCATAATACTTGCATCACATAACAAGTTCTTATTGTCATCATATTCTGTCTCGGGTCATGACAAACCACATAACCAATATCACACAAAACATATCACATACCGATATCAAGTAACATACCAAAGCAGACCAGATTCACATACATACAACATAAACTACATCAAGCAACTTACCATATCACAATGAAAGAAGGCCATCAACTTGCACAAAACGGCTCCTCGTGACTCATTACTGACAATCCAAAAGAAAAGCTGGGATATTACCAAAATTCTATACTATAAAACTTCACGATTCAAACCGAGTTCTGACAGATCAAAGAAAAGTAGTACTGATCAAAATCACATAACAAAATATCAAACCGCCTCAAAACGCGTGACAAACAAATCGGAGTAACACAAGTCGCGCCCAATCATATGAAGTAGATGAATCTTCTCAGCCACCAGTTGAATCTTGTCTCCGTCTTCACGCCTTTGGTTGATCCGTCCAGCTCACTCCAGCAGCATCCTGATGTCTCCAACAGCATGGCAGTCGGGTGCGGCTTCTGCTTCACGAACCTCTCCAGCTCAGGGACTGTTGCAGCAACGCAGGGTCGGCACCATCATCTTCAGCTCCACGGGTAGTGATGCAGGTTTTACTGACTAGGTCTTAATATTTATAGTGTCTCGCTATACCTATGGTCTACCCTAATGCACTAACGGGCAGTGTACCCGGTCGTGTGTAGTGTAGTAAATGGTAAAGCTGAGGTCGTCCCAAGAGCTATGTGTATCGGATTATTACTAAGTCTAATTGTCACAGAATTATAATGGTTTCGATAGGTATTTAATTAATTAAACTACTAATGCAGAATATAAAATAACAGCAAATAAATGGTAAAGGGAAATCAATAGAGGAATAGTGGTGCTAACCTAGTCAATCCTCCTAGCTAGTTATGTCTACGTCTACCTACTTCCAATTACTTCAGGTGGGGTCAAATTAGAGAGGACAACATTTGGTCAATTCGCCCTAACCTATCAGCAAAGATGCCACCACAGGAGAAATCAGGCGCACCGTCATAAGTCCTGTTGTTCCTGGTCCCCTAAGCCGAGTCATTAAGTACTGCTACATGCTAGATTCTAAATAGTGAGTGCCCGGTAACGTAACTTTATCCCAGTAACGTGGCACAGATATAGGTAGCTGGTAACTTTGTCCCAGTAACGTGGCACATATAGACTGTGAGTATACTATACGTTATGTTTGGTATTTTGCTTTGCATTTATCTGCACTTTACATTTAAGCTGCAACCTCAGATAGCATAATTTTTAAAGTTTTAAGATTTAACTTTGTTGCTCATACATTAACAATTAAGTTATTATAACAGGTTGTAGATTGCACTGCGAACATGCGTAACCACTTATGGAGCTAGCTCACTAGGGATGTCAGTAGACCATCCCCTTCAACTTCTCGATAAATGACAAAAGCTCCTGTGCTCGCTTTTGCTTCTTCGTCGCATTGTCCAGGAGCTCTGCAGCTTCGCTTAAATCTTCGGTCTGCAACTTCTTGAGCTCTGAGATACTTTGCACACAAGAATCAAACTGATATAAGAGTTCCAACTCTCCGATCACATATTCCCGCTCTGCTACACGAGCCCTAATGTCCTAAACCTTTTTCAGCAGTTCTGCTTCATCCACCTTGGTTGTGCTCACCTCTCTTCCAAATTGAACAACCATCATATCCTTCACAAAGCTAGACCCAGCGGCAGCAGCAAGGTCTTCGCAAAAAGGCATAGGTGTGTTCATGTTTATTTTTTCCTTCACCTTTTTTTGTGTTTGAGATTTGGGTCAGCCTTTCTTTTGTGTGTGTTTTTAGGATGATATGTGTGTCTTTTAAAGAGCAAATTATGGGTTGGTTATTATTGTTGTGATGTAATAGCACATGCCTTACTGTACATGTGGAAAACTAGAAGGGGGGGTTGAATAGTTTTACCAATTAAAACTTTATTTTAATCTATTTAGATCGACTTATGTCAATCTATTTGGATGTGTGTGTTGGATGTTGATAAACAAACATATAAAGGTAAGTAATCAAAAGATAAGAGTAAGAAGCACAAAACCACAACGCAAGTATTTATAGTGGTTCGGCTACAAGGTCACCTTCCTTGCCCTACTCCACTCCCCGAGTCACCTACTCTAGAGTTCGTAATCACTACACCAATCTCCTTATGGCGGAAAAGCCTTCACAACGTCGCCTACTCTTTTTCCGGTACTAGGCTAACCACCGGGTTCTTTCACTCCAAGGTGAACCACACCTACACAACGTCGCCTACCCTTTATAAGGTACTAGGCTAAGTACCTAGTTCTTTCACTCCAAGGTGAACTACACCTTCACAACGTCGCCTACCCTTTATTAGGTACTAGGCTAAGCACCTAGTTCCATTGCAATGGAGGAACTACTACCACACTACACCAACGACTAATCCCAAAGGAGATCTACTCCTTTACAACATCATCAAGGATATCAATATCCTTGGATCTAATACTAGTTTATTTTGTACATCGAAACACACCATATCGATTGTACATCTAAGGCACTTTTCACTAATGCCTTTGACTAGATCTACAAGACACCTTTCACTAATGTCTTGTGTCTTCACTTCTAAGCACCTTTCACTAATGCTTATTTGTCTTGACTTCTAAGCACCTTTCACTAATGCTTCTTTGTCTTGACTTCTAAGCACTTACCACAAGTGCTTGTCCTATAGACGATAGATACCCTTCACTAATATCTCCGTCTTGACACTTGAGACATCTTTCACTAATGTCTTCAACACTACACTCCTTTGGAGAAAGAAAGGTATCATCAACAAGAAGACTTCAGTAGCCTTGATGATGAGGAAGCATGGCAACTCATGGACTTGAGCTTGCTCGACTTCAAAGGTGGTGATCTTGCTTTTAAGAGGAACCTAAAAGATCAAACAAAAACAAAACTACAAACATATATCTCTTGGATCTAAGGTTAGTGAGATTTAACTCAGGGTGGAAAGTGTGTTAGAAAGGGATAAGAAATAATGAAGAAATGGCTCACTATTTATAGAGGAAAAATCCTACTGTTCCCCGGATCCCACAGATCCCTTCCACTTGGGATCCGGCTAGCACAAAGCTAGGGATCCGTGGAACGCTCCACTTTACCCATGGGTATTTTGGTTATGGGTCATGGGTCATGGGTTGAACCATGGATCTTTGGCTAGATACAATGTATCTTTAAGTGCAATGCACTTAGTCACTTGGGTATGGGTTGATCCATGGGTTATGGGTATTATCCATATGTGATATAAGCATGATGTCATGCAATGGGTTATGGGTCAAGATCCATGGGTTATGGGCTTTGGGTTGTACCCAACTACATTCAATGTATTTGCCCAATGGGTTGTGATACTTAAGTTTCTACCTATTTATATTACCCAATATACTACATACTAGTTATGTGTATATTTTATCCAAATATGTAAACACTAGTTGTTGTACATATGTATTACTAGATCATAAAATCACTTATACTTGTTTTAGTGTTTTATGTGAAAATGTGAATATGTTAGAAACTATTAGTTCAAACCATTTACGTATTTTGTTTGTTTCGTTAATATGATTTTACGTTTGTTATCGACAAAACAATAGAAGATTGTAAAATATAAATAAACGTTTTTACGGCTTATTTGTATTAACAATCTCCCCCTTTTTGTTGATGACAAAACATAAAATTATTTTAAGGAAAAGCTAAAATTCGTAAAAGTTTAAATTTGTAGTTTTTACTTTCTTCTCCCCCTTTTTGTCGAAAAAAAAAGTGTTTGAAGGAAGGCAACACATTGTTTTTAAGAAAAACATGTTGTTAGTGCAAATATTACGATATTTAATTGTCACAATTCTCAAATTCCGGTCATTTCTTAAATTAAATATGCATCATATTAATTCATTCATGGCATTTCATTTCACATTTAACGCGTAATTTATTTTATATTAATTAAACGTTGTCGCGTGAGTTATTATTTTGAATATTTAATCCGTTACTTTCAAAAATGATCCCGATATATTTTTATACTTACATTTAGTTATAAAAACTATATTTTGACTTTACCTAGTGTTTTGAATTTATTTGGTATATAAATCGTTAAAGTTATATTATTACGACACTTTTCTTAAAAACTACTCGATAATTATATTATCACTCAAATTTCACAAGGAATTTATTTTTACAATTTTTATTATCTCATTACATTCTATTTTGATCTATTAAAAATTTACTTGTACCAAAAAGTTACCATTTACCTTACAAGTTAATAATATATACACATTTACTTACACATCTTTGACAAATTATACAAGTATATACTTAATAAAAGAAAGAAAAAAAATAATAATTGAGGGACACAATATCCCCCCAAAACCGGTTCTAGGGGGGGGGGGATGTATGCATTTATGAGTTGGTAAGAAATTCTTGATAGTTTAGATCTTTACTTCATCTCATTTCACTCATTCATTCACTCTCATTATTCACAAGTCAAGAAAAAGTTTCTTCTCTCTTTGTTCATCCTCCAAAACCGGCCACCATATAGGTGTTAGAAGAGCTCATCAAAAATTTCAAGATCAAGTTTAACACAATCTAGTTACACTCTTAATCAAGGTTTTGAGATAAAACCTAGGGTGTTTAGGTTAATCCTTGGTTCTAATCACCTCATCATATCACTAGTAAGCATCTCATGTTATTTTTCATCTTACATATTCATTTCATACTCATCTCATCATTTTGAGCAAAAACATGCAAGACTTATGTTGATTTATACCATTTTTACATGATTTTTAGTGTTATATATATATAAGGTCATCCTATAATTATCCCCTTGGTATATGTTGGTCTTGATGATGTTTAGGAACCCATGACACCCTAAGAAGGTGTATGGTAGGATTAGATTAGCTTTGGAGTTGATTTGAAGGGATTGGAATAGGTTTAGTACGAGAAAAACTATTTTCGATAAGTATATAAAAGTGTTCTGTCCTTGTTTTGTTTTTCTGGAAAATCCGACAGTAGGCACGAAATTTTGGCCTTGATATTTAGAAAATATACTTTAAAACGAATCCGTGGCCGCTTGAACGGATTAAAACGGATTTATAACGAAGAAGTTATGAATTTTTCAAGTTTGACGACGAAATATATATTTTCTGAAAATTTCAGCAACATGTTTTTGTTTTGTACGAGTCAAAAACGAGTCTTAAGCTTTATAAATTATTTCGACTTATCAAAAATATATTAGTATACTTTGATACGAAGCTAAGGACGTATAATACGTAGAAAACGGATTTGAAACGACTAAGATATACACGTTTTCATAAAAATTGCCGTAACTATTATTTTCAGAAAAAACTATATTATTTTTACGAGATAAGTGTTACGGTAACAAAAATCACCATATTTAACCTCTATTATCTTTATGTTCGAGACCTTTATGACGAAAACTCCTGAACTGAAACTTCTAGATTTCAATACAAACTTTCCAAAACTGTCGAGTTCGTTTTCTAACGATCGACGTACACCATTTTACGACTATTTTTCCGGAGCCATTTTTGTTGATTTCATGATAATTTCCGACGACATTGTTTTACGACGAAAAGTGATAATTTCACTATAAATCATTATAAAACCATTGTAGGATGACATTTTGACGTAAATACTTGTAAAGTCATTTTTGAAGGGTCAAGACGTCAAAAGGGTATTTTTCGACGAAAAGTATTATGTTCAAACTCGCAAATGGTATAAATAACATACGAAATGCATGCATAACATTACATTGCAACTCATTACATATCATATCATTCATAATAGGTCAGTTTCGAGATTCACGCTATATTTCGGTGTACTCACTTTTGTCGTCACATCTATTCATCAAGTGAGTAATCACATCCCCTTTTTACCGTTTTACTATACTTTTGGGGCGAAATGCATGAACCATATTTGAACTAAATTGATTATTACTTCTATGAACTCTCTAGACTAGAACTTGTGAACTCGAATCGATCCTTGAACTTAATTACGAACTTATGACTTGTTTAAACTTATTGAACCGTACGTGTTATGATCTTGACCTAAAGTCTCCCATGTTCGAGCATCACTATAAAGTCTCGCCTTATTGGTGGAGCGGTCTCAATAAATCTCGCCTAGGTGGTCGAGTGACAAAGGAGTCTCCCTTGTTGGAGCCGTGCAAAGTCTCCCATGTTCGGAGCATCACTATAAAGTCTCGCCTTATTGGTGGAGCGGTCTCAATAAATCTCGCCTAGGTGGTCGAGTGACAAAGGAGTCTCCCTTGTTGGAGCATTGCAAAGTCTCCCATGTTCGGAGCATCTCTAAATTATTATATACTTGGTACTATATTGTGAACTATTTTGACCACTTGATACGCTATATTTTGTGCAATGGGTTGTGTACACACAGGTTGCAAGTTTTGTATGGGCGGAACTTGGAACTGAGTGGATATACAATGCCTTTGCTTTGGGAACTATTATGACCGCTTACACTTGACTACTTGACGCACTACATTTTTGTGCAATGGGTTGTGTACACACAGGTTGCAAGTTTTGTATGGGCGGAACTTGGAACTGAGTGGATACACAATGCCTTTGCTTTGTGGACTATTTTCGTTGACCGAAAGCTTTGAATATTTCTTACGAGTTTTCTTATTTCGCTAAACGTGTTTACTCACCAACTATTTTCATAGTTGACCCGTTTTTCTTTCATGCATTTCAGGTGATCGTTAGTAAGCTTTTTCTACCAAGTCTTTCATATAGAAGTTTTCACTTGGCCATATAAATCCTTGTGTTTAAAACATAATATTTTGGAATCTAAACTTTGTAATATATTCGCCGATGTCGGCAAAACTAGTATTGTAATGGTGTATTATTTCTTTTTAATATTAATGTTGGTATGTTCTATTATCTTGTGCTTATGTTCCCTTCCGTTACACCTCGTGTTTCCGCCTCCGGCGAGGGTGTGACAGATTGGTATCAGAGCCAGGTTATAGAGAATGCCGATTTTTCAAAAATAAAAATCACAGCTATAACCGGAAAATTTTTTTTTTTATTTTATTTTATTAAACATTGAACATCATCCGAGTCATCTAGTCCTATCGTTGCATCGTTAATCATAAATTATACATAGCCTGATCAACTATGTCTAATTTATGAAGAACCATGCAATGATAAGAAGGGTAAATTTAAATCATGATTAGTCGAGTCTTTTGGAGTCTGGTCACCTGAAGTTGCATTGGTCGGGTGGGTATGCATAGCATGTTTTTACGTTCACGTCTACATTACCGTACCTTGTTCATATCTTCTCTTTTCTATCTTTCGACTTGTTGGACATAGCATGTCCCTGATCCTGTCATGTTTCGATCACTATAAAACATTACCACCGTTCTACACCTCATCTGACTTCGTTCGAATGTCGTTTGCTCAACCCGATGTTTTGGTCCTCTGTAGGATCATGGCTGCAAGAAACACACGCTCAGGAGGTAACAACAACGGCAACCCAAACAACAATGACAATCCAGAAAACAATGCTGCTGGAATAGCGGATCTACTCACCCAAATTTTAACACATCTCGATGCTAGACGAACCAACAACGGAGAAGGTACTTCAAACGCTGGTCAAGGATGCAGCTACAAAACTTTCATGACATGCAAGCCAATGGAATTTCATGGTACTGAGGGTGCCATTGGACTGCTAACCTTGTTCGAGAATGTTGAGTCGAAACTTAGTATCACGAAATGTGCTGAAGGAAACAAGGTTGAGTTCTCTGCTGGTCTACTACAAGGTCGAGCCTTGACCTGGTGGAACAATCAACTGCAGATTAGAGGAAGAGGGGCAGCAAATGCGTTATCTTGGGAAGCATTCAAGAAACTACTAACTGATGAGTACTGCAGAAAGATGAAGTGCGAAACTGGAAGAAGAATTTTGGAACCACTTGATGGTAGGAGTAGAGATTGACAAGTACACGATCCGGTTCCACGAGTTAACTAGGATGGTTCCTCACATGGTTTCCACTGTGGAGAAGTTGATTGACCGATATATATGGGGATTGATACCAGAAATTAGGAGGGATGTCACTTCGTCGAAACCAACCACTCTACAAGCCGCTGTAAGTATGGCGTATCGCTTGACAAATGATGTGATCAGGTCTAGAGAACTAACAAAAGCAAACGACAATGGACAAAAGCGACAGGAGGATCACCAGGGAAACCGAAACCAGAATCAGCAAAACAAGAGGCAGCGAATAACTCAGAACTATGGGGCGACCACCCAGGGGCGCAGAGGATATGCAGGTCCACATCCTTTGTGCACTCGATGTAATTATCATCACTTAGGAGACTGCCAAGTGCGGCAAATGTGGACAGGCGGGCCACTTCGCGAAAAATTGCTCAAACAGAACGGGAAATCAAGGACAGAGGAAAGCATGTTACGAGTGTGGAAGTCTAGATCACCTTCGCAATACCTGTCCAAAGCTGAAAAGAACTCCCAATCAAGGAGGTAATCGTCCAAACCTGGCATTGGCAATAGAAGGTCCACCAGAACCGAACATTGAAATTCCTCCCGCACGTGGTCGAGCATTCTATCTGGGTACCGAGGAAGCCCGCGACGCTTAACGGGTACATTCTTTCGAACAACCACTTTATTTCTGTGCGACATGATTTTGAGTGCATAACTTCCTTCCAATCTTTACCACGTTCACGACCTTGATTAATTTGAGACCTATTGATATCGACCTTATTTGTTATATATTTTGTTGATTGGATTTGATTGTGTAAGCAAATCGAATATCGAGCGAATCTTTCAAAAGACTTCATTCAAGGATGTGGCATCCTACCTTTCTAACAACTTGTTTCCTAGCTTGATCTAGTGACAGTTCTTGTTTGATGAGTTGCGAAAATCAAGCTAAGAGACAAGTTTACTCAAGTCGGTTTAGTTTAATCTCATGACAGTTCTTGTTTGATGAGTTGTGAGATTAGATTATAATCGACAACCTAAAGGTCTTTTGAGAGCTACGTTCGATATTGGGTAAGTTTACCCTATCAAATCTAATCACGGGCACGTACTTAGTTGTATGGGGAACCTGTACGCATGGGCATTGATATGATCACTTAGACTATTCGTACGAGCATGAACTTTTAGAACTCTTGTCGAGGTTCGGGCCATAGTATCGTTAATCGAATCATGAGGACATGATTCCGCTGACATGGGAAGAATGTCACAATTCTCAAATTCCGGTCATTTCTTAAATTAAATATGCATCATATTAATTCATTCATGGCATTTCATTTCACATTTAACGCGTAATTTATTTTATATTAATTAAACGTTGTCGCGTGAGTTATTATTTTGAATATTTAATCCGTTACTTTCAAAAATGATCCCGATATATTTTTATACTTACATTTAGTTATAAAAACTATATTTTGACTTTACCTAGTGTTTTGAATTTATTTGGTATATAAATCGTTAAAGTTATATTATTACGACACTTTTCTTAAAAACTACTCGATAATTATATTATCACTCAAATTTCACAAGGAATTTATTTTTACAATTTTTATTATCTCATTACATTCTATTTTGATCTATTAAAAATTTACTTGTACCAAAAAGTTACCATTTACCTTACAAGTTAATAATATATACACATTTACTTACACATCTTTGACAAATTATACAAGTATATACTTAATAAAAGAAAGAAAAAAAAAATAATAATTGAGGGACACAATATCCCCCCAAAACCGGTTCTAGGGGGGGGGGATGTATGCATTTATGAGTTGGTAAGAAATTCTTGATAGTTTAGATCTTTACTTCATCTCATTTCACTCATTCATTCACTCTCATTATTCACAAGTCAAGAAAAAGTTTCTTCTCTCTTTGTTCATCCTCCAAAACCGGCCACCATATAGGTGTTAGAAGAGCTCATCAAAAATTTCAAGATCAAGTTTAACACAATCTAGTTACACTCTTAATCAAGGTTTTGAGATAAAAACCTAGGGTGTTTAGGTTAATCCTTGGTTCTAATCACCTCATCATATCACTAGTAAGCATCTCATGTTATTTTTCATCTTACATATTCATTTCATACTCATCTCATCATTTTTGAGCAAAAACATGCAAGACTTATGTTGATTTATACCATTTTTACATGATTTTTAGTGTTATATATATATAAGGTCATCCTATAATTATCCCCTTGGTATATGTTGGTCTTGATGATGTTTAGGAACCCATGACACCCTAAGAAGGTGTATGGTAGGATTAGATTAGCTTTGGAGTTGATTTGAAGGGATTGGAATAGGTTTAGTACGAGAAAAACTATTTTCGATAAGTATATAAAAGTGTTCTGTCCTTGTTTTGTTTTTCTGGAAAATCCGACAGTAGGCACGAAATTTTGGCCTTGATATTTAGAAAATATACTTTAAAACGAATCCGTGGCCGCTTGAACGGATTAAAACGGAGTTATAACGAAGAAGTTATGAATTTTTCAAGTTTGACGACGAAATATATATATTCTGAAAATTTCAGCAACCTGTTTTTGTTTTGTACGAGTCAAAAACGAGTCTTAAGCTTTATAAATTATTTCGACTTATCAAAAATATATTAGTATACTTTGATACGAAGCTAAGGACGTATAATACGTAGAAAACGGATTTGAAACGACTAAGATATACACGTTTTCATAAAAATTGCCGTAACTATTATTTTCAGAAAAAACTATATTATTTTTACGAGATAAGTGTTACGGTAACAAAAATCACCATATTTAACCTCTATTATCTTTATGTTCGAGACCTTTATGACGAAAACTCCTGAACTGAAACTTCTAGATTTCAATACAAACTTTCCAAAACTGTCGAGTTCGTTTTCTAACGATCGACGTACACTATTTTACGACTATTTTTCCGGAGCCATTTTTGTTGATTTCATGATAATTTTCGACGACATTGTTTTACGACGAAAAGTGATAATTTCACTATAAATCATTATAAAACCATTGTAGGATGACATTTTGACGTAAATACTTGTAAAGTCATTTTTGAAGGGTCAAGACGTCAAAAGGGTATTTTTCGACGAAAAGTATTATGTTCAAACTCGCAAATGGTATAAATAACATACGAAATGCATGCATAACATTACATTGCAGCTCATTACATATCATATCATTCATAATAGGTCAGTTTCGAGATTCACGCTATATTTCGGTGTACCCCCTTTTGTCGTCACATCTATTCATCAAGTGAGTAATCACATCCCCTTTTTACCGTTTTACTATATTTTTGGGGCGAAATGCATGAACCATATTTGAACTAAATTGATTATTACTTCTATGAACTCTCTAGACTAGAACTTGTGAACTCGAATCGATCCTTGAACTTAATTACGAACTTATGACTTGTTTAAACTTATTGAACCGTACGTGTTATGATCTTGACCTAAAGTCTCCCATGTTCGGAGCATCACTATAAAGTCTCGCCTTATTGGTGGAGCGGTCTCAATAAATCTCGCCTAGGTGGTCGAGTGACAAAGGAGTCTCCCTTGTTGGAGCAGTGCAAAGTCTCCCATGTTCGGAGCATCACTATAAAGTCTCGCCTTATTGGTGGAGCGGTCTCAATAAATCTCGCCTAGGTGGCCGAGTGACAAAGGAGTCTCCCTTGTTGGAGCAGTGCAAAGTCTCCCATGTTCGGAGCATCTCTAAATTATTATATACTTGGTACTATATTGTAAACTATTTTGACCACTTGATACGCTATATTTTGTGCAATGGGTTGTGTACACACAGGTTGCAAGTTTTGTATGGGCGGAACTTGGAACTGAGTGGATATACAATGCCTTTGCTTTGGGAACTATTATGACCGCTTACACTTGACTACTTGACGCACTACATTTTTGTGCAATGGGTTGTGTACACACAGGTTGCAAGTTTTGTATGGGCGGAACTTGGAACTGAGTGGATACACAATGCCTTTGCTTTGTGGACTATTTTCGTTGACCGAAAGCTTTGAATATTTCTTACGAGTTTTCTTATTTCGCTAAACGTGTTTACTCACCAACTATTTTCATAGTTGACCCGTTTTTCTTTCATGCATTTCAGGTGATCGTTAGTAAGCTTTTTCTACCAAGTCTTTCATATAGAAGTTTTCACTTGGCCATATAAATCCTTGTGTTTAAAACATAATATTTTGGAATCTAAACTTTGTAATATATTCGCCGATGTCGGCAAAACTAGTATTGTAATGGTGTATTATTTCTTTTTAATATTAATGTTGGTATGTTCTATTATCTTGTGCTTATGTTCCCTTCCGTTACACCTCGTGTTTCCGCCTCCGGCGAGGGTGTGACATTAATCTATATAGTCTCGTTTGTTTTGATTGATGACAAACATGTAACTTTTAATACATAACGTAAAATGTACAAGTTACTTGTAATCACACTTTGTCTCAACATACATTCAACACCTCTCGATGACTCAAGTCCTCATATGTTACAACACAGGTTCGTACATGTTTGTTATGTGGCATTATGATCAAACCCATTAACAAATCATTTAGAATGTTTAAAATACATTTAGAGTCACTAAGTATTTTAATAGGTTAACCATTCTATTTCGAACCTCATTTTACATTTTGCATTCACAAGTATTTCAAAAGGTAACTAGACATTTTATCAACTAGTTACATAATACATTTTACAAGTTTACCTTGATAAACCTTTTAATCTAAAAATGGAAATACATGTTACATCATGTCATGCATTATCTTTGAAATCCTTGGAAGATCACTTGAATATTTTGGTTAGATTGATACTCAATATATCAAATGTGATCTTAGTAAGATTTGGTAATATCTTGGAAAGATTTGAAGAAAGATTTTTTAGAATTTATGTCAGGCACCCACGGAACCCTTTTGTATAAAGGGCGGAACCCTTTAAAGGGTTCCTTGGTCCGTGGACGCTCCTGTCCACTTTTGGCTATAAATAGAAGCCCATTGTTTTCCCATTTCTTCACCACTTCAAATCACATCTTCTCCACCTTCTTGCATACATTTAGATCAATCATTAACAATGTAGTAATATACATTAAACACCCTAATGATCATGATCATAATGCTTCTAACATTCATCTTTGTTGTAAGCATACTCTTTGATCAACCAAGGAAAGCGTGGAGATCTAGCCATCCCCACTCACGACAAGTTGAAGATCTATCACAACAAGTTTAGGGAACTTGTGATCTTCATCATGAAGGCTTCCTATCAATGGAAGTTCATTTAGAAGTAGTTATTCATATCCATTAGACATTTGTGTCATGGATCATTAGTGTAAACATCATTGCATCATAACAACACTTTCACCAAACTAGATTAGATGGTTTATGTGTTTGTGCCATAAAACACAAGGTTTGTTATGTTGGGCCATAAAACATAATGGGAGTGGTTGTACCCTTGTAAAAGAACTCGACATCTAGCTTAGTGTCGGAAATATTGTATAGGCGACGTTAGGTTGGTTCTACCTCGAACTAGAACCCGGTATTTAGCTTTGTACCGGAAAAAGTGTAAGCGACGATTGTAAGGTTTTCTCCGCCGAGAAGGGAGCTTGTTGATTTAGTAAAGTAACTCTCGAGTTGGGTACTCGGGGAGTGGAGTAGGGCGGAAAGGAGATCCGTGACCGAACCACTATAAATCCTCGTGTTCGGTTTGCACTTTCCTTTCTTTATCTCTTTACATTTATACTTGCACTATACTATTGTTTGTGATGTGGTTTGGTATTCATGATTGTGTGACAACTTAGTTTTCTATGTTTTATATTAGTCACAAACAATAATTGGTACTTTCATATTATAACAAGCTTCATAAGCGATTTGATACTAAAGATCTAAAGTTTTTAAACGGTAACGTATTCACCCCCCCTCTACGTTTCCACACATGTGAAAGAGTTAAAAGTAAAAAGAAATAGAGAGCAAATAACGGGAAAGGATCTCGTCTTTACTCCCCCTTGACGAGTCCATCCCTATGTAAGGGCGTCAAGTAAATGATACAAAACTAGTTTGTTTGCAAATAAGTTTGCAAAAGATATCGTCTAAGAGACGAATGTGCTCCCCCTTGATGATTGCAATTTTTGCAAAGGGATGTTACGAAATGTAAATCTAGTATTGCAAGTAATTTGCCATGTATTGCTTTGACATAAAGCTCCCCCTAGCTTTAGGATGTCAAAGTCTTCATATGTAAATTGAATAACTACAAAACAAAGGTTAGAAAGCAAGTATAATTCATAATTTCCTGCAAATGTGATTCAGGTTAGTAGAAAGAAAGCTTTCTGTTTTACGGATCCCACGGTTCCCTCCTAGTAGGGATCCGTCTAGGCAATTCTGATGGATCCGTATTAGCTGTTTAATTTCAGCCAAGGTGATATAACAAGTAATGTTATCACAAAAATAAGATATGAATACAAAGTAATCATATGCTCAACAAAGTAACAAGTAGCATGTAATTCCATTTAATAAAACTAGAGTTATGATATACATGACTCTAAAAACTAAGGAAATAAGAAAATACATGACTAGGAATTTCTAAACCAACTATCGCTTGATGCTAGGACACCACTAAAATCTTCTAGCTCAAGTTTTGTTTAGGTTTGATCTCGTCGAAACGTTCGAGGAGATGATAGAACATGAAACGTTGGTCTTCTCGTACTTCAGGTATCAAACTTTCAACATGTTGACAATGATAGCAATCTTTGTCATGGCTAGGTAGTGGTGATGGAGAAGTGAAATGGCTTGATGCGAAGGATCAAGTGAAGCGGCTTGTGGAGCTTCAAACGATGGAGGGATTGGTGGAGGTGCATTTGAGAATGACTCAACCAAAATGATGGTGGTGGTAGAGAAGTGTCAACTTCCATATGGTCGGGTGGTTAACTTTGATGATTTCTCATAATCCAAATGGGATTATATGATGGAAACGGCGAAAAGGAAGCCGGAGCAAGTGTTGACTCAACACCTTGATTTTGAACCATTATTCCTCTTAATGAGGAGAATGTTGTCGGCGGAAGCGGATGAGATGGTCTAGGAGGCAAGTCCTCTAAATTATAGAGGTGTGGTGATGATAGTGGGGATGTAAATGAAATAGCTCTAGGAACCAATGGTGATGGTTTAGTGGAGATGATATTGTTTGGCCTAGGAGGTATGGTGGTGTTTGGCATAGGTAGTTTTGTGGGTACTATCCTTTTAGGAATTGGTTTGATTGGATGATGAAGAGTTCTATCATTTGTTGGCTTGACGGGATATGATTCGGTTGAAGAAATTTCGTGTATAACACGAGCCCTTTTCATGGGTGGTTCTTTGGTGGATAAGTTACTACTTGGGGTTTTACTCATGATGAGATGATTTCAAGAGATTGCAAGAGCTGAAAGTTAGGATGAGAGTGATGACTATGGAGATCCTAACATAGTGGTTTATAAACTAAGATATTTGGCAAGTGCATTTAAGCCTTAAGCCACTAGGATTCATTGGAATGTGATGATTGACATGCACAAGAGTCAACTTCAGAGGTTGCACTAATCTAGGAACTCATTTAAGATGAGATGGAGTGTTTGAGTTAGGAAGATGAGTTGAAATGATTGTTTTTGCAAGATTTGACATAAACTGTCATCCGGATCCCACGGTTCCTTCCTCAGAGGGATCCGTCTAGACTAATCCTAGGGATCCGGCTTTCAGCAATTATGAAAGGGTGGAAATGATGTTTCTAAGATCTAAGACCTATATCATCTTGAGTGTTTCAGTCTTCCTAAGTGTTTTAAATGAAGGGGTGCTTGAGTACTTGAAGGTAATGAATGATGTAGCTAATGATTGTCATTTATGGAAGGATTTGGAACTTTCAAGAGTACCAATGGATGAGCAAGGATGACACTAAAGATTTAGAGTGTCAATTGAAGCTAAATGATCCTAGAGATCAGGTTGTGTTTTAGGATAGTGTTTTTGAAAATATCCTAGAAGCTTTGAGATGGGAAAACTAGATTTTGATCAACATTGATCAATTTCGAGGTGAGGATGATTAATGATCAATTTTGCCATAATCGAAAGATCTCTAAGGCTAGATGGGAGAGATCAAGTAAAAAAAATGAAGTGTGAGTTTAAGAGCGGAAGAGTAGTGGATTAAGGACGAAACGGTAGATTTACAATCGTCTTAGAGTGTGATCTAGGTGAGTTATGTATTAGTAGGAAAGATCAACCTATCTTGATAAGGACTTAATTTTGCCTTAAGGCACTATGCTTAGCTTAGTGTGTGAGGTGTTCTAAGGATATGTTTGAAATATAATGCTTGTAATTGCATTTTCTGTTTGCCGGATCCCACGGTTCCCTAAGAGTAGGGATCCGTCTAGTACAATCTTTGGGATCCGTCCATCTGCTCAGCAGGACCTTTACTAAAGGTATGCAATGATCTTGACAATGCATTATATCTCAAGGATAGTCTAAAGAGAGTTATAATACTAAGATATCAAATGTAAAATGTTTTATTTCATGAAGGAAATTGGATTACATTGATAAAGCACGAGTACAAGAGATTTGATCCTATTTTGGAATACTATTAGTTTCCTTGAGTGTTTTCGCTAGGAGGATCATTATGTGATTGATGAGTGTTGGTGGAATCAATAATGAAGAAAGTCTTCATGAGAGATATGTTTAGCGGTTCCATCATCTTGTTCACAGGTACATACAACGGACTTTGAAATTGAGGATGGAAGTGCATAACATTATGATAGAGGCGTGTCAAGAACATTCCATAAGGGATGAGTTTATTCTTGGAGCCTTGAATTTTTGCAATTCGCCTTGAAGAAGTAGAGATTGTATGGTTGTTGTGTTAGCAAACAGTACAACATGTGAGCACAACAAGCGGGAAGAATTTCTCGATTTCCCTAAGACTCCAAACATTTTCACGTAGGATGAGTGCAAGAGGCTTGTACTCTTCTCGGATATCCCTTGTAAAGATAATGTTTGGATCGGAGTAATATGGTCGAGGTTTGCACATTATGCGATTTAAATCTTTCGGAGAGGGTATGTGTGAACAATATGGACTATTTTCTTCACGAAAGTTGAAGAGAGAATCAAGAGACCAATCTTCGGTGAAGGCACATTGTCCATGATTTGGAATCCGGAGGATGTGAGCAAAATGCCCAAGGGTTAGAGCGAACTTTTGGTTTTTGATATAAAACCAAAGAGATAAAGATCGATCCTCGTTACGAACGAGTTCGACTTGAAGGAATAATTCCATTATGAACCTTGGACATATCTTCTCGTTGATTTCAAGAAGACATTCTAATCCTATGGCTCGGAAGGAGGTATTGATACCTTCTTCGAATTGTAGAGAGGTGTCTACAATACGTCCTTCGTGGAAGTGACGGTTTTCGAGATTATTGAACCCACGGACATGATTGCCGGGTGTGTTGGGTTCGAGAGAGATGTTCGAGTGTAGACGCTAGTGAGTGAAAAATCAAACTCATATTCATGCGTCATAGTTGAACCTATAGAAATGACAAGTTAATAAAAGGAGATGTTTGTGGTCAACGTATGATAATTTAATGTTTTTACTAGATTTTTATTAACAATGGTTTTTAACAAGAAATACACTTAACTCACTTATGGTTTTGACATTCAAGTGGAGTATTACTCTTAGAAGAAAAGAGTTTTTTTTTATTTGCATGAAAAACTGTTTTCCAGTAGGACGGATCCCACGGTTCCTTTTCAAAAGGGATCCGGCTAGTATAACTTCCGGGATCCGTAGATCTGTAATTACAGAACCAGATTATATGAAAACGCATAGATTTTTGAATCTCATAATTTTATACCAAGATATATGTTTTAACCTACATTTTCTTTTAGCATGCATACATGACTTCTAATGTATCACAAAAGAATATAAAACATATAGATCAAAATAAGTGACAAACACATTATGATAACAACAACCTAGATAAACTAGATTATTAATAATATTGCATTTCAATACTAAGGATGATACAAAGGATTGGGTATATGATCCCAATATATATTAACAATACAAAGTAAATGTCTCCGTATGTGAACTTCATCATAGGGAACACAAGTGCGATGAGTGTTAGGGTGATGAGCACGAGTGCGATGTAAACCATGTTGAAGACGGACCTTTATTGGTTTCGGTTGAGATGGAGTGAGGAGGAAGATGAAATTTTTGAATGAAAGGAAATTTTTGAAATTGGAAGATTTTGAAAAAGTGAGGGCTTGGTAGAGTGGCCGACGGTGGGATTATAAATAGGGAAGGGAGAATTTTTGAAATTCGTGTTTTGTTTTATTATTGGATTGAAAAGAAATAAAACATAAGTTTTATATACTATGACTATAGACGAGAAATATAACACGTATTGTAAGAAAAAGGCTTCCTAACGAAGCTTCATGTAAAACATGTATGAGCACAAAAAGATAATCATATAAATACCTAAATAGGTATACTTAATTATCAAGCAAGGTGAAAGGAGAATCATACCTCTAGCGCATTTAGGAATGTCTTTACATATGACACAACAAATGTCACTTAGACTATTCCCGCTCCTTTGCGTTTAAGATACCTTCTTAAGGAAGGTATTCTTGTTACCAAGCGACTCCTAAAGCTTGGTGGGTATGAGCTTTGACTAATCAACATGACAAAGAAGATTAGTGCATTTAAATGAAAAGGTAAAAAAAATGTTGTTATCAACTCAACATCCAAACATATAGTTTTGAAAGACATGGTGTTTGCTTTTATGAAAAACCTTCTTTGTAGTTTTCAATTAACCATGGATCGTATCATGTTTTTAAAGTACAATATACTTCAAGAAACATGGTAACGAAGCTCTGATACCAATTGTGGAAAACTAGAAGGGGGGGGGGGTTGAATAGTTTTACCAATTAAAACTTCATTTTAATCTATTTTGATCGACTTATGTCAATCTATTTGGATGTGTGTGTTGGATGTTGATAAACAAACATATAAAGGTAAGTAATGAAAAGATAAGAGTAAGAAGCACAAAGCCACAATGCAAGTATTTATAGTGGTTCGGCTACAAGGTCACCTTCCTTGCCCTACTCCACTCCCCGAGTCACCTACTCGAGAGTTCGTAATCACTACACCAATCTCCTTATGGCGGAGAAGCCTTCACAACGTCGCCTACTCTTTTTCCGGTACTAGGCTAACCACCGGGTTCTTTCACTCCAAGGTGAACCACACATACACAACGTCGCGTACCCTTTATAAGGTACTAGGCTAAGTACCTAGTTCTTTCACTCCAAGGTGAACTACACCTTCACAACGTCGCCTACCCTTTATTAGGTACTAGGCTAAGCACCTAGTTCCATTGCAATGGAGGAACTACTACCACACTACACCAACGACTAATCCCAAAGGAGATCCACTCCTTTACAACATCATCAAGGATATCAATATCCTTGGATCTAATACTAGTTTATTTTGTACATCGAAACACACCATATCGATTGTACATCTAAGGCACTTTTCACTAATGCCTTTGACTAGATCTACAAGACACCTTTCACTAATGTCTTGTGTCTTCACTTCTAAGCACCTTTCACTAATGCTTCTTTGTCTTGACTTCTAAGCACCTTTCACTAATGCTTCTTTGTCTTGACTTCTAAGCACTTACCACAAGTGCTTGTCCTATAGACGATAGATACCCTTCACTAATATCTCCGTCTTGACACTTGAGACATCTTTCACTAATGTCTTCAACACTACACTCCTTTGGAGAAAGAAAGGAATCATCAACAAGAAGACTTCAGTAGCCTTGATGATGAGGAAGCATGGCAACTCATGGACTTGAGCTTGCTCGACTTCAAAGGTGGTGATCTTGCCTTTAAGAGGAACCTAAAAGATCACACAAAAACAAAACTACAAACATAGATCTCTTGGATCTAAGGTTAGTGAGATTTAACTCAGGGGGGAAAGTGTGTTAGAAAGGGATAAGAAATAATGAAGAAATGGCTCACTATTTATAGAGGAAAAATCCTACTGTTCCCCGGATCCCACGGATCCCTTCCACTTGGGATCCGGCTAGCACAAAGCTAGGGATCCGTGGAACGCTCCTCTTTACCCATGGGTATTTTGGTTATGGGTCATGGGTCATGGGTTGAACCATGGATCTTTGGCTAGATACAATGTATCTTTAAGTGCAATGCACTTAGTCATTTGGGTATGGGTTGATCCATGGGTTATGGGTATTATCCATATGTGATATAAGCATGATGTCATGCAATGGGTTATGGGTCAAGATCCATGGGTTATGGGCTTTGGGTTGTACCCAACTACATTCAATGTATTTGCCCAATGGGTTGTGATACTTAAGTTTCTACCCATTTATATTACCCAATATACTACATACTAGTTATGTGTATATTTTATCCAAATATGTAAACACTAGTTGTTGTACATATGTATTACTAGATCATAAAATCACTTATACTTGTTTTAGTGTTTTATGTGAAAATGTTAGAAACTATTAGTTCAAACCATTTACGTATTTTGTTAGTTTCGTTAATATGATTTTACGTTTGTTATCGACAAAACAATAGAAGATCATAAAATATAAATAAAATTTTTTACGGCTTATTTGTATTAACAATACATTTTATTTGGCTGCCACTACATAGCCTGCAAATGCAGTCAGGAGTGATCATGACTTTTGATTCCTTATAATCAGACATCGATTGGCCATATTTTACCATACCTACCATTTTCACACATATGAACTGCGAAAACTAAAGGATTTCATCTTTTGAAAAAGAAAAAAAAATAATAGCAAGTAAAACAGATTAACAAAAAAATATATTTCTGCATATAAAATAGCGAGCGGAAAAAAAATGGTGAAAAATAAAAACATAGAGGTTACAAGATGAAACCATTGTGGTTAGGAAATAAAAAATGATATGGCTTGAATGCGCAACGCTCAAACAAGTTAACATGATTTGTTTGTCCGCAATCCAGCTTTGTTTATTGAATGGCACGTCAAACATAGGATCGTTTGTCAAATTTATAGATCATCGTACATCTGGCATGCCATTCAATCAACAAACCTATATTGCGAGTAGACAAACAGTCTACAGTTGGTCGGTCAATATGTGCCGTTACGTCACAGCTTTCACATATCCATATATATTGCGTGATATGGGTGACAGTTTATACTCCCTTTTTGTAGCAGAAGATGGTGAAAGCGAGAAAAAATAATGTCGTTCTCAGAAATATGTATTGGATCACCTGTTTAGCATAGTAAGTCGCTTATCCTAGAATCTGTAAAACTGATAATTATTAGTTGTTTATCACTGTGTGATTCTCTTATCAGCCTGTATTAAGTTTGTTGCACTATTTTTGCGATTTTTTAATTGAGAAGCCACTATCCGTCGTGCTATGAATGGCAATGAGTACTCATCAATCAAGGCGGCTCACATTGGTTCTGAACCTGAGGCTACTAAGATTTTTTCAGCAATTCTGAAGATGCTCACATAGGGATGCCTCTTACACATGCTCTGCCTTATCACATAGCAAGGTATTTCACCGCTGAGGTGAGTAATCTGTCTTCAAGATGTGTTCATACCAATGACCACGGTTAACAATCCTGTTATAATGACTCTTTTCGGTGTTTATTTATGACCAACAGCCATCAAATTTTACTATGATTTGTTTTTCCACTCAATCTTTATTTAAAGAATCGAACATTTTCTAAGTTTTGAAAGATGGTCAATACTTTTAGTGGTGAACTATGATACACATGCACAAGTTAAAATTCTTTTGTTCTCAACACATTGTCCAAATAAAACACAAGTGACCCAACTATATCATTGCTTTTCTCTATTACACATGCATCAACAAAATTGTTAAACCACAAACAGAAGTAACTTTTCCAAATAAAACACAGTTGGCTGAGCCATATAAGTGCTTTTCTCCACTACATGAGAAAACACACACCTACAAAATTGCTGCAGCACAAACAAACGTAACTTTTATTCATATTCAGCATAAGTTACAACCATACGACCAAAGATTAACAGCACCCTGTTAATCTAAAACATAACACCATACCATAAAACATAAAGACCATGAAACAAGCATCACAGACACATAAAGGATGCTACCCTAATCATACATCTCCATTGTAAACACATGGTTCCTTTTCTCGATGTGCGCTTCCTTAGCCAGATCAAGGAGCTTAATCAGTACAGCAAGAATCTGGTGATCCCTGTCCTGTGCCTCCTCCAAGCATTCAACAGCGTCACTCGCAGCATCATCATCACCACTCAACCAGCGCCCCTCCTGCAACAACTCAGTCCTACTCCCAAGTCGACGGCGAACATCATCGCATTTCTCTCCAAGAAGCATGATGAACCCCTCATTCTCACCTGACTCCTGTAAAAACAGGAACTTAAAGGCATTGTGGACTTTATTGGAGCCACATGCTTCTTTGAGTTGATTCAAGTTAGGGGTGTAGGCCATTTTCTTGACAGATTTTTTAAAAAACTCAGAAGGTGCAAAAGTAGCTATGTGAAGCCACAAAAAGAACACCTTATATAGGCAGATAGATAAGCTGTAGCAGTAACTTAGTGTAACCAAACTGGTACATTATACCATTACTTATCATTCCAATGAAATAGTGCCAAACAACCCAACACAGAACTTAGGTTAAGCCAAAGGCATCTTTAAACACTTCATGAACCAACCACTAATCTAAGATTTCCCACCAAACATTGGCTGGGTGCACAATAACCTAAAAGAAATTGCAACATGAGTTTCAAAGAATGAAAATGGTTGCTCTCTTTCATTTCAATCTTTATATCCAAAGCACGCATCCTAACTTTAATTTTTTCATTTTATGTGAAGAAATCGCCTGCGTTTAAAGCAGCCATTCAAACTCAGAAGACGCTGATCTTCCTATGCAGTGGAAAGCCTACTTTCCGGTAAATAACTCTGTGTCGCATTCTAAAAAATAAGACGGCATGAAGCTCTAAACTTCTTGCATTTCCTGTTGGGTGCTATGGTGAGTCCCTTTTATGTATAACCTGGTGACGCTGCTGTCATTAATCACTAGATGCATTTTTATTTTGCCTTTTGCTATATGGCTATAACCAGAATTCATGAAATTGTGTGATGCTTGCTTATGGATTTCAATGCATGTTTTGCTAATCGCACCTATAATCTTTTGCATGTCATAACGAACGGAGTATGTTCTACTGCATTGAGAATAAGGTTGGCTCTTTTTTGCATGGTACTTGATGCTTCATTTTTATAGGCCAGTTAGCTAAAATCAGCTTCTAAGAATAGCGTTGTTTATGTGGCAGTGCAGGAATGACTCTATCCCAGTTTCTCGCCATCACTTGACGAGTGAGTGGCATCAATTTACAAGTTAAATTGAACAAAATCAGGGGGCCAGAGATATGCTAAAGTAGGCGCTATTGCAATTTGCACCACTAACAAATACGCACGGTACTTACAAATTTATGCAGCCATGTTAATATTCGTGTTACACTTAGATTTGTGGCATCTAAGTTAAACCATTATATTTGTAAAATCTAATTTACAATTCTAGATTTGTCTTCAAGTTTTGGTTTCTTTTCGTCGCAGCTTTATACACCAACTGGTAATCATCTAGGAAAGGCCAACATTGCTGACATTGCAATCCAGGTAATCACTAGCACCATTCACATGTGGTGGCTGTTTTTTTAATAAAATAAAAATCTAGAGTTCATTGTTTTTTTCTTGAGGCATAGGCTGCACATATGTGCATATTCCACTGTCAAAATATCCTGATGCAAAAAACTGAAATCTAAAATCTATGATCTCTGCTTTAGCCACATGGACAGACTATATATTGACTGCTTTAATCATGTATGCAACTTTTGAAAGTTAGAAATTGCTTGCACATATTCCACTCATAAACCAGGTTTTCATTTAAAATTCCAGTTATAAAAAAACATTCAACAACATCATTTGCAATTTAGTGTGGGCTTAGCTGTTCAGAAATGAAACCATTGTAATGCCTGGATGCTATTGTAATGACTACGCATTATTGTCATGCCACAATACTTACGGGGATGAAATAACATTATAATTTCTGCGGCCAACATTTATATGTGGTGACTTTTTTTTTATGAAATCTAAAGCTTTGGTTCACTGCTTTTTCGTTCAAACATGGCATGCACAGCTGTGCATATTCCAATATTAGTACCTGCTTATACAGAAAAATCAAATGAAACATGCATGGCCTCTACTTTAATGACATCAATAGTGTATGCATGTGTATGCAATGCTTTAATCAGGTGGTCATCTTTTTAAACATGCATATTAGCTGCACATGTTTCAATCATAAAGCACATTGTCATTTGAAATTCTATGTATAAAAGTAGCTCTAAAAAACATTGATTCGCCAAACAGTAATTTAAACAAACCACATCATGGATTCTGGGAGCAAAGAAGGTTTTTATTTTTTATCTGAATCCTGATATAAGGCAAACGCAGCATTACCAGATGCACTTACTTTTTCATTTTTTAAATATGCAGCTACCGAGGACATTTCAACCGTTGAATCAACCTCACCAGCCGCAGACCTTTCGATGGAATGGAGCAGCTACTTTCCGCCTGGTTATTATGGTTCAGGATCTAAAAAGGAAGACATTAGGAATATTAAGGCTGCAAAAAAAATTGCTCAACGAAATGCTGATGCCATGGCCGAAACTGCAAGCCAGAATAATTTGAAAGGAAAAAAGGACAACAAATTTACTGCCACTCAAATCTGATTTGTCTTGGTTGTTTCTCGATGGCTTAGATGCCTTTAAATAAAATTGTGACAAGAAAATACATATCGTATTGTAACTGTAACTTCCAAATGTTGTTTTGCATATCATTCCAGATGTGCTTTATCCAACTGTTGTTCCGTTTCGTGGGCTGCAAAGCTGCACTTACACATTGTGTTTGGTACAATAATTAGCAGCCCTGTTTATGCCTTTCTAGGTGCAAGAATTTGCACAAAAACATTGTGCTCTTTTATGTGAAGCTGAAACACAGATTATGCCACGTTTGCATATGAAAAGCCTCTTATTCTGTGCTACGCAAGTTATACATATTTAATGATTTCATAAGATGAGTTTAAAACAACATTATATATTCCTACTTTTTGCCGCACGGATTTGTGAAGAAAACACATACCATTGATCCAATCTTTCCAACCTTTTTGAGGGGTTCTAAACCCATTAAAAGACATTTTTAAATAACATGTTTTTGGGGTCATATGAACAGCTGACATTCAAGGGGCTGACATTGTTATCTGTTAAATTAGCAGAGGGTTTAAGGGATGGGTAAAGCTTTCGGGTCGGGTTAATTGGTGTGTTTAGGTGATGCCGTGAGCTCTGATCTTTCTTCCATAATAGTATCTTCCATTGTTGGAGTAACTAAAGAAGTAGAAAGTTCAAGGCTGATAATGATGGCATAAAAAAAGGAAATTTTCAAATAATTATCTAAAAAAGTGGAAATGGTGATTGGAACAGAAAATCGTTACACCTTGGCTCGGCTAAAAACGATTAGATTTTATATAATGGTTCAAGTTAAAACAAATCAGTTCATATTGTTTTATCTTCAGTAAAATTATACCTCTTAACATGAAAGGATGAATAGGCACGATGAATGTTTTCAATGATATTTTAACTCTAAACCTGCGAAAACACCCGCGGCAACGTGCGGGCTCGAAACCTCGTATGCAACATACATGAAACCAAGATGAAAGTTAAAACAGGTTTTTCGGTGACGTCTCATGTTAAAATGAATGAAAGATCTTAAAATGAACATGAGATGATCTTTATCCTTTGGGTATATATATGATAGTCAAGTATTTCGCGCTAAGGCCAATGCTAATGGCAACCATAAATATTTTGGTCACCCCTTACCACATGAGCATCACTAACTTGCTAGTGGTGACCACAATGGCAACCGTAACTATTTTTTTTCTTCTTTTTTAAAAAAAAATATATAAAAAAAACTTAAATTTCATTCATAATTAAAGACATTACAATAACAATTCAACTAAAATATATATAAAAAAAACATTACGATAAAAATGCAACTAAAAAAAACATTACGATAAAAGCTAAAATAAACTTAAACTAATAGTCTAAACTGTAGCACTCTTTGATTTTTTGCTTCATGGCTAAGCACCTCTCTAGTGCTTTCCCTGTCAAATGCTCATGGGATGTAGTGTAGTACATGATGTCTTTCTCCATTTTATCTTGTTTTTGCCATTCCATCTGTTCACGTTGAAACTGGAGTTGTTGTCTCTCGTGTTCAAGCCTTTCTGATTCAGTTTTCCGTTGTTGAGCAAGCCATAGTCGCTCTAATTCCAATTCTTGTTCTTTTATTTTAAAAAATGAAGCATTTGCTTCATGCCTTTCGGTAAATAATGGGGCCGCGACATCTGACCATTTACTGAGCAACATCTCATAAAGAGCAGGGTCAACAACAGAATGAGAAGCCTCTAGTGCTTTCTTCTTTTCCTTGTCTCGCCCTACAGGTCGAACCTCCTGAACATCGATATCCTCTGAATCACCTGCTTCGTTCAGATCCAAACCAAAATGTGTTGACTCACCTGCTTCTTGTGATGTGTTTTTCGATGTCCTTGATTTTTTGGAACTCGTTGTTTTGGTATTTAAAAAACGTGGCATTTCAACCTGTTTCCATTTTGGGTAGTCCTTCACAACCTTCCAGCACTAAACCAATGTGAAGGGTGCATTGTAAGTAGCACGATACTCTTTATGTGCTAATTGCATATAGTTTTCTTCATTTGCACCACTCTGTGGCCTTGATTTCACATTATTATAAATCTGAGCAAATTGATAAATTTTAGGACGAAGCCTACCTTTCCATTTGGAGTTGCAGGCATCATATGACCGAGTCGGCCCCTTAATTTCATTCGCAAGGTCTCAATTACATCGTCCCAAAACCCATTAGAATTTCTAGCATTTCTTTTAGCACTACTCTCGGACACGTTTACCCAAGCTTTACACAAAACTATCTCTTCCTCTTCGGTCCATGGTTCATTATCCCTGTCAGTATTTTTCTTGGATTGTTTCGGCTTTCTTGTATATTTCCTTCTGCCGGGCGCCGCGGTCACCTCGACAGGAGAGTCGGAACGAACGGGTTCGGATGGACCTTCCGGACCTTGAGTCGAAAAGGGATGAGAAGGTTGAAAACCGGCGCCCCATAACGATCTCTTTCTATCGGCGCTCATGGGGCTTTGGGGATTTTAGCATTGGAAATATGATTAATAAGCAAAGCGGTGTCTTTTAAAAACTCGAAGGTTAAACTATTAACCACGTCATCTAGATCATCATCAAAGAAAAATTAATTGTCATTCATATTTTTTGAGTTGGTAATAGATGATAGAATGAAGAAGAGAAATATGAAAAAATGATGAAGAGAAGTGGGCGTTTATAGAATGAAAAAGTGGGGTTTAAAACAAAAAAGCAATGTTGCAAAAATCGGTCAACTCGGCCGATTAATCGTCGATTAATCGTTAATCGGCCGAGTACCTTGTCGATTTTTGAAAATCGGCCTAGGAAAAAAATCGACACTAAGCAGTCAAAAAATCGGTCGAATCGGCCGATTAATCGGCCGAATTGGTCAAAATCGGCCGAATCGGTTAAAAATCGGCCGAATCGGGCAAATCGGTCATTTAAAAAAAAAATAGGCATTCTACTTAATTTGGGGATCGTATATTTCACTTATAACGCACAATGGGCATCATAAGCAGAATTGGAGCCTTTTATCGAGGGTTGGAAACATAGCAGGCTTAGAATCGGTTAAGATTTTTAGTTTGGTCTCAAGAAATACCAAAAAATTGCAGGAAATGCCAATCCGATTAATCACCGATTAATCCCGACTTGATCGATTACTCGCTGCAGGGTGGTCGACTACCCGACTACCGATTCACGATTTTTGCAACATTGCAAAAAAGGTTTATTTATTTATTTTATTGTTGTTGTAATTAAATGTCCCAACGTTGAAAAAACTGGAGAGGTGTGTTCATACTTTATCATTTTTTGTGTAATTACTGTAATCTGTTTTATATATTTGAATTATGCATTTACTTTCTATATGCCATTAATGTTGTATCAAAAAGGGTTGTTGATTTTTTTTCTTTTTGTTAATGCAACAGTATGTATCATACATTCAACAAAGCAATCACATTTATTTTATTTGTGTCATTAATGTTGCCTACAGTACCACACTTATTTTATGAGTTTGACAATACAACACATTACTTTTTGCTTTGTGAGTATCCAATGTTCAAAAATCACCACATTAAAAGGAAAAAAAAAAGTTAAGTTTTTACAAAGTAGTAGTACACTCCTATTTTCTTTTTGTGAACGTCAAATATAAAAACTAGTAGTACTCATTGAAGGCCAAATATAATATTTTACACAAACCAAAACAACATCCATATGCACCACATATCCACCATCTACCTTTCTTCTCCAAAATCCAAACCTTATCAACTAACTTTCCTTCTTGATACAAATCTGGAACCAACAACCAAACGCATAAACCTTCTTGATACCAATATCTCAGCATGTCGAACGCTTCATATGTGTAACATCTTTGTAGATCGTGTCGATCAAATTTATTTTATGTCAAACGCATAATCTGGAAGCTTCAGCATGTCGACCACTTCTCGATGATGGGTAACATCTTTGTAGATAGTTTCTTGAAAGAAAGAATGATTGTTTGTGATATGTTCCAACGACTAGAAAATAAATGGGGAGATGTGCAATTGTTTCGGTTGGCTGACAAACCGAAACAATGAAAAGAGTGGGGTTTTGATCGGTCACACTTGGTTGGGCTAGTGGAAAGTTACGGTCGTGTGCTCGGTTGGGGTGGCAACCAACCGAGCTATTAGCATTAACCTAATGACGCTTAATACGCGACCCCTTAGAGTGTCCATAGTGAAACAAATTCCATACGTGATTGCTTTATGTGTCGCCACCACGACCATCACGTGTTTACAATCACTACACTCCCACCTTTCACACATCGTCAACATCGGTCATCCAGACCACCGAACCAAATTTGATTGCTTTTGTATGCGTGTGTTGTGGGTACGTTTGTGTTTAAGTGTGACATGTTTCTATATTGAGTTTGATGTTAACTACTACAAAGTTCTACGAATTGCGGATATAGTCCCAAGAACTATGAAATTACACCAAACTTCCCTAAGGTCTTGAATTTTCCTCGTTAGGTATCCAAAATCCTAATGAGCGTCATTTTGACATTTCTTGTCGAAACTCTCTATAACATCAATAGTCTCTAACATTTTCAAACACTCTAGTCTCGAATTCAAAAAATAGTAGTCGAAATACTTTTTGTTACATTTTTTTTTTAATTTTTTTATTTTTTATATATAAATAATATCCTATAAAAGATAACTACATAAGAAATTAGTACACCATACCTGTAAAACCCTAAAATCGTAAACGCGTTGAATGACCATTATACCCCTCAACTAAAAATCCGTAAAATAAAATGAGCTCGTTAATATGTTAAACACTTACCTTATAAATAATTATGCAAGACATAGAAATAAAACTTATAATTATAATGTAAATGATTATAACACATTAAGATATTACATGTACCATTTACTAGACAATTAAATAAATGTAATACAAATCTAAGAGCATCTGCAATGGAAAAAACAAGAATAGCTTTTCACTATTAGAACAAGTCATTTGAAAGGCTTTTTTTCCATTGCAAGAAAAGCTTTTTGAAAATACTTGGTATACTCCAAGTCTTTCTTCAAAGTGATATGTGTTAAATGTGGTATGCATTAATTGCATTAAATGCAAAAAGTCATTTGTGTGTTTAACCATTGTGGATGCTCTTATTTGTAAGTAAATAAAGATGAGAATTGGTCACCAATCTTTCCCCCATTCACGACTGGAAATAACGACCCATCACCCCACAATATTTTCCTAAAATGTCTCATGCCTATCTCTTAAAAATACCTACACATTATCATTCAAAATAAACTCACCTAAACCCTAAACAAAAACTTGACGGCAAACTGGTTTTCTCTATCTTTTCTGGTCGACACAAGGAGGTTCCAAGGAGAGGTTTCGTAGGCTTCATAAGCTGCTATACTCGTGGGTTTTGGTACGAAGGTTGCTTGGTGGTCGTGAATCCTTGAACTGCTGCTGGTCGTGGGGGTTAGGGCAACAAAAGGGCCTTGATTTGCTTCGTTGTGATCATTGTTTTTCCTCATTCTCGCTACTAGAGTAAGTTTTCACCTCGTCTCATTCTTGGCTGCTTTGATTATGTCGTGAGGTCAAACCAAAACGCATGCATATATAACATAAAAATGGTCACACACAATGATATGGTTAAAGTATTTGTAGGGACTCTTTTATGTTAATATGAGATCACATAAGAATCACATGAATGTAACCTACAAGTATGCGTAAGCTTCTAAACATATGTCGGGTCAATTGCATATATACCCACTAAAACTTGCATATTTGCATATATACCCAAGACATGCTTAAAATGCATTGTACATCATGCAATAAAAACTTGTATTATGGGGAAATATGCAAGTTTTTAAGTTTTAGTGGGTATATATGCAATTCCCCCAACATATGTCACCCATATAATGCTCCTATGAAATCAGTTTGGATCTCTTTTAACTCAACCAGGTCTAATGTTTTATTTGTTGTCGTGGAAATTTGACTACTTTAAAACCTCGTGTACACACCTTAATGGAAACACATAAAATGATAAACCTTCTAACACCTAAATCTGATATTGAACCTCATGCATGCTACACGTTTTAAGCTGTCACATGTATTGAGATATGTTATCACGTATGAGATATCCTATGGGTGGACCTCTTTCTTGAATGCATGAAACCTTCATAATAAGATTCAT
The DNA here is from genome assembly GCA_910596185.1 of Chrysanthemum makinoi. Taxonomy (NCBI): domain Eukaryota; kingdom Viridiplantae; phylum Streptophyta; class Magnoliopsida; order Asterales; family Asteraceae; genus Chrysanthemum; species Chrysanthemum makinoi. The sequence continues at coordinate 327,064,491 of OU343225.1, read as the reverse complement.
CATATGCATAATGCGCATGAACTCATAATCAAGTAACGTAACGTATAAATTAAAAGAGGCGCATGTAATACGACTTATATACATATTACTATTTTAAATCCTTTTTGACATGCAGAATTCGACCCACATATATGTTATTTGTTGTATCGCGATAAAACAAGGGGTAAAATATACGAATACGTTTGGTTTGAATTGAATCGATTATAAAAGATTAAGGGTCTCATTTGGTTTCTTAATGTGTCGAATGGTTTGTTTGGGGGTGATATGTCTCGACATAAATGAGACTTCACAAAGGGGGTCGTCTAAATTTGTACTAATCGAGTTATTATGGCTTATAATGTAAGTAGAAAGCATGATATAAAACTAGGGCTTCGTATATATACATGAGTTAATAAAATTAAAGGGTGGTTTGGTGGTGAGTTATGAAACTTAAAGCGTGGACTTGTTAATATGTTAACTAAAAGTATTAAAAGGGTAAAATGAGTAAACTTACTATATTTTCATTTACGACCCTCTACTTTGTAATATTTACACTTTAGACCCTAAACTCGTGTAACTTGGCATAAATAACCCTTAAAGTATAATAACACTCATTTTGCATCATTTAACCTAATATCACATTAAATGCATCATAAACGGCTAAACTTGCTAAATATGAAAACCTGCTATTTATGGAAAGTTACAAATTATGGAAACCTGCCTAAAATAGAAAGTTACCTAAAATGCAAAGTTACTAAAAGTGGAAACGTGCTAAAAATAGACAGCCGTCTAAATGAGTAATCTGATTCTTAATAAGCGTTATCTAATTCATATAGGTTCCGGGCGGCGGGATTGATTCATCTCGTGACTTTATTTTCATACTTTGCTTGCTTCGAATAAGGTACAGATATTCTATCCCTTTTCAGTAGGGATTTCTCATGATCTCTTGCCATTTGTTTATTGAACCTTTGCTCTGATATTGAACATCTGATATTGAACCATTGCTATTGACCCCTCTGTTATTGAACCTCTGTTACTGAACCTTTGATATTGAACCTTTGATATTGGACTTTGATATTGGATTATTGCTATGAACCTCTGAATTGTGAACTAATGATATTGAACCTTGATTATAATGACTCACCTATTGTATACTGTGGACCTTTTTGCCTTGACCTGTTAGTTTGATACCCGAGCCGTTATACTAGGCATGGGGGTTCCATGTCCGTGTCATTGATGCACCAATGGCATGACTCTAGTGTGGTTGAGTGATGTTCCACACCGTCCCTATTTTGTATTGATTATGCGCGCTTTGGATATATATTGTATGGCCACTATTGTCTGCAGGGGCGTATGGATGCATCCTAGATCTGTTCTGTTATATGATATGTTATGATTTGTCTGGTGAATGATGTCGTGTGCAATACGCGTCTTCACAGTCTGGGAGCTGATTACTCCATGTCTGCTATGGTTACTATTGGTTACTCTGGGCGCTATTGCCACTATTGATATTATTGTATCGTCTGTTGCCTCGTGGTGGATTACTGACCTTTCCTTTTACCATACTCTATACCTTCGATATACCATATATATTGTTTGACTTTCCTTACTTTGTTCTCTGTTCAGTTTCATTATTATTGTATCGTTATATCTGTTCACTGGGTTTTTTAAGCTCATCCGCATTTCTTTTCTTGCGGCAGGTACAAAAGCTAGGAGCTGGGGATTGTTTGGGTTGAGGAGATGAGCTGATATAAAGACCATGCCTAGTCATCTTAGACTTCAATTTATTATGTTTTGATATTATTAGACTTGGTTATTATATTTTTATTTTGGAGTTTTCTTCTTTGAATTTATGTATTGTTAAGTCATGTTGACTTGAATTTCCTTGATTTATTTATTTAAGACTTCCTTTGTTTGATTTATGTTCATTGTGTATACTTTGATATGACACCATACTATGATACTTCTACCCTTTTCGGGTTTGGGTGTTACAATACCATACAAATTCAATTCAATTCATCACCACCATCAAGGAAAACAAATAAGAAGTAACGAATTGTTCACTTCCCACTACCACCGAGGAAATTAAAGCCGAAGTATGAAACAAGTTAAAGAAGATTAGCGTCATCAGCAAACGATTATCAAAACAGCTTTGATATTCGAAAAATCAAGCAAAGCGAAAACAAATATGATTGAAGCATATATGAAATGCAAAGACGTTACACACGGTAAAGATGCTTTTCTTGAGATTTTTATTAAAGGATAATCTAACAAAGATTACAAAATATGTTCATATTTGTTTGCTTTGATAAGAAAAAAAACCGACAGTGGTAAAAGTATTTATATGCATCAAATAGGATGATAAATGTGTTTTCTATATTTATGTAATGTGTTTTTCAATAATGTATTATTTTTTTTAGATTAATGTAATGTGTGTTTTTATATGCATTTTTGATTGTGATTTATTTATTTATTTAGTTTTATTTTTTTTTAAATTTCGATTGGGTTTTGAATTGTGTTTGGATGTTGGATTGTGATTGGGTTTTGGATTTTTGGATTGCAAGGGGTTTTGGATGTTATTAAACAGGGGCGGGGTGGTGGTGGTGTTTTTGATTGGCAGTTTGGATTGCTGTGGTGGGTGTGTTTGGCGCTTTTGATTGTTGTGGAAGCGTCGGTGAAGAAAGAGTGGTAGGGTGTGGTGGTGAAGAGGTTGAAGAAAATGCGTAGTTGAATTGATGTGTAGACTAAAAAAAGCCTTTGCAGCTAACGATATTTTAGAGTGCTAGCATCGTTATACATGTTTAGTGTTTAGCGTTTACCTATTGGTGTGTGTTACGGCATTTTTGGGTTCTCGGTCCGGTGTTTTAGGCAAAATCAGTTTTTGTTCTTATCCGGTTTTAATTGGTCGTCCAGTCCGGTATTCGGACGATGCTCGGCCCTACATTTGATACTTTTAAGACCAAAATTGCATTAAAATAAAAAAGAAAAAAGAAATGACACATAATTTATTACTACTACTACTATCCCCAAATGTACGACCTACCTTCTAATTAACTTCAATTAATAGTTCATGATTCTCCCGGTTAACAACAATCCATTTCCACATTTCCAAAAACCTTAAAAGGATTACTCTCTTTGTTTCAATATTATTGTTTATATTTTCATTTTGACTTGTTTTAAATTAATTTTTCACTACTAAAAATAGATAAAGAAATTTGGTCGAAATTACTATAGTACCCCTTGAAATTGCAATTACAAACTTTTAGTTAACCAGTAATTAATTATACTAGACGAGTACCCGTGCATAGCAACGGAATTTTATAGCGAAAGATCGTTTAATGATAAAAAAAGTTTATGGGTTATAAACGAAAAATAATAAAAGTTTGAAGATTTGGGGATTAAACATAATGTTTTGAAACCCGGTTTGACCCGGGCTGTTCAATCGGTTGAACCGTTCCATTCAAAAATTCGATTAAACCGAGTCCCCCAGCCGATGGGTTGGGTCGAAAAACGGTTCAAATTAAAACCTTTGGTCATCACCCGCCCAGGGTTTGAAATTAAGCGTCCCGTCAACCGGTTTTCGATGTATTAATAGTTTTGTTTTGAAATATATGTTTTCAACATTTCTTTTTTTTTTCTTTCAACTTTTCTTTTACTTTTTAATTTTTCCTTTATATATAGTATAGCAGGGTACCAACACGTTTCGGCGACGGGTACCCTGTGACGATTAACCGGATAAATAGATCTCGATGAGACCTAATTCCTCCATTTTGTATCGGTTTCGACGGGTCATCTCTGATTTGTTTTCGGATGGCTTTTATTGGTTAGCCGAACTGGTGGTGACACCGGTTCGTGGTTGAACCATTTGGTCCGGTCCGTTTTCAACACTATATATACCGTTAACTTGTTAGCTGTATGAAGCTTTGTTTACTTTATTAATTTGTATAATGTGTATAATAACATGTACTTTTTATTTTAGGGTGTTTTAAAAATAATATTAATTAGTGTATTTAATTATTTTATATTTTAGATTATGTTGTAGCTTATTTAAATTGTACATTATAAAAGTTTTATTATACTTTTTAATAAGGGATGTTTTAATTGATTGTTTTTAATTTGATAGATACTTTTATTTGGTTGTCCAATGTGAATAAATTATTGTACTTTAAGTAATGAGGTGTTTTAATAAAATATTAATTATACTTTCAAGATTTCACTTTTCAAAATTTGAAGTATAGATAAGGGTAAAAATGTTATGTTTAGAAAGTAAGAGAACCGTATCAGTAATAATTAATTTTTCACTTTTATAAAAATAATCACCAAATCAAAACTAGCCTCCACGTCATCATTCCCACTAAAAGTTTTCAAAATGATGACGTCATCATCATCATAACTCGGAATACGCGGGACGGCATCAGCAGAGCATAGTGTGGAGTATTGGATGATGACGTCATCGTTATGTGGGAGTGTGAATTGTAAATATGACTGATCCTGATACCGAAAGTCCGAAATCGATAACCAACTGCAGGTATCACTGATGGTTTACTGCAATATGTTGGTGATTATTTACTTGGTAATTTATGCTGTTTTTATTTGCCATGTTTTGTTGTTTAGTATGTAATTTAGATGTAGAGACAAGTTATGAGTTCAGAATTAATTCATCTAGTAAATTTGAGATGCACACTAGGTATTTGATGAAATGTCAATTAGAATTAGTCTACTAGTTTCTAAGATTTTCACATTTGATAACAAAATTAATCCTTTATTTTTTGACAAATGAGAATGAATGGGCGCCACCAAACTCGGTAGGTGAGTTATTCTAGTATATTAGTGGTTTCTGAATAAGCCCTAAAGCCCAATCAATGTTTTTCACGGGTAAAAGGTTTTTGTCTTTCACATGTGAGCCGGTGGTCAACCAAGGAAAGCACTGACACCACTGGAACAAGAGGAAATGTTGTTTAAACGTGTAGGAAAGAAACCGAATTTTAGCAAGGTTGTAAGTGAGATTATGCATTTCGCTCTAGGGGTTCTTGATTTTTCTTTTGTGTATATTCCATTTATTAGAAGATGCGGCTGAATTTGGAAGATTGGGAACCAATGCCTCATTTACCCAACTTCAACTTAGATCCATGAATATATGAAAAATTAAATAAGCTTACCCAAACATTCCATATAACTCGTGTTTGCTACCCCACCCCCAGCTTATTTCATGGGTTATGAGCTTATTAGAATACAATTCACAAAAAATTGATAAGGTCACCGGGTAAATATCCCATATAACTGTTTTCATATGCGTATTAGGTTTTGATACATCAAACAAAACAGTGTATGTGATTGTTTATTCAAATTGTTTTTCGCACTAATTTTTGGTGATTACAATAAATACTTTTTTTTTTACTAATACTAAAGTTTTTGGCATTCGACTGAAAATCTTCTTTGGGCAAAAGGTTGAGATATACAAGTGATTGAAATTGTGAAGCAAAGGTTAATGGAAAATATTTTGTAATAATAAATCCCAAACACCCCTTTAGTACTTTCTTTGATATGAACGCATTCGAATAACTAGTAATGGATCAGTTATTGCATAACATATTATACATTTCTAACTACTGGTGTATGTTATTTCAACGATAGCATATCATTAGCTCTAGCTAGTATAGAATACGGTGAGATTCAAATTGATGTTCGCAATAAGGGACATTCTAATAGCATAGTTTTGGTATATGGGCCAGAATTGTGAAAGATATCAATGCCATGAATGACCAAGGATTCATCCCTCACCACTTTATAAAGAGGAATGTTCGCGATGGTAGAACAACATGATTTTGGAAAGACCATTGGATGGGTGTCGCTCCGCTTCAACACCAGTTCCCTCGCTTATTTCGTTTAGAGGTGAACCAAGATTGTTTGATTCGTGATAGGTGGAATGACGGATGGAATTGGATATGGTCTCGTCCTATATCCGGTGGTATTACGTCAACTCAGTTAAGTACTCTTACTACTTTGCTTGATCCAACTTTTCTTACCGAGGGTAGAGATGAATGGGAATGGCTTCTTGATCCCAATAATGGTTTCACTGTTAAAAAGACACGTATTCACTTAGATAATGCTTCTCTTCCGGATACTTACATCTCAACTAGATGGTGTCAATTTATTCCGAAGAAAGTCAATATTTTCGTATGGCGTGCTCTTCGTGATCGTCTTCCTACTCGGTGGAATCTAAGCAATAAAGGTGTCGAGATTGAATCTATTCTTTGTCCAGAAACTATACAACATTCGTTATGGACTTGTTCTTTTGCAACATGTGTTTGGCTTAAAGTTTTCTCATGTTTGGATTTGCCTTACCCAACTCCTTCAGGATGTATATGCATATATTGATCAGTTGCATATTCATAACGATAGGAAATTGATGCATCAAGCTATCTTTGGTGTGGTGTTGTGGTCTTTATGGAGCTTTCGAAACCACCTCATCTTCAACAATCATCCTATGGCCCGAAACGAGATATTTGACAAGATTACGGACATTTCATTTTTGTGGTACACAAATAGGAATAGGAAAGCTAATATTTCTTGGAACAATTGGCTTCAAAACCCATTGATCCCTTATGTCTTGTAACTCTCCTATTTGTTCTTATCTATCTTCTTGCTAGCTCTTTATAAAATTTTGCTGTTCAAAAAAAATAAAATAAAAAAAGCATAGTTTTGACGTTTGATCGTCATATTTTGTCGTAAGGGATTTACCATTCCATGCTTTAGGTGGAGTATGTTAGTATAAGCATTACATCTACTTTGTATACAAGACCCACTCACATATTTTAGCAATAATTTATGTTTCATTTAAATCCGGAGTTAAATATACATGTCTAATATCGGTAAGGAATGTTATGCAGATTGTAATATTATTTGGTTTTGCATTCTACATTGCAGCCTTGTGGAGTATGACATTATTGTAAGAAGATGAATGTTCAATGCGTCAATTCGGATAAAATCAGTAGCCTTCCTCAGAACATAATTGAAATTAATCTAACTCTTATACCAATCCGAGAAGCAGTTAGAACAAGTATTTTATCAAGGAAATGGAGGTTTTGTTCGACAGGTATGCCTAAACTTGTTTTTGATTACACGTTGGTTAAAGTACCATCTATGTGCAGACAGTTGAGGAAATATAAGTATGCCAATGCCATCTTCCATATTTTATTACAACACACGGGTTCGATACTAGAGTTCAATCTTGATGTCTCCCTACTTGATATTGATTTGCAGTTAGACTTGATAATACACTATCTTTCAAGGAGCAATACTGTGAAAAAAGTCGATTTTTAAGTTTAGCCTGTGTTAAAAAGAACCATTTTTTAACCCAGACCCACTTTAACACCTTTTAGTCTTATATGATTTTCCTTGGCTCCATGAGGTAATTGATATATGCTGGTTCTTACAGCCTCACAAAATAAACAACTGATTCGATAAAAGACTAGTAGTTCATTGACTGTTATCAAGGCGTTAAGGTTCTTAGTTTTCAATCGAGGGGAAGGAAACATACATTTGATAACAAGACGTGTTTTATGTTTTAAGGAATGATTTTTCTGTCATATTTTAAAACAACACCAGCAGGCCTACCAACTACAACTGTATTGAAATTTGAAACTACTTTGTTCAACCGCAACACAATGATGTTGAAAATGACAATGCGAAACAAAGTTATCAGCTCCACAGCAATGCTCCTAAATAAAATGAACAATTAGAGAAACAAAAATATAATATAATTGAATCTAGATCCAGTATAGAAGAACTCAACGGAAACATTTATAATGAAATATTTTATATGTAATTATTTATTTATTATTTACAACTGTCAAATGAATTAAAAATAGTTTATTGACTAAAACCCTTTTTGAAGTGTTTAGCACTAAAAAAATGATACTGCATGTGGTTATCGATAACAGAGATTCATAGTTGTTTTCAATATACCTTTATGTGCAGACCCTGTTTCCCTCTTTGTTATTTCAAAGGTAAATCACATGCTAGCCACTTGGGTTGTTCTAAACAATTATAAACAGTTGACTATAGCAATGACTTGTAACAGTTCACTGCACTCTATTGCCTATATGTAAATACATGAAAGGAAATAATAATAAAAGAAGTGAAATGGTAAAGGTAGACTTCAGCAAAACATTTTCAACCTGTTTACCTAAAAACGGGTTATTGCCGGTTAATTTACCTCTAACGGGTCAAATGGGTGAACTTTAAGAACTATGGTAAAAGCAGAAAGGTCAAATGGTCCGAAAGTGACCCCAAGTGTATTTTAGTTCTTACATATTTCAACCTCTTAAGTCAATTAATTAAAAGATAGATTGGAATTTCCATAATATAGTTACTTTAATCATATTTGAAATTGTCTACCCAACCCATGTTAAAGGGTACCATTTTGACCCAGACCCATTTTTACACCATTCGGTATACACGTGGTTTCTGCGGCTCCATGAAGTAATTAATACATGCTTAGGGACGATCACGGGTCCAGACGCGGTTGAAACCGAAGCTGGACCCGAGAACTGAATATTGGGAAATGTGAGAACCGAGAACCAATAGAGAAACAACTCACCGGACGCATTTACAATGAAATATTTTTGTATGTAATTATTTATTATTTACAGCTGTCAAATGTATTCAAAATAGTTTATCTAACACAAACCCATTTAACTTTTAGTAATTAAAACGATGATACTGCAAGTGTTTATCAATAAAAGAGATTCCTCATAGTATTTAATATACCTTTCGGTGCAGACCGTGTTTCCCTCTTTGTTGTTTCCAAGGTAAATCACATGCTAGCCACGTGAATTATACTAAACAATGATAAACACTTGACCATAACAAGAACTTGTACCACTATTAACGGAAGTTGAGATCTTTCTTTCACAGTTCATTGCACTCTTTTCATACCAATCTCTACTACTATATTCTGTGTTCTAACCCTTTTCATACCAATAATGGCTGAACTCGTTCTTTCTGCCTTGCTCCCAATCGTTTTTGAGAAGCTAACATCTGTAGCTGTGAACAAGATTGCCCGCTCCAAAGAAATTCATACCGAGCTGAAGAAATGGGAGAGGAAGTTATCCCAGATCCAAGCATTCCTTGAGGATGCTTCTGAGAAGGAAGTAACATCGAAAGCTGTCAAACTGTGGCTGAATGGTCTCCAACATTTGGCTTACGATATAGACTATATTCTTGATGTTTTGGCAACAGATGCTATTCATCACGAGTTTACCAACGAGTCTGAAGGAATCAGTAGCAAGGTAAGAAAGCTCATTCCAACTTGTTGCACAAATTTCTCACTAAGTACTAGGATGGACGGCAAATTAAATAGTATTACCACGAAAAAAATAATCTAGGTTTAACTGTGAAAGATGGTGGGTCAAAAAATAAGAATAGAAATTACCAGACCTCTTTGGTTGATGCACCTAGTATTGTTGGGCGTGAAGGTGATAAGAAGGATTTAGTCCAGAAGCTATTGGGTGATGAACCATGTAGTCAAAACTTTAGCATCGTGCCCATTGTTGGTATGGGTGGCATAGGAAAAACGACTTTAGCTAGACTTTTGTATGACGAACAGCAAGTGAAGGATCGCTTTGAGCTCAAGGCATGGGTTTGTGTCTCTGATGACTTTGACAGCTTCAATATAAGTAAAGTCATCTTTCAATATATAAGTGGGGAAAAGAAGGAATTTGAAGATCTAAGTTTGCTTCAAGCAGCTCTTAAAGATCAACTTACAGGGAAACGATTTCTCCTTGTTTTGGATGATATATGGAGCGAAAAGCTGGAAGACTGGGAAACATTAGTGGCCCCATTCTTTTATGTCGCTCGTGGAAGCAAAATAATCATCACAACTCGAAAGCAACAATTGCTTAATAAGTTGTGATACGATCATCCATACGATCTGAAGAAGCTGTCACATGATGATGCTTTATCTTTATTTGCTCAATATGCTTTGGGTGTAAAGAACTTTGATTTACATCCGGTGCTCAAACCACATGGTGAAGGCATCGTGAAAAAATGTGATGGCTTGCCTTTGGCTTTAAAAGCACTTGGAAGTTTACTCAGAACAAAAACAGATGAAGAAGATTGGAAGCAGCTGTTGAATAGTGATATATGGAAATTAGAAGACGGAGCCGGTATTGTTCCGGCGCTTAGACTAAGCTACCATGATCTTTCTGCACGTCTGAAGCAATTGTTTGCATACTGTTGCTTGATCCCCAAGGACTACGTGTTTGAGAAAGATGACTTGATATTGTGGTGGATAGCGGAAGGGTTTTTGCACAATTCAACTACAGAAAAATCAATGGAACGCTTGGGTGAGGAATGTTTTCAAGAGCTGTTGTCAAGGTCTTTTTTTCAATGTGTGCCTCATGAAGAATCGTTGTTTGTGATGCATGACCTCATGAATGATTTAGCCACATTTGTTGCAGTAGAACTTTTTGTGAGGTTAGACTTAGATGTGAAGAAGGATGTTAGGAAGACATATTTCAGAAAGTTCCGTCATATGTCATTTGTTTGTGAGGAATATATGACTTACAACAAGTTCAAGGCATTCGAAAGAGCTAATAGTCTGAGAACGTTTTTAGCTATGCCCAATGTGGTGGGAAATAGCTGGCAGACATTCAGCTTATCAAGTAAGATTCTGGTTGATGTACTTCCCCAGTTACCATTGTTAAGGGTTCTAAGTTTGAGTAGATTAAATATAGTTGAGGTACCAGAATGTGTCGGCAATATGAAGCACTTGCGGTATCTTAACTTATCTCAAACTAGAATCACACATTTGCCAGAAAATTTCTGCAATCTTTATAATTTACAGACACTGATCGTTTCCGGCTGTAAGAGCTTGACCACGTTGCCCGACAACTTCTTAAAGCTTAAAAACTTGCGGCATTTTGATATTCGGGATACATTGCTTTGGAATAAGATGCCGTTAGGGATCAGTGGGATGAAAAGCCTACAAACTCTTTCTAACAAAGTTGTTGTTGCTGAAAACAACGCCTTCTTTATATCTTGGCTTAGGAGCTTAAGGAATCTCCAAGCGGGTATTCACATTTGTGGGCCGGAGAAAGTGCAAAGCGTAAGGGATATACAGGAGGTGAACTTCTCAGAAAAGAGGGTTAGCAGGTTACACATGGTATGGAGTGATGTGTTTGATGATTCTCGAAATGAAAAACTTGAAAAGGAAGTCCTCGATGCGCTCAAGCCTCATAATGATAACTTGAAAGGTCTTGTAATTGAGTCATTTGGAGGTAAGTTGTTTTCAAACTGGATCGGAGATCGCTCATTTCTCCGTTTGACTTCTGTGCGGATTGAAAAATGTGGAAATTGTATGAATCTACCACTACTTGGGGAACTGCCATCACTTAAGAAGCTGGATATTCGAAGTCTGAAGGAGGTGAAAGTCGTGGGCTCAGAGTTCCTTGGGACAGGTATTGCATTTCCTAAACTTGAAAGTTTAAGTTTTGCAGATATGAGTGGGTGGGAGGTATGGTCAACAACTAGTGGTGTTGTTGATGCAGTGTTTCCACGCCTTCAAGAGCTTCAAATAAGTACTTGTTGTAAATTGGTTGAAGTCTCACTTGAAGCACTACCTTCGCTGAGGGAATTAGTAATAAATTTCTGTGGTGATGGTGTATTGACAAGTCTAATTCATGCAGCTTCAGCAGTCACCAATTTGAGTATAAGTGGTATTACAGGACTTAGTGATGAGGTGTGGAGAGGTGTTATGGATTATCTTGGGGCAGTTGAAGAATTAAGTATCTGGGTAATGAAATAAGATACTTGTGGGAATCAGAAGCAGAGGCAAGCACGGTTCTTGTGAATTTAAGAAAGTTGAAAGTACATTTTTGTTCAGAATTGGTGAGTTTAGGAGAGAAAATAGAGGATGAGGAGGATGGATGCAACCAACTAACATCTCTTAGGATTTTGTATTTATGGATTTGTGAGAGTCTTGTGCGTTGCAATTTGCCAAACAACATTCAAGAATTGATTATCAATGAGTGTGATTTACTTGAACATGTCTCCTTCCCAATAAGAGGAGGAGGGCACAAGCTCAAGTCGCTGACAATTGATAGATCATGTGGAAAAATGGAGATGGAGGCACTTCTGAACACAGGCATGCCACTGATGCTTGAGGATGTAAGTATAATCACGTGGAAAAATCTGAAATCAATCAATGAATTGACTTGTTTCACTCGCATCACAAGGGCCCGCTTGGTTCAAAGTGGGGAAAGGGAAAAGGAAAGGGAAAGGGAATGCAAAGGAATGAGTGAGGTGAGTAATCAATACTTTACCCCTCAATTTATTCTATAATGGTTCATTACCCATTACGGGGTAATCAATCTCTTACCCCTCCCTAACCAAGCACTATATTATGAGTAAGGTGGGCCCTTTTGAAGCACTACCTTCGCTGAGGGAATTAGTAATAAATTTCTGTGGTGATGGTGTATTGACAAGTCTAATTCATGCAGCTTCAGCAGTCACCAATTTGAGTATAAGTGGTATTACAGGACTTAGTGATGAGGTGTGGAGAGGTGTTATGGATTATCTTGGGGCAGTTGAAGAATTAAGTATCTGGGGGTGTAATGAAATAAGATACTTGTGGGAATCAGAAGCAGAGGCAAGCAAGGTTCTTGTGAATTTAAGAAAGTTGAAAGTACATTTTTGTTCAGAATTGGTGAGTTTAGGAGAGAAAATAGAGGATGAGGAGGATGGATGCAACCAACTAACATCTCTTAGGATTTTGTATTTATGGATTTGTGAGAGTCTTGTGCGTTGCAATTTGCCAAACAACATTCAAGAATTGATTATCAATGAGTGTGATTTACTTGAACATGTCTCCTTCCCAATAAGAGGAGGAGGGCACAAGCTCAAGTCGCTGACAATTGATAGATCATGTGGAAAAATGGAGATGGAGGCACTTCTGAACACAGGCATGCCACTGATGCTTGAGGATGTAAGTATAATCATGTGGAAAAATCTGAAATCAATTAATGAATTGACTTGTTTCACTCGCATCACAAGGGCCCGCTTGGTTCAAAGTGGGGAAAGGGAAAGGGAAAAGGAAAGGGAAAGGGAATGCAAAGGAATGAGTGAGGTGAGTAATCAATACCTTACCCCTCAATTTATTCTATAATGGTTCATTACCCATTACAGGGTAATCAATCTCTTACCCCTCCCTAACCAAGCACTATATTATGAGTAAGGTGGGCCCTTTTGAATACCTTACCCATTCCCCACCCCCTTAACCCCCTAACCAAGCACACCCGAGTATACTATATTGTGACCATATAGAGTCAATGGTTGAATTGACTTGTTTCATTCACCTCACCCAATTAAGAATAGTAGGTTGTTTGAGTATGGAGTCATTTCCTGCTGCCGACTTGCCGAATCTCACCTCGTTAAAACATCTGACAATAAGTCATTGTAAAAGTATGGATGTTGATTCCTTTGGGCTTTGCCCCCCCCCACCAATTGGGTGGCTTAGTAATAGGGGGTTTGAAGAAGCCGATATCAAAGTTTGGCCCACAGAATTTCCCATCCTCACTTGTTGACCTAACCCTATGGGGTGGATCGGCAGAAGAAGAAGATGATGTGACTAGTGGAAGTCAGTTGTCTCATATGCTTCCTTCATCTCTTACTAATCTTTGGTTAAGGAAGTTTGAGAAGTTGGAAACAGTTTCAAAGGGACTCCAACACCTCACCTCCCTCCAACATCTCCAAATTGAAAATTGCCCAAAGATTCAAGATCTACCAGAAACGTTGTTGCCTTCACTTTTGTTTTTGGTAATCAATGGCTGCCCAGATGAACTGAAAGAAAAGACAAGTAGAAGAGGCTCCTATTGGCCCCTTATCTCCTCCTATATCCCATTAGTCCACATAAGATGAAAGATCTACCAGAAGAGTTGCCGCCATCACTTTTGAGTTTGGAAATATGGCCCCTTATCTCCTATATCCCATCCGTCCACATAAATTAAAGGTATGACCCTTTTGTCTTTTTGCAGATATTTTCTGCCTGTATTTGAAGGGATGTTTAGCATTGCATTTCTAAGTTAGTTATCTCATCTTAAATGGAACTCATGACAATAATAACTTTCCATATCAATCTAAAATACTTTGAACAAGTAATTATATGTTTTGTGAGGTAATGCCGATTATGAAGGATGATAGATTGTGCAACTACTTAATAGTTTAGCAGGTGTTATTTTGTTTGCATTTTCAGAATTTCATTCTACTTACAATATCTGATTGAAGTCCACATTTTACCAATCAAAGTCATGTCATTATCTTAATTATTTATTTCATTGAAATATGTTCTGTTATTCTAGCATGACTTGCAATTAATATCTTTATCATGGTGGTTTGATGTTTGATAAACTCACCTAGTAACAACTAATTCTTGTCTTGTCTAGTTGTTTCAAGGATCCACTCACATGAGACGGGCTGCGAATGTTATGGATATAGCTATGTCAGCCAAAGGTATCGACTTTTTCCCCTTTTTGTCACGGCATTTATATAGTAGTTTGTTCTTGTTTATTTTAAAATTTTATTATAAGACTAAAACTCAGAGCCAATTCTTTTGCTAGAGAGTCCATCTTCAGTAGTATCACCTGTTGCCTATTCTGCCCATGATGGCTTTTATCGGAAATAGCTAACAAATCTTCTGCTGATTTTTCAGGATCTCCGTGGGTGATTCTGAGCCATCCATTTCTTGAGTACTGCATTTTTTTCCTGGGACAATCTTCCTAGGACTTTCTTAACGACCCAATTCTTGACATGGTCGACAACCAAATCTTGAAGCGTAGGGGTAACCGATCTGCCCCAGGTGCATGGTGCACCGCCAAAAAGAGCTGGTTTGTGGACCCATGTTCACAATGGGACGATATCAAAGAATTTGGTAGATGATTCGATTTTAGAATCAAATCAATGCATATAAAGAATTTGTTTACAGAGATTATTTTGGTTTTGGGGTGGGTGGGTGGGTGGGTGGGTTTTGGGGGTGTTCTTCTTTTGGTTCTTTGGGTTATAAGTTTTGTTGTAAAGTATTCAAATGTGAAATTAAAGTTAACAATAAGAGGAATTCTTCCATTTTGTTAAAGTATTCAAATGTGAAATTAAAGTATTCAGATGTCCATATAACCTTACACTGTTTTATCTTGCCTAACAAGTCTATTAATGCATTATAAGTATTGGTATTGTGTTTAAAGTTATTATTTTTTCCTGACCCATTTGAAAAAAAGAGTGCTAATACAATTGCATTGGTTAGGTTGGTTAAAACAGTGGAAACTAAATCATGTGTTAGTTGTATGTTTGTGTTTGAGAGGAATGAGTTAAGGGTTGATGGGTTTTGGTGGGATGTGATTAGTTTGATTAAAAGAGATGGGTTTGTGATTATTGCTATTGTTTGGGTGTTTGGGTTTTGGTTGTGGGGTTGAGATGAGGTGATTGTGTTATGAGGGTTTAAGGATGATGATGAGTATATGTTGTGAACTCTTGCTTTTGTCGTTGTTCTTGTTGGATGTTTTTGATGAGTTTGGGGAAAAACATGTTTTTTTGGGATGGAGGATAGCGGCTGGTTCAGTGGTTTATATACATATGCCACATACATGAAAGATGGAAGTTAAAACAAGTTTTGGATACATCTGAGATAGTTTAGTATTTCGCTCTACTACTTAATACGCGACCACCTTGAGTGCCCGTAGTGAAACAAATTCCACATGTGATTGCCTTATGTGCCGCCACCACCACCACATGTTGACCATCACTACACCCCACCTTTCACACATCGTCAACATTGATCATCGAAACCACCAAACCAAATTTGATTGTTTTTGTGTGCATGAGTGTGTGAGTGTGTTGTGGGTACGTTTGTGTTTAAGTGTAACATGTTTCTATGTTGAGTTTGATGTTAACTACTACCGAGTTTGGCGGATTGCAGATGCCTACAGTCCCAAGAACTACAAAATTACACCAAACGTCCCTAACGTCTTGATTACTCTTCGTTGGGTTTCCAAAACCCTAACGCTCGTTTAAAATCACATTAGTTGCAAGGGTTTTTTCGTCTTTTTGGCATTTCTTGTCAAAAGACTATGTTACATCAATAGTCTTAACATTTTCAAACACTCTAGTCTCGAATTAGAAAAACAGCCGTTGGAATACATTTTTTTTTCCTTTTTTAATTTTTTTTTTATAATATCCTATAAATACATAACAATTTAATACATTATACCACACAAATTCAATTCAGTTCATCACCACATCTAGAAAAACGAATAAAAAGTAATGGACTGTTCACTTCCCAATACCATCCAGGAAATTAAAGCCGAAGTAATGAAACAAGTTGAAGAAGATAAGCGTCATCAACAAACGATTATCAAACAACTTTGATATTTGAAAAATCAAGCAAAGCGAAAACATGTATGATTGAAACATATATAAAATTGAAAGACACTACACATGGTAAACATGCTTTCCTTGAGATTTCTCTTAAAGGAGAATCTAACAAAGAAAAATCATGTATGATTGAAACATATAGCAGCTAACGATATTTTTAACGAGCGTTGGGGTTTTGGATCCTTAACGAAGAAAAGTCGAGACTTTGAGGACTTTTGATGTAATTTTGAGATTGTAGTGACTAACGGTGTAATTTATATACAGTTCTCATTTCCCAACAAACCCTTTTCATTGCAAATCAAAATGAGTGAAAAGTGAGAATGGGGTCCCAAATCAAAATCAGTCAAAGCTTCAAACATTGCAAATCTCTCGACTAAACAATAAGAAAGAGGTTAGATTATCTCTATTTCTTAAACCCTTTTCATTTTATGGCTTAGATCCATTAATATATACTCCACAATTTAGGGGGTGTTTGTTTAGCTTATAAGCTTCTTTTGTATCTTTAAGAACCAAAAACTCATGAATCAAAAAATAAGTTTGAAAAAAATGGGTTTATAAGATATAAGCCGAGTCAAATAAGCTCATAAGCCCAAAATGAGCTTAAACAAACCCTCTTTAGCTTATTTATGGGTTTATGAGCTTATTTTCAAATAAGTTAGAAAAATAAGTCAGAAAAAAATGGGCTAATAAAAAGTCAAATAAGCTTACCTAAAGATTCCATATAATTCGTGTTTGCTTGGTGGGTGTTTAGGATTGCAGCTTATTACTCGTGTTTGTTTAGCTTATTTTTGGGATTATGAATTTATTTTACCCGGCTTATATTTCATAAGCCCGGTTTTTGTGCTTTATAAAGTAATCATAAACTCATGAATCAAAACATAACTTTGAAGAAAAATGGGTTTGTAAAATATAAGCCAAATCAAATAAGCTCATAAGTTCAAAACTAAGCGTAGACAAACCCTGTTAGCTTATTTTCAGCTTGATGAGCTTGTTTTCAAGCTTCCAAAGTCATAATAAGCTCATAAGCCCAAAATAAGCTTAACCCCCCACCCACAGCTTATTTCCGGGTTTATGATCTTATTAGAATACAAAATTCGCTAAAATGGGCTTATGAAAAATTTGATAAGCTCACAGGGTAAACAATGAATGTGATTTTAGTACTTTCTTTGATATGAATGCATCAAATAAGTTGTAAAGGATCAATTATTGCATAACATATTATACATTTCTAACCACTGGTGTGTGTTATTTCAACGATAGCATATCATTAGGCGCTCTAGCTAGTATAGAATACGGTGAGATTCACTTATGCATTAAGGGACATTCTAATAGTATAGTTCTGACTCTTGATCGGCATGTTTTGTTGCAAGGGATTTACCGTTCTATGATTTAGGTGGAGTATGTTAATATAAGCATTTCATCTACTTTGTATGCAAGACCCGCTCACATCTTTGAGCAATAATTTATGTTCTATTTAAATATGGAGTTAAATATGCATGGCTAATATCGGTAAGGAATGTTATGCAGATAGTAATATAATTTGGTTTTGCATTCTACATTGCAGCCTTGTGGAGTATGACATTATTGTAAAAAGATGAATGTTGAATGTGTCAATTCGGATAAATTCAGTAGCCTTCCTCAGAACATAATTGAAAATATTCTAACTCTTATACCAATCCGAGAAGCAGTTAGAACAAGTATTTTATCAAGGAAATGGAGGTTTTGTTGGACAGGTATGCCTAAACTTGTTTTTGATCACACGTTGGTTGAAGAACCATCTATGTGCAGCCAGTTGAGGAAATATAGACATGCCATTGCCATTTTCTATATTTTGTTACAACACACGGGTTTGATACTGGAGGTCAATCTCGATGTCTCCCTACTTGATATTGATCCGGACTTTGACCTGATAATACGCCATCTTTCAAGGAGCAATACTGTGAAAAAGTTGATCTTAAAGTTTAGTGGTTGCTCATACTCCCACTACAAGCTACCCTCTTCGTTCTTCTCATTGCAAGGACTGGAATATCTAGAACTAGAAAATTGCGATTTTGGACTTTTATCAACATTAAATGGTTTTAGTAGGTTGAAGAGCTTGTGTTGTAGCGATATCAAGAATTTTGGTGATGGTTTTCAACGTTTCCTCTCCGATTGCCCACTACTTACGGATGTTACTTTGGTAAGGTTTTAAAAAATCATATGACCACTTATGTAGTATTTCACGGTGAAGATGTAATTATATTAGTATATTAATGCAGATGGGTTCAACACTTCAACGATACGAAGACTTTACGTTTGTTGACCTCTTACAGTGTGTGCCTTTGATTAGGACTTTGCATATCGTCAAAGGGATTTGGATGGAAGTAATATTTATCTCAAAGAATTTATCTCATATGAATGTATTGTGTTTGCTGATCTTAGTTTTTGTATCCGGTTAAAGTACTTGTCTGCAGGTGGTATGCCACTGAAGTTTCCAACTACAGCAGTCCACCTCAAATATCTTTATTTAGATGTGTATTTTAACGTACAAGATGAGATTTCTTCTACCTTTCATTTGATCAGGAACTCCCCAAATTTAGAGAAACTTGTTATTTCGGTAAATAATGGTATTACATATGCTAATTTTTATCTCAGGGACACAACCAAAC
This sequence comes from Chrysanthemum makinoi, assembly GCA_910596185.1. Classification (NCBI taxonomy): domain Eukaryota; kingdom Viridiplantae; phylum Streptophyta; class Magnoliopsida; order Asterales; family Asteraceae; genus Chrysanthemum; species Chrysanthemum makinoi. The sequence goes on along the minus strand of OU343225.1, from coordinate 327,045,439 downwards.
AGCCTTCATATGAGACCTAAACCTTTTATTGGTTTTTGTTTATTTATTTATTTATTTATTTTTAATAAAAAAGTGACCTTTCATTGCTTGACTCGTTTCATGAAATACCGTAATTATCTGTAAATTACTATTTGTGTCGCCGAAAAAGCATCTTTTTGTCACGAAAATCGTCTCTTTTGTCGTGAACAAGGTTCGTTTGGTTGTTCCCCCTTGTTCTTTTATTATTTATTAACATTTGTGGATTGTTTTGCAATTAGGTTTTTGAGCAGGATGATGTTTCACCAATTTCCATGAACTTTCTTGATTTACATGACTACTGTGGCTTCAACTTGGATCATCTTGAGTATTTCAAGATGATAGGCTTCGGGAACTCGTCTTCTGAAATGGAACTTGTGAAACTCATCATGGCTAAGTCACCAGTTCTAAAGAAAGTACAGTTAAAACTCAGTTACCGCGTTTCTATTGATGAAGAACTCAAGATTCGTAGACTTCCATGTGCATCCTCTTCAGCAATGCTAATCACAGAACGAGGACGCTGGTAAACTTCTCCATGAAGGCCAATATTGGTGGATCTTGTTGTTTGTCTTTGTTAAGATTAATGATTGTCAAAGCCCCCCTTTCGTTTGTTGTTAAGATTAGTAATTGTCAACGTACACTAGTATTATGGACTCCTTTGAACCTACATGTTTAGATGTGTCTTTTTGGGTCAAGTATGAATTGTAGCAAGTCCGAAGCTTACTTTGCAAGTATATTATCCACGCAGTGAACCTTTTTTTGTTGGCGAAATGAAATGGCAGCGATAATGATCTGGATAATCCATCGAAATTTTGACTGCAGGAAGACAGTCATTCCAACGATACATTATAACATTATAATGGAACTTAAGTGGGTTTTTTTTTGGCATGTTCAATTAACTGTTGACATGTAACAAAGGACTTGGTTCTTGCATTTAAGTAAATTATATATCCACAATTAAAGTACCCAAACACATAAAGGTGTTAGTCTGATAGTGTGTTCATATAATTAACATGTTTAAAAGGTTTTTCTTTTAAGTCAATAATGAATTATGTTTGATGCTTTATAAAATTTCTCTATGGTACATGTTTAAATGGTAAATGGGAATGTCTAATCGGTTAAGATTTGTCTTTTCGTGTTTTTTAATAATTATTTATGTGGGTCCCCGTTCAAATATGCAATTTTATGTCAACTACAAAGACCATTTATATAACAAAAAACCACAATAAGACAAATCTTAACCAATGCCCTTAGGGCATTAGTTAGACATTCCCATGAAATAATAATGGAGGGTATGAAAAAACAACTTCATAGTATTTTCATTTCATTGTGGTGCTTGTAACAACATTAATGACTTTCAAAGTCATAGATCCATACCATACACCCCAACCAAACGAGTCCTAAATCTAGTTTATTAGTATAGCGTGTTTGGGATTGGTATTATTTCAAGGTGAAATAAGTACTTTATGATAAAAATAAAAAATAAAAAAATAATGTAGCAAGCTATTTAATTATAGTATAAAATAATTATATATATATACTAAACATCGGGGAAGAAAACAGTAACAAGCACGCATTAAATGCAAACTTTCTTAACTTGGCAGAAATAGTCCCTGAGGTTCAAGTGGCGCTGCAAAATAAGTCATGCATCATTAATTGCTAACTATAGCAATCTGGCAAAAATAGTCCCTAAAGTTTAAAGGCGTTGCAAGTAAGTCCTGTAAATTAATTGCTAACTATATCAACAGCAAAATTAGTCCCTAAAGTTTTAAGTCCTTTAAAGCAGCCCCTTTGAAGTTAATTCCCACATGGCAGGGTTTCACACACTCGTTATGAGAAAATTACAAAACATGGAAGAAAATAAAAAAGTTATGGCCAACCCACCAGACACGTAGTAAATCACACGTTTTTCAACGTGTACAAATATTCAAAATCAGTCAAAGATTCCTACATCGCAAGTCGACTAAACAATAAGAAAGAGGTTAGATTATCTCAATTTCAAAAAATTCTTTTCATATTTTCTAACTGTGTCACGATTATAAAAATATACACCATTTGTTTTGTAGCTTAGATCCATCAATAAGTTAGTTGATATTGATTCGGAGTTTGACCAGATAATACGCTATCTTTTAAGGAACAATACTGCATGTGAAAAAATCGATCCTTAAGTTTAGTCGTTACTCCTACAAGAAACTATCCTCTTTGTTCTTCTCATTGCAAGGACTGGAATATCTAGAACTAGAAAAGTACGATTTTGGACTTTTATCAACATTAAATGGTTTTAGTAGGTTGAAGAGCTTGTGTTGTGACAATGTCGAGAATGTTGGTGATGCGTTTTAACGTTTCCTCTCCGGTTGCCCACTACTTACGGATGTTACCTTAGTAAGGTTTTAAAAAATCATATGACCACTCACACGGAGTATTTCACAGTGAAGATGTAATTATATTAGTAGTATTTTAATGCAGATGAGTAGACAATACGCAGACATTACGTTGGTTGAGCTCTTACGGTGTGTGCCTTTGATTAGGACTTTGCGTATCGAAGAGACTTGGATGGAGGTAATATTTATCCCAAATATTTTATCTCATATGACATTGTGTTTGCTAATCTTTGATTTTTGTATCCAGTTAAAGTACTTGTCTGCAGGTGGTACTTGTCTGCAGTCCACCTCAAATATCTTTATTTAGATGTGTATTTTAACGTACAAGATGAGATTTCTTCTACCTTTCATTTGATTAGGAACTCCCCAAATTTAGATGAAATTGTTCTTAATGTAAATAATGGTATTACGTATATGCTAATTTTTATCTCAGAAAACCACCAAACAGCCTTCATATGAGACCTACACCTTTTATTGGCTTTTTATTTATTTATTTTTTTACACAAAAGTGACCTTTCATTGCTTGACTCGTTTCTTGAAATACCGTAATTATCTGCAAATTACTCATTGCTTGACCCGACCCAACAGCCCTTCGGTTCGGTTTCGGTTTCGGTTTAGGTTTAGGTTTAAGTTTTTCACGATTTTTTGGTTTCGGGTCGGGTCGGTTCGACGTGGATTCACGTGGGGGGACGCGTTCCAAGGGGTAGACCGACCAAGGGGCTGGTCTCCATTACGATCAGAATGTCATTGTCGAACAGAGACTAAGGTGGTGTTTGTTTTTCAAAAAGAGCCTCTTAATTTCAGATGTGTAAATCGGATTGAGTTCAGATTCTCTTAAACAAACGACACCAAACATACATGTGGTAAAAGGTACAAACTAACAGACATATCGTCTCTTAGACGTCTATAACCAGAAACCTCCACGTACTCCTCTTGATCCACCATTTCATTTAAAAGGAACGAATAATTTATACCAGCAACCCCTGCTAAAAGACAACTGCACACTCCCACAATGCCGTCCACAAAAAGAGAAGTTGCTGCCCTGATATGCAATCATCAAGGCCCAAGAAAATAGACTAGAGACACTGCCACTTGAATCCAACCTTTGTTGTTGGCTGGGTAGTTATATGTTTACAGCTGAATCGATCAAACAAACCCAAACATAGTAATTAAACATTTAGTTTTGTCGGTATGCAATATAGTGTGCCAAATGATACAAAGGTGCCGCCCTGCCAGCATCAAAGTAAGCAAGCTCGTCAACTGCCTTTAAAAGCAACTCCCCGGCAAACTCTTTAGCTCTTTCGAGCCCCATTAATTTCGGATATGTCGCTTTATCACTCAGCAAATCTTTACCAGCCGTTTTTCCTAATTCTTTAGATGACTTTGTTATGTCCAATATATCATCTACCACTTGAAACAACAACCCTATGCACCTTGCGTACTTTCTAACTCGTTCAACCTCGTTAGAGTTCCCACCACCTAGGATCGCACCACCAACGACCGCGGCCTCTAGAAGCTTGGCGGTTTTGTGGATGTGAATGTACTCGAGTTTAGTCAGATCAATGTCTTGTTTACCTTCACTACATAAGTCAACAATTTGTCCAGCTACAAGGCCTAAAGATCCTACCGCGGACCCTAGCTCGCTTATTGCTTGAACCACTCTTCCTGGTCCGACCCCTATGGTTTGTGTGGCTAAATGTTCGAAAGCTAGGGAAAGCAAGGCATCGCCTGCTAGGACCGCGGTTTCCTCACCATAGACTTTATGGTTTGTGGGCTTTCCTCTTCTTACATCATCATTGTCCATGCAAGGGAGATCATCATGTATGAGTGACATGGTATGGACCATTTCGACAGCTGAAGCCATTCCCATGGCACTTGACTCCATTCCACCAACGAGCTCGCATGAGGCGAGACAAAGGACAGGTCTCACACGTTTTCCTCCAGCGAGTAACGAGTACCTCATGGCCTCGTGTATTTTTAATGGTTCTTGCAATGGTACGGCTTCTTCCAAAGCTTTGTTAACAAGTTTTGCCTTTTCGGTCATATAAGTATCAAATTCGAACCTCTTATGGATTGGGAATTGGACGAAATTGCTTTCGGGTATTAACAATTGTTGGAGTGAAGAAGGGGAAGTGGAAGGTGTGACATATGTGGCATGAATTCTCACTGGAAGGTGTATATATTTGATAGCATTTTGGGGGAGTCTGGTGAATATGTTTTTGAGATAGAATGAGTTATCCCTAATGGAAACATGAGAAGAATACAAAGCCATATGAAAGTGTTGGAGAAAACTTTTGGCTTTTGAATGTTTTGATAGATGTGTTTATAAAGGAAACAAATGAAGATCCTGTTTGTGTTACCAAGCAATTATACCATTTCAAGACGGTTGGACTTTAGCGGCTTAATAATAAATACCTTCATATTATAGTATCTTTTCATATATATTACTAACATATAGGAGTGTGATTATAATATAAGTTAGGTTAACAGCACACTACCAAATTACTAATTAAATATTAAACAGTAGTAGGAGCAAAAGCTACCAGACAAATAAGGGCCCGTTTGGTTCGGCGGAATCCTAAGGATTCTGGTGGAATTGGAATCCAATTCCATTTCATAACGTGTCTGGTTGAAAAATTTAAAGAATTTGGAATCTGAATTCTATTCCTTACTGTGTTTGGTTGGTAAACGGAATGGAATGAAATTCCTTCAAAATCCCATATATATGGAATTCAACATTCCATGACAATATGAGAATGATTGTTTACAATTCCATGAAATTCATATTATCTTTATCTTTATCATTGTCATTGCTATTATTATTATTATTATTATTATTATTATTATTATTATTATTATTATTTAATTTCTTTTTATTTTTTATTTTTTGTTATTATTTTTTTTGTTTTGTTTATTTATTTATTTTATTTATTTTTATTTATTATTTATTTATTTTATTATTATTATTATTATTATTATTATTATTATTATTATTATTATCAACACTTTTATTAAAAACTCATAGGATTTACAAAAAATTAGTGGGAAGCCGAGAGACTAACTGGGCCCCCACACCTTTAGCAATAGCAAAACCAATCCTATTAAAAATTTGAACCGCAGCACGCGCTCCAATGTCTTGAATCATAGAGAATCGTCGAATGCGCTTTACTAAGGTTACTGCATCCTTCTCAAGTTCGCCAAAAGAAGAAAAAGAAAAAGGGAGAAACCCATATCCATTATTATTATTATTATTATTATTATTATTTTTTATTTATTTATTTTTTTTTTTTATTATAAAAACATCACTTTCATTAGAAACAAACCCAATGGATTACAAGAAATTAGTGGGGAGCCTCGAAACAATCTGGGCTCCCACACCTTTAGCAATAGCAAAACTAATCCTACTAAAGATATGAGCAGCCGCGCGCGCTCCAATGAATATAAATGATCATTTAATTATATTTGTTATTATTATTATTTTTTATAAACAACCATGTTATTAAGATTTAAAAATTATTATTTATTTAAAATTGAATATAAATGATTATTTATTTAAAAAAATTTATTATTATTATATTTAAAAATTATTATTTTTTGAAAATTAAATATAATTTATTTATAGCTTACTTTTTTAATTTATACTTTAAAAAATACAATTGTATTTTATATAAAAAACAATATTTATTTAATATATTAGTTTATATAATATTATTTAAAAAATTATTATTATAATTTGATAAGTAATTTATTTATTAAATAATATTTAGTTTATTAATCTTAAACTAAATTTAAATTTTAAACATTTTAATATAATTGTTTTTTCTCATTTCATTCTTCCAACCAAACATGCGCTAGTATTTGCAGATTTCAATTCCGTCAGATTTTAAATCCTAAAGATTTCAATTTCTAACATTCCATTCCTTCACATTCCAATTCCTTAAACAGATTCCAATTCCGTCAAAAACATTCTGCGAACCAAACGAGCCCTAAGTATTCTTAAAGGAAATGTTAATTTTGTTGAAAAAACAAATATATATGCACCAAAGGTTATCCTCCAAACTAAGTCCTAAAATGTCTTTAATCAACTATATGCACCAAAGGTTATAAAGGCTTGATATATCCTATAATGTAGGTAAGGAATTTCAAACCTATGACTATGAAATAAAGATTATTGTGTTGTCCGGTTTTCAATATAGTACCAGATGGTCAAAAAAGTCAATTCCAAACCCCTGTAACGGGATATGCAAGCGAAGAAATGATCAACGATAGACAGAGGTTTGCCTTGTCTCCTGATATAGATCTAGGAAGTAGGATCAAATGGGTTAGCGAATTAGTCCTTAGAAACATTGTGCTTTAAGAACTCTCAATCTTTACCAGAACGATAAATAGCATCAACAAAATATCATAACAATTTATGGGGCAACAAGGGAATGAATAACCAAGAGGTCCTTAATTTACCCAATCCAAGATTAAGCAATCCATACAAGTAGATAAAAATACTCCGTAATAGACTAAACTGGGTGCAGGATGATTTACTTCAAAAGCAGACTTTGGACTTGTTACAATATAGAAAGTAGCGTTTCATAATCCACCCAGAAAGGCACATCTAAACACATTCTAAATAGTTTACAGAAAGCAGTAAGCTTTGCCAAACCCGTTTATAATAATACAAAAAAGAAGTTTACTTGAACAATCATATATCTTAAGTGTTAACCATCAAACCAACCAATTAGAATTGCCAAAGAGAAAAGCTATTCATGAGGAAGGTTCCGGGCGTTCAATGACGAGTTTCGCTGAAGGTGATGCACGTGGAAATGGCAGTTGTAACAAATTTCTAAGCATCTTGTTTTCTTCCTCAAGAGAAACACTTTCATCAAGCTGTATTTGTGCCCCCTTTAGCATTGGTGACTTAGCCATGATGAGTTTCAGAAAGGCCACCTCACGATCTTTGTTAGTGAAATCCTCCATCCAAAAGCGCTCCAGATGGTCCAAGGTGAAGCCAGAGTAGTCTTGAATATCAGGTAAGTTTTTGGAAATTTGTGCAGTATCCGACTTCTCATAGCACCCCTGATTATAGAAAATATAATAGTGTTAGTTAACTATAAAGTAATAATTAACATACGTAAGGCATCATTTACCGTAAGACAAATTTCCTCTAAATCTGGGGAGCTTCTAATTAAACAAAGGGCAGAGGAAACTTGATCTTCTTCGTCATAGCACACTCCTAAATAAAGTTTTTTGAGTTGAACTAGTGAAGTTGGAAGCTTATGTGGCATACCACCAGCAGACAAGGTCTTTAACCGAATTCAAAACCAAGATCAGCAAATACCATATACTTACATGTTACATGAGATACAATCTTTAGCTTGAATATTACCTCCATAAAGAGACCATCAATTTCCAGAGTCTCAATCAAAGGCACACATTGTAATAACTCAACAAATGTGAGCTTGTTTCCTCTAGTAAAGTCTCCAGAATCACCCATCTGCATTTACATACTTTACTTAAAAACCATTCAACTAAAAAGGCTTCATAAGTGGTTAAATGAACCTTACCAAAGCGAGATTCCTAAGTAGTGGGCAATTGGAGAGGAAAAGTTGAAGTGTCTTGGAAGTAATATCAACATTTCTAAAAGCCACTCTGTGTAACTTACTAAACCCATCAAATATTATAGGAGGTTTGAAAAGACAATTAAGGAGCCCTATAGATTCTAATCCTTGCAATGAATAGAAGCAAGAAGGTAGCTTGTAGCAGTGTTTGAGTGATCCCAGAAAACAAAATTTTTGCAAACTGTTGTTTCTTGAAAGATAACATATTATCTGGTCAAACTCTGAATCCACGTCAAGCTCACCAACTTCAATTCTGATATCAAGTATTGAACCCGTGTGTAATAACAAAACATTTAAAATGGCATTCATAAGCTTATATTTCTTCAATTGTTGACAGTTAGATGCAACATTAACCATTTTGTCATTAAAAACAAGTTTAGTAATGCTCTTCCAGCCGGACCTCCATTTCCTTGACAAAATGCCCGTTCTAATAGCATCACGAATTGGCATACGAGTTAATATATTTCCAGTTATGTCTTGAGGAAGACTGCTGATTCTATCCGAATTTAGGCATTGAACTTTCATCTTTTTACTTCGGGATGTCATTCTCCACAAGGCTGCAATGTAGAATGCAAAACCAAAAAGATATATATTAATTTGAAGAGCATCTATTAACTTAATAGAATGACCAAAGTTGGACTTACAGTATGCAACACATCATTTGCAAGACAAATAAAATGTCATGATATATCTAAGACCAACTATCTAATGAAATCCATGGAATTTGTATATTTTCTATAAAAGACAAATGAAATCGAATAGAAATTGGACTTTCAGAGTTGCAGTTAGACATACCTCAGACTCTTGAGAAAGAGGAATGCAAAACTACATATGAATGAAGGAGTTACAGAATGTTAGGGTGATTTAAGAGGTAGTGTAGGATAGGCCAATGTGTAAATTAACGTCTTAAGACTTTAAATCAATTTTGAAAGTTAAGGCCTTTTTGGGGAAATACTTTTATCCAGTGACTTCTATATATCAAATGATGAAAAACTTTAGTATTAGTAAAAAAAAAAAAAAAACAGCTTATTGTAAATTGTAATCACAAAAAATTATTGCGATAATCAATTTGAATAAACAATCACATACACTTTTTTGTCTGATGTATCAAAACCTATTACGCATATAAACATGGGATATATAACCTGTGAGCTTATCAAAGTTTTCATTAGCCCAATTTAGCAACTTTTGTATTCTAATAAGCTCATAAACCCGGAAATAAGCTAGGGGTTTGTTTAAGCTTATTTTGGGCTTATGAGCATATTATGACTTTAGAAGCTTGAAAAAAGCTCATTAACCCAGAAATAAGCTAAGAGGGTTTGTTGTTTAAGCTTAATTTTGAACTTATGAGCTTATTTGACTCGGCTTATAGTTTAAAAACCCATTTTTCTTCAAACTTATTTTTTGATTTATAAGCCAAAAAATAAAGCACAAAAACTGGGCTTATGAAATATAAGCCAGGTAAAACAAATCCATAAGCCCAAATATAAGCTAAACAAACACGAGTAATAAGCCGCAATCCCAAACACCCACTAAACAAACACGAGTTATATGGAACGTTTGGGTAAGCTTATTTGACTTTCCATTAACCCAATTTTTCAGACTTATTTTTGTAACTTACTAGAAAATAAGCTCATAAACCCATAAATAAGCGAAAGGGGGGGTTTGTTTAAGCTTATTTTGGGCTTATGAGCTTATTATGAATTTAGAAGCTTGAAAATAAGCTCATCAACCTTAAAATAAGCTAAGAGGGTTTATTTAAGCATCATTTTTCTCCAAAGGTATTTTTTTATTCTTGAGCTATGCTTGCTTAGAGAAAAAAAAAAAAAAAAAAAAAAAAAAATCTTATACACATGTCCAAACACCCATTCCTCTGCTGCCTTATTAACACTAATTTTGCTGTAAAAAACAGCATACAAACCAACCATGTTTCTGCTTTTTGGGCTGAAACCGGTCGACCCGGCCGGGTTTCAAAAATTGCTTATACCTCTAAATTATAGAGTATATATTGATGGATCTAAGCTACAAAACAAATGGTGTAACACAGTTAGAAAAAATAAAAAGGGTTTATGAAAATCTAACCTCTTTCTTATTTGCAATGTTGGAAGCTTTGACTGGTTTTGATTTGGGACCCAATCTCACTTTTTCTTCACTCTTTTTTTTTTTGGTTACATTTGCTTTTCTTTCTGCTTGTTTCTTAGGAACTGTATATGTATGTACCCGGATCATTTTCATCGGTACACATATTTTTAGTAAAATTACCAATTTTCTCCTTTTAGTTTATGATTTTTGCACTTCCAGTCATTCTCAAACTTTCATTACAAAAAATGTCATTGTTGTTTACGTTTTGTTACATTCCTCGTCTTTTTCACTAACGCTCGTTAGTATCCTTCACGTGAGGGTTTTTTAGTCTTAACAATTTTTCTGCCTTAACCACTTGGATTTATGTTCCCAAGAAACCTTGATTTACACGGAAGAAATTTGCAATCAAACTTTCAGTTATATATCTTCCCCGCCACATTATAGTTAAACACAATAAATTTCACACGCTGATTAAGATATACACAGTTAATAACATACGCCGTTTAAGGGGTCCCCATTTGTGGATGTGTTAAACAAGCAAAATCAAAACATCTTGGAGATATCGAAACCCTGGGAGAAGTTTTTATTGCTGCCCGATTATGGCAACCATTTGATTTGTTTTTATCAAAATTCAATTTGAATATACTCTTTTCACAAAAAGTAACCTCATATTGATTTTTTTGTATGAGGGCTATATAGATCTCGTTAGGGCTGAGCGTCGGTCCAAAACCGACCCGAACCGACAAAACTGAAAACCAAAATTCATGAAAAACCTAAACCGAAACCGAACTGACGGGCCGTCGGGTCGGTTCGGTTTTGTGTCGAGCCATCGGTTCGGTTCGATTTAGGTGTATTTAGGTATGTTTTTCTCGGTTTTGGGCCGAACCGAACCGACCCAAAACCGAAAACACGTAAAACATGAAACTGAAACCGAACCGATGGGCTATCGGGTCGGCTCGGTTTTTGTCAGCTTGGTCGGTTTTGTCAGTCCGGTTCGGTTTTGGACTTTTGATGCTCAGCCCTAGATCTCGTGATGGGTTTTCTCCTTTTACATTTTGCGGTTATACATTTGTTTTATTTACACTTATTGACACATTGTGTCTTGACTCTATGATCTAGGGATCCAACTGTGGCGTGTTGAGGGTTAGGACTAAGCTCTAAGAGGATTTTGAAAAGTTGTGTTTGTTGTTTGCTTTTGTGCTCGGTACCAGGCAAAGCCTACTGAGAAATACCTCAAGGAGGTCAAACGGCTCTCTCGGTACCTCAAACGAACCATTCACATGGGACTTTGGTATCCTAACAACACCGGAATATACTTCACGGCTTTTTCAGATGTAGATCATGCACATGCAAAAGCACATCAGGTAGCGTACAATTTTTGGGAAAAAACTAGTCAGTCGGTCATCAAAAAGAAGGACTGCATAGCAACGTCAATTGTCGAAGCAGGGTATGTGTCACTATCTGCGTGTTGCGCGCTAGGGGTGTTAATCGGGTTTGTTGGTCGGGTTCAGGTCAATTTGGGTCGAGTCAATGCTAAAATTAACATAGGCGAAGCCGACCCTATTTGAGTTCGGGTCAACTCGAGTCGGGTACATTCGGGGTTGGGTCAATCCAAATACGAGTAAAATGTGATAAAATTGCCTATTAGAACTCAATTTAATAGATAATTTTAAAAAAAAAAAAAAAAAAAAAAAAAAAAAACAACTTATTCGGGTCAATCAGGTCAACCCGAACCCAAGTTAGCCAAACACTTTCAACCCGATAACCGACCCTATTTAGTATTAGGGTTACTCGGGTTGACCCGAATAACCCCAATACAATTATTGACCCATGTAACCTGACCTGAATTGGCCCGAACCCGACCAATTCGACCCGATTAACACCCCTACTTACGCGCAACACGCAAATACCGATACATACTCTGCTTCGGCGATTGACGTTGCTGTGCAATCCTACTTCTTTGATGAACTTAGCTTCTCTCCCAAAAAATGTACTTTGCTTCGGTGGTTGCGGATGCGTTAGTGAAAAAGACAAGGAATGTAATAAAACGTGAACAACAATGATATTTTTTGTAATTATAATTTGGGAACACAAAAATCGTAAACTAAAAGGAGAAAATTTGTAATTTAACCAAAAACATGTGTACCGATGGAAATGTATCTATACAGTTCCCAACAAACAAGCACCAAACACCCTGTAACAAAAAAAACAAAGAAAAGAAAAAAAGAGTGAAGAAAAAGGTGAGAATGGGGTCCCAAATCAAAACCAGTCAAAGCTTCCAACATTGCAAATAATAAGAAAGAGGTTAGATTTTCTCAATTTCATAAAACCCTTTTCATTTTTTCTAACTGTGTTACACCATTTGTTTTGCTGCTTAGATCCATCAGTATATGCTCCATAAATTAGAGGTATAATAAGTATTTGTGAGAATGGGTTTGTAAAGTATAATGCGAGTCAAATAAGCTCATTAGCCCAAAATGAAGCTTAAACAAACCCTCTTTGCTTATTTTCAGGTTGATGAGCTTATTTTCAAGCTTCTAATTTCCTAATAAGCCCAAAATAAGCTTAAAAAACCCCTTAACTTATTTATGGGTTTGTGAGCTTTATTTTAAATAAGTTGGTAAAATTGGGCTAATGAGAAGTCAAATAAGCTTATGCAAACAATCCATATAACTCGTGTTTACTTATGGGGTGTTTGGGATTGCGGCTTATTACTCGTGTTTGTTTACCTTATTTTTGGGCGTATGAATTTATTTTACCCGGCTTATATTTCATAAGCCCAGTTTTTGTGCTTTATTTTTTTAGCTTTTCTTTCTATCTTTAAGTAATCATATGCTCATGAATCAAAAGATAAGTTTGAAGAAAAATGGGTTTTTAAAATATAAGTCAAATAAGCTCATAACTTCAAAATTAAGCTTAAGCAAACCCTCTTAGCTTATTTCAATGTTAATGAGCTTATTTTCAAGCTTCTAAAGTCATAATAAGTTCATAAGCCCAAAATAAGCTTAACACCCCCAGCTTATTTTATGAAAAATCTGATAAGCTCACAGGGTTTATAAGCTTATTAGAATACAAATTTCGCTAAAATGGGCTTATGAAAAATCTGATAAGCTCACAGGGTAAATATCCCATATAACTGTTTGAATGCGTATTAGGTTTTGATACATCATAGAAAACAGTGTATAATACTAACGTTTTTGGCATTGGACTGAAAATCCTCTTTGGGCAAAAGGTTGAGATATACAAGTGATTGAAATTGTGAAGCAAACCTTGTGATTCATTTGATATTCATTTGATATATAGAAGCCACTGAATAAAAATATTTCCCCAAAAAGGCCTTAACTTGCAAAATTGATTTACACATTGGCCTATCATGTTGTCCCAACTTTCTTTATCAATTTTAGTATGAGTTGCAATGTATTCGAATAAGTAAATATTATCTATATTGATTAACCTTTTAATGTGTGTATGATCATACATATATATAGGTTATTGAATCGGTACAAATGAACCGACACACCCCTTTGTTTTCCAACCGAAATAACTACCACTATAACTAACTTTCGGTTATAAAGTTTATTTCTAACATGTTTGGTCCTTTATGTTTTAAACTAGTAATAGTAAGCAATGATAAAGATTATCGGGTCACATTCTCCTCCTTAATCTTGATCGTTGCTTCTTGCTAAATCTTGAACTCCGAGCATTTGTCGCATCGTCGTGAACTTCAATCTTGGTAGAGCCTTTGTTAGTATATCTGCTCTTTGTAGTTCTCCACTAACGTGTTCCACATTGATATGCCCATTCTCTACACATTCTCGAATGAAATGATAGCGAATGTCGATGTGTTTACTTCTTCCATGAAAAACTGGGTTCTTGACTAGAGCTATTGCTGAAACGTTATCTACCCTCAGCGTTATCTTCTTTTCTTCATTTCCAGTTAATTCACTAAGTAGTCTCTTTAACCATAAGGCTTGACATGCTGCTGCAGTAGCCGCCATGAATTCTGATTCACATGATGATAGCGCCACTGTTGGTTGCTTCTGAGTACACCAGATAATGGGTGACTCTCCAAAATAAAATACTATCCCAATAGTTCCTTTTCCTTGATCAATGTTGATTCCATAACTACTGTCGCTGTAACCTGTAATCTTGCAGCCGCCTTTTTTCTTCTTGTAAATTATGCCATGCTCCTTTGTTATGCTCCTTTGTTCCTTTAGGTGATGATCCTTTGGGTCTTGCATAAATCTGCTGAGTAGTCCGACTGAATAACTAAGATCTGGTCTTGTATGTAGTAAGTACCTGAGACTTCCAATTAAATGTAGTAAGTTGCGTCAACTGAGTTACCATCTTCCGCCTTGACCAACTTAGTACTGGGATCCATTGGTATCTTCGTATCATTACTGTCCGTCATACTTGTCTCCTTTATGATCTTGTTAATATAGCCTGTTTATTTGATTGTAATCTCTCCTCCTGTCTGTGTAACTTCTATCCCAAGGTAATAAGCTAACATTCCTAAGTCGCTCATTTCAAACTTTTCTTCCATCTGGGATTTAAATACTTCTAATTCCTTTCTTGGAGTGCCCGTGATTATTAAGTCGTCTACATAAACTCCAACTATAAGTGTAGAGTTCTTGTTTCGTTTTGTGTAGACTGCTTGTTCGAGATTACATTTCTTAAAGTCTAAAGACTTTAATGTTTGATCAAGCTTCACATTCCAAGCTCTTGGTGCTTGCCTTAAGCCATATAAAGCGCTTTAGTAAGCTTATAGACTTTTCCTGTGTTTTCTTTGTGGATAAATCCTTCAGGTTGTGTAACGTAGACTTCTTTTAAATCTCCATGTAAGAATGCTGATTTTACATCTAAATGGTGTACTTGCCATCCATGATATGCCGCTAATGCTAGTATCAACCGAACTGTCTCTATCCGAGCAACTGGTGCAAATACTTCATCGAAGTCTATCCCTTGTTCTTGTACATAACCTTTTGCTACTAAGCGTGCTTTGTATTTGATGATGTTCCCTTTTGCATCCCTCTTGGTCTTGTAGACCCATTTGAGTCCTATTGCCTTTTGATTTTCTGGCAACGTTGTAAGAGTCCATGTGTTATTCTTGTTGATTGAATCCAATTCAATCTCCATGGCCTCAATCCATTTCTCGTCTGCTGATGCTTCCTTGTAGTTACGGGGTTCTTCTTCCGTAAATAACAAGCTTTGTGGTTCAACTCTACGTGCATGTTTATATATGTCCGACATGTTTCTGTATTCACGTACGGGTGTATCATCAAATTTGTCTCTTGAGTTCTCCATAGAACTAATAGTAGCTTCTTCTTCCTCTTCTGAGTGTGGGTCGTAATGGTATGCCTATGGTGTGATTGGTGGAAACTGGATCGGAATCTGATCTTGTTCATGATACGTGTTGTCATCATTTTCTGTGTTGACTGGTGTAAGGTTTTCATTGTCAACTCCGTCTACTACAAAACTAGCCCAAAAGGTGTCTTGTGTGTTCGTATCTTCTTCATCTTTGTTCCATTCCCATGATTGTTTCCATAAATTTTACGTCCCTACTAACATGTTTCTTCTTGGCTATAGGATCATATAGCCTACATGCTTTTGATCCTTCCTCTACTCCTAAGTAAATCAATGGTATACTTCTGTCGTCCAGCTTCTTTAAGTGAGGTATCGTTATCTTTTCATAAGCTGTGCATCCGAATATTCTTAGGTTTTCCAGATTAGGTTTTCTGTTGTAGAGTGCCTCATATGGAGTTTTATCTATCAGGGCCCTCGTAGGTACCGTATTGAGTATGTAAATAGCATGTTTATAGCATGTTTAACTGCTTCCGCCCAAAAAGTTAAAGGTAACTTCATTGCTTTCATCATACTCCTTGTAGTTGATAGCACTGTTCTATTCCTTCTCTCCACTACTCCATTCTGCTGTGGGGAGTACGGTGCTGTCAACTGTCGTCCTATTCCGTTTTCCTTACAGTACCTTGTGAATTCATTTGATGTGAATTCACCACCTCTGTCCGTTCTTAGCATTCTAATTTTCAACTTCATTTCCATTTCTATTTTCTGCCTAAATTCCTTGAATGTACTAAATGCCTCATCTTTCGATGTAAGAAAGTATGCCCACATATAACGTGTACAATCGTCTACTAACAAGAAAATGAGTTTTGCTGAGTGTGTTCTGGACTAATAGGACGGCAAAGGTCTCCATATACTAAGTCCAACGGGTTCTTTGATCTGAATTTGGCTCGGTTTGGAAATGGTGTTCTGCTGTGTTTTCCTAATAAACATGCGTCACAAATTTGTCCTGCATGATTTATCCTAGGAATTCCTTCTACTAGACCTTTTCTAGTCATCTTGTTTATATCATCGAAGTTCAGATGACCTAATCTAGCATGCCATAACCTAGCTTGGTTATCTATATTTGCTAAGAGACATATAGGTGCTTCTATCTGTAACTGAATCTTGTAGAGTCGATTTTTAGATCTTTCTACCTTCATCAAAAACTTCTTGTTCTTATCATACAAAGTCAACTTGTTTCCGTCCATAATGACCTTACAACCTATTTCCGTAAGTTGTCCTAGACCAAGTATGTTGCTCTTGAGGTTTGGTATGTAGTATACTTCCGATACTACCTTCTATTCCTGGTTCTTACATCCTAACAGTATAGACCCTCTACCCATTATCTATACATACGATCCATCTCCAAAACGTACTCGTCCTGTTATGCTTTCATCAATATCTCTAAAATGACTCTTTATACCAGTCATGTGGTTACTTGCACCATTATCTAAATACCATATGCTCGTATCTGCTGTAGCATATTTCTTTGGTTGAATTTGTTCTTCATTCAACAACACTTCCTTGTGTTCGGTTTCGTGCATAGTCATTAATAGTGATGGTTCATCGTCTTCTAAGATAAGGTTTGATTGTTCCTGGGTTGTTGATGTTGCTCTACATTTACTCATATAGTGTCCAAGTTTATTGCACTTGAAACATCTTATGTTACTCAAGTCCTTCCTACTTGAATTATTTAAGTTTCCTTTATGATTTGAGTTTCCCTTTTGTGAGTTGTTTCTGTTGTTATTATCCCGCCAGTTTCCTCGTGAGTAATTTGATCTACCTCCACGTTTGCTAAAACACTTTCCTTTATCTGAGTGTTCACCGTGTGTAAACAGTAAATTCTCCTGGCTTTCAACTTGACCTCCCTTCCGGAGTTTTATTCTTTCTTCAAACGCTTTGAGTTTTCCAGTGATCTCATCTAGGGTAATGTCGTCTAGATCACTTGTCTGTTCTATGGATGCTACTATCTGAATGAATCTATCTGGTGTGGAGTCTAATAGTTTTCTAACTATAAGTGATTCATCTAACTTTTTCCCTAGTTCTTTTGCCTTCGTGACATAGCCGTTTAACTTGTCTGCAAATGCATCCACCGTCTCATCTTCCTTCATCTGAAGTGAGTTAAATCCAATCATCAATGATTGTAACCGTGCTTGCTGCACTTTATCTTCTCCAACGTGTCTTTTCTTCAGCGAATCCCATAAATCCTTTGCCGTCTTACAACCTGCTACTTGTAAGATCACATCTTCCGTCAACGCTTGATATAGGAAGGCAATCGTTGCCTTATCCTTTTTATCATCAACTGGTGTATCTAACTTTGGTTCTATTGCTTCCCATAACCCATGTGCCTTTAGTATAACCTTAATTTGTATAGCCCAAACTGTGTAGTTTGTGTTTTTCAACTTAGGACATTGGTATTGTGCAATAGGTGTTACGGGTTTTATTGTAGTTGATGTGGTTACTATATCATCGGTTGTCATTTTGAAGGTGTTTAGTATCTTCACTTTCTATTTTAATGGGAATTATTTTCTTAGTATGATATCTCTTTCTAATGTGAAAATATAGTTTCCGGGAATTCTAATACTACGGGATCAATAATTAGTTTTTCGGGATTTCCTAATAGTATAAACTAATAAGATATATACTATTCTAATATGAATTGAAATCCAGAAAATTTAGAAACTTTTGACCTCGTTAATTTGTGATGAATACGAGATGTATTCGTTTTGCCTCGTTAGTGAAAAACGTTCACCAACGTTTGATCTTGTTCCCACTTTATTTCTTTTGATCTTTTTTTTGCCTCGTTGCCTTTTTCGAAAAAAAACTATTCGACTTCACACTTTGATCAAAACTCTCGGCTTCCTTTTGTTGTTGTCGTTGTTTTTGAATTCGACACAAAACAAGAAAATAGTCTTGTACCACACTACACGTTCTTTTCTTTTCCTTTTGTGCGTTGTACTTGATCTCGGTCTCTTTGAAATCACTAAGTCTCCTACACACAATCCTTTGTTACCACGCCTTGGTAATTACACCGAACAAAAACGTCACTTCGTTTCTGAATTCGTTTCAATGAAACAAAAAACGGTCCTTTGTTTTGTTTCTTCCTGCGTTGTTGTTGTTCTTGTGTCGTACCAACACAAAACTCCACACACTTTCCTTGAGTACTCCTTTTCGGTTCTACGTATACGTTTTCTTTCCACAACAACGTCCCCTGCGCTTCTAGATACTGCGTCTTATTATGCTTTTGTGTCTTTGTTTTCAACCGGTTTCACACAAAGTCTCCGACTCTTCCTTGTCTTCGTTGTTGCCAACAAAGTTCTCGACACCAATATCGTTTGATGTGTACGCTTGCAACTTCTACGCAAAACTGGATTGTGCACCATCCTTTTTACGTTTACTCCTTATTCAAACTTGTAAGTTTCCTGTGGAAGATTAAGAAAACAAACGTTCTTTGCTAGAAGAAAAAAAAAAAAACTAGCGAGTGTTCTTCTTCTTTTCTCAGCGTTTTGGCTTCTCGTTAATGGTCTTTGTGATGTAAAACAGATTTGTTTCGAGTTGTAAAAGATCCTTGCTCTTGATGCCAATTGTTGTCCCAACTTTCTTTTTCAATTTTAGTATGAGTTGCAATGTTTGATTAACCTTTTAATGTGTGTATGATCATACATATATATAGGTTATTGAATCGGTACAAATGAACCGACACACCCCTTTGTTTTCCAACCGAAATAACTACCACTATAACTAACTTTCGGTTATAAAGTTTCTATACACTACCTCTCAAGAGTCGAGGTATGTCTAACCGCAACTCTGCAAGTCCAATTTCTATTCGATTTCATTTGTCTTTTATAGAAAATATATAAATTCCATGGATTTCATTAGATAGTTGGTTTTAGATATATCATGCCATTCTATTTTGTCTTGCAAATGATGTGTTGCATACTGTAAGTCCAACTTTGGTCATTCTATTAAGTTAATAGATGTTCTTCAAATTAATATATATCATTTTGGTTTTGCATTCTACGTTGCAGCCTTGTGGAGAATGACATCCCGAAGTAAAAAGATGAAAGTTCAATGCCTAAATTCGGATAGAATCAGCAGTCTTCCTCAAGACATAACTGGAAATATATTAACTCGTATGCCAATTCGTGATGCTATTAGAACGGGCATTTTGTCAAGGAAATGGAGGTCCGGCTGGAAGAGCATGACTAAACTTGTTTTTAATGACAAAATGGTTAATGTTCCATCTAACTGCCAACAATTGAAGAAATATAAGCTTATGAGTGCCATTTTAAATGTTTTGTTATTGCACACGGGTTCAATAGTTGACATCAAAATTGAAGTTGGTGAGCTTGATGTGGATTCAGAGTTTGACCAGATAATATGTTATCTTTCAAGAAACAACAGTTTGCAAAAATTTCGTTTTCTGGGATCACTTAAACACTGCTACAAGCTACCTTCTTCGTTCTTTTCTTTGCAAGGATTAGAATTCATATTTCTCCTTAATTGTATTTTCAGACCTCCTATAAAATTTGATGGGTTTAGTAAGTTACACCGTGCGTTTTGGAAATGTTGATATTACTTCCAAAACGCTTAAACTTTTCCTCTCCAAATGCCCACTACTTAGGCATCTCGCTTTGGTAAGGTTCATTTAACCACTTATGAAGCCTTTTTAGTTGAATGGTTTTTAAGTAAAGTATGTAAATGCAGATAGGTGGTTCTCAAGACTTTGCTAGAGGAAACAAGCTCACATTTGTTGAGTTATTACAAAGTGTGCCTTTGATTGAGATTCTGGATATCAGAGGTGCTTATATGGAGGTAATATTTAAGCCAAAGATTATATCTCATGTAACATGTAAGGATCATATGGTATATGCTGATCTTGGTTTTGAATTCTTTTAAAGTACTTGTCTGCAGGTGGTATGCCACATAAGCTTCCAACTTCACTAGTTCAACTCAAATGTCTTTATTTAGGAGTGTGCTTTGACGTAGCAGATGAACTTTCCTCTGCCCTTTGTTTGATAAGAAGCACCCCAAATTTAGAGGAACTTCGTCTTGTGGTAAATGAGATGATATAGGCATAGTAATTATTACTTTGTAATTAACTAACACTATTACATTTTCTATAATCAGGGGCATGACAAATCGGATACTGCACAAATTTCCAAAACCTTTCCTGATATTCAAGACTACTCCGGCTTCACATTGGACCATCTTGACTTCTTTTGGATGAAGAATTTCACTAACAAAGATCGTGAGGTGGACTTTCTAAAACTCATCATGGCTAAGTCACCAATGCTAAAGAAAGCACAAATAAAGCTTGATAAAAGTGTTTCTCTTGAGGAAGAACTTGAGATACTTAGAGATTTGTTACAACTGCCATTTCCACGTGCATCAGCTTCAGCGAAACTCATCATTAAACGCCCAAAACCTGCCTCATGATGCCTTTTGTCTTTGGCAATTCTAATTTGTTGTCTTGATGGTAAAGACTTAATTATAAACGGGTTGGCAAAGCTTACCACCGCTTTCTGTGTACTATTTAGAATGTGTTTAGATGTGTCTTTCTGGGTGGATTATGAAACGCTACTTTCTATATTGTAACAAGTCCAAAAGCCTGCTTTTGAAGTAAATCATCCTGCACCCATTTTAGTCAGTTATTTTTATCTACTTGTATGGATTGCTTAATCTTGGATTGGGTAAATTAAGGACCTCTTGGTTATTCATTCCCTTGTTGCCCCATAAATTGTTATGATATTTTGTTGATGCTATTTATCGTTCTGGTAAAGATTGAGAGTTCTTAAAGCACAATGTTTCTAAGGACTAATTCGCTAACCCATTTGATCCTAGATCTATATCTATATCTATATCTGGAGACAAGGCGAACCTCTGTATATACTTCTCTAAGACACGAACCTATCCTTGATCTTTTTTTCGCTTGCATATCTCATTACAAGGGTTTGGAATTGACTTTGTAGATGCTTTGACCATCTGGTACTAAACTGAAAACCAAAGAACACAATTTTCTATATTTCTTAGTCATAGGTTTGAAATTAGATCATTTGAATAAGCGAAAACAAAATAACCCATATGACGTCCTACTAGATAAATATCAAGATAGCCGGAATACGGTCTTATTTTTTCACCACTATCGTCTGGTGCTTAACCCTCTTGAGTCATCTAGTTATTACACCATATCAAAGTTTTTTTGAAACAATAAAAGGATGCAATTCTTTAAAATTGGGCTAATTGGCAAACCTTTTAATTTCAAAGCCCAATGTATATAAACATGTAAAAGGCCTATTTTAAATTAAGCCCAATATAAAAATTACTATTATTTGAATTAGTATACAGATTTTATTCTATATAATATATATGCATCTCCCACAAACAAGAAGAAAAAAAAAAACCATACGATTGCAAACACTGATCACCATTAGTCGACACTTCATTCTTTTGGCTATAATAAGGTAAAACTTCTACTTTGTTTAATTTAAACTTTTAGTTGAGATTTTCAAATTGTTAGGGTTTATCGTTATTCTTTAATGTTATAATTTACTAAGTTAGTTATCCTATAATATAATCCTATAGTGATATAGATTTATTATATAGTCAAGTAGTTGGCTGTTTACTTCTTAACTTTTGATTTTTGAATTAAAAAGGTCTATTCATGTGATAGACTAAGTGTGATAGTGTATAACTGTTGTAGTTGTTTTCATAAGGTTGAGGACTTAGTTTTGTGTAATAATTTTAAGAGCTTTGATACATGGGCCTAACTAAAGAGGCCTAAAATGAGACCTAATGCATAAATGAATTGTACAGTACTGTTACTGTACAATTCATTTATGCATTAGGTCTCCTTTTAGGCTTCTTTAGTTAGGTCCATTTATCATTTTCCTAATTTTAGAGTAAGATAATGAGTAATGACATCTTTTAAGATGCAATACAATTTTTTTACATTGATTTTTAGCATTGATAAGGTTATTTTACTTACATATTTTTTTATGAGGCCCTTTCTTAGTTACGGCTTAGAGCACCAAAATTTCCGGAACGGCCTTGTTTGATATATATAGAAGTCACTGAATGAAATTTCTTCCCCAAAAGGCCTTAACATGCAAAATTGATTTCCTAAGACGTTAATTTACACATTTAAAGTCCTATCATACACTACCTCTTTATGTAATTGTTTTTTTTTTGTGTGGTTTTATATGTTTCCACCGCTCAGTAAGTTGCCTTACATACATAATGGTCCAGCTAGTACACACTTACATGTTCATATTATTCCCTTTGCGTATATAAAATCGAAGCCATGCAAGAAATGCAGATAACATCAACGAATTGATTAGAATTTAGACTCTTTTTTTTTTTTTTTTTTTTTTTTTAAATAATGTTGAGATTTGTTCACAGCGTTGCAATTTACAAAGTCATTATTTATTTATGTTTACTAAAGATTATCATATAGTGTAAGCCTGTAAGGTGTAGATTCGCGCCAGTAGTTGCGTTTATATTAGATTTAGAGTATATAGCAGTTTCAACTTATCTCTCTTTTTGACATACTTCCAACATGATTTTTATTTTTAATTAAACATAATATCATTAGAAGGATATATATGTAGACTTGTAGTTTGATAACTATTACGTGATGGTTCACATATGTTTGAAGCAATTATCTATTTTTCTTTTGAAAGTTGTCTTAGATATTCATTGCTGTTCTTCAAATTAATGTATTTCTTTTAGGTTTTGCATTCTACGTTGCAACCTTGTGGAGAATGACATCCCGAAGTAAAAAGATGAAAATTCAATGCCTAAATTCGGATAGAATCAGCAGTCTTCCTCATGACATAACTGGAATTATTTTAACTTGTATGCCAATTCGAGATGCTGTTAGAACAAGCATTTTGTCAAGGAATTGGAGGTCCGGCTGGAAGAGCATGACTAAACTTGATTTTGATGAAAACATGGTTAAAGTTCCACGTAACTGCCAACAATTGAAGAAATATAAGCTTGCGAGTGCCATTTTAAATGTTTTGTTATTACACACAGGTTCAATACTTGAAATCATAATTGACGTTCGTGAGCTTGATGTGGATTCAGAGTTTGACCAGATAATATGTTATCTTTCAAGAAACAACAGTTTGCAAAAATTTTGTTTTCTGGGATCACTCAAACACTACTACAAGCTACCTTCTTCGTTCTTTTCATTGCAAGGACTAGACTCCATAAAGCTCTATTATTGTCTTTTCACACCTCCTATTAAATTTGACGGGTTTAGTAAGTTAAGTATCGTGCATTTTTGGAATGCTAATATTACTTCCAAAACACTTCAACGTTTCCTCTCTAGTTGCCCACTACTTACGGATCTTGCTTTGGTAAGGTTCATTTAACAATTCCTAAAGCCTATTAAGTTCATATATTTTTAACTAAAGTATGTAAATGCAGGTAGGTGGTTCTCGAGACTTTGCTAGAGGAAACAAGCTCACATTTGTTGAGTTATTACAATATGTGCCTTTGATTGAGGTTCTGCGTATCGAAGGTGTTTATATGAAGGTAATATTTGAAGCTAAAGATTATATCTCATGTAACATATATGGATATGGTATTTGACTATTTGCTGATCATGGTTTTGAATTCGGTTAAAGACATTCTCTGCAGGTGGTATGCCACATAAGCTTCCAACGTCACTAGTTCAACTCAAAAAACTTTTTTTAGGAGTGTGCTATGGCGAAGAAGATGAAGTTTCCTCTGCCCTTTGTTTGATAAGAAGCTCCCCAGATTTAGAGGAAATTGGTCTTACGGTAAATGATGCCATACGTATGTTAATTATTACTTTATAATTAACTAACACTATTACATTTTCTATAATCAGGGGTATGACAAGTTGAATACTGCGCAAATTTCCAAAAACTTTCCTGATATTCAAGACTACTCTGGCTTTGCATTGGAGCATCTCGACTTCTTTTGGATGGAGGATTTCGCTAATGAAGATCGTGAGGTGGACTTTCTGAAACTCATCATGGCTAAGTCACCAATGCTAGACGAAGCACAAATAGAGCTTTGTATAGGTGTTTCTCTTGAGGAAGAAAACAAGATGCTTAGAAATTTGATACGACTGCCACGTGCATCACCTTCAGCAGAACTCATCATTGAACACCAAAAACCTCCCTCATGATGGCTTTTGTATTTGGCAATTCTAATTTATTGTGTTGATGGTTAAGACTTTAGATCATGTATGATTGTTCGAGTAAACTGCTTTTTTGTATTATTATAAATGGGTTTTGGAAGTCCACCTTTGATTTTCATTTTTAGATGCTCCTGCTGATTATTAATTTTCTCTTTAGATGTATTATCTTGTAATAAGCTGACTACTTTTCTTTTTTGAGTTAAGTTTAACTGCACAACCAAAACTTTCTTAACTTAGTTACATAACAGAATAAGCATAATTTGTTGCATTTTGATTATAAAAAAATTATTCCATGGTGGGCTTGCTTATAAATGGTAAACAAGTTGGGTTAGGCTATGTATTTGCCCACTAAGTGTAAAATGATTAGACTACTAATTTCATATCTATATCTATACTACATAGAATGGTGCGAGCACCATCTTTCCATTAAATGCAATCAAAAGTCTTAAAATTAAGACATAATGTAAAGCTCTTGGTACAAATCAATTAAACACACATCTCAAAATTTTAAAATTAAGAATACAACATTAAACACACTAATTAATGTAATTTTCAAAACACCGTTATAATGAAAAATACATCTTATTGTACACATTATACAAACAAATAAAACACACAAACAAGTTGATGGTACATATGATTATGAAAACCTAACCGGACTAACGGGTTCAACCGGAATCCGGAGTCGCCATCAGTTCGGCTAGCCAATAAAAGCTGTTAAAAAACGAAACATAGATGACCAGTCGGAACCGGTAAAACGGGTGGACTGGGTCGGACTGGGAACATTTATTTTTCCGGTTAATCAGCTCGTCATTGTTATTTTGTTGGCGTCTAAACTTTAATCACAGGGTATCCACCGCTGCAACGCGCATATACCCTGCAAGTTAAAACTCATGGGTCTTGGTGACAAAATACTTGGACCTTGGTTACTTATTGTTGTATGGAGTTATTGTATTTCTGTTAAATATGCATATGTTTAAATGAAAGTGTTTCCGTTACGGTTAGGGCATCCACAATGAAACGGGTAATTTTCAAAGACTTTTTATGAAAAAACTTTTGCTCCTATGCATAAAATCTTTAAAAATACATATTCAATAAAAAAAGTATGTATAACAAAGATGAAAGAGATTCTATTGTGAAAATGTTTGTTCCAACTAAAAATCGGTAAATTATTTTTATCAATCTATGGCCTCTGGTGAGGAAAATTTTATAAAAGGTTTTTTAGAAAGGTTTTGCTAAATATAGCACTAAGAGCTACGTTTAAAAAACAAAAATTTGCATAATTGATGATATATAGAGTCAGCTGAGAAAGTTTAATTTAGAGGGTGATAATGGTGCAAACGGTTAATACGTGTTTGAATATTGTAAACATAGCTATTAATGCTATGTTTAGCAATTTTTTTTAAACAGTGAAAAAAATGCAAAAATTTAGGATGCTATTTGACACAATTTAGGAGGTGTTTGTTTGAGCTTTTATAAATGAGCTTATTAGGCTTAGCTTATTTAATTTTGGCTTATATTTTACAAGCTTCAATTTTCCGGCTTATATTGATATTTATGAGCTTATTATTAACGATATCATAATAAACTTATATAAGCCATAACCCTCAAAATAAGCCGGAATATTAGGCTTATCAAATATAAGACGAAATCAAATAAGCTCTTAAGCCATATATATATTATGTTTAGCGACAATAAAGCAGTTTGATGAATTAGTTAGAGCTGAAGCTTAGTAATAAAAAATCGCATAAAATACATCAAATTAAATTTAGACAAAAATACACCGTTGGTCTCTAAACTTGCCCAAAAGCATCGCAGGGTCCCCAAACTTGAGATTTCGTCGTCGTGAGTCCCTTTTTCAACTTGTTGAGGCCAATTGCGTCCATTGACCCGTAATCCACCTGTCAACGCCGTTCCTTTCCGTTACATTTTGTTTTTAGCCCTAGAGCATAATAGGCATTTCGTAGTTACGCTATACCAAGTCTGTATTATTTCCACATGTCATATCCCTCTTCCCGCCCCATAAACACCTAAACTGCCTCTTTTTTTCGTCCCAAAAATTTCTTTACAAGAATTATCACAATTCACAAACCCTCTATGGAAAGTAAAAAGAGATCCAGCTTATCCAGTTGATGATATCGTTTTGTACAACTCTGCTAAGAAAAAATACGGTACGTTTTGTTGTTATAATCGTTGGAATATCTAATAGGGGTATATTTGATTTTGCTATTAAGGTTTGATAATGTGCTTTGGTCTATTGATATGTTTCAGGTGGTAGATCTAATATGTTTAGCATGAGGGTTCATCACAATGGTGTTTTTAAATACTGACCTGGTAGAATATACGATGAATGTATGAAAATTTTAGTTGATTTGGTTGATGTTGATAGTGTGTCAGTTGAAGAGTTGGACGTTCTTATGTATGAATTGGGTTACGAGCTAGGTAAAAAATTACTATTACTTTATTAAGTCTGGTAGTAATTTAGATGATGGTTTGTATAGCTTAAGTGAGACTGCGAATTTACAAATATTGAAAGATCTTGTTGATGACCATAAGATGATAGAATTTTATGTTGAAAATGGTAAGACAAGATTGGATGTTGATGAAATATCACCAAAGTCAGTTAGGACTTAGGACAGCTATTGCTGATGTGGACGCAACAAAGAAGAAGGCAGCTCTTGCTATTGTTCCATATTGCTCAAAAAAATTGTTCTTAAAAAACATTGTCAATAAGTCTATGGTAGAGGATTTAAGTCAAGTCACACAACCACCTCTTGAAGTCAATACTTTGGGACATTCTAGTCAGTTGCCAGAAATTGAACCCTTGATGACCATGGATACACATGTTGAGCATATGCAAAAAGATAGTCCAGTTAGTGTTGAAAATAGCCAAAAAGATAGTCCTGTTAGTGTTGATCATAGTTGATGCGCGCGGAAGGCGCGTTCGGGGTGAAGGAAACTTCCTTTACTTTGAGCAAGTTTTTCAACCTCCTATGCAGTGAACCTAATCGTTGTAGTGTAGTATTGGGTAAGCCTCGGGGATTGATATTGTTCTCTGGGGGAATAGGAATACTAGTAAGAAATATATGACGAGAAGGTGGGGGTTGAGGATGATTCTTTTTTTATCTTTTTTTTTATGGTTTTTTAGAAAGGTAAGGTAAAATCTCGGGGCAATTGGTTTGGGGGTGGTACTTCTACCGATTACTCTACTTATCTAATTATCTAATAACTACGTGTAGCTTATGTCTAATTGAGGTGTGCTCGTATGATGATTAAAAATGTGTTCACCTAGATACTATTACTCCCTAGTTATCTTTTATTGGTCGGTTGAATTGTCACGTCCTTATCTTAACGCGTTGTATTCCTAAAGGTCGTAGGGTATGCGTAGTCCCTAGTTCTTTGAGGTTATCTCTCGTATATCACCTACGGAATCAGCAAGCCTTGGCTATTTCATCCAAGCATACTCAAGCAATAAATACAACGAAGATGCCTAGTTGCACTCCTAAGCCAATTTCAATTAAGATAAGAAACAACCTAACAATAATCAATAACTAGGTTTCATAGATCTAGGCAAACACACAAGAAATTTAGCTAGACATGATAGACAAGCAAACATACACACAATCAATCGAATACGGGATAGACATAATAAAAATTTGGATTAAACAACTTATCTCATATGTATGGGACCCTAAGACACTGTCCAATTCAGACTACAAATGATTTAGGGTTTTTTTTCTCCAAAAGTCTACTTCCTCAAATACAGAAAAATCGAATTCTATATATAGATTTACAACTGCGATGGCGTCACCTTTTGCATGGGACGTCGTCAGCTCGCCGTCATAAGGGTTTCGTCTGCGCTAAGTCATCGATGGGACGGCGTCACCTTAGAGTTGTGACGTCGTCGGTCTTCAGTTGGGACGTCGTATTGATTCTAGATCTGGGCCGTCTGAGGTGAAAACTGTGAGAGACGCCCTCCTTATTTAAAGCTTGACGCCGTCAGGTTATGTGGCCAAAATTTCCACTGAGCCGTCGCGTGCATTTTTTGATCAAATCATCATAGAAGGATGGTGTCACCCTTTAGTTGGGACGCTGTCAGGTACTGTTGATCAGCTTTAAGTGGCTTCGATCTTGACTTTGCCATTTTCTTCATGTATTTGCTCCTTTTCGTCCAAATGTGCTTCATTCCAGTATTTTGCTTCCAAAAGACCTAAAAAGTAAAAAGGAACGAAATTAAGCAGTAACGGATATAAAATTGGTCGATTTGCTTAAATGACCCCCTAAAAGCGTACGTTTTAAATTCTTATCAAATATCCCTACACTTGGTATTTTCTTGTCCTCAAGCAAATATGCTTTTGACCAATCAATTTATAAGTTAGGGGGCATGAAGCATTGGTTTAAAATAATTCATAACAAGTGAAAGCACCACAATAGTCATAACAAGCACGGAAATTATATACTAGCACCTCACAAGTGGTGTTTGGATTCTCTCATCTCTCGGGTTTATATGAAATATAATAAATGGAAATTGTTAGGTCACTAGTTTTACAACACAAGCTTAATAGAAAGAGATAGAGGCGGTTGAACACGTTAAACAGACACACACACGAACATAATAATACGGTTAGGCGTAGAGTGTAAAGAGAGTGAATAAAATGAACAACCAACCTTCAAATGAAGGTTTACAAGGGGTATTTATAGGAGGGAAGCTAGGGCAACACTCCTAGTTCCCATCCTTATCCTTATTGGACATGGGTCTAAGCTTATAGGCCTTGTACATAAGCTAGACCTTAAACAAACATAAAGGCCATAATAAGCTACCTATTACATATGAGAAACTAACACTTGAATAAAGGTTTAGGAGTGATTCCAACAATCTCCCCCTCAAGTGTTGGTGATGAAAAACGGTGAAGGCGTTGATGTAATAGAAGCTTTGACGTCTTCTGACATTCTTCTTTCTAGTGAGAAGAATTGTCTTGATTCGAACAATCTCCCAGGTAGAGAGATAGTTTTCTTTGAACAGCTTATGCTTGCGTCATCTTTAACTTTGTTCTTTGATCTTTGTTCTTTGTGATGAAAGTGATAGTATGTGGTTATCTGCATCAAGTCCGCTTTAGGTCTGCTTCGAACCCCTATGCTCCAGTGTCCCACGTCATTCTTCAACATGCTCACATGCTCTTTAGACGTTGGAAATCAGTACTGATGAAGTTCTTTAAGTCTTTAACTTTGTAGATTCTTTGATTTGACTAAGAATCATTCTTACTGTTGTGTTGCTTTTGAGTAGAACTTTCATTAGTGATGGTGTTGGCGTGAGCATGAGAAGATCTTGCACGATCATTCGCCCAGGCTTCCATAAGAAGAAAAACATATAAACGGTTAGTAA